>JAVUPR010000461.1:2400000-3000000 GCA_036785695.1 Gentiana straminea | reverse complement strand
CCAGATGTTTTGGTACTGTTTTGTCTCGTTTTGCGTGTTTTATAGGATGTACCTGTTAGTAATACCATCCGCAACGGAAGCGATTTTAAGGATCTAGATCTATAAAATACACGTAATAAAATAACTAGATCTACTCTACAAGGGGGTTGTAGAACATACCTCTTGGATCTCAAAATCCAAGTTGAAGAACCGCAATAGAAAGAACGAACAAGGTGTGAAGAGCACCACGATCTTCCGTACGTGTGATCCAAGCAACTCCCGGTGGAAGGAAATCCTCGTCTCGAATCCTTCCGATATGCTACCCGGAAAAACCTCCAAGATTTTTCCCCAACACTCCCCTTGGCCGAATTTTATTCCTTCCCTCTCTAAGAGGTGAAGTCGAAAATTACAATTGTGTATAAGGCTTGGGAGAACTCTCTTTATATAGGAGAGTAAAACTTAGCCTCCAAGGATTTAATAATTAATACAAAATCAATTATAATAATCCCATTAAATAAAAGATAATTCCATAATATTCTAGAACAAATCTAGAATAATATTTATCTTTATTTCTTACCATAAATATTTATCCAATAAATATTTTGTGCACATGTCTTATTAATTCACAAGAAAATAATTTCTTGTTCCAAAAATAAGGCTATGGGGCGAAAATACACTTATTGACCTAGTCAATATTAATTTTGCCATTACACAATAATTGGGCCAAGATTATGGAAAATGTCTTTTCCACATATTTAATTATTTAGCCCAACTAATTAAATAGTCCACTAAACAATTAATTCACATATCGTTTTAATAAAGTCCAACAAGAACTAAATTAATATTATTAGGATTCGACGTCCGAGAATAGCTATGCTATATTAGGAGGCACGTCGGGGACCATGGACTAATAATCAGCGGCTCCGATAAATCAAATAAATAATTATCTTACGAACAGAATAATTATATTCGATAAATCAATCACAGGAATATGCCACCATAATCCCGTGACTGCACTCCTCCGATTATGAGATTATATTTATCTCCTCACGAGAATAATAATAAGCGTCCATTGATATAATCATTACATATGAATTAATCCTCCATAGATCGTTCATTCTAAATCGGGAAGTTACCGTTAACCCTTTTTAGAACCTCTTATCCTTATTTACCATTAACCCCCTAGTGATCAATTAATTCATACAACTCACCGGTAGCTAATCGGTGTAATATGAACTCCATGGATCGATCGCCTTTCTAGGATTAACAAATAAGGGAACCGTCTATCTACTTCTAGAAATGGAAGGAATGGATTCCGTATCTGTGATAACACAGACTACTCACTCAATCAAGTACAATGCCAAGATGGGGTAATTCAGACCACAGACTCAGTGTAATCCTTAACCGTCAAGTCAAACTTCATACCGATTCAAGCGGTTGACGTGATCACCTCGGGATTAAGATATATCCATAAATATGATCATCCATTGATTCGATAAGACTTCTCGATTACGGAATTATATCGTGAACTCTAATCAAATCGGTCCAGCCCTATATGATATATCTATCATATATAAATGCCCCATTAGGTTCTCTTAACCGAAAGTCCGGATAAGACAATCACACCTACTGTGTTCTGGGCGCATTAATAGCACGTTAAAGGAGAGACCCGATACTCTCGATTAACTTCACTACGGGCTAATTGTATTTTAAGTACATCTTCACTAACTAATCCTCCTGTGTATATCCCATACACTGAGTTAAGTGATTACATAAACGATATACTTAGGGTTTTCTGTAGTGTAAATACTATTGTCACATCGGTGATTATGAGAATAATAAATATGAATAATAATAATAAAACAATTACAAAATTGTCTTTCGGGCATCACACCTAACAATCTCCCACTTGCACGAAAGCATGTGATTAATTGTTTTAGAGCACACCCTATTATTTAAAATACAACAAACTACATCTCCCACTTGCTCTAAAGCAATGGAGACTCATCCCATATTCTAGTACCCACTAAGCATATCATAACCATTTCGTATTCCAAAGTACACTCCGAGTATGCCGTCGTAGGATAGGTCGGTGACTCGGGAGCACCTACATCCAAATGTCATGGGTCTTAATGATTAGTCAGGTTGTCGGCTCGAGATGATCTGTAGAATCGAAACGTTACCGGTCCATCTAATCATGTGGTACTTTCCCAATATGCTTTTGACCTCTAGTGATTTCGAAAATCCTTATAAGCTACCCCTTCATCGTTTGGACAATGATGTGGTATCGGCTTCCAAATCTAGAATCACTCCCGATATGAAAAGGAAATCCTTAAGCTATATCGCCTCTCTAGCTACTACAAAAGCCGCTAATCACCCAACTAGTTAAAGTCGAGTTGGCGTTGCTGGATTCCTCCAGGCAATAGCTTCAACACAAGAGTAAACACTGAGCCCGAGATCGACTTAACGATCATCCTCAATCTGACTTAAAGTCAAAATCAGTGTATCACACATATCCAAGTTCACACATGAATATGTCCGCATATTATTCCTCGTTCTCTTCAAGATACTAAAGGACATACTAAACTTGCTTTGTTAACCGCCGAATCTAAGATTCGATCAAAGTTGACGTTCAATAACCTGAGCATCTCTTACTAGAAAGAGAATCTATCCCATTTCTCTTGATCCGAAGATTTAGAGAGTCATTCCTGAGGCATAAGGTAGAACTTCCTCGTTGAATGTTGCATACACAGATGCATCATCTTAACCAATAAGATTGATGGGAAACCAAAGGATCGATTCTAATGAATTCGACCGAGTCAAAATCTTAAGAATGTTGTCCAAATCTCTGTTGCAGAGAATTGTGGTATTGTCATATTCTGACTTCAGATAACACACCCATGTTGATTCCAACTGGTGCAGTGTTATCCTTCACAAACACTAATGTATGTATGTATATATTCACTACTGTACTATAAATTGATATCCAGTCTACAAAAGACTAATCAATATTCTGGTCAAATCCACATATTGTAGAAATATATGACTTCCAATGACCGAGAGGTTTGCTTTTTATCCACAAAGGACATAAGCCTTGACAGTCATCCTGTCATAAGTTCATAAGTCAATACCCTTCTGTTTCGAATGAATCCATACTCCGTTTGTTTGGCAAGAAAGTCTCAGGGAATCACCCCTATTTTCTGCTTTTGAACGAAATCATGCAATACCGAATTCATTCTACTCTTTTCCGTGTAGATCCAATTACTCCCACTGGGCCTGAGACGCTCAAGTGGTTCTACAAGAGCATGAACAGAATTGGAGTACCGAACTCCATTCACAGGGTTATGGCTATTAAACCAACCTCTATTATCAGAATCCTATACTGCTCACAAAAGAGCCATAGGTCATCAATCGATCCTTAGACTACAAAGTCCGCAGAACCCGTAATGGGTAATGGATAAACCATACTCCCACTACATTCTGGGTGGATCGAAATTCTGATATAGTTTAGTAGTATTTAGTATTATCACCAACAACCGATGTTGGATGTGGTCTGATTTTAATCAGTTAGTAACTACCTTGAGTAAACGTACTTCAAGGTTCAAGGTTTTACTGTTCATAGACTCTATCAGAAAGACGCAACATTATAACTGTCCCTTCCCGATTTCAAGAATCTTATAACAAACCTTTTTCTCAATGCTACAAGATATATAACGATTGGTCACTGACCGAACGTGTTCGCGAAATTCCCAGTCTTACCTTCAAGCACCGTGTGCTAAACGCTTATATTTATGGAAGTGGGGTGAACCGAATCCACACCTTATCCGTAAATTCCAAAGCATATTCTAGGTAGACTTCTCGGTCTTACATTTCAATGTAAACCGTTATTTCACTTCCAATATCTTTATTGAGTTAAGCAGTGTATTGTAGCACATCTAAAAACATATATAAGGCAATTTAACGGTTTCTCACTTAGTGAAAGTATTTCACTATGAGGCAGGCCGAGCATCAGTCCCTAGGACTATGTGATGGCCCATTTCTGAGTATAGAATACTCTATCTCTCGTTGAAAACAGAGAAACCTCAAAATATTTTGGATAAACTTACCGGAGTGTTTGAATAGTTATCGACAAGAAGTCACTACTCGGAAGCTCCTACTAGCTCGTATCTTTCATCGGACCCCGAAGGTCGTCATGAACAAGCTATGTTACTTCTTTATATCCATTATCCTTTCCCAATTGAAAGGAAGCTTAGTCATTGAACCTTTGAGACAATCTAACCGGACCGGGAGAAAGGAATCACCCCGAGCCGCCTCTTCGTGTCTTGTCTTTTAGGGACTATGCACTAACTATGGAATATGAAGAAGCGTTTATCTAAATATAGAAACCAATTGCTTTTAACAGTTCTTAAGATGTGTTTTATATACATATTTCAGCGAGTTCTAAGTGGTTTTGACTTTATCAAACAAAAGTCCGAGTCTTGGATTCGTACTACAAATGGTATATTCACTTTCTATACGACAAACAAATTATCGAATATAAGGTAAATCCATTCGTTCCAACGAATCTTAAACGAGAATATATATATATATATATATATATATATATATATATATATATATATATATATATATATATATATATATATATATATATATATATATATATATATATATATATATATATATATATATATATATATATATATATATATATATATATATATTTTCCGCGATATCCAAGGATTGAATCCGAGATTCATTTCCTTATATCACTCCCACTATTCTAGCTAAAATTAACTGCCCGTTGTTTACTCCTTTAATCGTTAAATGCACTGCTACCTTGTTCTGCCAAAGAACTTAGCTCGAGAAAATCGCCAAGGATTCATAGGTTGGTGATCCAAAATCACTGTCCTTATCCTATTATTTTCAGTTAATTAATTTTCGGTTCAGCCTTAAAGTTTTCTCAGTTTAGATGACTAACACTTTTAGACATATTCTCCCATTCTTGACTTTCCGTGAATTGAAACAGTCTTGAACCAGCGGTTCGTTTGAGTAGACACTACTCTTGAACCGTGGGATGTCTATTTCGAGTGTTACTCGTCGGGACTTCTCGGATTTTCTAATATACCAGAAAAAACAACAAATCATAACATTAAAGCTCCCACTAGTTTATCGGTTCCAAATACCGTCTAACGAGCAATGCTTTATTTTTATGATTTTCCGATTTTTTCGATTAGAAAAATCTATAGTTCCAATGTTTCTAGAAAAACAACAAATCATAGAACTCCCACTAGTTCATCGATTCCAAATATCGTCCAACTAGCGACATTTCATGACTTTCCGGTTTTTCAATTAGAACGGTTACGTGTGTAGTCAGTTACACTTTTCTAATGTTCTAGAAAAACAACAAATCATAAAGCTCCCACTAGTTCATCGATTCCAAATATCGTCCAACTAGTAACACTTCATGATTTTCCGATTTTTCAATTAGAAAATTACTCGTGTAATCACTACACACTCAAAATTCACTAAAGAATTTCAAAGTCCGAAATCACCTAAGTTTGTCTCCCGTTTGACACGAATGATACTAGTGACATACCTATATGTCACTCTGGTTTTTTTTAAAAGGCTTAAGAGAAAATATCTCTTTCGAAAAATAATTGCATTATCGATTAACTAGTTCAACGTCCTAGTTACTTTCCACTTTTTAACGAAGTCAATACTAGTCAATTAATTTTTAAGCAATTTAGTAAGGGATAATGTTGTAAATAAAATGACATATATTAATTCAAGTTTAACACTACTATATTTTATTTTAGGAATTGTAAACTAAAATTAAGTCTACTATACCATTCCAAGGTTTTAACCTCGCATCTCAGTGCCGCCGTAGGGTAGGTCAAAGAGATGACGGTTAAATCGAGACAATCTCATCAATGAATAACTTGTGAGAATCGAACATCCCACGAGAATCGATTATCCCTTTATTCATTGACTACCTTCCTTTTTTAGCCTAGATATTATCAAAAATATCCTTTATGAGTGTGACCTACTATATCGGATTTCTTAGGTACGCCCCGAGTGTGCCGTCGTAGGATAGGTCAGTGACCCGACGAGTACCCAGAAATCCTATCCTTTCGGAGACCAAGCCATGAATGTTGATAGGGGTGAACACCATCCGTAGGGGGACGAAATCAAAGCGCCGCGAGGCGTCACCCTTCTCTCACTTACTTGTATATATAATAGAGGCCGTGGGGTTGGCTGTCGCCTCCCCCGCTCCCACTCAATATTTTGGAAGTGGTGGTGGGTTAACTAACCACGTCTTTTTGATGTTAACATAAAAGCACATCAAATCAAGGATTCCGAATGGTGTCGGTAACGTAGGCAAGCCTACCCGTCCTATTCGTTGGAACATATGTGACGGTCGGACGAAATCGGGTCAAGACAAATTTCTATTGAGATAAGAAGGAATCACCCCTCCGTTCTCCGGTGTAGCTTAGTCTTGCCGGACCCCCGTGCATACATCACACTAGGAGGGTTAAGTCGGTCGAGCGAAGCTCAGTTGACCACCCAACCTATAAGCGAACCGTTTTTTATCCAAGATTTATTGTTCTTTTACCATCATTCAATCTCGTAGACACTACGAATCGAAAACGTGATCTCGTTTGGGCTTTAAGGCGGTTCACCGAGAACACACACCGAAAGGCTTAACGATTTCATAACCCGTCCTCGGATCTTTAATTAGTTACTAAATTAATTAATTACCACTTATTAATTAAATTTCAACTAATTACACGAGTTTGTATACATGCCTATTTTAATTACCAAAATTAAAATTCTACATGTATGCAAGGAGTGGATTTATGATATGATGCATGTCATGGCAATTCCGATTTTATATCTATTTTATGATCAAACACATAAAAAATAAATTGCGGAAAATTTAAACACCGAGATGGATCGTTGGTACCCCCGACTAACCTATTTTCTAAGGAAAAGTAAAAAATTAATCTAAGTCTTCAAATCTCGATTTTCGATCTTGATCTTGAAAACTTCCGGATCTTCAAAGCTTCGATCTGGACACGAACCACGAACGACGAGGAGAGGAGGCTGTAATATACCAATATATTTTAAAATATATTTATATTAAATTGTTTTTAAAGCCCTCGGCTTAAGTTCCAAAAAAAACTTTTTTTATTTTTTTATTTTTTATTATTAACCGTAGGCCTTTCGGCCAACAAAAAATGAAACATTAGGTTAAAAGAAATTAATTGCTGCCGCAACGTGTTCTGCCTTCTCATTTTTTATTTTTTATTCTGTAACCAAAAAAAAAAAAAAAAAAGAATTGCTGCCGCCGATGGAAAAGAAAAAAAAAAAAAATTAAACAATTCAGCCTCCTCCCGTTTTTACCTTCTTGATGATCTTCAACACATCATCTTCGTCGTCTTGAACCCGGATCAAAATTAAAAAACAAAAGGTACTACCTTTTTACATAATTTTTTGCATGACAAAAATAAATTACACATCCTATGCTCAATTGATACTAATCAAAAGAGTTATAAAATAGATCTACCGGGTAAACAGTACCAACCCCAATCCATCTCTTCAACCACAACAATCGCAACATAAAAAAAATACATACATGTGCATCGGCCCCAAAAAAAAAATTTGGGACAAAAAATATACATGTTTTACCACTCCTAGATCTAATATTTTATACGCATAAATATAGATCACCTTGGTCTCTGATACCACTGTTAGTAATATCATCCGCAACGGAAGCGATTTAAGAGGATCTAGATCTATAAATACACGTAATAAAATAATTAGATCTATATCTACAAGGGGGTTGTAGAACATACCTCTTGGATCTCAAAATCCAAGTTGAAGAACCGCAATAGAAAGAACGAACAAGGTGTGAAGAGCACCACGATCTTCCGTACGTGTGATCCAAGCAACTCCCGGTGGAAGGAAATCCTCGTCTCGAATCCTTCCGATATGCTACCCGGAAAAACCTCCAAGATTTTTCCCCAACACTCCCCTTGGCCGAATTTTATTCCTTCCCTCTCTAAGAGGTGAAGTCGAAAATTACAATTGTGTATAAGGCTTGGGAGAACTCTCTTTATATAGGAGAGTAAAACTTAGCCTCCAAGGATTTAATAATTAATACAAAATCAATTATAATAATCCCATTAAATAAAAGATAATTCCATAATATTCTAGAACAAATCTAGAATAATATTTATCTTTATTTCTTACCATAAATATTTATCCAATAAATATTTTATGCACATGTCTTATTAATTCACAAGAAAATAATTTCTTGTTCCAAAAATAAGGCTATGGGGCGAAAATACACTTATTGACCTAGTCAATATTAATTTTGCCATTACACAATAATTGGGCCAAGATTATGGAAAATGTCTTTTCCACATATTTAATTATTTAGCCCAACTAATTAAATAGTCCACTAAACAATTAATTCACATATCGTTTTAATAAAGTCCAACAAGAACTAAATTAATATTATTAGGATTCGACGTCCGAGAATAGCTATGCTATATTAGGAGGCACGTCGGGGACCATGGACTAATAATCAGCGGCTCCGATAAATCAAATAAATAATTATCTTACGAACGAATAATTATATTCGATAAATCAATCACGGGAATATGCCACCATAATCCCGTGATCGCACTCCTCCGATTATGAGATTATATTTATCTCCTCACGAGAATAATAATAAGCGTCCATTGATATAATCATTACATATGAATTAATCCTCCATAGATCGTTCATTCTAAATCGGGAAGTTACCGTTAACCCTTTTTAGAACCTCTTATCCTTATTTACCATTAACCCCCTAGTGATCAATTAATTCATAAAACTCACTGGTAGCTAATCAGTGTAATATGAACTCCATGGATCGATCAGTTTCTAGGATTAACAAATAAGGGAACTGTCTATCTACTTCCGTAAATGGAAGGAATGGATTCCGTATCCGTGATAACACGGACTACTCACTCAATCCAAGACAATGCCAAGATGGGGTAATTCGGACCACGGACTCGGTGTAATCCTTAACCGTCAAGTCAAACTTCATACCGATTCAAGCGGTTGATCGTGATCACCTCGGGATTAAGATATATCCATAAATATGATCATCCATTGATTCGATAAGACTTCTCGATTACGGAATTATATCGTGAACTCTAATCAAATCGGTCCACCCAATATGATATATCTATCATATATAAATGCCCCATTAGGTTCTCTTAACCGAAAGTCCGGATAAGACAATCACACCTACTGTGTTCTGGGCGCATTAATAGCACGTTAAAGGAGAGACCCGATACTCTCGATTAACTTCACTACGGGCTAATTGTATTTTAAGTACATCTTCACTAACTCAATCCTCCTGTGTATATCCCATACACTGAGTTAAGTGATTACATAAACGATATACTTAGGGTTTTCTGTAGTGTAAATACTATTGTCACATCGGTGATTATGAGAATAATAAATATGAATAATAATAATAAAACAATTACAAAATTGTCTTTCGGGCATCACACCTAACAATCTCCCACTTGCACGAAAGCATGTGATTAATTGTTTTAGAGCACACCCTATTATTTAAAATACAACAAACTACATCTCCCACTTGCTCTAAAGCAATGGAGACTCATCCCATATTCTAGTACCCACTAAGCATATCATAACCATTTCAGATTCCAAAGTACACTCCGAGTATGCCGTCGTAGGATAGGTCAGTGACTCGGGGAGCACCTACATCCAAATGTCATGGGTCTTAATGATTAGTCAGGTTGTCGGCTCGAGACGATCCGTAGAATCGAAACGTTACCGGTCCATCTAATCATGTGGTACTTTCCCAATATGCTTTTGACCTCTAGTGATTTCGAAAATCCTTATAAGCTACCCCTTCATCGTTTGGACAATGATGTGGTATCGGCTTCCAAATCTAGAATCACTCCCAGATATGAAAAGGAAATCCTTAAGCTATATCGCCTCTCTAGCTACTACAAAAGCCGCTAATCACCCAACTAGTTAAAGTCGAGTTGGCGTTGCTGGATTCCTCCAGGCAATAGCTTCAACACAAGAGTAAACACTGAGCCCGAGATCGACTTAACGATCATCCTCAATCTGACTTAAAGTCAAAATCAGTGTATCACACATATCCAAGTTCACACATGAATATGTCCGCATATTATTCCTCATTCTCTTCAAGATACTAAAGGACATACTAAACTTGCTTTGTTAACCGCCGAATCTAAGATTCGATCAAAGTTGACGTTCAATAACCTGAGCATCTCTTACTAGAAAGAGAATCTATCCCATTTCTCTTGATCCGAAGATTTAGAGAGTCATTCCTGAGGCATAAGGTAGAACTTCCTCGTTGAATGTTGCATACACAGATGCATCATCTTAACCAATAAGATTGATGGGAAACCAAAGGATCGATTCTAATGAATTCGACCGAGTCAAAATCTTAAGAATGTTGTCCAAATCTCTGTTGCGAGAGAATTGTGGTATTGTCGTATTCGACTTCGTATAACACACCCATGTTGATTCCAACTCGGTGCGGTGTTATCCTTCACAAACACTAATGTATGTATGTATATATTCACTACTTTGTACTATAAATTGATATCCAAATACAAAAGACTAATCAATATTCGGTCAAATCCACATATTGTAGAAATATATGACTTCCAATGACCGAGAGGTTTGCTTTTTATCCACAAAGGACATAAGCCTTGACAGTCATCCTGTCATAAGTTCATAAGTCAATACCCTTCTGTTTCGAATGAATCCATACTCCGTTTGTTTGGCAAGAAAGTCTCAGGGAATCACCCCTATTTTCTGCTTTTGAACGAAATCATGCAATACCGAATTCATTCTACTCTTTTCCGTGTAGATCCAATTACTCCCACTGGGCCTGAGACGCTCAAGTGGTTCTACAAGAGCATGAACAGAATTGGAGTACCGAACTCCATTCACAGGGTTATGGCTATTAAACCAACCTCTATTATCAGAATCCTATACTGCTCACAAAAGAGCCATAGGTCATCAATCGATCCTTAGACTACAAAGTCCGCGAGACCCGTAATGGGTAATGGATAAACCATACTCCCACTACATTCGGGTGGATCGAAATTACGATATAGTTTAGTAGTATTTAGTATTATCACCAACAACCGATGTTGGATGTGGTCGATTTTAATCGCTAGTAACTACCTTGAGTAAACGTACTTCAAGGTTCAAGGTTTTACTGTTCATAGACTCTATCAGAAAGACGCAACATTATAACTGTCCCTTCCCGATTTCAAGAATCTTATAACAAACCTTTTTCTCAATGCTACAAGATATATAACGATTGGTCACTGACCGAACGTGTTCGCGAAATTCCCAGTCTTACCTTCAAGCACCGTGTGCTAAACGCTTATATTTATGGAAGTGGGGTGAACCGAATCCACACCTTATCCGTAAATTCCAAAGCATATTCTAGGTAGACTTCTCGGTCTTACATTTCAATGTAAACCGTTATTTCACTTCCAATATCTTTATTGAGTTAAGCAGTGTATTGTAGCACATCTAAAAACATATATAAGGCAATTTAACGGTTTCTCACTTAGTGAAAGTATTTCACTATGAGGCAGGCCGAGCATCAGTCCCTAGGACTATGTGATGGCCCATTTCCCGAGTATAGAATACTCTATCTCTGTTGAAAACAGAGAAACCTCAAAATATTTTGGATAAACTTACCGGAGTGTTTGAATAGTTATCAGACAAGAAGTCACTACTCGGAAGCTCCTACTAGCTCGTATCTTTCATCAGACCCCGAAGGTCGTCATGAACAAGCTATGTTACTTCTTTATATCCATTATCCTTTCCCAATTGAAAGGAAGCTTAGTCATTGAACCTTTGAGACAATCTAACCAGACTGGGAGAAAGGAATCACCCTGAGCCAGTCTTCAGGTCTTGTCTTTTAGGGACTATGCACTAACTATGGAATATGAAGAAGCGTTTATCTAAATATAGAAACCAATTGCTTTTAACAGTTCTTAAGATGTGTTTTATATACATATTTCAGCGAGTCTAAGTGGTTTTGACTTCATCAAACAAAAGTCCGAGTCTTGGATTCGTACTACAAATGGTATATTCACTTTCTATACGACAAACAAATTATCGAATATAAGGTAAATCCATTCGTTCCAACGAATCTTAAACGTAATATATATATATATATATATATATATATATATATATATATATATATATATATATATATATATATATATATATATATATATATATATATATATTTTCCGCGATATCCAAGGATTGAATCCGAGATTCATTTCCTTATATCACTCCCACTATTCTAGCTAAAATTAACTCGCCCGTTGTTTACTCCTTTAATCGTTAAATGCACTTGCTACCTTGTTCGCAAAGAACTTAGCTCGAGAAAATCGCCAAGGATTCATAGGTTGGTGATCCAAAATCACTGTCCTTATCCTATTATTTTCAGTTAATTAATTTTCGGTTCAGCCTTAAAGTTTTCTCAGTTTAGATGACTAACACTTTTAGACATATTCTCCCATTCTTGACTTTCCGTGAATTGAAACAGTCTTGAACCAGCGGTTCGTTTGAGTAGACACTACTCTTGAACCGTGGGATGTCTATTTCGAGTGTTACTCGTCGGGACTTCTCGGATTTTCTAATATACTAGAAAAAACAACAAATCATAACATTAAAGCTCCCACTAGTTTATCGGTTCCAAATACCGTCTAACGAGCAATGCTTTATTTTTATGATTTTCCGATTTTTTCGATTAGAAAAATCTATAGTTCCAATGTTTCTAGAAAAACAACAAATCATAGAACTCCCACTAGTTCATCGATTCCAAATATCGTCCAACTAGCGACATTTCATGACTTTCCGGTTTTTCAATTAGAACGGTTACGTGTGTAGTCAGTTACACTTTTCTAATGTTCTAGAAAAACAACAAATCATAAAGCTCCCACTAGTTCATCGATTCCAAATATCGTCCAACTAGTAACACTTCATGATTTTCCGATTTTTCAATTAGAAAATTACTCGTGTAATCACTACACACTCAAAATTCACTAGAAGAATTTCAAAGTCCGAAATCACCTAAGTTTGTCTCCCGTTTGACACGAATGATACTAGTGACATACCTATATGTCACTCTGGTTTTTTTTAAAAGGCTTAAGAGAAAATATCTCTTTCGAAAAATAATTGCATTATCGATTAACTAGTTCAACGTCCTAGTTACTTTCCACTTTTTAACGAAGTCAATACTAGTCAATTAATTTTTAAGCAATTTAGTAAGGGATAATGTTGTAAATAAAATGACATATATTAATTCAAGTTTAACACTACTATATTTTATTTTAGGAATTGTAAACTAAAATTAAGTCTACTATACCATTCCAAGGTTTTAACCTCGCATCTCAGTGCCGCCGTAGGGTAGGTCAAAGAGATGACGGTTAAATCGAGACAATCTCATCAATGAATAACTTGTGAGAATCGAACATCCCACGAGAATCGATTATCCCTTTATTCATTGACTACCTTCCTTTTTTAGCCTAGATATTATCAAAAATATCCTTTATGAGTGTGACCTACTATATCGGATTTCTTAGGTACGCCCCGAGTGTGCCGTCGTAGGATAGGTCAGTGACCCGACGAGTACCCAGAAATCCTATCCTTTCGGAGACCAAGCCATGAATGTTGATAGGGGTGAACACCATCCGTAGGGGGACGAAATCAAAGCGCCGCGAGGCGTCACCCTTCTCTCACTTACTTGTATATATAATAGAGGCCGTGGGGTTGGTTGTCGCCTCCCCCTCCCACTCAATATTTTGGAAGTGGTGGTGGGTTAACTAACCACGTCTTTTTGATGTTAACATAAAAGCACATCAAATCAAGGATTCCGAATGGTGTCGGTAACGTAGGCAAGCCTACCCGTCCTATTCGTTGGAACATATGTGACAGTCGGACGAAATCGGGTCAAGACAGCCCCATTGAGATAAGAAGGAATCACCCCTCCGTTCTCCGGTGTAGCTTAGTCTTGCCGGACCCCCGTGCATACATCACACTAGGAGGGTTAAGTCGGTCGAGCGAAGCTCAGTTGACCACCCAACCTATAAGCGAACCGTTTTTTATCCAAGATTTATTGTTCTTTTACCATCATTCAATCTCGTAGACACTACGAATCGAAAACGTGATCTCGTTTGGGCTTTAAGGCGGTTCACCGAGAACACACACCGAAAGGCTTAACGATTTCATAACCCGTCCTCGGATCTTTAATTAGTTACTAAATTAATTAATTACCACTTATTAATTAAATTTCAACTAATTACACGAGTTTGTATACATGCCTATTTTAATTACCAAAATTAAAATTCTACATGTATGCAAGGAGTGGATTTATGATATGATGCATGTCATGGCAATTCCGATTTTATATCTATTTTATGATCAAACACATAAAAAATAAATTGCGGAAAATTTAAACACCGAGATGGATCGTTGGTACCCCCGACTAACCTATTTTCTAAGGAAAAGTAAAAAATTAATCTAAGTCTTCAAATCTCGATTTTCGATCTTGATCTTGAAAACTTCCGGATCTTCAAAGCTTCGATCTGGACACGAACCACGAACGACGAGGAGAGGAGGCTGTAATATACCAATATATTTTAAAATATATTTATATTAAATTGTTTTTAAAGCCCTCGGCTTAAGTTCCAAAAAAAACTTTTTTTATTTTTTTATTTTTTATTATTAACCGTAGGCCTTTCGGCCAACAAAAAATGAAACATTAGGTTAAAAGAAATTAATTGCTGCCGCAACGTGTTCTGCCTTCTCATTTTTTATTTTTTATTCTGTAACCAAAAAAAAAAAAAAAAAAATTGCTGCCGCCGATGGAAAAGAAAAAAAAAAAAAATTAAACAATTCAGCCTCCTCCCGTTTTTACCTTCTTGATGATCTTCAACACATCATCTTCGTCGTCTTGAACCCGGATCAAAATTAAAAAACAAAAGGTACTACCTTTTTACATAATTTTTTGCATGACAAAAATAAATTACACATCCTATGCTCAATTGATACTAATCAAAAGAGTTATAAAATAGATCTACCGGGTAAACAGTACCAACCCCAATCCATCTCTTCAACCACAACAATCGCAACATAAAAAAAATACATACATGTGCATCGGCCCCAAAAAAAAAATTTGGGACAAAAAATATACATGTTTTACCACTCCTAGATCTAATATTTTATACGCATAAATATAGATCACCTTGGTCTCGATACCACCGTTAGTAATATCATCCGCAACGGAAGCGATTTAAGAGGATCTAGATCTATAAATACACGTAATAAAATAATTAGATCTATATCTACAAGGGGGTTGTAGAACATACCTCTTGGATCTCAAAATCCAAGTTGAAGAACCGCAATAGAAAGAACGAACAAGGTGTGAAGAGCACCACGATCTTCCGTACGTGTGATCCAAGCAACTCCCGGTGGAAGGAAATCCTCGTCTCGAATCCTTCCGATATGCTACCCGGAAAAACCTCCAAGATTTTTCCCCAACACTCCCCTTGGCCGAATTTTATTCCTTCCCTCTCTAAGAGGTGAAGTCGAAAATTACAATTGTGTATAAGGCTTGGGAGAACTCTCTTTATATAGGAGAGTAAAAAACTTAGCCTCCAAGGATTTAATAATTAATACAAAATCAATTATAATAATCCCATTAAATAAAAGATAATTCCATAATATTCTAGAACAAATCTAGAATAATATTTATCTTTATTTCTTACCATAAATATTTATCCAATAAATATTTTATGCACATGTCTTATTAATTCACAAGAAAATAATTTCTTGTTCCAAAAATAAGGCTATGGGGCGAAAATACACTTATTGACCTAGTCAATATTAATTTTGCCATTACACAATAATTGGGCCAAGATTATGGAAAATGTCTTTTCCACATATTTAATTATTTAGCCCAACTAATTAAATAGTCCACTAAACAATTAATTCACATATCGTTTTAATAAAGTCCAACAAGAACTAAATTAATATTATTAGGATTCGACGTCCGAGAATAGCTATGCTATATTAGGAGGCACGTCGGGGACCATGGACTAATAATCAGCGGCTCCGATAAATCAAATAAATAATTATCTTACGAACGTAATAATTATATTCGATAAATCAATCACAGGAATATGCCACCATAATCCTGTGACTGCACTCCTCCGATTATGAGATTATATTTATCTCCTCACGAGAATAATAATAAGCGTCCATTGATATAATCATTACATATGAATTAATCCTCCATAGACTGTTCATTCTAAATCGGGAAGTTACCGTTAACCCTTTTTAGAACCTCTTATCCTTATTTACCATTAACCCCCTAGTGATCAATTAATTCATAAAACTCACTGGTAGCTAATCAGTGTAATATGAACTCCATGGATCGATCAGTTTCTAGGATTAACAAATAAGGGAACTGTCTATCTACTTCCAGAAATGGAAGGAATGGATTCCGTATCTGTGATAACACAGACTACTCACTCAATCCGGTACAATGCCAAGATGGGGTAATTCGGACCACGGACTCGGTGTAATCCTTAACCGTCAAGTCAAACTTCATACCGATTCAAGCGGTTGATCGTGATCACCTCGGGATTAAGATATATCCATAAATATGATCATCCATTGATTCGATAAGACTTCTCGATTACGGAATTATATCGTGAACTCTAATCAAATCGGTCCACCCCTATATGATATATCTATCATATATAAATGCCCCATTAGGTTCTCTTAACCGAAAGTCCGGATAAGACAATCACACCTACCGTGTTTACGGGCGCATTAATAGCACGTTAAAGGAGAGACCCGATACTCTCGATTAACTTCACTACGGGCTAATTGTATTTTAAGTACATCTTCACTAACTCAATCCTCCCGTGTATATCCCATACACCGAGTTAAGTGATTACATAAACGATATACTTAGGGTTTTACGTAGTGTAATAAATACTATTGTCACATCGGTGATTATGAGAATAATAAATATGAATAATAATAATAAAACAATTACAAAATTGTCTTTCGGGCATCACACCTAACAATCTCCCACTTGCACGAAAGCATGTGATTAATTGTTTTAGAGCACACCCTATTATTTAAAATACAACAAACTACATCTCCCACTTGCTCTAAAGCAATGGAGACTCATCCCATATTCTAGTACCCACTAAGCATATCATAACCATTTCAGATTCCAAAGTACACTCCGAGTATGCCGTCGTAGGATAGGTCAGTGACTCGGGGAGCACCTACATCCAAATGTCATGGGTCTTAATGATTAGTCAGGTTGTCGGCTCGAGACGATCCGTAGAATCGAAACGTTACCGGTCCATCTAATCATGTGGTACTTTCCCAATATGCTTTTGACCTCTAGTGATTTCGAAAATCCTTATAAGCTACCCCTTCATCGTTTGGACAATGATGTGGTATCGGCTTCCAAATCTAGAATCACTCCCAGATATGAAAAGGAAATCCTTAAGCTATATCGCCTCTCTAGCTACTACAAAAGCCGCTAATCACCCAACTAGTTAAAGTCGAGTTGGCGTTGCTGGATTCCTCCAGGCAATAGCTTCAACACAAGAGTAAACACTGAGCCCGAGATCGACTTAACGATCATCCTCAATCTGACTTAAAGTCAAAATCAGTGTATCACACATATCCAAGTTCACACATGAATATGTCCGCATATTATTCCTCGTTCTCTTCAAGATACTAAAGGACATACTAAACTTGCTTTGTTAACCGCCGAATCTAAGATTCGATCAAAGTTGACGTTCAATAACCTGAGCATCTCTTACTAGAAAGAGAATCTATCCCATTTCTCTTGATCCGAAGATTTAGAGAGTCATTCCTGAGGCATAAGGTAGAACTTCCTCGTTGAATGTTGCATACACAGATGCATCATCTTAACCAATAAGATTGATGGGAAACCAGTGACTGATTCTAATGAATTCGACCGAGTCAAAATCTTAAGAATGTTGTCCAAATCTCTGTTGCAGAGAATTGTGGTATTGTCAGATTCTGACTTCAGATAACACACCCATGTTGATTCCAACTGGTGCAGTGTTATCCTTCACAAACACTAATGTATGTATGTATATATTCACTACTGTACTATAAATTGATATCCAGTCTACAAAAGACTAATCAATATTCTGGTCAAATCCACATATTGTAGAAATATATGACTTCCAATGACCGAGAGGTTTGCTTTTTATCCACAAAGGACATAAGCCTTGACAGTCATCCTGTCATAAGTTCATAAGTCAATACCCTTCTGTTTCGAATGAATCCATACTCCGTTTGTTTGGCAAGAAAGTCTCAGGGAATCACCCCTATTTTCTGCTTTTGAACGAAATCATGCAATACCGAATTCATTCTACTCTTTTCCGTGTAGATCCAATTACTCCCACTTGGGCCCGAGATGCTCAAGTGGTTCTACAAGAGCATGAACGAATTGGAGTACCGAACTCCATTCACAGGGTTATGGCTATTAAACCAACCTCTATTATCAGAATCCTATACTGCTCACAAAAGAGCCATAGGTCATCAATCGATCCTTAGACTACAAAGTCCGCAGAACCCGTAATGGGTAATGGATAAACCATACTCCCACTACATTCTGGGTGGATCGAAATTCTGATATAGTTTAGTAGTATTTAGTATTATCACCAACAACCGATGTTGCATAAGTTTTCCTAAGCACTCAATTATACTCAATTTTATTACACAATTATTATGAAATAAAATTTTCTTGAGATTTGGAGAGTTGTTTTTGGTTTCCTCCCTTCTTTCATCATCTCTATCTTGAGTAGATCGAGCTAGATCTCCATTGTTGAAGGTATGAAGCTTTGAATGTTTCTTTTTGTCTTCAATATGGTAGATCTGTTCGTATTTTTGTGTTTTAGTTAATCTGCATATTTAACAACCCCATAATTTACTTATTTTAATCTTACTGAGCAATGTAGTTCCAGAAATTAGGAAAATCCGCCCCCGGTAAACCGGCGGTCAATACCGGTTTACCGAGGCATATTTTAGAAAACCTAAACTGGGATTCACTACAGCTATGTTGATCGGCAGGAATAATTAAAACTAGTAATAGGTCCGGCCAATCTAATATTCATAATTCGTAAATTAACATGAAGGACCACAAGTGAAATGTTAAATAGGAAATTGTCTTGAATGGACCCTACGAACGTGCTGGTCAATGTCGACAGCTGTCTAGGCGGGTTTGCGGTATAAGGTAACGCTCAATATCGGCCGTTCTAGTTTTTTATGCGTATGGGCTATTACAGGCCAATTAAGGAGGGTAGCTTGCGTATAGATTGTCTACTGCCATTGTCGGAGTAGATAGGAGTAGGAATTGCACCCATAGCTGATAAATATGATAATAATCATTAAAAGCTCATGATTAATCTAAGGAAATTATGTGGGTAAGTAAACATAACGATTAACTAATCCAAGTTAGTAGATCGGTGATGAGAGGGAGAGAATACCATGTTTGTTTTCTTTTATGTTATTGTTGGTCAATGATCGCCTCTATGTTGCTTCTTAATTAGGTTAGAATCGTTTATACTTATAAGTTGCATTGTCTCTGTGGGATCGACCTTGACTCACATTTACTATACTGCGATGTACCTAGTATTCTTGCTAGTAATATCGACGTTAGTGACTTGCACGCGATCAGCTAATAGGCTGAAGGGAGATTTAGAAAGAAGGGACTCCAAGAAAGAAAAGCCAGAGGATAGATCTGACAGGAAACGCAAGTTAGTATGGGATTGAGTATATGCACTCGTGTCAGATCGACTGGGAAAGAAAGACGCTCTTCAGGAAAGGGACTTCATCCCTTTGAACAGATCTCATGAGCAGGTTCTCGTGGTGAAGGAAAGGAAAGGTATAGCCCGAGTTCCGTCTCCTATGTGGGGTCCTCGTAAATAGAGAGATCATACCAAGTATTGCAAATACCACAAGGATATCGAACATGACTCTGAGCAGTGTCGAGATCTGCCAAGAGATATAGATGCAGCTGTTATGGAAGAAAAAATGGATGAGGTCATTGACCAATCTCAGAACTCAGAGCCCAGGGGGCGAAGAGAGTTTAGAAGAAGAGCTTATAATCAAGATCATGACAGTCGAGATGAGCATCGACGCATGATAATGCCCTAAATGGTACCTGTTGGTCCCTTGAAAAGGCTTTGGTTAAGGTTAGAGGGGGGGGGGGGGGGGTGAATAAACTTAACACTTAAAACTTTTAGAGTTAACAAACTCAGCAACTTCAGCAGTCTGCTGATCGCTCAGTAGTCTGCTGACACTCAGTAGTCTGCTGACTATTGAATTTACTGAACTTGTTGTAGCGGAATATATTTAAATTAAGCCTTATTACTTGTTGTTAAAATATGATACCAAGTATTAGATACTCAGTAGTGTATGTGTGTGATTCAGTTGCTAGTTCAGTAGATTGATGTGCTAGATATACAATATGCAAAATATAAATACAGAAAGTGAGTAGGCAATTTTAATAGTGGTTCCAAGTGGTGTAATCCTGTCAGTCCACTCTTTTCCTGTGATGTTGGAGGTAATTCACAAGAGATCCTTGAGGTAGCAGTTACAAAAATCCCTAAGTTGTTTGTCCTTCACCAATAACTATGGCTTCACAAACTGAACACTTGGAATAGGTAGGATTGCTTCTCTAAAGTCTTCCACTGGTCCTTTAAGTGTAGGATTGCCTCTTCACCAGCTCCACCACAAACAACAGTCCTTGACACCCAAATATGCTTCACTGTCTTCAGTAGATTTCTTATAAATGAAAGTTTGAATCAAGTAAGTGATTCAGCCTTCAGCAGCTTGATCATGATGATATGATCAGCAGCTTGAATTCTTCAAGTGTGTAAACTTGATGTAGCTTGAGGTAGCAGCTTTTTTGGATCAGTAGCTTTAAGTCCAATAGGGTCAGCAAGCTGATTTCTTGATAAGAATCTGAAGCTCAAGATTATCTGTTGTTTTTCACTCAAAAATCATCATCTGTTTATGTAACAAGCGTCTTCTATTTATAGATGAGACTCCTTGTGATTTATGTTTGAAATTCAAACATAGCTGTTTCAGATTTGTCCCATCTTGACTTGCTTTCTGTCTCTGTACATAGCACTGACACTGTCAGTTTGCTTTTTGACAGTTTTCAGACTGTCGACCCTTTGACTTGTAACCATTGGATAAACCTCTGTTTCTTTCCAACGTCCCTTTAATCTTGGCCATTGATTTGTTGATAAGATCAAGCGTTGTTATTTGTCCTTTTCTTTGTAATCTTTCAATGTAGCTTTTGATTAAATAAAAATATGTGTTCAGCAGGCTCCTGTGAGTGTAAGTCTGCTGAAGTACATTTTAGTCAGCTAATCCAAAGTTGCTGTGTTTATAAAAACACTGCAGCTGACTTCTCTTATATCTAACAATTTTTTTTTGAAGTTAGATTACACCGTTTTGAATATAAGTAAGTTCCAATCATCACTTAACTTGTGGAACATAGACCTTGTACACAAGGTATATGCAATCAGTTTAGGTCATCACTGACTTCCCTAAATTCTGATTCCATATCCTTGACTTTAAATACTAAGTTTGATCCATTAGCCTTCAATAGCTGAGTTTGAACCCTCAGCCTTCAGTCTTCAGCAGGTTCCTATACTAGTTTACTGACCTAGGTACCCTACTGACCTAGACAGGTCTGCTGATGAAAGTCAGCTGACCTTTTACAGTGCTTGTTTGATCAAACCTATACAATATCAAACTCTAATAATCCTATACATTTGATCTAGACATCTTTTGCCTTTGCTCTATAACAGCTAATCTGGCACTCATCACTAAAACTTAAAATAAGTCCAACAATTTCCCCCTTTTTGGTGATGATGCCGATACCCTCCTTACAGCAAAGCAAAAAGAGTAAAAACAAAAACAGAACAAACTTAGTCATTTCTCATTATAATCAGTTGTTCAACAGATATCACAATCTAGATTCAGCAAAAATAAAATGCAAGTGTAAGTATGCTGATCTAGTTTCTTCTTTCCCTTTCCTGCCTTTCTTTCTCCTGATGCTCATGATATTCCCTTATTTCCCTAACCATATCTCTCATCCATTGATTCTCAATAAGGGAAAAATCAATATGGGGATTCACTTCCTTCCACCATTTCCATGCCTCAGGTAGAGTAAGGTTGATTTGATGTACTCTGGAACCTAAACGCATGTATAATTCTTTGAACTCATGCAGTGAATCTTTAGCTGATGTAGTAAGTAGACTCCTTCCACCTCTACCACCTCTTCCACCTCTATGTGAAGATCTTAAATCTTTAACTCTAGCTTCCCAAAACTTAAGCCCCAAAAAGGAATTTAGTCCCTCATGGAAGCCCTTGTCATGGTAAGGTCTTCTCTTGTTGTAGTAAAGCTTCTTGTATTCTTTGAAAAGATCATCAGTCAGTGGAAGTCGGCCAAGTGCAGGTTCTCTAAATGCATTGGTGTCAGCTTCCCATCTCTTTTGAGTAAAGATCCTAGCAGCCTCTTTTGCTACTGGTGTTTGGCTCTCTTCCCCCTTATTGACATCATCAACAAAACGGGACAGCAGGCCATGAACATTCTCTTGTGTAATCACCAAATTGTTCAGTTGACCCTCCATTATCTCAGTTCTAGTGTCAACTGCGGTGATACTTCCTTGCATAGTCTGCTCCAGTAGATTGATCCTCTCAGTAAGCTTAGGATCAAATCCAACATGGTGAAATGTTCCAGCAGGCTCAGCAGGCTTGGGTGCCTCAGCAAGTTTATCAAGTTTCCGGTGAATGGATGTAATCTGATCTTTGAGGAATTTATCCTTCAGTGTATTGCCCTATTTTATTCCTTTTACATCTAGGGCAAGATCAGCAAGAGCATACTGAGTGGAGGTAATATTGGAGGCAACTGTTTCAGTGGTTCTCCCTCTATTTTCCACTAGATTCAGCAAATCTTCAAACATTTGCTCTTGTCTATCAAGTTGAGTTCTTAACCTTGTAATGTCACTTCTGATAGCCCTCAACTCATCCACCACCTGTGCTAGTACCCCACCAGCCATTCCTCCAGCCATGTGTCCAGCAGATTCATCAGTAGGCTTTTCCACATTGTATTGTGCCCTTTGTCTGCTGACAACTATAGCCCAGCTCATATCCCTTCCAGCAGGGTTAGGTCTTTGGAATTCCTCCAGAATTGGATCTATGACAGGTTCTTCCAAGATTGGTACAAATATCTGTTGTGGTTCTTCATCAATAAGCTCTTCCTCAGGCATTTGAGACTCCTCATCACTGAAGTCATAGTCCAGCAGCTGTTCATCCTCATCAATAACAACAGTCTGCTGACCATCCTTCCCTTCAGTGACCTTTCCTCCAGCAGGATCTACTACAGCATCCTGTTCTATAACAACAACAGGGGTTTCCTCCAAACCCGTTGGTAGTTCCAACATTTGTCCAGGTGCTGTTTGGTCATCAGCAGCCTGTACCACCAGTTCCGACCTTTGTTCAGGTGCTGTTTGAACCTCAGTAGCCTGAACCTCCTGTCCAATCACTGTCTGTTCCTCAGTGATAATGACACTCTCTTCTACACAAATGAGAGGAAAAGTTGCCATGTTTTCCTCAAGAATCCCTCCAGCATCAGCAATCTTCTGTAGATCCTCAGCAGATTTAGAGATAGTACACTGAGTGTCAATCCAATCTTGATATTGAACTGAATCTTCAGAACTAACATCAGGCTCACTATAATCAATAACATTTTCTTTATCCAAATCTACAGTTTGCTGGCCTTCAGCAGACTTACCAACATCAACAGATTGATCTGCTGTACCATCAATGGATCTTTGACTAGTGGCTTCATCAGTTGTACCTTTTTCCACTCCACTGGTCTCTCTAGGGAACATGGGGGAATCACCATCAGAGTCAGATGATGAAGAGTCATCACTGTCAGGTGTGTATTTTGGATCTTTAAACATTAACTTGGCACTCTTCTTCCCTTCATCCAACAGATCTATCAGCCTAGTCTGCAGCAAAGTTGTATCTACCAATTCTAATAGGCTGTCCACACCCAGCTGATCAAATGCCCATTCTTCAAATCCACTCATTGGATCAGCAGCTGGTTTTTGTTTCTTGTAGAATCCAAACATCCATTGAAAATATCTTTGCACCCTTTTGAAGTTGGGATCTACTTTATCCTTCTTAGATTTCTGCTCCCTCCTTTCATATGGCATTGAGGGCTTCTTTGGAGCAGATTGCTCAACTTGTTGTCCCCCAAAGGTTTCAACAAGATGAGTAAGAGTATCTATTGCTGATATGAACAAGTCAGTAGGTTCTTCAGAGTGTACATTTGTACCTACCACCTCCATCTGTTCCACACTTGGTTCCCCCTGACTTACATGCTCATCAGCAGGGTCAGCAACGAATTGCTCTTCCCCCGAGCTATTACAGAAATTGCAGGGTCTTGTACAGTTGTAACAACTTCCACAGCAGGTGCAGACTCAGTAGTCTGCTGTGGTTCTTCAGTAGGATCAGTAGGTTTCTCAACAACAACCTCTCCAGTTTCAGTAGGCAAAACAATTTTTAGAGGTTCAGCTTCAATAGCCTCTTGCACTACTTCTTCCCTTTGTTCTTCAAGGACCCCCAGTTCCTTGCCTTTGCCATGTTTCTTTTTCTTGGCAGTTTCTTTCATCCTCTTGGAAAAATGCTCTGATTCAACTTCAGAAGCTTTCCTCTTTCTTGTAATTTTAGCAGGGTCAGTAACTTCAACTTCAACTGGACCCTCAGTAGACTCGGCAGTCTCTGCTATCTGCTTCCTTGTCTTTCTAGGCTTTAACATCTCTGTGATCTTTCTGGTGTCAGTAGCCTTCCTCTTCTCAGTAACTTTCTTGGGTGCAGCAGGTTGAACAACTTGTTTGACCTGCTCACCACCAGCACCATCATCTCCATCACTATCACTTTCTGTGGCTTCATCATCCACATCTTCATCATCATCCAAGCCAGGGATGAGATAGCCAATCTCCTTCTTGTATCTGGACTTGTTTATTTTCTCTGGTGGAACATCTGCAATCCCCAAATGATTTAGCAGGGCCTGTATCATCAAACCCAAAGGTAAGGCCTTGGACTTCCTTGTCCATTCTCTTTCCTCAGTTATCACTTTCTTCATATAATGGACAAAGAATCCAGCCCAATCAAACTTCATGCTTTTGCAGATGATGATCAGTAGATCAATCTTGGGTCCAGATAATGTGTCAAGGCTTCCACTCAAGCCCAAGATGTTCTTTGCTATAATCTTGCTCAGCAGATTGTATTCCATCCCAATGTGTTTCACATTGATTCCCAGAGATGATTTCACAGCATCATTTGTCTTTATTCTATCAACAAAATCCAACCTTGATAGCCCCATTTCCTCAGGATTAGGTGGAGCATTGTTTCCAGGTCCAAAACCAAAAACTTCCCTCAGCAGGTTTGAGGAAACTTTAATCTCCTGGCAATTCACTGTTGTAGTAAATGCCTCTCTACCTTCTCATATCACAATGTTCCTCCAGAAACTGAAAACATTAGTGTAAGATATTCTTTCCAATCTGATATTCAGAACATCTTCCAATCCTTCAAATCTTCTGATTCTATGACCAATATTGATAGCTAATTCGGTTTTGTTAGCATCAACCACAAAGCCTCTGACACTTTGGCTTGTTCCGATATGAACATCATCCTTATCTGCCATTTTTGATGAATAAGATGAAGAAGATAGCTTTTCAAATCTGTGTTCACACGGTATGTTTGTAGAGAAAATCAATCTGAGTTTTGTAATGATCCTCTGTGTATAGGTCTGTATATATAGAGAGAGTAGTGGGTAGAAACTGTCAGATAGTGCACTGTAGCATTAACCACGATTAAATTTGAGTTAATGAGATCTTGACACGTGGCCCACCACTTAACCATAAAGAGTTGTAACCGTCAGATCGTGTAACTGTGGTTATAAGGATAGAATAAATATCCCGGTCTTTTGCTTTTTGACTTTTGTTAAAGTTTGACTGTAACGTATTCCTCAGCAGACTTTGCCATTAGTAGACTTGGCTCAACAGTCTGCTGACAAAGATGTCTCAACAGCCTGCTAACAGAGTTAATCTGCTGATCTTTAATTCTTCTTGTCTTGTCCAATTGATAATACAAGATGAAGTTTAACACCAATGACTGATCTGTCAAGTGAGCTCACCCAACATGACAAAGACAAATCCCCTTGGAAACTTCATTTGCTCAATTGTTCAAACATAAATGAGTACATGGAATTGTTGATACCAATGACTAATCTGCTAAGTGAGCTCACCCAACATTGCAAAGACTAATCCCCTTGGTGAATTCCAGTACCTGGCCGATCATAGGTGTACCAGTCAACTTTTATAATCCCAAGTTCAGTCCTTAACTTAGCAAATCTTTCACTATCCAATGGTCTTGTGAATATATCAGCAAGTTGATCTTTAGTAGGGATGTAAAGAACCACCACATCTTTCTTTTCAACATGATCTCTTATAAAGTGATGTCTCACATCAATATGCTTGGTTCTTGAGTGCAAAACAGGATTTTCTATGATTGCAATTGCACTTGTGTTGTCACACATTATAGGAATTTCTCTTTCTTCAATTCCATAATCCCTTAATTGTTGTCTTAACCAAAGTATTTGTGCACAACAACTTCCAGCAGCAATATATTCAGCTTCAGCAGTGGAAGTTGATATTGAATTCTGTTTCTTGCTAAACCAGGAAACCAATCTATTTCCCATCAACTGACAGGTTCCTGTGGTGCTTTTTCTATCAATCTTGCATCTAGCATAATCAGAATCTGAGTAGGATATAACCTTGAAGATTCCATCTTTTGAATACCATATCCCTACATCCGGAGTCTCTTTTAGATACTTGAGAACTCTTTTGACTGCAGCTAAATGACTTTCTTTTGGTTTAGATTGAACTCTTGCACAAACACTTACAACAAAGGATATATCAGGTCTGCTAGCAGTAAGGTATAGCAGACTGCCTATCATCCTTCTGTATAAAGTCTGATCAACATCTTTGCCTTCTTTGTCTTCATCCAACCTTATGTTTGTACTCATATGAGTTGATACTTTGGTGCTATTTTCCATGCGAAACTTCTTCAGCAGCTCCTTGGTATACTTGTTTGATGAATGAAGATTCCATCTTTCATCTGTTTAACTTGTAATCCCAAGAAATAATTCATTTCTCCCATCATACTCATTTGGAATTTACTTTTCATCAGATTAGCTAACTTTTCACATAGTAATTCATTTTCAGAACCAAAAATTTGTCATCAACATAAATCTGTGCCAGCAGGGTGCTGTCTCCTTCATTGATTCTGAAAAGAGTCTTGTCAATGGTACCTTTTGTAAAACCATTGTCCACCAAGAATTGAGATAGGGTCTCATACCATGCTCTTGGTGCTTGTTTCAAGCCATAAAGTGCTTTGTTGAGTCTGTACACTTTATCTTCTTGATCTTTAACTTCAAAACCAGGAGGTTGCTGAACATAGACCTCCTCTTCCAGAATGCCATTCAAAAATGCACTCTTGACATCCATCTGATATACTTTGAAGTTTTTATAAGAAGCATATGCCAAGAATAATCTTATGGCTTCCAATCTTGCAACAGGTGCATATGTTTCATCAAAATCTATTCCTTCTGCTTGAGAGTAGCCTTTTGCAACTAGTCTGGCCTTATTCCTTAAAATGGTACCAGATTCATCCAATTTGTTTCTGTAAACCCATTTTGTACCAATTATATTTGCATGATTAGGCCTTTCCACTAGTGTCCAAACTTGTTTTCTTTCAAATTCATTCTGTTCTTCTTTCATGGAAATTATCCAATCTGGATCTGATATTACTTCTTCAACAACTTTAGGTTCCATTTGAGATAGAAAACATGTAAACATTGCTTCTAATAGTCTTTTGGTCCTTACACCTTGCTGTATATAGCCAATAACTTGCTCAGCAGGGTGATCCCTTAACCATTGTGGATTCTGGTTAAATTGATTCTCAGGAACATCATCTTCAGTAGGGTCTGCTGTGGCTTCTTCAGCAGAGAGTTCAACAGATCCTTGAACTGCCTCAGTTGTTGCATCAGTAGTGTTACCAGCAGGGGGTTCAGCAGGGGCAGAGTTAGAAACCTTTAAGTCATTCAACCTTTACAAAACATCAACACATTCTGGATCAGTGTCTTGTTGATCAAAACTATACAATATCAAACTCTAATAATCCTATACATTTGATCTAGACATCTTTTTGCCTTTGCTCTATAACAGCTAGTCTGGCACTCATCACTAAAACTTAAAATAAGTCCAACAGTACCAATAATTATACCTTTATACACCCCGAATTCTGCTCAAGATAGGATATATAGGCTCGTTATTTTGTGGAATATGTGTTAAATTCTATGTGTATGTTTCTAGAATCGTAATTCTGCATCTATGTTATTTTCCCGAAGATTTGGTACTGTTTTGTCTCGTTTTGTGTGTTTTATAGGATGTACCGAATCTGGAGCATTGAAGAATGGATCTGGACCAAGAAGAGCATGTCGGGCCAAGTAAAAGAAGTCCAAGAAGAAATCTGCTGAGAAAAAGAGAAAAAGTCGGCCCGGTTTACCAAGGGCTAGGGCCGGTAAACCGAGGACTTGTTGGACACAAAATTGATTATGCCACCTCTACTAGGTCGGTTAGGGTTTCTATGAGTCATAATTCGGTCATTGTATCTATATAAGGCCGCATATACTGATTATTGCATAAGTTGGTAATAAGTTTTCATAAGTTACAAATTTTATATTCAATTACAATTTGATGAATTAAAGTTATTCCAAGCTTTTGAGGAGTTATTTATAGTTTTCTCCCTTTCTCTACCATCTCTAGATTGAGTAGATCGAGCTAGATCTCCATTGTTGAAGGTATGAAGCTTTGAACGTTCCTTTTTGTCTTCAATAAGGTAGATCTGTTCGTATTTATGTGTTTTAGTTAATCTAAATGATTAAAGACCCCATGATTTACTTCGATTAATCGTAATTGAG
Source organism: Gentiana straminea (assembly GCA_036785695.1). Taxonomy (NCBI): domain Eukaryota; kingdom Viridiplantae; phylum Streptophyta; class Magnoliopsida; order Gentianales; family Gentianaceae; genus Gentiana; species Gentiana straminea. The sequence continues at coordinate 2,970,782 of JAVUPR010000461.1, read as the reverse complement.
CAATGTAGATCCAGGGATATGAAAAGCTGAACCCGGTAAACTGGCGGTCTATACCGGTTTACTGAGGCAATATTTTGAAAACCTAAACTGGGATTCACTACAGTTACGTTGATCGACATGTTTAATTAACAGTAGGTTAGATCTGGCCAATCTGCTTATTGTAATCATAAAACTAGCATGAAATATGAATAGTGAAGTGTTAGTTTGGACATAGTCTTGAATGGACTCTAGGAACGTGCTGATCACTGTCGACAGCTGTCTCGGCGGGTTAGCGGTATGAGTTAGTGCTCGATATCGGCAATTCTAGTTCTTTATGCGTATAGGCTATTACGGACTAATTAAGGAGAGTAGCTTGTGTATAGATTGTCTACTACCATTGTCAGAGTAGATAGGGTTAGGAGTTGCACCCGTAGCTTTATAATTAAATCAAAAGCTCGCTCTATTAATTTAAGGAAATTATGTGGGGAAGTAAATGTAACAATTAGCTAATCCAAGTTAGTAGATCGGTGAGAAGAGGGGGAGAAATACCAAGTTTCTGTTATGTTCATTGTTGGTCAATGACCACCTATATGTTGCTTCTTAATTAGGTTAGAATCGTTTATAATTAGAGTTGCATTGTCCCAGTGGGATCGACCTTGACTCGCATTTACTATACTATGATGTACCTAGTATTCTTAGTAATGTCGACGTTAGTGACTTACACACGATCAAGATTTTTGGCGCCGTTGCCGGGGACAATGGCCAGTTTTAAAGATAAACGTTTTAATTCTGATTAAGAAGTCGTTTTTACTTTATTTAATTTTATTTTCTTTTGAGTCTTGAATCATTCTGGATCAAACCTGTACCTGTTAATCTGCAAGAATAAGAAATTTTAGGTCCGTTTTACCGAGGGTTACCTCCCGTTAACCGAGACCCAAAAAATCAAATTTTGACAGCCTTTGTTATTATATGTTATTCCCTGTTTATTTTAGTTAGTAGGTCCGCAACAGTTGGGATCATACCCAACTGAAGCGGAAGTTGGTATAACATTTTCATTGTTTTATTTTGTCTCTTTCGCAGGAAGATCAGGACACTTCAGAGATTCGATCAAACCAAAGTTGAATAAGAGCAAACAAGTTAAGCAATATGCCTCAGACAAAATTGAATATCACACCACTTTCCATGTATCCTGGATCTGCAGTCAGTGAGCAATACGAAGGGGATAAGAAGCGGGTGGAAAAAGAGAAAGAAGCAATCAAGCAAGAGCCTGAAGAGAACTTGAAGGAGTACGTCACGTATCGTCCAGGTGAGTTCCCTATCGAGTTAATTGAAGTATCATCTTCAGATTATGATTCTGATGATCCTGAAGTGGATCCCGACACGATGTTCTCTGAGCCTGAGGATTACCTAGACTCAGACACCGTGGTGAAGTTAGGAGACCCTAGCACGTTCCCACTCCCAATCTCTGTCAATGGTATATCAGTAGGATTAGGTCTCTGTGACTCCGGTCGAGTTGGAACATTTTACCTTTTTCCCTCTGCCAAAAGATTAAGCTTCCGGTCATTATGAATCAAACCCGAACCATGACTTTTGTCAATAGGACTAGAGATATGCCTGCCTGTCTCCTTAGGAAGTGCACGATTAAGGCAGGAGGGTTCACTTTTCCAATTGATTTCACGGTTATGGACGTACCAGTGGACCCTAGTGCCCCAGTTTTGTTAATAAGACTTTTCTTAGCGACAAGCAGAGCAGACATTGATTTTCATAATAGGGAGATCCTTTTGAGGTTGGATAATGATGTAGTATCTTTCTAAATCTTAGAACCCCTAGATAATAGGCCGGAAAGTTGCAAGATGACGTATGATTCAGGAAAGATGGAACTTATGGAGATAGAGAGGAAGGGCATAAGCATCGAGAGGTTGTAGTAGAAACCGTTGAGTAGGAGTTCATGATATTAATGCTTAGAGAGATAGAAGATAAGGACCACAACAAGACGCTCACGGAAGCTAGTCCTTCCGTATTGCGTAGTGAACGATTTGAGCTTAAAGTAGGAAATATGGAGTCCTTGGGTCCAAAGTATAAATCTCGATGCAGAGGCAGACCTAGTACACAAGCTAATAGAGAGAGGCGTGCTAGGAAGAGAACTCAAAAAGGTTCTGTGAAGAAACAAGCCTCTGAAGCAAAAGTTTGGCGAGTTAAAGCTCCAACCCTTGAATGATCGAAAATCTGAAGAAAGTCGAGCTGGCGACTATAATCTCAGAACTATTCTCTTAAACCCTTAGGTAGATTAGGAATGAATAAAAGAAGCTGGATGAATATGTTAGGTGTAGGGCCCGAAAGACAATTTGTGTAATTGTTTTTAGATAATGAATGACAGAATTTATCTCATTACTTGCTTTGTGCTTGTAAGTAATACACTGCTGCAAACCCTAAGTATATCAGTATGTAACCACTTAACTCAGTGTATGGTTTACACATGAGGATTGAGTTAGTGGTGATATACTTAAACTGTTAGTCCGTGGTGAACTTAATCAGAGTTAAGGGTCTCATGATTAAAACACCAGTAATGCACCCAGAACACCTTAGGGTGTGATAGTCTTATCCGGACTGTCGGTAGAGGGTACATATTGGGGCATTTATATATGATGGCGTTCATATAGGTGTTGGAAAGGTGTCCTAAACCCAATCGGGTTGGACCGGATCCGACCGGGTCGGGTCATTTACAGGCTATTTAGTTCATGTAATAACTTTATTATGATTAATAAAGGCACTTATGTTATTATATATTGTTTACCTTCATGTTATTTGTTGTATATATATATATAGTAACGTCCTTAGTATCAATCTGTGATAGAGAAACCATGATAGTGATTATGGTTGATGAGATCTCTAATCACTATAACAAGGTTGGTACTTAAATGTCTCTAGTCTTACGTATTATCAAATAGGACATTAATAGTATAATCGGACTAGCACGTATTGGATGTCCTCTATCTTTTAGAAGATAGGGATAGATCTCGTCTATCGAAGTGTAGAGACACTTGGACTGTACGTGGACGTGTATTAGAGAATGTGTACGTTAGACTGACCCACTTACATTAAGTGTCACACTATGTGGCGGTTGTGTAATTATCCTTTTGACCGGAGTCTTCATGGCATCACGGTGTGGATTTTCATGCTTTGACACTATTGAGATTTCTCCTAACCACGGGCTGATCATGCGGTAGTGATTGGGTATGATATTGAAGCATGCGGAGTATACATGATTGGTCGTCCGGGAATCGCATATCCTATGATTGGGATCGAATATCCGAAATGGCCTTCATATAAGGAATGTCTAGCTCTCGAGAGTCTTTGCAAAGTGGGAGTAAATGTGTTATTCCGAGAGAGCATGATATCCGGATTATAAGATATGATCGTTAATGTATTGACACTCGAGATACGATCGTATGGATATTATTACAGCGATAGGATTGTAAGTTACACGGTAACTGCTTCACATGAAAGGTAGTAGTCATTGCTTTTAACTTTTCCGATGATTGGGGGTCACGGTGTGTTGCTAGACGCTATCCCGTGATCGTTAGGCATGGAGGGCATTTTAGTAATTTGCACTTTGTGTCTACAGCCAACATATTCGGAAGCCTATCGGGTCACACACATATGAACATCGAGTCGGATTAAAATGCGGTTATAGTTGATAACCAAATAAGGAAAGTTTATCTCTAGACTATAAAGGTTATAGTGGTAAATTAATATGGTGGTATTTATTTATTATGAATAAAGAAAATACAAGATATTAATTATATACAAATTATATTAAGTAAAGAATATTTCAGAAGCCAATTAATTGGCATATAGGGCGCCACAATTGAGTGTATAAGATACACTTGGATTGTGCACTTTAATTAATAAGATTACCATAATATGAATATAAGATATTAATTGATTTTGGAAAAATAGATTTATGGTAATAAGATAATTATAATCAATATGAGATATTGGCAAAATAAATTATAATTAAAGAGATAAATCAATCTAGAAGATTTTATTTATTTTATTTGGGAAAATGTTTTCTTCTCCTACACACTAATTGGGGCGCCACCTTTAGCTATAAATAAGAGGTGGGTGACAAGCTCTTTTGTACATCACAATTGCAAGAGCTCATAGTTCTTGTGTAAAATAGAGAGCTATCCATAGTGAGTTTGTGAGGGAAGAAAAGGTCCGGTCTAGCAGCCGAAGTTTTTCTGATAGCAATCCAAGGAGGATTCCAGCAAGGGGTTCGTGTGGATTAGCGATAGAGGCCGGACGCGTGGACGGCTTGCGCACTGAACTACTCTCCGTTGGTGGTCAAAGAGACGATCTTATAGATCATCTGAGGTATAACCGTCAAACTACTTAACGTGTTTATTGCATTAAATGAAGAACGATCTAGAAAAGGAAATCAAATTTTAAATTCCTCTGCGTTAAATTAGTGATTTCCTAACAGTGGTATCAGAGCCAGACTTCGAGCTTAAGCAAAAAGCATAATTTAAATGCGTAGTATTTAATCAATAGATGCAAGATTTAAATCACGAAACGTTAAAACAAAAAAAAATAGGGTTTATGGGGGCTCGGCCGACTGGCGGCGGCCCCCTCCCTCTGTGGCGGCGGCGGCGGCGGTGGCCCTAGGGCTGCCGTCTGTCGGCTGTCCTCTTCCAATAGGGGATATCGACCCTTTTCGTTTTGTGATATTTATTGTGCATAGATATCTCGTTTGTTTTGTTGTGTCATATGGCCAACTAATGGTTCAAATAGTTTGGACCATTGGGAAACCATATGGAATATTGACCTTTCCAAATTTTGATTTGGAATAGGCCTAGGCCCTTTCCAAATATTTGATTTGGAATAGGCCTAGGCCACTTCCAAAATTTTGATTTTAGAAAGTGGCCAGGCCTAAACCAAAACTATTTGGCCTTTCCAAATATTTGATTTGGAATAGGCCTAGGCCTAGGCCACTTCCAAAATTTTGATTTTGGAAAGTGGCCAGGCCTAGACTAAAATAATTTGGCCTTTCTAAATATTTGATTTGGAATAGGCCTAGCCCCTTTTCAAATATTTGATTTGTAAAATGCCTAGGCCTAGGCCACTTCTAAAATTTTGATTTTGGAAAGTGGACAAGCCTAAGCTAAATTTAGTTTTGGAAAGGAAACAAATACGAGACTTAGTAATTTTAATTTTATTTTGAATAGTTCAAATCTAATTAAAATTAAAATCGATTTAAAATTAAATGTTAATTTTAATTTTCGATTAAGTCATATAATTAATTAAAAGTTATTTAATTATTTGATGTGATAAAATAAAGACACATGAGTAGTTAAAGTTAGAATTTAATCTTCTTCATAAGATAAAATTGTATGGATTAGATGTGTAGATATAATGTGATTATAAGGACCCCGATTGATCATGGACTCGACCAATAGGATAGATGAGAATGTTTTCTTTATGTTGGTTTTAAAAAATTGTCCTAGGCCGTTATGAAGAACGTGACCTAGTTTACTTTTTGCATTTATCCCATTCCCGTTAGCTCCCCCCGTGTGCGGCGGGTGTAATTATTTATTATGTAACAAGAATGGAGCAAGAAGCGAAGACCAAGGAGAGATAAAGAACCCATTGGCATACAGCAATAAAGATCCTATTGGCGGTTGCAGATACCCTTAGTTTGTGACCCACGGTTTCGTCATTTTGTATTTGAAACCGCACCTAGGAAAAGTCCATGATCATACCGGTTATTTTGTGCACGGAATGTTGTGAATGTTTTACTTTATATGATATCGTAGTAATATGCACATAGTAGATGAGACCACGATTAAACCAAATTAATTAAGTGAATTAATTTTAAAATTATTCCCATGCCAAAAATCGAGCCAAAATAGTCTCCCAATATTATAATGACGGTGAAGAGCCTTTGTTCGGATCCAACTAATCGGCCCTCGTCAGGAGTTGCCCTACCATGGGTATATCGTTATTATTGAGATATGATCTCTACGAGATCTCATGAATATTTGGTTACGACTCGACTAGAATCTTGCGGTGATTGGCCCTCGTCAGGACCATCTGATTTTAGAGACAAGGGGTTGACTATCATATAGAGATGTGAAACGTCAAAGAGTTGACTAGTCAGCCACTGGGAGTCGCATGCGATGCGACTGGCAGGAGTACCTACCTGTCAAAATTATCTCGGTTTATCTACCCTCGTCGGGAATCGAGATAACTAGATGGGATCCTAGCCACTAAAGAAATAATTAAATTCTTGAAAGGCAATTGGAAATAGTTGGCTAGTGGGAGTAAACCCTTATAAAATTTTAAGTGCAAATTTAGGGTTTTTATACATGAGCTTTTACTTATTCTATATTTATTTATTGTTGTAGAAAATGTCAAACAAATTGAACCTTCGTTTTATCATCGAAAACAAGCTTGACGAAACTAATTTTCTCGATTGGGAAAGGAACCTCAAAATCGTTTTGAGGCACGAGAAGTATAACAAGCACTGTTCTGACAGTACTAATGCTACATGTATCATGCTTGCTTCTATGACACCTGAACTGCAGAAACAACATGAGTCTATGGACGCCTACACAATCATGGTCCACCTAAAGGAACTCCATGCTTCTCAGTCTCGCACTGAGAGGTACGCACTCTCGAAGGACCTGTTTAGTTGTAAGATGGCATCTGGGACAGTTGTGGGGTCACACGTGCTTAAGATGATCGGGTACATAGAAAGGCTTGGGAAGGTTTGGGCCGAAAGTTGGAACAAGAATTGAGTATTGACTTGATTCTGCAATCTCTACCTGATTCATTCTCGCAGTTTGTGATGAACTATCACATGAACAAGATAGATTGCTCCCTTGCAGAGTTATTGAACATGTTAAAGACTGCTGAAGGCACTGTGGGGAAGGGAAAGCAAGTGTTGCTCGTCACATCAAGCAAGGGCAAGGCCAATGCCCAAAAGAAGTCCAAGAAGGCGAAGGCTACCCCTAAGCCAACGCCTAAGATAGCAAAAGACAAATCCAAGGATGCTTGCTTCCATTGCGGTGAGACCGGACATTGGAGGAGAAACTGCAAAGGCTTCTTGAGTACCAAGAAGAAGCATTCTGATGCTTCGACTTCAGGTATATTTATGATTGAGATCAACATTACTTATTCTAAGTCTAACCACTGGGTATTAGATACTGGTTGTGGTTCTCATATTTGTATGAATATGTAGGCACTAAGAAGAACTAGAGATCTGAAGAAAGGAGAGGTGGACCTTCGCGTTGGGAATAGAGCAAGTGTTGCTGCACTAGCCGTAGGAGTTTATTTTCTTTCATTGCCCAGTGGGCTAGTACTAGAACTCAAAAACTGTTATTTTGTTCCTGCTCTTACGAAGAGCATTATTTCAATTTCTGCATTAGATGTTGATGGATTTTCTTTTACGTTTGAGAATAAATGTTGTTCTTTTTCACGTGATGGAATCTTTTATGGTACTGGCATACTCAGCAATGGTCTCTACATATTAGATATGAATGTTGACATACTTAATATAAATAACAAGAAAGCCAAAACAAATGACTTGAATGAATCCTACTTATGGCATTGTAGACTGGCCATATAAATAAAAATCGCATTTCCAAACTCCATAAAGATGGAATGTTGGATCAATTCGATTACGAATCGTTTGATACATGCGAAGCTTGTTTACTTGGCATGATGACAAAGTCACCTTTTAGTGGCAAAGGGATAAGATCCAATGAATTGCTTGAGCTCATACATACCGATGTATGTGGCCCAATGTCAATTCAAGCCAAAAGAGGATACTCTTATTTTATCACTTTCACTGATGACCATTCTCGCTATGGTTATATATACTTAATGTAGTATAAGTCTGAAGCCTTCGAAAAGTTCAAGGAATTCAGAAGTGAAGTGGAAAAACAACTAGGTTGAGAAATCAAAACACTTCGATCCGATCGAGGCGGAGAATAGATGGAGAGTTTCAAAGTTATTTGAAGGAGAATGGGATTCTACCTGAATGGACCCCTCCAGGTACGCCTCAAATGAATGGCATATCTGAGAGGAGGAACCGTACTTTGTTAGACATGGTACGATCCATGATGAGCTACGCAGTTCTCCCAAAATCATTTTGGGGGTATGCTCTAGAAACCGCATCCTATACACTGAACCGAGTTCCATCAAAGACGGTTGAATCCACACCATACGTGGCATGGCATAAGAGGAAACCGAGTCTAGCATATCTTAAACCTTGGGGTTGTCCGACTTACGTAAAGTGGATAATGCCTGATAAATTAGAAACTAGATCTGACAAATGTCTGTTTGTGGGATATCCTAGAGAAACTAGAGGATACCAATTTTACCATCCTGAGGAACAAAAGGTGTTTGTTGCCGAACTGGCCACTTTCTATAGAAAGAGTTTATTCTGGATAGGGTCAGTGGGAGTAAGATTGATCTTGAAGAAATTCGAGAACCACTTACGGATAACAGTCAGTTGATGGAAGTAGAGGAGACGCCATATACAGATGTGACGCCAGCCTCTACCGTAGACACACTAGCACCTCGAAGATCCACCAGGGAGCGCCGTGAACCCGAAATGTACACTGGCATGTATCTCATGGAAGATGAGGACCCTAGAACTTATGAGGAAGTGCTATTAAGACATGACAAAGAGAAATGGCTGGAAGCCATGAATTCTGAAATGGAATCCATGAAAGACAACCAAGTTTGGAACTTAGTTGATCCACCTAAAGGAATAGTTCCCATAGGGTGTAAATGGGTCTTTAAGAGAAAGACCGACATGAACGGTAACGTGACTACCTACAAGGCTAGGTTAGTGGCAAAAGGTTATAAGTAAAGACAAGGAGTTGACTATGACGGAACCTTTTCGCCTGTTGCCATGTTAAAATCCATTAGAATTTTGCTCGCTATTGCAGCATACCATGATTATGAAATCTGGCAGATGGATGTGAAAACAGCTTTCCTTAATGGGAACCTGTCTGAGGAAGTGTATATGACATAGCCTGAGGGTTTCACAACCAATGACGCCAGGATGGTGTGTAAACTGCAAAGATCCATTTATGGGTTAAAGCAAGCTTCTCGGAGTTGGAATCTTCGCTTTGATGAGATAATCAAACAGTTTGATTTCATCAAGAACGAAGATGAGCCCTATGTTTACAAGAAGGTTAGTGGGAGTGCCATTGTGTTCTTAGTGCTTTATGTAAATGACATATTGCTCATAGGGAATAATGTGCCTATGTTACAATCGGTCAAAGCTTGGTTATCCAAGAACTTCTTAATGAAGCACTTGGGTGATGCAGCCTATATTCTAGGAATAAAGATCTATAGAGATAGATCTAAAAGGTTGCTTGGTCTGTCGCAATCCACCTATATAGACAAGATGCTGAAGAGATTCGGCATGGAGCATCAAGAGAGGATTGCGCCCATGTCACATGGGGTCTACTGTCAAAGGGAATGAGTCCTAAGACAGAGGAGGAAAGGGCACAAATGAGTAAAGTCCCTTATGCTTCAGCAATCGGGTCTATCATGTATGCCATGTTATGCACAAGACCAGATGTCTTGTACCCTCTTAGTATGACTAGTAGGTACCAGTCCGATCCAGGTGATGGTCACTGGATTGCTGTGAAGAATATCCTTAAGCACATGAGACGTACTAGGGATATGTTCCTGGTTTTCGGGAATGATGATTTAGTATTACGAGGTTACACATATGCCAGTTTCCAAACTGACAAGGACGACTTTAAGTCGCAATCTGGATTTGTTTTCACGCTTAACAAAGGAGCAGTGAGCTGGAAGAGTTCCAAGCAGGAGACTACTGTAGACTCTACAACGGAAGCCGAATACATAACAGCCTCGGAGGCAGCAAAAGAAGCAGTTTGGATGAAGAAGTTCATTACTGAACTTGGTGTGGTTCCCTCCATTGAAGGTCCAGTGCCTATGTACTGTGATAATAATAGAGCGATATCTCAGTCAAAGGAACCAAAGTCTCATCAGAAGTCCAAACATGTGCTAAGGCGCTATCACTTGATTAGAGAGATAGTAGATAGAGGAGATGTAAAGATAGAGAAAGTCCACACGGATGATAACATAGCTGATCCGTTAACCAAGGCATTGTCTCAAGCAAAGCATAAGAAACATGTTCACTTGCACGGGCTTAGGCATATGTGTGATTGGCTTTAGGCCAAGTGGGAGAGTGTTGGAAAGGTGTCCTAAACCCAATCGGGTTGGACCGGACGGGTCATTTACAGTCTATTTAGTTCATGTAATAACTTTATTATGATTAATAAAGGCACTTATGTTATTATATATTGTTTACCTTCATGTTATTTGTTGTATATATATATAGTAACGTCCTTAGTATCAATCTGTGATAGAGAAACCATGATAGTGATTATGGTTGATGAGATCTCTAATCACTATAACAAGGTTGGTACTTAAATGTCTCTAGTCTTACGTATTATCAAATGGGACATTGATAGTATAATCAGACTAGCACGTATTGGATGTCCTCTATCTTTTAGAAGATAGGGATAAATCTCGTCTATCGAAGTGTAGAGACACTTGGACTGTACGTGGACGTGTATTAGAGAATGCGTACGTTAGACTGACCCACTTACATTAAATGTCACACTATGTGGCGGTTGTGTAATTATCCATTTGACCGGAGTCTTCATGGCATCACGGTGTGGATTGTCATGCTTTGACACTATTGAGATTTCTCCTAACCACGGGTCGATCATGCGGTAGTGATTGGGTATGATATTGAAGCATGCGGAGTATACATGATCGGTCGTCCGGGAATCACATATCCTATGATTGGGATCGAATATCCGAAATGGCCTTCTTATAAGGAATGTCTAGCTCTCGAGAATCTTTTCAAAGTGGGAGTAATTGTGTTATTCCGAGAGAGCATGATATCCAGATTATAAGATACGATCGTTAATGTATTGACACTTGAGATACGATCATATGGATATTATTACAGCGATAGGATTGTAAGTTACACGGTAACTGCTTCACATGAAAGGTAGTAGTCATTGCTTTTGACTTTTCTGATGATTGGGGGTCACGGTGTGTTGCTAGACGCTATCCCGTGATCGTTAGGCATGGAGGGCATTTTAGTAATTTGCACTTTGTGTCTACGGCCAACATATTCGGAAGCCTATAGGGTCACACACATATGAACATCGAGTCAGATTAAAATGCGGTTATAGTTGATAACCAAATAAGGAATGTTTATCTCTAGACTATAAAGGTTATAGTGGTAAATTAATATGGTGGTATTTATTTATTATGAATAAATAAAATACAAGATATTAACTATATACAAATTATGTTAATTAACGAATATTCCGGAAGCCAATTAATTGGCATATGGGGCGCCACAATTGAGTGTATAAGATACACTTGGATTGTGCACTTTAATTAATAAGATTACCATAATATTAATATAAGATATTAATTGATTTTGGAAAAATAGATTTATGGTAATACGATAATTATAATCAATATGAGATATTGGCAAAATAAAGTATAATTAAAGAGATAAATCAATCTAGAAGATTTTCTTTATTTTATTTGGGAAAAGGTTTTCTTCTCCTACACACTAATTGGGGCGCCACCTTTAGCTATAAATAAGAGGTGGGTGACAAGCTCTTTTGTACATCACAATTGCAAGAGCTCATAGTTCTTGTGTAAAATAGAGAGCTATCCATAGTGAGTTTGTGAGGGAAGAAAAGGTCCGGTCTAGCAGCCGGAGTTTTTCTGATTGCAATCCAAGCAGGATTCCGGCAAGGGGTTCGTGTGGATTAGCGATAAAGCCGGATGCGTGGACGGCTTGCGCACTGAACTACTCTCCGTTGGCGGTCAAAGCGACGATCTTATAGATCATCTGAGGTATAACCGTCAAACTACTTAACGTGTTTATTGCATTAAACGAAGAACGATCTAGAAAAGGAAATCAAATTTTAAATTCCGCTGCGTTAAACTAGTGATTTCCTAACAATAGGACTAGACCGATTTAATCTGTATTTCTTGATATAATTCCGTAATCTAGAAATCTTATTAAATCACTAGATGATTGATGACGGAAAAATTCACAGTTATTTTTATAACTTTTTACCCCACTTTTGATACCATCTTGAGCACTTTTGTATCATTTCGAGTCATTAATTCCTAAGTTTCATAAAAATATATAAGTCGTGACTATTTTATAAAATATCGTGTTTTTATAAGTTTTTACTAGTTTTTGTACCGGTTTAGTAACCGGAGTGTCGTGTCGGATTTACGCTTGGTATTTTGTGCTTTATGGCAGAATTATAGGTTGACCAAGATCCCGAGTAACGACATGTTTTGAGCCTAAAAAGATGTATTTTGATGGATGGAAGAATGTGCCATAAGCTAACAAGTTCAAACGGATCAATTGTCCTGAATGCTTCTACCGTAAAATATCTTCGACAGACATTTGACCCAACTTAGAGGCATTTTCTAGGGAAGAGTTCTTCATAAAAGTTGTAGATATTCAAATGAGATTTCCAACGCATTTTGAATCACGTTAATTGGAGGTCTACAACTCAAGTTATGACTATTTTATCGATAAGCGCCGCAATAGAAACGCCGGGAAAAGTGGAGATATTCTCCCCACTTGATTATATTCTCCCATGTGGTGCATGTGAGGACATGTGAGGACATGTGAGGACTCATCATTACATCCCACATGCTTCTAACAAACTTTAGCATATCCATCGCATATTCTCTTGTATATGTATATATATATATATATATATATATATATATATATATATATATATATATATAATATATGTGTGTATGTATATCTCTTCCACATGATCCCCCTTTGAGCCCTCGATCTGAGATACCCGTGGATACAGCCAATCCTTTTCATTTGCTGCAATCGATCACTGATGATGATCCTGTTGAGACTGTTCACCACTCACTTATGAAAGAAGATAGAGCTCGGCAGTTGGAGAATAGGCCTCGTTCAGCTGGCCATATTGCTAGCGATTCTACTTCGCTTCTGGATTTGAGGGACTTTCATGCTACTTTAGATAGGCGGTTGGTTAACTCAGGCATCGAGATGAATATGAGACCTGATGACGGCCCAGAGCAACAACAAACGGCTAACCCTGGTGCAGATGATATGGCTCTACAGATTGCTCCAACATCAACAGAGCCGCCCCATGCCCCTGGAAAACAGCCGGCAAATTCTTCTGTTGTTTCGGAAGAAAACAACGCCAAAGTTGATGACTCTTCCATTATCCATAGCACTTCTGATGTTCCTACTAAGAAGAAAGGAAAGAAAAAGGGAAAGCTCTCGCTTGCCCCACAGGAGACGGTAATTTCGCAAACTTACCATTTACGCTCTTCCGATGTTTAGTCCCATAAATATTTTATTTTGGAATGTGCGTGGTGTTGGTAATGATATAACTCAAACTTGCATCAAGAACATTTGCAGACAGAATAAAGTTAAGATTCTTGTGATTATTGAACCTCTGTGCAATGCTAAGTTCATTACTACTATTCGTCTCAAACTGGGTTTTGATTTTTGTCAATCTGTTTTGCGAGGGAAAATTTGGTTCATGTGGTCGGGGGTGGACTTCACTTTGGAGACTGATTGTGATCAAATGTGCACGGCTGACATTACTGACCACAACGGGGATAGTTTTTCTGTCTCGGGCATTTACGCGAAACATAGTAGACATACTCGTGACACTTTATGGCAAGCGATCCATGACCGGGCCAATAATAGCACTGGACCTTGGTTACTTGGGGGTGACTTTAATATTATACGTCAGGTTGATGAAAGAAAAGGGGGTCGGCCTCCTAGGGTCAACGACATGCAAGATTTCAATGACTGTGTCCGGAGGGCTAGTCTTATTGACGCCCTTTTGAGGGGTCTCGGTTACTTGGTACGAAACAATATTTGGCAACGGCTGGATAGGGTTCTTTTCAATGACAAGTGGATGGAGAAATTTGATATCACCAGGGTGTCCCACCTGCCCCGGGTTCACTCTGATCACTGTCCTCTTTTGACTTTTTGTGGTTCCAAGAGACCGTGTAAATCTTCGTTTCGTTTCATCAATGTTTGGACTGAGGACCCTACTTTCCTTAACCTTGTTAAGTCGGTTTGGGAAGAGCATGAGGAAGGACAAGGGATGCGGTTGCTGTTTCGAAAGCTCAAGAAGTTGGGGTACAGGTTGATTGAGTGGAACCGGTCGGTTTTCGGGAATATTTTTGAGAACACCAGGAAAGCTCTGTCTAGGGTTCATGATAAGACTATCTATCATGATCAGGAGGGGTCGACTATGACTAAAGAGGAGCTTGCACAGGCCACTGCTGACTATGAGAGATGTATTGATGTTGAAACTCGGTTCCTTAAGCAGAGGGCTTCTGTCAGATGGATTGAAGCTGGGGATGCGAACAGTAAATATTTCCATGCGTCTGTAAACAGAGGCGGAATCAGAATTACATTCATAAAATCCAGACTGAGGATGGTAGTTGGTTAGACGATCAGGAGGATATCCGGGCTTCTTCTGCAGGTTTTTATGAGCAGCTTTTTTCTGAGGATAGGGAAGGTATGGGTACCCCTCTGGTTAATTTCCCCCTCCCTCAAGTAACTTCTGGGCAGAATGCGGCCATGATGTCTATTCCGACAGCTGAGGAGATTCATACTACGGTGCTTTCCATGAGCTCAGATAGTGCTGCTGGCCCTGATGGTTATACTTCACATTTCTTCAAGGCCTGTTGGCAGATTATTCAGCAGGATATGGTTAATGCTATCTCTGATTTCTTCCTAGGTGCGCATCTTCCGCGGTATTTCTCCACTTCCACGATTATTCAGTTACCTAAAAAGATTGGGGCGGCTAAATGGAAAGAATTCCGACCTATAAGCTTGTGTACTATTTTCTCTAAAGTCATAACCAAAATTATTACACAGCGTTTGAATTCTTTTCTCCCTTTGCTGGTTGCGGAACAATAAACGGGATTTGTGCCTGGTAGATGCATTACAGACAACATCCTTCTGGCTCAGGAGCTGTGTAAAAATGTTAATAAGCCTCTCCGTAATCCGAATATTATGCTCAAGCTTGATATGGAGAAAGCTTATGATCGAATGAATTGGGGCTTCATTATGAAGATGCTGAGGATGTTTGGCTTTCAGGAGCCCTCTGTGGATCTGATTTTCCGTACTCTTGCGGATAACTGGTTTTGTGTCCTTCTCAACGGTGTGCCCTCCACTCCCTTCCATGCAACTCGGGGAGTTAAACAAGGAGATCCACTTTCTCCTTGCTCTTTTGTCTTCGCGGCGGAGTACTTTGGCGGACGATTACGATTTTATGGCCAATAATCCGGGCATGCAGTTTCAATCGAAGATCAAGGGCATTCACTATTTGGCCTTTGCTGATGACACTATTCTCTTTACTCGATGTAACAAAAAAGGTTTAAGGGGTCTCCAAGCGCTTTTCCATCATTATGAGCTGGTGTCTGGGCAGCGTATCAACTCCACTAAAAGTACTTTTATTGGACACAAGTTGACTGATCTTAAGGCTAGATGGGTGCGCAGTATTTTGGGGTTTCAACGTGAGCACATGCCTTTTCGGTACTTAGGGGCTCCCCTTTTTCGAGGCCGCAATTCCATTATCTTCTACCAAGACATAATCGACAAAGTTCAGAGTAAACTCCACCATTGGGGTAACAGGCTGCTTTCTTTTGGAGGCAAACTTATTCTCCTCAGGCACGTTCTAACGTCTATTCCGATTTATATTTTACAAGTCATGGTTCCCCCTCGAGTAGTCATCCATCGGCTCCACCGCATATTTAATAAATTCTTATAGAATAGTGGGCCGGAAGGTAGCCATATTCATTGGCGATCTTGGGAAAAAGTCTGCGCGCCGACTGAGGAGGGTGGTTTAGGTGTTCGGAATCTTTTTGATGTTATTGACACTTTTGCGATTAAGCTATGGGTGCAGCTTCGGCAGAGACAGGGTATTTGGGCTAGGGTCATTTACAATACTTACGTTCGTGACAAATCTCCTTTGGATGTCCCAGAACCCAAAGTCAGTACGCCAATGCTACGTAGAGTGTGGCAGATGAGAGACAAAGCTGAGCAGTTTATTTCCTGGAAGCTAAATGCGGGAAACATTGACTTCTGGCGCGACAAGTGGACGACAATTGATCTGGGAAACCCCCCTGACGAGCGGTTTTGGAAAGTCAGCGATTTTTGGACGGATGGCCAGTGGAATATACAGCTTCTTCGCTCTCTCCTTCCTAATCATATAGTGGACGAGGTCACCCTTATCCCTTTCACGTGTGAAAAGGAGGATGAGCTTATTTGGATGCTCAGTCCCGATGGCAGGTTTAATACCCGGTCTACTTGGAACTTGGTCCGTACTCCTCACCTTTCTAATGATATTTTTAAGATTATTTGGAACAACATCCTCCCTCTCAAGATCTCGTTCTTTTGTTGGCGTCTGCTGCATAACATCCTCCCCACTGACCAAAACATTCAACGTCGGGGCATCACCCTGGTTTCTAAGTGCTTCGCTTGCCATTATGGGGAGGACCTGAGACACACCTTCATTGACTGCCATTTTGCTGAGTATGTTTGGAGGTATTTCATGCACCATTTTGGACTTCGGTTCTCTCCTACTTCAGGGATTGTACCTATGCTTCATTTCTGGCAGAACTCGGTTTCTAGTATTCACCGTCTTCGGCTCATTGTTCCGATCATTGTCTGCTGGGGCATTTGGGCTGAAAGGAACAGGTGTCGACATGAAGATGTTCAGCCGTCTGCACAACGTACCATTATACACATTGAGCGAGCTATTAGGCAGCTTGCCTTTCGGAAGAACCTGGAAGCTAGAGTTCTTGGTCCTGATAAGGACATTCCCTTCTTTCAACCTTTCAGGCTCAAACCTACCCCGAGAAAGAGAGTGACTTTTATGAGATGGATGCCGCCGATTACGGGCAATGTTAAACTAAATGTGGATGGGAGTGTCCGGAATGGCGTGGCCTATGGAGGTGGGATCATCAGAGATTCTGATGGTGAGTTTATCATGGCCTTCCATGCTTGCTTTGGACAAGGGACAGTGGTGGATGCTGAGATAAAAGCCCTACTATTTGGCCTTCGCAAGCGTAATCATACACAGACCCTGGATATTGAATCGGATTCTCTCTATGTCTATCGTATGATCTCTGGAGCTAGTACAGGGGGCTGGCCCCTGTGTCTCTCTGTCACCCAGATATGCACCACCCTGCGATCTCTACACCATACCATCTCGCATGTTTATAGAGAATGCAATAGAGTCGCAGACGCACTGGCGGCCCTCGAGGGGAATGATCAGATCTTCTACAACCAAACGGATGTCCCATCACATATTCGGCGTCTTATGCATGATGATTTGTTTGGACCACCTCATATCCGATGTATCAGTGCTCAGCCAATGCCAGATTAAATGGACGCACCCCCTCATGTTTGTCGGGGTGCAGACCAGGTGCTATTGTTCCTTCTCACTACTTCTGTCTGGTGTATGCATGTTGTTTACCTTACTTTTGGTATATTTGTGTTGCGGACAGATCACCCTCTTCGGGCTTCCTGGAGGTCACACAG
Source organism: Gentiana straminea (assembly GCA_036785695.1). NCBI lineage: Eukaryota > Viridiplantae > Streptophyta > Magnoliopsida > Gentianales > Gentianaceae > Gentiana > Gentiana straminea. The sequence continues at coordinate 2,953,132 of JAVUPR010000461.1, read as the reverse complement.
GACAGGAGTTTTTGGATGTTTACTTTTGGACGCACCCCTACCGCATTTCTAGGGGTGCATTCCAGGTGTTTTTGTTCCTCTTGCACACTAATGCTATGCTCATATCTCTATTGGTGTTTGATTCCACCTTCATTTGTTTCCTCAGCCTCTGGAAGGAATTACATGGCGCTTACACATGACAGTGACTTAGGAGATGTGGACCTCTGGCGCACCCCTACCACATTGCTAGGGGTGCAATCCAGGTGTTTTTGTTACTTTGCCATTCTACTTTTCTGTTCATAATTAATCTGGTGCTTCATTCCCCTTATGTGTTTGATACAGATTCTACAATGAGTTTCAAAGACCGTTTTATGGATAGGACATGGCAGCTTTTTTCGAGGATGCTTGGCAAGCTTCTTCGGCCCAATACAATGCGCAGGGATCGTGGGCAGTTTGTACATGGCGGCATCTTTCATTTTCTTTTGAATTTCACTTATGTAACTATTTATGGGATAGGGACTTTTTTGGGGGTACATAGAGCAAGTACTCTTCCCTATGTGGTGGATTTTCCCTCACTGGGTTTGCCGCACATAGGGTTTAAGGAGGCCATGCTATGTACCCTATCACACAAACTTGGGGCGGGCCGGGATATGGCACTGAATTTTGTAGCTCTTTATTCCGTTTTTTAATAAAATAAAGTTGCTTCAAAAAAAAAAAAAAAAAAAAAATATATATATATATATATATATATATATATATATATATATATATATATATATAGTTGTAATTTCGTTATAATTTCGAATAATTATCGTTATAATATAGTTTCCGTTTTTCGTTCTTTCTTTCTTGTTTTCTTTCATTTTGTTTTATAGATATAAATATATATATATACATATATATATATATATATATATATATATATATATATATATATATATATATATATATATATATAAGTATCGAATACGGCAAATGATTGGATTAAGGTTTTAATTTGGTTTTAATAGAATTCTGGCATTGACAGAAGGCTATTATGTAAAACTTCCCGCCGTTTAATCCATGACATTTCGACAGAGTCTGATTACTTGTAAAATCTATATATCTGCATATATATATGAGTAGCTAAACTTATTATAGTCGAATCATGTAAAATTTGGTGAAATCAACCCTTGGAAAATGAATTTGGGAGTGTGTTGTGCTTTTTATTGTTGAATCTCACATATTTCACGTCTTAGAACTTGTTATAACGGATTTGGGCTAGATTAGCTACCTAGGTCAAAAATCACACACATCATTCTTGAGAGTTGTTCAGAGAGAGTGGTGTGGGAAAAAGGGTTCTAAGATCAGGAGGTAAAACATACCGGGGTTTTAGGTCGTGAATTCAAGCCCGCGCTCATCGGTGTTTTATTATCAACATAGTAACTTGAATGTGGTAGTCTAGATTAGTGTAGTTTAGTGTTAGACCCCGGGGTTGAACTATGAAGTGCCGGGTGGTTCTTGAGCCAACGATGACAAGTTGTTTCACGGAGTCTTTCGGGTAGACCATGGATTAGGTAAAGCTTCGGTTTCTTCGCTTTGACACATTCGCGTTAAGATGTTTGGTGTAGTACGTTGATGAGTATGAATCGGTAGTCACTTCGACCGAGTAATTTTGGACTTGTTTCCGTAACGAGGGTTATATCAAGCGTCTCACAGCACTTAATCATGTTAGGATAATCGGTTTTCTAAAAAGAGAATTAATTAACCTCACATAGGATGTTAAAGGAGAGTTGTTCAGATCTTAACATCAGAATTAGGAGCACGCACCCGTGAGATTGAATGTGAGAGTTCGTTTGTTATAATACACACTCCCGGTTTTGTCTATCCTTGGGGTTGAAATTAACTATTTTGATCATGGTTCGGCTATGTCTTTTAAAACCAAGTAGTTTAATTTTATTTCTTTTCTATCTTTAGTATAAACAAACCAACAACTTTGATCGCCTAGACTAAGAAACACGTTCACTTTGGTACTCACAACCACATTTCTCTTGGGATCGACCTCGTACTCCTGTAGCTATCCTAACAATCGACCCGGTACTCTGCTGGTTAGAGAGTTAGTTTACCCCCGGTTTTGCGAGTCTTTATAAATGTATTTTTGAAGGGGTAGAAATTAAGCTCATCAAAAATTGGTGCCGTTGCCGGGGAACAAGTGTGCTATTTGTGATATCTTGTAAGTGAACCGAAGGCTTGGGCCTAGGTTTTTTATTATCTTTATTTTATTTTTCGATAAGAGTCTTGGGATGCTGAAGTGATATTGTCTTGAACTCGGTTTGAATACGACTTTGGTACTTAACCCAATCTCTTTACGGGGTTGTTATATTAGGTTGATATCTTGTAAGTCCAGCTAGAACTGGGGCTTAGGGCCTTCGGCTACCATATAAAAAAAAAAGAAAAAAGAAAAAAAAAAGAAAATTTTTATTGTTTTCTTGTTGTTTTCTGAGATCTTGCAGTTTGAGCTTATATGGATGAATTTTTCAATCAATACCACTCACCTGAACAACAATACCTCTACCAACCTTATCAACAACAGTTCGTGTCTGAGCCTCAGTATCAACAGCGGAATAACCAAGGTTCTTGGTCCTATAATTGCCCTAGTGCATACCCGGATCAGAATTATGGTTATTCGAGTTATGAACCACAATATTATGAGGGTTATCCGAACCCTAGTGCTTATCAGGATTATGGTGTTCATACTCAGCACATTGATAGCTTCACCCAAATTCACCACCTGATCAGTGTCTGGAATGGCAAGAGGACTACTACTCACCTCCAATGAATCAAAGTCGGAATGATCGGTTTTCCCCCTTACAAGAAGACCTCACCGACATTCAAATGGAGCGATTACTCTTTTGGACGAGAATTTGATTCAATTAAAGAAGGATATGCAAGAGTTCGATAGAAATACGACGCCGCCATAAGAAATCTTCAAGACAAGGTGGGGAAATTGATTGAATTAGTGAGGTATGTGAAAGAGGCAGAGACATGTGAGGTGGTTAAGGATGATGATGTTATCATTGAAGAAGTTCAGGTCGAGAAAAAGGTTGAGGATTCAGTTTGCTATAATGAGATTTCAGAGTTAGAGGAGCAAGAGATTGATCGGCCATCTTCGGTAAAGCCACTGGGAAAGTTGGTAATAGTTGATATGACGGTCCCGGATTACTATATTCGTCCACTCTGTGAGGATGAATTTTTTGCGATTCAGTTCATATACTCCCCAATGGATGAGCTTTATGGTGATTTTCAAAAGAAGATGGTTCGACAGGCTGATAAAAGAAGATTCTCTGGCTGGGAGGAGGTAACATCGAGGGCCAAACGAGGTACGTTTCTAGACAATTTAATTTTGATGGTTCTCGCATTGTTAATTTTTCTTAAGCTATTGATCTTCTTGAGTTCGGATTTTGGTTGATTGAGTCTGTTTAGAGTCACCTGTCGAGCAAACGACGTTAAACAAAAGCGCTACCGGGAGGCAGCCCGTTAAATAATAATAATTTGGATAAGCCTAGTCTTAATGAAATGTAGAATCTGTATGAAAGATGAACACAAAGCACAACCAAGTCTCAGGATGAATGTTTGAATGTCATTAAAAGGGAACGATTAGGTGGTTATCCGAAAATCCCGATGGAGAAAAAAAAGAAAACATTCAAATACATCATTTCTTGGACTTAGGTTGTTGAACCCTTGAGGATCTGAGTATAAAAGACTCAATACTCTTTCATACATTTCATTTTATAATCTAGTCTGTTTCAAATTTCTGGTCGTTGTAGTATAGTGGTGAGTATTCCCACCTTAATAAAACTGTGTGTAATAAAAATGAATTTAGGAATAGCTGACTTGACTATGATATATGCTCATGTGATACATATATTCTTAGATGTTCTGTGCTTTACCCGTGTGGGTTATTTTTCCATCTAAAGCTATATATATATTGCCTATCGAATTTTCTGACGTAACAGGGCCATTATCTTATTATTCCCATATCCCTATTCGATGTCTTGGCACGAGGACCATGTCCCGTGTTTTCTTTGTTTTAAGTTTTGGTATAGGGATTCAGATCGTGCTTTCTCATGGCAGTTACGGGATTCGATAGCATCTTTCTGCCTGGTTTATAAGCTAAGTCTTCCTCTCTATCTCATTTACACTCTGAGAATAATGCAAAATCGTAAGTGGGGGGTAGAGTCTGGTTGGTTTAGAAATGACAGTAAGTGTTTAAACCCTTAGTTTTTTTTTCTTTTTTGAGCATTATTTAGTTGATTAAAATAATCTGTATAAGGTATATATTTCATGGATTTAAAGATGTAATGATCAATTTGGATATGTATAACCAATGTGAACCGTAAGTGCATTTTAGCCTAAATTTATTTGTGTAACATGAATTCCTTCACGTAAGCCTTTGATATTGAAGCGAAAATTTTAAACTGTACCCATTCAGCATTCTAGTGATTTATCCTAGAAATAGCAGTAACTTAGTACCTAACTTCTGAACATGTACTGTGAATATCTGAAGGTTTGAATGTGATAGAAAGAATGTCAAAATAAGATAAACTATATATATGTCGGTTGTAGCTACCAATGATTTGAGTGCGGTAGGGCGTTATCACGAAACGTCCTATACCACTATGAGGCTTAGAAGCTCCCGACTGCCTGATGATAGTAGTCCAGCTAGGGTGTTATCACGAAACATCCTATTGCTGGGAATGAGGGCATATGCTACACATTAAAAAAAAACAAAAAAAAAAAAACAAAACAACAACCTAGTTATCTTCTGACTATCCCCAGTATAAACTGAATGATATGCTTTAGGGATTATCCTAATAAGTACACAGGAGGACGTTGTGTGGAACTGTTACTGCCTATGCCTAGGAAAGTCATTAGGACTGTCTGAATGGATATTTGTGTGTTTGCTTGAATTATTCAAGAGAGGATAGTGGAAATTGAAAAGGCTTGTCACACACACACACTCTGTTATACATTTATATTGCGGTTAACGTGTAGTTATGATTCGAATGGTTGCATCATCTGATTGTCATTAATATCTTATCTTCATGAATTTTTCCTCATTCATTTTATTTTATTGCTTATTTTGTTCGAGGACGACCAAAAGCTAAGTGGGGGGTTGTGATGACGGAAAAATTCACAGTTATTTTTATAACTTTTTACCCCACTTTTGATACCATCTTGAGCACATTTGTATCATTTCGAGTCATTAATTCCTAAGTTTCATAAAAATATATAAGTCGTGACTATTTTATAAAATATCGTGTTTTTATAAGTTTTTACTAGTTTTTGTAGCGGTTTAGTAACCGGAGTGTCGTGTCGGATTTACGCTTGGTATTTTGTGCTTTATGGCAGAATTATAGGTTGACCAAGATCCCGAGTAACGACATGTTTTGAGCCTAAAAAGATGTATTTTGATGGATGGAAGAATGTGCCATAAGCTAACAAGTTCAAACGGATCAATTGTCCTGAATGCTTCTACCGTAAAATATCTTCGACAGACATTTGACCCAACTTAGAGGCATTTTCTGGGGAAGAGTTCTTCATAAAAGTTGTAGATATTCAAATGAGCTTTCCAACGCATTTTGAATCACGTCAATTGGAGGTCTACAACTCAAGTTATGACTATTTTATCGATAAGCGCCGCAATAGAAACGCCGGGAAAAGTGGAGATATTCTCCCAACTTGATTATATTCTCCCATGTGGTGCATGTGAGGACATGTGAGGACATGTGAGGACTCATCATTACATCCCACATGCTTCTAACAAACTTTAGCATATCCATCGCATATTCTCTTATATGTATATATATATATATATATATATATATATATATATATATATATATATATATATATATATATATATATATATATATATATATATATATATATGTGTGTGTGTGTGTGTGTGTGTATATCTCTTCCTATATAAATACCCCCCATTCCCATCCATTTTCCTTGCCCCTTTCTTCCCCCATCCTTTCTTCATCTTTTCCCTTCATTTTTCTTTTGGGGCCTATATATATATCTATAGAGAGATATATATATATATATATATATATATATATATAGTTGTAATTTCGTTATAATTTCGAATAATTATCGTTATAATATAGTTTCCGTTTTTCGTTCTTTCTTTCTTGTTTTCTTTCATTTTGTTTTATAGATATAAATATATATATACATATATATATATATATATATATATAAGTATCGAGAATCTGGAAAATGATTGGATTAAGGTTTTAATAGAATTCTGGCATTGACAGAAGGCTATTATGTAAAACTTCCCGCCGTTTAATCCATGACATTTCGACAGAGTCTGATTACTTGTAAAATCTATATATCTGCATATATATATGAGTAGCTAATATTATAGTCGAATCATGTAAAATTTGGTGAAATCAACCCTTGGAAAATGAATTTGGGAGTGTGTTGTGCTTTTTATTGTTGAATCTCACATATTTCACGTCTTAGAACTTGTTATAACGGATTTGGGCTAGATTAGCTACCTAGGTCAAAAATCACACACATCATTCTTGAGAGTTGTTCAGAGAGAGTGGTGTGGGAAAAAGGGTTCTAAGATCAGGAGGTAAAACATACCGGGGTTTTAGGTCGTGAATTCAAGCCTGCGCTCATCGGTGTTTTATTATCAACATAGTAACTTGAATGTGGTAGTCTAGATTAGTGTAGTTTAGTGTTAGACCCCGGGGTTGAACTATGAAGTGCCGGGTGGTTCTTGAGCCAACGATGACAAGTTGTTTCACGGAGTCTTTCGGGTAGACCATGGATTAGGTAAAGCTTCGGTTTTACTGCTTTGACACATTCGCGTTAAGATGTTTGGTGTAGTACGTTGATGAGTATGAATCGGTAGTCACTTCGACCGAGTAATTTTGGACTTGTTTCCGTAACGAGGGTTATATCAAGCGTCTCACAGACTTAATCATGTTAGGATAATCGGTTTTCTAAAAAGAGAATTAATTAACCTCACATAGGATGTTAAAGGAGAGTTGTTCAGATCTTAACATCAGAATTAGGAGCACGCACCCGTGAGATTGAATGTGAGAGTTCGTTTGTTATAATACACACTCCCGGTTTTGTCTATCCTTGGGGTTGAAATTAACTATTTTGATCATGGTTCGGCTATGTCTTTTAAAACCAAGTAGTTTAATTTTATTTCTTTTCTATCTTTAGTATAAACAAACCAACAACTTTGATCGCCTAGACTAAGAAACACGTTCACTTTGGTACTCACAACCACATTTCTCTTGGGATCGACCTCGTACTCCTGTAGCTATCCTAATAATCGACCCGGTACTCTGCTGGTTAGAGAGTTAGTTTACCCCCGGTTTTGCGAGTCTTTATAAATGTATTTTTGAAGGGGTAGATTTTAGCTCATCAATGATCATATATGGATTGACCTTAATCCTGAAGTGATCACAGGGTGCTGCTTGTTTCGGGGTAGTGTTTGATGTGATAGTTATAGATCCCTTTGATATGTGATCCAAGTCACTTCTCGTTGGCACTATTCCCTGATGAGTGAGTAGTTCTGGTTTTCACAGACATGGAATCCATTCCTTCCTACGGGAAGTAGAGAGACAGTCCCATTACTTGTTAGCCCTAAGAAAATGATCGATCGGCCTAGTTCATATTTAGACTAATTAGCTACTAGTCAGATATGTGAACTAATTGATCACTAGGGGGTTAATGGTAAATAAGGATAAGATATTCTGAGTCGGTTTACGGAGACTTCCCACTCAGAATGGACAGGCTATGGAGGGTTAGTCCGTATGTAGATATCAATGGACGCTTATTTACTCGATGGGTTGAGTGTAAGTATATATCTATAATTGGTAGTGTTCAGTTTCGAGTTTATGGTGGTGTAATCCCGGAATTAATAATTTAAGTATGAATATTCTATTCGATGAATATTTTACTTAATTATTGGAGCTACTGGTTATAGGTCCATGGTCCCCAACGTGGCTCCTATAATATGAGTGTTTTCTTGTTATTGGGCCTCAGTGATGATTAATTGGCTGGGCTAATTAATTGATGTGCGAAATATTATATAGTTGGGCTAAATAATATAATACACAGAAAAGACATTTTCTGTGGGCCTGGGGTGGTGTGTGTGGCGCCAGTATCAGGGTTTCCTCCTTGGAATAGGTTTTCTCGGATGATGTCATACTGCACAGTAATTAATTATTTATCCGTTATTTAATTAATTACAAATATAGTAGATTGATCATTAATTGATTCTAGATTGGTTCTAGAATATCCTAGGATTTTCTAATATGATTATGAAAATATAATTGTAATTATTTAATTAAATTATATTTTTCCTTGGAGGCCAAGGATTTTTCTTCTATAAAATGAGATCTCTCCTGAGCCTCACATACACACAATCCATGAAACTTATACATAACAAAAGGCTAAGGAGTTCGATCCTTAGCATTCCCCGTTTGAAGAAAAACTTCGGTTTTTTCTTGGTTACATGTCAAGGAGGTTCTGATTCCAAGGATCGGTGTCCACCAACCGCCGTTTGGAGACAAGAGTTGGAAGATCAAGGCTACTCATCCAACTATTGGTAAGTAGATCTAAACCCCCTTGTAGGAAGTTTAGATCATTTGTTTATGATATGTAGTTCATAGATCGTGATCCATCCGCTGTGAAAAGATCTAATTTATTTAGATCTGAGCTCCTACATCCTTCATGTGGTATCAGAGCGAGGTTCCACGATTTATGAATTATATTCATAGATAAATGATTTAAAAGGAGTGGCATGTAGATTTATATTTTCTATATGCATATTTTTTTGTTGTGATTGGTTGTTATGGTTGAAGAGATGGATTGGGTTGGTACTGTTTACCCGTTAGATCTATTGTAAACTCATATAAATTCGTTTATATGAGTATATGAAATTATGTAATTTATTTGTTGTTGTAATTTCCTAGAAGTAGATCTGTTTTGTTTCTGTTCGTTTTTATTTTATTTTATTTATTCCCGGAGATTGAGCTGTTTAAACGATAATCCCTCCGGTCAGAATGAAGAATAAAAGTTTAAGAACAAGCCCTCAAATTTTCGTGTCAATCGGAGTCCATCTCGATGTCCAATCGTTGCAATAAAGTTGCTGCTGTGTCATAAAAGCACAGCAGCCCCAGCTGTTAGTTCGTCGAATTTCTGTAAGAGATTAGACCGTTGAAACAAAGATCCGACCGTTCAGATTGACTACCATGGAATTATGAACAAGCCCTGAAAATTTCAGGACAATCGGGTTTTTGTCTCGATGTTTGATCGGCTCCGGAAAGACACTGCTGCGCAGCAGTCATTAACAATTGCAGCAGTTAGATCGGCGGCTTACTGAGATCAATTGGACCGTCAAAACTTGGATCCAACCGTCCATATTGAAGCAGGAGGAGTAAAGAACAGCTCCATAAAGTTTTGTGATGATCAAAGATCGTTTGGATGTCCGATCATCGATAAAACGGATCAGCAGCAGATTAGAAAATAGTAAACCCTAGTTAGGGTTTGTTTATTTTTCTGTTTAATAGTTTAGATACGGGGGTACCAAAGATCCATCTCGGTGTTTTATTTTCCGCACTAATATGTATGCTTAGGGTGTATGCGTAGAACCGGAAATTTGCCATGACATGCATCATATCATGAATTCCACTCCATATGCATATACATGTAGAAATTAATTCGTGGAATTAGTTAGACATGTATACAACTCGCGATTAGTTTAAATTAATTGTATGGAAATTAATTGGAAAGTAATTAGGGAAACCAAGGATTCTTGGTTTTGTCAATCGTCAAGGTTGGGTGATGTCTTCTCGGTGAATTCCACCCTGCGAAAGCATAGGGAGTAAAATCCCGAAACCTCGATGTTAACCAAGTGTCTACGTGAAAGTTTGATGTTAAGGGATTGGATAATTATGGGCGAATATGGTTCGAAAATGGTCAAACCATGGTTGGGTGGTCAACTGAGCTACGGCTTGATCGACTTAACCCTCCACGTGTGGTGTTTGCACGGGGGTCTGGCTAGGTTGAGCTAACCGACGAGCAACTACGGCTCAACGGGGCTCCCCTAGCCCTGATCTGTCCGACGGCCATATATGATCCAAGGAATAGGACGGATGGGCTTGCCCATATAACCGACACCATTCGGGCCCATGATTTATTGTTCCTTAAAGATACATCAAGTCCAAAAACGTAATTAGTAAACCCACCACTTTATCAAAATATTGAGTGGGAGCGGAAAAGGCGATAGCCGACCCCACGGCCTCTACTATTGACACAAGAAACGTGAGAGAATGGTGACGCCTCATGCCGGCTTGGGACCGGCCTCCCTAAGGAAGGCCTTCACCGCTATCAAAATTCAAGGCATGGTCTCCGAATGGATAGGATTTTGGGTACTCATCGGGTCACTAACCGACCCTAAGACGGCATACTCGAGGTCTACCTAAAAATCTGAAATAGTAGGTCATACTAATTATGGGTATTTTTGGTAATACCTTGGCTGAAAAAGAAAGGTAATCGGGGATTAAAAATTGGATGTTCGATTCCATTTTAATCATCAAGAGAGAAAGATCTCAATTTAGTCATCACCTCTTTGACCAACCCTAAGGCGGCACTGAGGTGTGAGACTAGATCCTTGGAACGGTAGGATAGACTATACATTTAGTTTATAGTTCCTAAAATTAATTAGTAGTGTATGATTTGGACTTATTTTCTGTCAATTTTATTTACAACTATTGATGACGGTCAAGTTATAAAAATAACTCGATACCTAAATAACCTACTAGCAAGAGAACTAGGTTCAATCGTAGTATAGCTAGATAGAGTCGAGGTCGATCCCACAGAGACTCGGCTTAAACAAGTACAACGTTATTAAACTAAAAATAGATTAAAGGGCGGTCTACGACCAACAGTAACGTAGAAATAAAGATTGACACGATAGAAAACACAAAGACTAACAATACGACACAAGACACTAAACACTTGCTTTTATGGTTTTATAAGACTCTAACAAACGGTATTGATTACGCTAGTAGTAATTACTCCCCCATATATGTATATCTAAGCCGAGACGAAAAGACATTAAGGTTGATTATATTTTGGCTACGGGAGCTATCCCCTAAACTCGGATCTACTTCATGAACGGATAGAAGATCTTTATGCTTAATTACGAATCCTTCCTTGGACAGGGATAGAACATCATATAACAAGCATGCTATACCAAACTAGGGATGCCGATCTAAAATCGTCACCTCGTCTAGGCAACCACCGTGGACAAGTTGGCACACCTCCTAAACGATCGGCTAACTTATGTCCTATTTAACATGGCAATTTTCACAATATATCATATTAATTTACGAGAACGATGTAACAAATTGGCCGGATCTATTACATGTGTATATGAAAAACGAGAAAGCACGACGTAGCCGAAGTCGTTCACAGAAAATTACTAGAATCTTGATGGCTAGATCTAACCATATAGACCGTGGTAGATCTAGACCGGTGACTCTAGAATTTGCTCGTAAAACGCCTTCGTACGACTTAGATCTACATGAATATGGGTTTGTTAATTAACTACATCACGAAATCAATACACAAACGACTACTCCATAACGAAATAAAATAGACCTAGGAATAAAAACGACATATTTGGATAGACATTACCCTCATAGACGGAGGGTCCTCCGATCCTTTAATGCAATCTCTAATCGATGAGTCCATCGCCTCCGTGATGAAGCAACATAATATAAAATAAAAAGAACTATATTGATAAACTAAAAGTATTGTAGTATTGTGTTTTGTAGGTTGGTTTCTCAGCATCGTGGCTGCTGTTTATATAGGAGTTGTAGCCGACATAGGGAGAATCCAGAAGATATGCACGCATTAATCTGATTAGGCTCGGGTGACCGAACGCTTACGCTCGGTCGACCGAATGGCATGGCTCGGTCGACCGAGCCTCCTCTTTACGCGTTTTCAATTTTGCTTCGTCGACTTGTTCCCCACTTCACTCTTCTATGCTTTGATCCGATTTGTCTCTTCATTAATGCTCCGATTTTCTTCCTTATTTATCTTGATATTTCCCGATTGCATGACAATTATCCTCCCGATTCGTTACGATCCGTTAAATCGCATTTATCACACAATTAATTGCTCTTTTATAATAAAAACAACTAAATACCAATTATCACATTAATAATCACTTATCATTAAATAATAAATATAAACACGTGATTTAATATGAAATATATATAATTAACTCGATTTAAGGTTAGAATTGATGACATAAATAGGTATATTTTAACCGTCATCAAAATGCCCCCACTTAAACTTTGCTTCGTCCCGAACAAAGCATCAATAAGTCATTCCCCAAGACAACATTTTCCGTGGTCAACTCATACTTACACAAGAAACTCGAGTCAACTCATACCGGTCATGCTCATCGGATAAGCATTATTCATTACTCGCTATGAATCGAAGTGATTGTGTGCATGTGCATTGGTTTTATATAAATGTAGCAAGATTAGAGCTTATGCAGACTTCATATCAAAATTCACCAACATCAGCATTCATACTCCTTATGCCTCGCAATGGTGAAAGCACTAGAACAATAAGCAAGAGCGTATCTATAGGGTTTTTGGACTTGGAGACCGAGTACTACTCAAAGCCTCTACAAATTTAAATTTTTTCAATTTTGCATATTTTTCGAATACTACTAATCTCAAGGAAGAAAACTTTTCGTAGAGTATCCCCATATCTTAGATTAAGCATAGCATCGAATATTACCACAAGCGCGGGGCTACTTTGGTAATGTTACTACAAGCCCAGTGTTTTAACGCATTGTCTAAACACAGGTACGTCCCAAGCTTATTACTCCGCTTTGATGGCTCGAAGATCAGAATACATCAGTTGATAAATAACGACACTAGGTAAACATAACCAATCATCTATGCAATGTACACATTCCTCTTTCAATTATTATAATTCATGTGGTACTAAGCGATTCACATGTTGAGTAGTTGAACAATACCTAACTACTTTGCAGTTGTTGGCATGAATATCCTTAAGTTTACTAACAATTTATCGCAAAAGTATAATATGATCACGTATTCACGCAACTTGGTTCCTTTCCTATCAATTCTAAGTATAAGAACTTCTCAAGTTTAAGGGTACGAGTTCAACAACTTGGCAATTATCCATGAAATTTTTTAAATTTTGCTCAATATTGCCTCAATATTCCGTTCCTCTTTACTTTTTCAACATATAGCTAAGTCCCTTGCCCCCCACTTAAACATGGCATTGTCCTCAATGACAAAAATAAATGAGAGTTTAAGAAAAAAGACTTAGCTCGGAAACGGCTCCCAAGTGAAGGAATAATATCGGAGTAAACCTCGGCACGTCGTGGAGAGACGGACATATCATGTATAAGCAAACAAGCTCCACGAAATCGTCAAATACCATGTCTATGGAAGTTATAAAATAATGTGGCAGTAATTAGATATAAATATCTAAAAACAGTTTAAGCCACTTTACTTTATACTGCCATGGACAATACCAAAAGGGATTTAAACCTAAATAAAAAAAACTCACATGACGGCTATCAAGGAAAAAACCTCGTTTATTCCGAACTTAGACTCGAAACATGGCGAGATGAAAAAAACCGTGATAGGCGCATGCTACTTTATTAAAAGTAAAAACAAAAACAAATTTAAAAAAAAAAGTTTTAAGAAGTAGTTCTATGGTTATAGTCGTTAGCTCGACTGTACTCACATGATGGTCTAGTTGTAACTAGGATTTCCTAGAGTAAATACTTCTTCCTCCTTATCAAATTGATTCCCGAGGTAATGCTTTACTCGGTGGCCATTCACCACAAAAGTCTTTCGATCATCCAGGTGACTTACCTCTACAGCTCCGGAAGGAAATACTTTACTCACTTTATAAGGACCAAACCATCTTGATTTTAGCTTTCCCGGGAAAAGTTTCAAGCGCGAATTGTAAACAAGAACCATATCACCCACCTTAAAGGTGCGGTCAAGGATCTTTTTATCATGAAATCTCTTAGTGCGCTCTTTATAGATCCGAGCATTCTCGTAAGCTTCAATGCGAAACTCTTCTAGGCGAGTTAATTCCAACAATCTCTTTTCTCCGGCTAAACTTTCATCTAAATTCAGCACACGAGTAGCCCATAAGGCACGGTGCTCAAGTTCAACCGGTAGATGACACGCTTTCCCAAAAACAATCTGGTACGGGGACATACCTATGGAAGTCTTATACGCAGTCCGATAAGCCCATAAAGCGTCATCTAACTTCAACGACCAATCTTTCCTTGTTGGGTTCACAGTTTTCTCTAGAATGCGCTTAATTTCTCGATTAGTGACCTCAACTTGACCACTTGTTTGGGGATGATAAGCGGTAGCTAACTTATGTCTCACCCCGTACTTGGCCATTAACTTCTCAAACGGCTTATTACAGAAATGGCTCCCATTATCACTAATGATGGCACGAGGGATTCCAAACCGCGTGAAGATATTTTTCTTTAAAAGCCGCAGTACAACCTTTGCATCATTGGTAGGTGAAGCAATAGCCTCTACCCATTTAGACACATAGTCGACTGCCACCAAAATATAGCGGTTTGAAACAGACGAAGTGAAATGTCCCACAAAATCAATTCCCCATACATCAAAGATTTCTGGTTCTAGGATACTCCTCAGTGGCATTTCATTTCTCCTCGAGATATTGCCCGTCATTTGGCAAGAATGACAGGATCTAGCATATTCATGAGCAGTTTTGTAAAGATTTGGCCAGTAGAAACCACATTGGAGAACTTTAGCAGCAGTCTTGTCCCCTCCATAGTGTCCTCCTACTTCATAAGTATGGCAATGTTTAAGTATATCGAGGAATTCACTCTCAGGAACACATCTTCTAAAGATGTTGTCTGAGCAACGCTTAAAAAGATAGGGTTCATCCCAATAATAGTGTTTAAGGTCCGCAAAGAACTTCTTCTTTTGCTGCTGGTTCAAGTTTGGTGGCAAATATCTCCCGGATAAATAATTCACATAATCTTTAAACCTTGGTTGTTGCTTCTCAGCCTTAACAACCTCACTTCGCGAAGATATTTCTGCGCAATCACTATTCCTTAAAATGGTAGAGATGGAGGATAATTGCTCATCGGGGGGCTTTTCTAAACAGGGTGTGAATGCCTCCTCAGGCTCTTTCTCCTCATCCCTAACATCCTCTATATTCTCCTCATTCTTTGGGATTGTTGGAGTAAGCTCCTTTTCACTTCTAATCATTATCGCATTCACATCCCTCGGGTTCCTATCAGTGTTGCTCGGAAGTCCCCCAGGAGGCCTAATTGACAGTTGTTCAGCTAATTGTCCTATTTGATGAGAGAGATTCTGGACTAAGGCTTCTTGGTTGGTGACTTTGGCATCATTATTTTGACAATATTGGTGAAAGTTTGTAGCCAAGTCAGAAATGGAATTTGCTAATTGATTCACAGTGTCTGACATTGTGTTACTCATCTTTTCAAGTGCAACTTCCCAACCGTAAGTTTGAGCTTGCTGAGGTACATAAGTGTTGTGTGGTTTTACCCCTTCATTTGGATCATTCCATCGGAATTCAGGGTGGTCATGATTTGGTTTGTAACCGCCATATTGATTCCCCGGTCTTTCAATGTAATTGGCTTCTTTAGTACCCGCATTCTCTAGTTGATTAATCGTTTCCGTCCCTTTTCCGCCTCTCACTCGTTGAATCCTCTCATGCATACCATCCACCTTATCATTTATGATTAATAGAGTGTGTAGGATCTTATGCGATAAATCCTCCTCAGATAAATTATCGGCCATCTTCACAGTTGCTATTTCACCACCTCCCCATTGGCTATTCATTGCTATTTGCTCCATCTTTCCTCGTGCCTCCTCAGGAGATAAAAGAACAAACGCTCCATTGCTGGAGGCATCTACTCTTATCTTCTCCGTATCTCTCAATCCATGGTAAAAGGTTTGCATTAAAATCCATGAGGGATATCATGATGAGGGCACTTCCTCATGGACTCCTTAAAACGTTCCCAAGCTTGATCAAAACTCTCCCCAGTTTCTTTGCTTGAACCCCAAGATATCTTGGCGTAACTTAAAGGTCTTTCCGATAGGGAAGTACTTATTCATGAACTTTTGTAGCAGTTCCTCCCAGGTCGTGATTGATCTAGCCTCTAAAGAGAAAAGCCATTGCTTAGCTTTATCTTTGAAAGTGAAAGGGAAAAGTCTCAGCTTAATGTTATCCTCAGGAACCAGTTCTGGCTTCACGGTACTAACGATCTCTAAGAAATTCATCACGTGAATGCCAGGATCTTCATTCAGGATACCATGAAAAGTGGAATAGTTTGTCACCATTTGAATGACATTAGGTTTCGGGTGATAAACTTCAGCAGTATTTTTAGGCACTACTATAGCAGGAATGAATTGTTCAATGGTAGGCGTTGCATAGCTTTGCAAAGTACGCCTTTCCCATGCAACCACAAGCTTGGTTAACAAAATTTGCATTATTAAAATTATTTCCATTTACCTGGTTGGCTTCATTCAGTAATGCTTCCATGTCTGAGTCAGATTGATGTGCTCCTTCAGATTTTTCCTCGCCTTGCTCTTCGTTTGGATCCTTAGAAATTCCGGTAGCTTGTTTGTTTGTTTTTTATTTATTTATATTTATTACTTTTTTATTTGCAAGACAAATACAAAATTAAACAATTAAAATACGCCAAGGCTACTGCCTTTGGCGAGACTCTAAAATAGACAAAAATAGAAATAACAATAAACTATTAGAAACTTTAAAGGCTAATCCTAGACTAAATAAATAAAAACTAAACTAAAACAGACTCGAGAAATACAAAAACACCAGGCAGAAACTGTGTAAAACAAAACAGAACAGAAACATAAAAACAATAAATGCTCGGTTGACCGAGAATTGTGGTTCGGTCGACCGAACTCTTTTTTTATTTATTTATTTATTTATATTATTATTATTATTATTTTTAACGACACTGTTTAATATACTGACTCTTATTCACACTATTTACGAATCTACTTTTAATAAAATAAGTTATACTCAATTTAATGACACGAGTCCCCGGCAACGGCGCCAAAAACTTGATGACGGTCAAGTTATAAAAATAACTCGATACCTAAATAACCTACTAGCAAGAGAACTAGGTTCAATCGTAGTATAGCTAGATAGAGTCGAGGTCGATCCCACAGAGACTCGGCTTAAACAAGTACAACGTTATTAAACTAAAAAAAGATTAAAGGGCGGTCTACGACCAACAATAACGTAGAAATAAAGATTGACACGATAGAAAACACAAAGACTAACAATACGACACAAGACACTAAACACTTGCTTTTATGGTTTTATAAGACTCTAACAAACGGTATTGATTACGCTAGTAGTAATTACTCCCCCATATATGTATATCTAAGCCGAGACAGAAAAGACATTAAGGTTGATTATATTTTGGCTACGGGAGCTATCCCCTAAACTGGATCTACTTCATGAACGGATAGAAGATCTTTATGCTTAATTACGAATCCTTCCTTGGACAGGATAGAACATCATATAACAAGCATGCTATACCAAACTAGGGATGCCGATCTAAAATCGTCACCTCGTCTAGGCAACCACCGTGGACATGTTGGCACACCTCCTAAACGATCGGCTAACTTATGTCCTATTTAACATGGCAATTTTCACAATATATCATATTAATTTACGAGAACGATGTAACAAATTGGCCAGATCTATTACATGTGTATATGAAAAACGAAAAGCACGACGTAGCCGAAGTCGTTCACGTAAAATTACTAGAATCTTGATGGCTAGATCTAACCATATAGACCGTGGTAGATCTAGACCGGTGACTCTAGAATTTGCTCGTAAAACGCCTTCGTACGACTTAGATCTACATGAATATGGGTTTGTTAATTAACTACATCACGAAATCAATACACAAACGACTACTCCATAACGAAATAAAATAGACCTAGGAATAAAAACGACATATTTGGATAGACATTACCCTCGTAGACGGAGGGTCCTCCGATCCTTTAATGCAATCTCTAATCGATGAGTCCATCGCCTCCGTGATGAAGCAACATAATATAAAATAAAAAGAACTATATTGATAAACTAAAAGTATTGTAGTATTGTGTTTTGTAGGTTGGTTTCTCAGCATCGTGGCTGCTGTTTATATAGGAGTTGTAGCCGACATAGGGAGAATCCAGAAGATATGCACGCATTAATCGATTAGGCTCGGGTGACCGAACGCTACGCTCGGTCGACCGAATGGCATGGCTCGGTCGACCGAGCCTCCCTCTTTACGCGTTTTCAATTTTGCTTCGTCTGACTTGTTCCCCACTTCACTCTTCTATGCTGATCTGATTTGTCTCTTCATTAATGCTCCGATTTTCTTCCTTATTTATCTTGATATTTCCCGATTGCATGACAATTATCCTCCCGATTCGTTACGATCTGTTAAATCAGCATTTATCACACAATTAATTGCTCTTTTATAATAAAAACAGCTAAATACCAATTATCACATTAATAATCACTTATCATTAAATAATAAATATAAACACGTGATTTAATATGAAATATATATAATTAACTCTGATTTAAGGTTAGAATTGATGACATAAATAGGTATATTTTAACTGTCATCAACTATATATATATATCTCTCTATGGTACTAGACTGTTAGTGTATGCTTTAAATTAACTAGCAACGTCTTCATTTAAAAGTGGTAAGTAACTAGAACGTTGTGCTTGCTAATCATACATGCGATTAATTTTTCAGAAGAGATATTTCTCATGAGCCTTCAAGACTCAAAGTGATATAAATAAGTATGTCACTGCTGTCACTCGTGTTGAATGAGAGACAACCGTAATTAGTTTGAAAGATGATTGGGACGGTAAAATTCTTCTAGTGCATTTTAATTGTGTAGGGACTACACGAGAAATTTTCTAATAGAAAAATTGGAGAATCATAAATTAAAGTGTTCCTAGTTAGACGGTATTTGGAACCGATAAACTAATGGGAGCTTTAATCTTATGTTTTTCTGATTTATTAGAAAATTATTCCCACTGGGTAACGCTTTCACTAGACATCACACAGTTCACGAGAAGTGTCTACTCAAACGAACTGCTAGTTTAAGATTATTTCCTTTTAAGGAAAGTCAAGAGTGAGAAAGAATGTCTACAAGTGTTAATCATCTAAACTAAATAAGTTTGAGGCTAAACCAAAATATTAATATAAGGAAAGTATAGGATATGGAAAGTGATTTCGGATCACTAACCAATGAATCCTAGGGACTTTCTTAACCGAGTAACTGGACTAGAGAGCTATGTTCTTTTGTAAGAACAAGGTAGCTGTGCATTAACGATTAATAGAGTAGACAACGGGCAGTTATTTCAGCTAGAGTAGTGGGAGTGGTATGAGGACGTGACGACTGGCTAAGGGTGCATATACGGAAACCTTTTAAAGTGCATATATCCTAGAGATAAGACCTGACGACTGGCTAAGGGTTTCCTTTTGCACCCATATACGGAAAAGGTTTCCATATATGCACTTCAAAACCTTTTGGGTGCAATTCAAAACCTTTTGCAAAAGGGTGCATATATGGGTGCACTTCAAGGGTGCAAAAGGTTTTGAAGTGCACTTCAAAAGGTTTGCATATATCTATTAGCACTTCAAAACCTTTTGCACCCATATATGCACTTCAAAACCTTTTGCACCCATATATCTATTAGCACTTCAACCTTTTGCACCCATATACGGAAACCTTTTGCATATATCTATTAATTAGTGCATATATCCTAGAGATAAGACCTGACGACTGGCTAAGGTTGATTCTATCTCCCAGTCTAGGAACACTGTATCAAAGGAACAATGACTAAGCTTCCTTTCAATCGGGAAAGGGTAATAGATTTGAAGAGGTATCATAGCTTGTTCATATTGACCTTAGGGGTCTAGTGAAAGATACAAGCTAGTGGGAGCTTTTGAGTGGTGACATTTTGTCTGATAACCACTCGAAACGCGGTTTAGTTTATCAAAAATACGAGGAGGTGTCTCTGATATTACAAGAGAGTAGAGTATTACATGCTCAGAAAGAGGCTATCGCATAGTCTCGGCCTGCCTCCTAGTGGAATATTTTCACTGAGGGAGAAACCGTAATCTTGCCTTATATATTCAATGGTGTGCTATTATACACTACTTGACTCGAATTGAGATATTGGTTGCAATAAAACGGTTAACATTAATATGTAAACCGAGAAGTCTACCTAGAAGATGCTTGTGAGTTTATGGATAAGGAGTAAATTTAGTTTACTCCACATCCACAAATATGGGCATTTAGCACTTAGTGCTTGAAGGTAGGACTGGAGATTTTGCATACACGTTCAGAAGATAAATGTTCGTGAAATATCTTAATGTTGATGAGTAAAGGTTGGTTATAAGATTATTGAGATCAGAAAGTGACGGTTGGGCTGTCACACCCCTTCTGAAAGAATCCATAGATAACAACCTTAGACCTTGGAGCACAGTTACTCATGGAAGTTACTATCTGATTTAGTCAGACCACGACCAACGTCGGTTGTTGGTGAATACACTGATAAATACTACTAGATCAGAATATCAATCAACCTAAAATGCAGTGTGAGTGTGGTTTAACCATTGACCCATTGTGGTTTTGTGGACTTTATAGTCTGCTGGGGTGATTGATAACCTATGGCTCTTTGTGGGCTGTATAGGATTCTGATCATAGTGGTTGGTTTGAAAGACTTAACCCTGTGAATGGAGTTTTGGCACTCCAGTTCTGTTCAGCCTCTTGTAGAACCACCTGAGTGTCTCAGGTCCAGTGGGAATAATTGGATCTACACGGAAAATGAGTCGAATGAATATGAAAGTTTAACTTTCAGCGCGAAGCTGAGTGGTCTAAGGGTGATTCCTAAATAAGTAGAGGGTTAACCAGACCTTGAACTCTCGCACCACTCAGTCTTGCCAGATTTCGTTAGAAAACAGAAAATAGTGGTGATTCCCTAAGACTTTCTTGCCGAAAAATGGATTCTGGATTCATTCGGAACAGAAGGATCTTGGTTAGGACAAATGGCAGGTTGACTACCGGGACTTAAGTCCTTTGTGGATTTATGAGAACCTCTCGGTCATTAAAAGTCACATGTTTTAGAATATGTGGACTTGACCAAAATATTCATAAGTCTTTCGTAGACTGGGTATCAATATTGGTAAAGTAGTTGTATTATTGTTCATGAATGGTAACACTGCAACAGATAGAAACTACATGGTGTGTTATCTGAAGTCGGAAACTGACACACCAAGATTCTCTGGATAAGAGAATTGGACTATATTCTAAGAATATGATTTGGTCAAATTCATAAGAATGAGTCATTGGCTATCCCATCCATCATATCGAATAAGATGATCATGCATATACGTATGCAACATTCAACGAGAGTAGTCCTACCCTATCTCTCACGAATGATTCTCGAAATCTTCGGATAAACAGAAAATGGGATAGAATCTCTCTTGGAAAAAGGGGAAGTCAGGTTATCACAAGTCAATAGTAGTCGAATCTCGGATTCGAACATTGTGTAGCAGTTTAGTACGTCCTCAAGTATGTTCGGAGAACGAGGAATAATGTGCTTGTATATTCGGGTGCAAACTTGAATATGTTTGACTACACTGATTCTGACTTATAGTCAGATTAAGGATGATCGTTGGGACGATCTCGGGCTCAGTGTTTACTCGTGTGATAGAGCTATAGTCTGGAGAAATCCAGCACCGCTAATTCGACTTTAATTAGTAGGATACATAGCAACTTTCGGAGCAGCTTGAGAGGCGATATAACTTAGAATTTCCTTCTTGATCTAGGAGTAATTCCAGGTCTAGTAAGCAGATATCACTTCATTGTGCAAATAGTGAAGAGATAGCTTATAAGGATCTTCTCAGTCACTAGAGGTCAAAAGCATATTGAGAGAGTGTACCGCCTGATTGGATGGACCGGCGACATTTCGATCCTAAATATCGTCTCAAGCCGACAACCTGACTGGTTAGTGTACCAAGTCGCGTGGCATTTAATGTCACTATTATGTGCTTGGAGGGTACGGTATAGAGGGATATGTCTCATCTGCTTTTAGAAAAAGAAGGGGGAGTGTTGTGAATGAAATGTGAAAGGGTGTGCTATAAAAACAATCGTTGCTTGTCATTTCATGCAAGTGGGAGATTGTTAGGTGTGGTGCCCAAAAGACAATTTGTGTAATTGTTTTTAGATAATGAATGACAGAATTTATCTCATTACTTGCTTTGTGCTTGTAAGTAATACACTTCTTGAAGTGAACCGAGTAGGTTCAATTCGGATTTTGCCCAAGGATTTGATTGTAGGAACAATGAAAAGCGAGCTCCGCGACCTCTAGGTATCCGTGTACCTAAGAACCTTGGATTAGGACCTCGACCCCTAGATATCCTTGTATCTAAGAACGTCGGTTTGTGAACGCCACAAGGTATGCTCACGACCTTGATAAGTTCTGGTTTGAGTACTCTACTTAGAACACTCACAAGTTCAAAAGAACTCAAATAATAATATTTCACTCAAAAGTTTAGCTATCCAATACAATGACTCTATTTGCCTTAATATAGGCTACATACTCAAGGAAATAAAACAAACTAGCAATGTGGTATAATTAAAAGCTAATTTTCGCCACTTTAGTTACTAATGTACTTAACTTGACTCTAATAAGCCCAAATGGCTTTTATTTGCTGAAAATAAATACTTAACCCAATATACTATCATATAGGCACCTCCCCTAATGGGTTTTTGGCCTTTACTACTAAAAAACATCATAAAAGACTCTAAGTATTAATTCAGGCCCAACAGCACAAATAATGGTTTTCATGGTCGCGTTATTTCAAGTCGAAGTTCCGGGACGGATCACATCACTGCTGCAAACCCTAAGTATATCGGTATGTAACCACTTAACTCAATGTATGGTTTACACGTGAGGATTGAGTTAGTGGTGATATACTTAAACTGTTAGTCCGTGGTGAACTTAATAAGAGTTTAGGGTCTCATGATTAAAACACCAGTAATGCACCCAGAACACCTTAGGGTGTGATAGTCTTATCCGGACTATCGGTAGAGGGTACCTATTGGGGCATTTATATATGATGGCGTTCATATAGGACTGGACCGATTTAATCTGTATTTCTTGATATAATTCTGTAATCAAGAAATCATATTAAATCATTAGATGATCATAAATGGATTGACCTTAATCTTAAAGTGATCACAGGGTGCTGCTTGTCTCGGGGTAGTGTTTGATGTGTTAGTTACGGATCACTTTGATATGTGATCCAATTCACTTCTCATTGACACTATTCCCGGATGAGTGAGTAGTTCTGGTTTTCACAGACATTGAATCCATTTCTTCCTATGGGAAGTAGAGAGACAGTCCCCTTATTTGTTAGCCCTAAGAAAATGATCGATCGGCCGAGTTCATATTTAGACTAATTAGCTACTAGTCAGATATGTGAACTAATTGATCACTAGGGGGTTAATGGTAAATAAGGATAAGATATTCTGAGTCGGGTTTACGGAGACTTCCCACTCAGAATGGACAGTGTATGGAGGGTTAGTCCGTATGTAATGATTATATCAATGGACGCTTATTTACTCGATGGGTTGAGTGTAAGTATATATCTATAATTGGTAGAGTTCAGTTTCGGGTTTATGATGGCGTAATCCTGGAATTAATAATTTAAGTATGAATATTCTATTTGATGAATATTTTACTTAATTATTGGAGCTACTGGTTATCGGTCCATGGTCCCCAATGTGGCTCCTATAATACAAGTGTTTTCTTGTTATTGGGCCTCAGTGATGATTAATTGGCTGGGCTAATTAATTGATGTGCGAAATATTATTTAGTTGGGCTAAATAATATAATACACAGAAAATACATTTTCTGTGGGCCTGGGGTGGTGTGTGTGGCGCCAGTATGAGGGTTTCCTCCTTGGAATAGGTTTTCTCGGATGATGTCATACTGCGCAGTAATTAATTATTTATCCGTTATTTAATTAATTACAAATATATTAGATTGATCATTAATTGATTCTAGATTGGTTCTACAATCTCCTAGGATTTTCTAATATGATTTGGAAAATATAATTGTAATTATTTAATTAAATTATATTTTTCCTTGGAGGCCAAGGATTTTTCTTCTATAAAAGTAGATCTCTCCCGAGCCTCACATACACACAATCCACAAAATTTATACATGAAAAAAGGCTAAGGAGTTCGATCCTTAGCATTCCCCGGTTGAAGAAAAACTTCGGTTTTTTCGTGGTTGCATGTCAAGGAGGTTCTGATTCCAAGGATCGGTGTCCACCAACCTCTGTTTGGAGACACATGTTGGAAGATCAAGGCTACTCATCCAACTATTGGTAAGTAGATCTAAACCCCCTTGTAGGAAGTTTAGATCCTTTTTTTTATGATATGTAGTTCATAGATCGTGATCCATCCGCTGCGAAAAGATCTAATTTATTTAGATCTGAGCTCCTACATCCTTCAGAAGGGACGAGTTTTTTCTCATCCTACCGCACCCTTAGGCTTAAAACCGATGGTTGTTGGTAAGGTTTTTTTACTCGTTGTTGATTCTAATGAAGTAGGTTAGGATTGAGTCAGAAATAGCAACCAAATGAGTAAGAGACTAGTCAATTTGAGGTCAGAATTGAGCAGAGAGGTTGAGTAAAGAGTGCAGGAAAGGAGTACAGAGAAATATGGGGAAAAGAAGCCCCGGTAATCTGAGGGTTACCCCCAGTTTACCGAGCCAGGATTTTCAAATTTTTGAATGTCAGATTGAAAAGCTGAATTTTTAGAGACACGTGGAGGACACACGTTGTATCAGATATTTCCAGTCAGCAAAAACCATCCATTTTCCCCTCTTTTCAAACTTTTCATCCTTTCTCACACTCCACCATATCTCCACCTCAATCCCATCAATCACCCCTTCAAATCCCTCACCCTAATTACTCCTATACCCACTATCCCACCAAATCCTTCCACCTTCCATCATTTTCCTATTTAAACCACCTCGTCTACCACCATTATCATCATTCCCATCTACTATCTTCTTCACAAATCACCAATTCTTCTTCCTTCACAAATTTCGGCCACCATCTCAACCACTGTCACCACCACATCTCTACCAAAACCAAACCTATTTTATTCCATTTCAACAACCAAAACACCAACCATACCATTTTGTCCATCACTGTTGCTGATTTGCGTATTTCTGCAAGGTGAAGTGCTACAGCTCTTCTTCTATCTTCAACAGAGTACTGTCCCAAAAATAAAAACAAAAAATCAGGCCGGTAAATCGAGCCCCCCTGCCGTTTTACCGAGGGTTGTTTCTAGAATCAGCATCATTTGCAGTTCCAGTTATCATCCAGGATGGGTCCTAAGCGTAGCCGATCTGTCCTTCATCCCAGTGGTTATCAGAGAATTTACGGAGATGCTAACCCCTTGATAGACGGGGTTGAGCAGTTTCATTCATTAGCAATCTAGAAATCGTTCTGAGGGCTTTGGAATGGAAGACCAGTTGCTCGAGAACGGGGTGTAGAGTTGGATGATTGCAGTTCAATCTTGCCATGAGCCTTACAAGAACAAGACATTTTGGATATGGCTGAGGTACCGAAACTGTTCAATGTCACGGTGGTAAGAGAGTTTTACGCTTATGTTTCGTATAACCCCAGAATCACATTTGCGATGGTCCATGGGGTTAAGATTGATTTTTCTATTGAGCGGATCAACGAACATTTTGGGGTTCACAATCCAACGGTGGGCCTGGACGAGTACACATCCTCGAGCAATATTGAAGACTTAGAGAGGATGAATATGATTGCTAATTACCTTGGGGTGCAATGGAAGTGCAACCCTATGGGAGCACCCACCATCTTCTTAGAGAACGAGTTATCCTGGGATATGAAGGTGGTCAATAGATTTGTTTGTGCTCGATTTCTGCCGACAAAGCATACGGTGTCTGTCACACTAAAGAGGGCAGAGTTGATGTTCTATCTAGAGTAGGGATCTCCAGTCAACATCGGTCTACTGATGCATAGCCGTATTCACGAGCTTGCCGTCATATCTGAGCGCGAGCAGTTGCCATATGGACCGATGATTGATATGTTTGCTTTGGAGGACGAGGTCAAAGTTCTGGTTAGTGATGAGTGGGAAGACCCTGAGCTATTAGTTCTCAGTCAGTTTCAAGATGGCAAAGACGGGTTGGTCAGAGAGTAGAGAGAGAGCGTACTCCGGTCCATGGAGCACCTCAGACTCAGAGAGCCTTGCTAGAGGAGAACTCAAGAGAAATTGCGAGTTTGCATCGCAAGATGGATAGAATTATCGATTTTCTAGGAGTTCCTCCTGCAACCCCACCACCTAGGACTTCCCCACATAATAGAGCATCATCTTCTACCACTGCTGCCTCTAGCTCTGCACCACTTCCTGGTATTGAGACTAGAGATGACTGGGAGGGTTATTCTGATATTGATTAGTTTTTATTTCTTTTTCATTGCTGTTATTTTCCAGTTTCTTGTTTTTATTTTTATTTTTCTTTCCTATCTAGTAAATGTAGCAGAATATTTATTAATATAATGATTTTTTCGGCTTAAATTGTTTGGAGTTATTTATTTTCTCTTTTACTGCCGCAAATTTATTATACGATTTCTTGTCACCACTATTCTTCTTGGTTTGCTTGAGATACTTAGCGCACATTCTTCAAGGATTTATTACATGAGCCCGATAATTTATAAGACGATCTACTTCTTCTTTGGCTCCACCCTTAACCAAAGCAAAGTTCCATTTCATTTTTCATTTTTCATTTTTCACCTTACACATTGGGGACAATATTTCGTTTAAGTGGGGGTAAGGAACGTCACTTAGTTTCTTAGCATTATATTCCGTGAATTGCGTGATTATCTTGATTCTCTTTGATGCATGATTCACCACCTAGACTTTGATTCATTTCGACAGAATTTTGAAAAAATATGATATCTTTGATGTTTTCGAGTTAATTGACTTCATCTTTGTTTCACGATGTACAAGTAAAAGTAAGTGCCCACTTCTGAAGTAGTGGCGTATTAAGCACATATTCTGTTATGAGCCACCATTTTAAGAATGTATAACTCACTTTCCTTGGTGTGTAATCGATAGCATATTGCTTTGACTAGAGTTGACCATAGCTTTATCCCGAATTATGTTTCACCAACGCTTATAAAGGCAAAGGAATTTCGGATTTGGTAGTTTATCAAGAGTGAGACCTTGAGGATAGATAAATCAATGAGAGTCCACCCGCCGAGAAAGAGATGTGCATTGAAATATATACATCTATAATCTATTTGGCAAAAACTGAGTCGATGGAGCGTAAGACGCACGACTTTTGCATAGACAGATAAACGCGAGCCTAAGAGTAATACATACTCAGTTCTTGATCCCCCTTTTCCATCTAATTTGATTAATAAATAACATGTTTGAGACTGGTTAGTTCGACTACAGGTTGACGTAATGTGAGATTGTCTGCAATACTAAGCGGTTGTGAAAGTTTTTGCACACACACATTGGCTCATGATGTGAATAGTGTTTAATGCGTTACTAATGGATATGAGTGACATGACCTTGATCTTGATCTTGACTTTGTGAGGCATATTTTCTTTTAATTAACTTGTGTACTGATTAGAGTGTTGTTTTCTTTTCGCCTTTTTGCTTGGGACGATCAAAAGCTAAGTTGATAACGCCTTAAATGGTTCCAATAATTATGCCTTTATTCACCCCGAATTTTGCTCAAGAGAGGATAGATAGGCTCATTATTATGTCGAATATGTGTTAAATTCTATGTGTATGTTTCCAGGATCGTAATTCTGCATCTATGTTATTTTCCCGAATATTTGGTACTGTTTTGTCTCGTTTGTGTGTTTTATAGGATGTACCAAATCCGGAGCATTGAAGAATGGATTTGGACGAAAAGGAGCATGTTGGACCAAGTAAAAGAAGTCCAAGAAGAAATCTACTAAGAAAAAGAGGAAAAGTCAGCCCGGTTTACCGAGGGCTAGGGCCGGTAAACTGAGGACTTGTTGGACACGAAATTGATTCTGCCGCCTCTACTAGGCCGGTTAGGGTTTTTATGAGTCATAAGTCGGTCATTGTATCAATATAAGGCCACATATACTGATTATTACATAAGTTGATAATAAGTTTTCATAAGTTACAAATTTTATATTCAATTACATTATGCAATTTGATGAATTAAAGTTATTGTTGGTCCCTGGGAAAGGCTAACACAAGTTTAGAGGGGGGGGGGGGGTGAGTAAACTTGTCACCAAAAACTTATCTTAAGTTGTAACAGCCCCCAGGAACTGAGTTTCCCTGAAACTCAAACTGATTTCCAGTTCAGTTATGTTCATGTCCCTTAACTTGTGCGGAGTTCAGTTAGCTTAACTGATTGTAAGTCAAAACTGACTTATATTCAGTCTTGTTAACTGGCAGCGGATAAAGTAATAGCCTTTAGTGAAATAGATGTGTAAGCAGAAATCTAGACCTTCCATGTATCAGTTTTGTGAGAAATCAGTGTCTGGTGTTTGCTGAGAGATAATGCGATAAATAAAACAAACACAAATGCATAAAGAAAATCAACACAAGATTTGTTTATGGAAGTTCCGGGTGGTGTAATCCTGTACGTCTCCCCTTCTCCTGTGGCGTAGGAGGTATCACTAGAATAATGAGATAACGTTACAAAATCCTAGTACTATGACAAATCCTTCACGACACCCCGGTTTCACTTTGTCTACACAAAATGAAGAAAGGTGAGATTGCTCCCTTCACTCGCACACCGATCTTTTGGAGGTGGAATTGCTCCTTCACCACTCACCACTAACACATACACACAGCCCGCGTATCGCACCAATTGCTGTAGCAACACCGTAAGAGAAAAGGTAGAATTGCTCTTCTCAAACTATGCACAGCCAACCCTTTTTCACAAAGGTTAAGTTTAGAATTAATCACAAGATTAATTCAGTGAGCTGTCTGATTCTTCTGGATCTGGCTTTGTAGCTCTAAGATGCCTTCTTTCCCCCTTTGTGGGTTACTGGATCTTTCTTTGAAGTCTTCAAGGTAATTTCGTTGGCTTCCCCTTTTTCTGGATATATATGATCTGATTTTTTGGATCTGGATTTGGATCTTTGAATATATGCTTGTAAAGCTCTTTTTCTGATCCTCCTCTCTCTCTGCTTTAAGTGATTCTCTTGTGTATTTATAGGGGTGATGTAACGATCACTAGCTCTTGTAGCCGTTACACTTGTCATTTTGCCAACGTTCACATGTACGATCTTTTGTCGTATTCTCAGTTTGAATTCAACAAGGCTTTAACTCAGTTTTCTACTCTTCTTCAAAACTGAGTACCTTGTATACTTACTATCTGACTTTAATTGACTAAGTCGAGTACACCAATCAGTTTCTTCTTTCCTGATAACTGATAATCTTTGTCCTTAAGATTATTCGGTTATACATGATCTATAATTCGGTTTTCGGTCGGCACGTACTTGCTCGAATCCCGATTTATAGTCACGACTTGATCGCTTCTAACCGAGTTTGCCACCTCGCTTCTTGAATCTTTAACAACCGAGTCCGTGTCCCCGCTTCTTCGCCTTCTAGATAAGCCAACCGAGTCCGTGTCCCTCGGCGAACTTGTCATCTTCGGTTCTAGCATAACCGAGTTTGAGCCCTCGCTTCTTCATGTGCATATCTCGCTTTTCTTATTATAACTCGCTTTCCTTGAATTGACCCAAATTGTTCGTCTAGTTCCTATTCTATTACAGTGCTTGTCTGAAACAACCTATACAAGGTTCAGACTCTAGATAGAACTTATACATTTATCTCTAGACCATTTCTTGCTTCTTCTTTCATTATGCACTATAACAGTTAGTTACGACTTCATCATCATGGGTTGTAAGTGATTTGTCTAATTACGTGACGAACCATCATCAAAACATAAATAATATTTCCAACAATTTCCCCCTTTTTGATGATGTATCATAACCCTCCCTTAAAGCAATAATAAAAGAATAGTGCAAGAAATCATAACAAAACAAATGAGCAAACTAGAACAGCTGAGTTTATTACAAGAGCCAAATTGAGTGATAACTGAATTAAATTACATATGTTTTTCAAAAGCCAACAGTTTTTCACCAACAAAGATACTCCTTTTAGTTTCTAGGAGCCTTCTCGCTTTTCCTTCTTCAGCTGATTCGCCATCTTTAGGTTTGATCTCTAAATATTCATTGAGCAATTGATTTGCTTCTTCATTGTTGCCAGCTTTAGACTTTGCTAAGATTTCTTTGATTTCCTCTTCCATCAGTTTCTCTTCTTCTTCTGAAAAGAGATTTTCTTTTTCCACTTCCCTTTCAGATTTCTCTTCAGTTTTAGCTTCCAGTTTTATTTCAGCTTCCCCCTTAGTTTGTGTCTCCTTATCTGCCAATTTCTCAAGAGATTTGACACAGTTTACAATCTTCTTTCTGATTCTTAATACTGCTTTAACTGAGGCTTCCTCATCATCCTCAGTTCTTGTTTCTTTAAAGTCTCCTTCTGCAATCAGTTCTTCAAATAAACTGTCAACTGCTTCTTCATCAAATTGGGTAGTTAGTAGATCAGCATCTACTTGTTTGTCCTGATCTTGCATTAGTTGTTTGGCATAAGCCTCTTAAGCCTTTTCTTCTTTAGTTGCATCATCACCTACAACTTTATCTTCCCCCTTGTTTGAAGATAAGCGATAGCAATCTTCAAATAACGTACGTAGAGTGATGATGTTTGAATATTCAAATAGGCCAGAGTAGTGTACCCTTCCAATGAGATCATGTAGGTTGAAAAGTTTCTCTTGTAGATTTTGTATTAAACATTCAATGAATTCTTTCGTATTCTTCGCCTTCTCGGCTTCGCTTCTTGAACCAGAGATTCTTCAAGTGCTGATTTGCTTGTGGATGCCTCATGAGCTTGAGACGAGATGCCAGTTTCAGGATAGTAAAAGTGAGTATCATGAACTATCAGTTCCTTTTCATACTCAGTTTCACAAAATTCTCGCGTCTTCCACAGCTTCTCTCTGTTTTTCAGTGTATTCCCCAAACATAGTAGTGGGAAATTCACTCCCTTCAGATTCTTCACATTCGCTTTCTTCAGATTCTTCATCAACTCTTTCAGATTCTTCTTCATTCCCTTCAGCTTCTTCATCAACTTCTTCTTCACCAATTTCTTTATCATCTACACATTCCTCATCTCCAACTTGTTCACTTTCTTCAAGTTTATTAACGAACTCTTCAGTTTCTTCATACATGCTTTCTTCAGTTTCATCAGACTTGCTTTCTTCGTTTCATCAGTTTCATCCTCAATCTCAATTACTTCCTTAGTTTCAGTTTTCTTTGCCTGAAACTTGTTCAACATTCTTTTCTGTCTTCTCAGGGTTCTGTCGTCCAATCTCACAGTCTCACTTGAACTGGAGTCTGAAACTTCACTCCATTCTTCTTCTTTGGTGACTTTTCTCTTCTTTGTCCCAGTGGACACTGACTTTTGTTTCACTTCGGTTGGTGTGGATTTAGAAATGGAGAAGTGATCCAGTATCCTTTGCACTAGATAGGTAAATCACTTTTTCAGTAAGAATGATTCTCCAGCAGTTTCCTTACTTTCTTTGATTCTCTCATTTTCATCAGAAATCTGCTTTATCAACTGATTGAGAACAAATTTGTTCCAATCAAATCTCTCTTCAAACCAAATTGCATAAGTCATTTTCATTTTGTCTGTTGAGAGAATGTAGAAATTTCGAGCATGACCAATGACATTTTTGGTCAGAAGTATCGTCAAGAATGCAAATTCTCCTTTCTGCTGATAGATAGAGCCACTGTAATTCTTCTCCTTCTTGTTGATTGCAGTGATGTTCCAAAGCTTGTCTTTTTCTTCTTTCCCGAAGGTGAAAGATGGAGAGCCTCCAATTATATCTAGACGGAACACCAGGGAAAGCAATTGTTCATCAATGGTGAAGCTTTTGTCTTGAACAGTCGTTTTGAAGCTTCTTCCATTGTTGATGATTTCGGCATTCTTGTAGAAGTCTCTGATGCCGCCTGGACATAAAGTAGTGACCTTTGTATCGATCAAATTCTCCAAACCTCGAACCTTTTTGATTTTCTTGACAATCTGGGTTGATAGCTTGGAGTTTGAAATTTTTTGACAGAAACTATCCAGGCTGGTGGTGATTCCATCGTCAATGTTGTATTGCTCCATTGATTTTCTGATTAGGGATTCTTTGAAAGAACTTGAATGCTTTGAAATTGATTGAACAGGATTCGTCAAGATTGCGTCTTTCAATCGTTTTCAAAATGAGAGTCGTGTCACAATCAATGAGATTATGTAGGGATGTACATCTATTTTTTCTCCTAGATTGACACGTGGCTTCGAGTGATTTGTCATGTCAGCCCAATCGTCAGATGGTAGCTGGAAATTTTTCTGCTATTGACCAATTTGTCCTCCATCAGCTTTTTTCCATCTCAGTTTTGCATAGAAGTCAGTTGGCTGAGAATTTTGCAATGTAAACTGACTTTTCCTGCAAAACAGTTTAAGTTTTCTTCGGTACCCATATCTTCTTGGGTCCGGCTGAGTTAGTTACTGAAATATATTTTTCAGTTCCTTGGTTGAGAGAATTAAGCATTCTCAACCCTTTTCTAGATAAACCATTACGCTCAACCTTAGTTGATTTCACAAGGATTCTTTTAGATTTAACATCTTTAATTTCTTTGTGTAATCTACTAGGTCCTCCAGTATCTTGATTTCTAAAGTTTGTACTTTTTGAGATCTTAAGACTGGGTAGGGGTGGGGGATTATCATTGCCTGAGTATTAATCTTTCAGCTAGATTTGACACCTCAGTTTCAAGAAACTCATTCCAACCTTTTGCTTTGCCAAGTTCTTTGTCTTTTTGTTCCAACTCCAAGGAGAGTTTTTCGGTTAACTTGACAAGATTAGAATTTCTCTGACTGAGTTCAGCAAGTGATAACTGAGTAGAAGAATGTACCTTTCCTTGATGATTTGATATAGTTTGCACATTCCCTTGTTGCTGTGATGAGTCTTCTATATCAACAACTATTTGCAACAATTCCTTTCCTTCTTCTTTTGAGAGGTCTCTTAGTGATGGAACTCCTCTGGATTCGTTAATGTAAACATTGAAGTTTGTATCCACTTCATCACTGAGTTGAGGTTCTGGATTTTTCGTACTGAACCTTTCGATCATTTGATCCTGAAAATCAGATATATTTTGCAAGCAATTAGTCAAGGGATGGGTAAGCCAACTTCTAGCTTTAGATGTAGACATTGAAACTAGGTGAACTGATACAGTAAGGGGTCTTCAACAACTGGTTTTAAAAAGGTATTCTTGGATCTTCTTTCAAATGAAAGAACTGCTCCGATACCAATTGTTGGTATCGGAAACAACTGAACCTTGAAGTGGTAAACGATTTGGATCACCTTCAAAAGAGGGAACCGCTCCGATACCAATTGTTGGTCCCTGGGAAAGGCTAACACAAGTTTAGAGGGGGGGGGTGAATAAACTTGTCACCAAAAACTTATCTTAAGTTGTAAAAGCCCCCAGGAACTGAGTTTCTCTGAAACTCAAACTGATTTCCAGTTCAGTTATGTTCCTGTCCCTTAACTTGTACGGAGTTCAGTTAGCTTAACTGATTGTAAGTCAAAACTGACTTATATTCAGTCTTGTTAACTGGCAGCGGATAAAGTAATAGCCTTTAGTGCAATAGATGTGTAAGAAGAAATCTAGACCTTCTATGTATCAGTTTTGTGAGAAATCAGTGTCTGGTGTTTGCTGAGAGATAATGCGATAAATAAAACAAGCACAAATGCATAAAGAAAATCAACACAAGATTTGTTTATGGAAGTTCCGGGTGGTGTAATCCCGTACGTCTCCCCTTCTCCTGTGGCGTAGGAGGTATCACTAGAATAATGAGATAACGTTACAAAATCCTAGTACTATGACAGTCCTTCACGACACCCTGGTTTCACTGGTCTACACAAAATGAAGAAAGGTGAGATTGCTCCCTTCACTCTGCACACTGATCCTTTGGAGGTGGAATTGCTCCTTCACCAGCTCACCACTAACACATACACACAGCCCGCAGACTGCACCAATTGCTGTAGCAACACCGTAAGAGAAAAGGTAGAATTGCTCTTCTCAAACTATGCACAGCCAACCCTTTTTCACAAAGGTTAAGTTTAGAATTAATCACAAGATTAATTCAGTGAGCTGTCTGATTTTTCTGGATCTGGCTTTGTAGCTCTAAGATGCCTTCTTTCCCCCTTTGTGGGTTACTGGATCTTTCTTTGAAGTCTTCAAGGCAATTTCGTTGGCTTCCCCTTTTTCTGGATATATATGATCTGATTTTTTGGATCTGGATTTGGATCTTTGAATATATGCTTGTAAAGCTCTTTTTCTGATCCTCCTCTCTCTCTTCTTTAAGTGATTCTCTTTTGTATTTATAGGGGTGATGTAACGATCACTAGCTCTTGTAGCCGTTACACTTGTCGTTTTGCCAACGTTCACATGTACGATCTTTTGTCGTATTCTCAGTTTGAATTCAACAAGGCTTTAACTCAGTTTTCTACTCTTCTTCAAAACTGAGTACCTTGTATACTTACTATCTGACTTTAATTGACTAAGTCGAGTACACCAATCGCTTTTTTCTTTCCGATAACCGATAATCTTTGTCCTTAAGATTATTCGATTATACATGATCTATAATTCGGTTTTCGGTCACCACGGACTTGCTCGAATCCCGATTTATAGTCACGACTTGATCGACTTCTAACCGAGTTTTCCACCTCGCTCTTGAATCTTTAACAACCGAGTCTCGTGTCCCTCGCTTCTTCGCTTCTAGATAAGCCAACCGAGTCTGTGTCCCTCGGCGAACTTGTCATCTTCGGTTCTAGCATAACCGAGTTTGAGCCCTCGCCCTTCATGTGGATATCTCGCTTTTCTTATTATAACTCGCTCCTTGAATTGACCCAGCTGTTCGTCTAGTTCCTATTCTATTACAGTGCTTGTCTGAAACAACCTATACAAGGTTCAGACTCTAGATAGAACTTATACATTTATCTCTAGACCATTTCTTGCTTCTTCTTTCATTATGCACTATAACAGTTAGTTACGACTTCATCATCATGGGTTGTAAGTGATTTGTCTAATTACATGACGAACCATCATCAAAACATAAATAATATTTCCAACAGTTATTTGTTGTAAAGGCACAATCGGCCTAATGGTCTGTTATATTGTTGTAAAGGCACAATCGGCCTATAATGTCATCATGGGAAGGCCTGCTCTAATCGACCTCCGAGCCGTGATCTCCCTAGTTCATATCAGTATGACATTTCCAACCTTTGAAGGGTCAGTGGAAATTAAAGATGACGCGTAAACATCCAGGAGCTGCTACACGGCCACTGCAATAGAAAACGATGGTACAACAAGTCCTGGTGGAAGAATTATTGCCTGAAGATAAAGCTAGTCATCCGAAGACAAAATCGAAGTAGTTAGTTTATGGAAAGAACATAAAGATTTAACTGTCAATGTTGGGTCATGGATCCCAGAGCAGAATAAAGAAGCCCTTGTCAAACTGTTAAAAGAGTTCAAAGATGTTTTTGCATGGAAAATGGAAGACATGCCAGGTCTGTTTCTCGAGCTGGCTCTGCAAAAGCTCAATGTGGACCCGAACAGGAGGCCTGTTCGGCAAAATAAAAGACATTTTTCTAAGGAAAGAATGGAAGAGATTGAGAAGGAAGTACAGAAGTTTCTCCAGGCTAACATCATAAGAAAAGTGGTTTATCCAAACTGGCTAGCCAACCCAGCCCTGGTGAAGAATCCAGATGGAAGTTGGCCGATGTCTGTGGACTTCATCGATCTGAACAAAGCCTGTCCGAAAGACTACTATCCGCTGCCAATGATTGACAGGTTAGTCAATTCAACTGTGGGTTTCAAAGTATTTGCATTTCTAGATGCCTACAAGGGGTACCATCAAATAGCCATGGACCCCGAAGATGCAGAAATGACCTCGTTTATAACAGAATTGGGCACATTTTGTAACATTACAATGCCATTTGGCATTAAGAATGCCGGAGCTACATATCAGAGAGCGGTAAACAAAATCTTTTGCAACCAAATTGGAAGGTGTATGGAGGTATACGTAGATGATCTTCTGGTCAAGAGCAGGTCTCTTGAGCAATATTTGCTTGACGTGAGAGAAGTATTTAGCGTGCTCAGACAAACGTAGATGAAGCGCAACCCCAGAAAATGCACATTTGGGGTAAGATCCGGTAGGTTTATGGGGTGCATGATCTACAAGGAAGGGATTAAGGCGAACCCAGACAAGATTGAGGCCTAAAGATCCATGCCACCCCTAAAAAGCATCAACAAAGTACAACGACTGACAGGGAGCATGGCCACCCTGAATAGATTCCTATCTAGAATGGCACAACGTGCCTTGCCTTTCTTTAAAGTTTTAAGAAGAACAAGCCCATTCCAGTGGAATGAAGATAGCCAAAAGGCCTTTGATGATCTTAAGTATTACTTAGCCGAGCTGCCAACCTTGACCTCTCCTTAGGAAGGAGAAACCTTACTAATATTCTTAGCGGTTTCTGAAGAAGCGGTCAGCGCAGTCCTGATCAGGGATGAAAACAATGTGCAGAAGCCAATCTTTTATGTGAGTAGAGCTCTACCTGGACCTGAAGTCAGAAACACTAATGCGGAGAAGCTAGCATTAGCCTTGGTA
Organism: Gentiana straminea; assembly: GCA_036785695.1. NCBI lineage: Eukaryota > Viridiplantae > Streptophyta > Magnoliopsida > Gentianales > Gentianaceae > Gentiana > Gentiana straminea. The sequence goes on along the minus strand of JAVUPR010000461.1, from coordinate 2,916,176 downwards.
CATGCTTCAAGAAAGATAAGGCTGTACTTTCAGGCGCATCCAATAACTGTGGTAACTGTTCAGCCGTAGCGGCAGATATTAGCTCGACCCAATATGTCAGGAAAGTTAGAAAAGTGGGTTTTAGAGCTTACAGAATATGACCTAGAATTCAAACCCCGAACTGTGGTCAAAGCTCAAGCTTTAGCAGACTTCTTAGCTGAAGGAGTAGCAATTAACATCGAAAATGCTCACCAAATAAAGAAAATCGAGTTGTGGATGTTGTACGTAGATAGGCAGCTGGAAGAGAAGGGGCAGGAGCAGGCCTCCTGCTCATTAGTCCAAAAGGAGAAGAGTTCCCATATGCCTACGCTTCAAGTTCCAAGCAACAAACAATGAAGCAGAGTATGAAGCCCTTATTACTGGGCTCCGACTAGCCAGCAAGCTAGGTGCAAAAAATTTACAAGTGTTCAATGACTCCCAGCTTGTAGTCAATCATGTCCAGGGGGAGTATGAAGCAAAAGAAGAACCGATGAAAAAATATTTATCTGTGGCCCAACCCTTACTAAAGAGTTTCAACTCAGTTCGGATCGAGCAGGTTTCTCGATCTCAGAATAAACGAGCCGATGCACTATCAAAGTTAGCATCTAACTTCTTCTTAGATAAGAAAGTTTTGGTAGAGCAACTACTAGAACGAAGCTACGTCCAGAAAGAAGTTCAACCCGTTACGTAGCAATCAACATGGATGGACCCAATTGTGTCCTATATGAACCATGGCATCCGGCCAACGGATAAATCTCAGGCCCGCAGGATGAAACTTTTAGCGAGCAGGTACTCTCTGTTTAATGAAGTTCTTTATAGAAGATCTTTTATATCTCCTTGGCTCAGATGTGCATCAAAGGATGCAGGAAACTACCTTCTTCGAAAGATTCACCTAGGTATTTTTGGAAGCCATCCAGGGGCACAGACCCTAGCAAGAAAATGTCGTATATTAGGGTATTACTGGCCCACTATGCAAAGTGATGCAAACGAACTCATTCTGAAGTGAAAATCATGCCAGGTGCATGACAATTTGTCTCATCAGCCTTCACAAGTAATGGTTCCTATAGTCTCTCATTGGCCTTTTTATCAATGGGGGGTAGATCTGGTCGGGCCACTTCCCCAAGCTCTGGGTAATCTCAGATTTCTTGTCGTGGCGTCGACTATTTTACTAAGTGGGTAGAAGTTGAAGCCCTGACTACCATCACTGCCAAAGCTATCTAGAGGTTCCTCTGGAAGAATATAGTCTGTAGTTATGGTATACCCAAGACTCTGATCTCAGTCAATGGAACTCAGTTCGAAGATAAGGCTGTCAGATCATGGTGTACCGAGCTGGGCATCACTCAGCATTTTACCTGTGTTGGTCATCCACAGGGAAACTTCCAAGTTGAACAAACAAATTGGTAGGTCAAAATTGGTTTGAAAAAGCGGCTAGAGGAGGAAGGAGAGAACTGGGTAGAACACCTACCCAACATACTTTGGGCATACAGGACTACACTGAACTCAGCCAAGGGTGAGACACATTTTTCCTTGTATGGAAGTGAACCAGTCATCCCAGCAGAGATTTGTTTTTCCTCCCCAAGGTCAGAGCTTTACACGCACACAGATCAGGAATCTGAACTCAGGCATTCCAAAGATGACTTGGATGAAGCTAGAGATGTGGCATACATTATAATGGCCATGTACAAACAAAGGATATCTCAGTACTACAACTAGGAACGACCTAGTACTAAGTAGGAACGAAATTAGCAGGCAAGGACCTCAAGGCAAGCTTGACCTAAACCGGGAAGGACCTTACAAGGTAGTCAAAGTCCACGGAAAAAAGAGCATACTAGCTAGCTGATGCAAGTAGCAGGACCATACCTCGAAGTTGGAATGGCAACAACTTGCGGAAATTTTATGTCTAGGATAGGTGCCCGACTTGCATTATTTTCTTTTTAGTGTTATTTATTTCAATAAGATGTAATCAAACATCAGTGCTTTTTAATAAATTTTTTTCCTTTTTTATAAGTATGGCATTGCTAATTTATAACCCTCAAAGGGCAATTTTGAACTGAGCTCTGCAGGTCAGACTCAGAAATTTTGTAAAGGACAAACTCTCTAAGTCTGCAGGTCAGACAATTTTGAACTAGGCTCTACAGGTCAGACTCAGAAAGTTTGCAAAGGACAAACTCTCTAAGTCAGCAAGTCAGACAATTTCGAATTGAGCTATGTAGGTCAGACTCAGAAAAAAATTACAAAGGACAAACTCTCTAAGTCTGCAGGTCAGACAATTTCAAACTGAGCTCTGCAGGTCAGACTCAGAAAGTTTGCAAAGGACAATCTCTCTAAGTCTACAGGTCAAACAATTTCAAACTGGGCTCTATAGGTAAGACTCAGAAAGTTTGCAAAGGACAAAATCTCTAAGTCTGCAGGTCAGACAATTTCAAATTGAGCTCTGCAAGTCAGGCTCAGAAAGTTTGCAAAGGACAAACTCTTTAAGTCTGCATGTCAGACCATTTTGAGTTGAGCTTTGCAGGTCAGACTCAGAAATTTTGCAAAGGACAAACTCTCTAAGTAGGTCAGACAATTTTGAGCTTAAAACACAATATAAAGCAGAGCAAGAGGCACAAAAGCTAAATCAAACAACAAGTATGACATCCAAAAACTTGGGTTAGTGCATGCCATACTTGGGGGAGGAAAAGGGTACCAGGTAAGTAATTAAATTCAAAACAGAACCCAAAATAGAAGATGCTTTAGAAAATTACAAATTTTCAAAAGTTTTTAAGACAAATCATGTCTTAGCAAAATAAGAGTGCAACACAAATTTCAGTTTTTAGTAGCAGGATTTTGCTGCTCTGTTGAAGAATGTTGGCTAGAGGAAGAAGGAGCTAGCCCAGTACTCTGAGGAGCAGGATGGTGTTTAGCATACTTGACACCAATATCCTCGCCATCCTTAAACTCCCTTAGGCAGTCATCATAGATCTTTCTAGAACCAGGCTTGTACATGACATAATGAGGCATCTCAGGAATAGCCAGGGCAGCAAATTGCTCTTTGGACTCATCAACTCCCTTGGTGAAGTCATGCCACATCATAGGGGCCAATAAGGCTTTTAGGGCCGCATAAAAATGCCTTGAGGACTTGTACACATGGACAACTTGATCATTCTAGGCTGGAACAGAAGCTTCCAACTCATACCTTTCAGCACGAAGTTTGGCTAAGGCCTGCCTCAGTTCAGACTTTTCTTCGGAGTACTTGTCGAAAGCTGCCTAAAGCTCAGTGGTACATTGATCTTTGACTTGCTGAAGCTCATCTTCTCGAGCTTCGAGCTTCTCCTTCAAAGTTATGATCTCTTCATCCTTAGATTTAGCAGAGTATATGTACCTTTGACGGCTGTCCTTCAGATTTGCTATGGTTTTCTTCAGAACTTTTTTTACTTGCAGAGGACTCAGTGAGCCTCTTCAAGAACTCCTGACCAATTTGGGCCCCGTATAAGAATGATACATGCATCAGAAGGGAGATACATTAGATATGAGGGAATAAAAGAATGCAAAAGAAAAGAACTTACAACAGCGGCCATGTCTTGATTAGATAGCTCAGATAGGCGTCCCTGACCTATGGGAACTCCTTCCTCAGTAGTGTCCTCATCACCGTCAGTAGGACGAAGCTCAGATCTCCTTCTCTTAGACCTATCTGCTCAGAGGCTCTCAGTAATAGTAACCTGACCCCTTATTTGGAGCCTAAACTCAAACTCTTCTTCCTCCTCCCTCTGTTCGGTCTCATCTAGTTTGAAAAGATCAACTCCTTCTCATGAAGGGTGGGAGAAGACCCGGGAACATCCTCAGAATGTTCAGATAAACTCTGAGCTACAAAAAGATCCAGATCTGTACCCACAGCTCGAGTTGTAGGTAGCTCAACACTTTCAGTCGTCTCCGACTCCTGATCAGGTTCAAGTCAGGCACTATCAGGGGCCTCCTCCTCAACAGCATCAGCCAACAGCTCAGTGAAGCTAGACACTTCATAAAACAGAACAAGGTCAGCACAAATATAATCACAACATGAAAGCAAAAGTAATTAAAAAAACCTAAGAATCCTACAAGTGTTGTAGTCGCCTTCATTCATCTCCACATAAGAGTCCGGTCCAGCAGTGGATAACTTAGCAGCGTTGATTAACTCAGAAGAATACTTTTTTAATCCAAGACTGATGCCATACCCTTGAATGTCCTTTATCAATTTCTTGTCAACATTAGTGGGCCGGACGTCACTACCAAGGTCAGCAGTGTTCCACCTACCCAGGTTAATTTCCACTTCAGGATGGATAAAGAAGAAACAGTGCTTCCAATCCTTATAGGAAGACTCTCCCTTACTAAGAATAGGGACATCATTCAGAAAATCCCCCCGGCGTAGGAAGAAGTACAGCCCGGATGAGTCTTTCATCTGTTTACACTGGTAGAACGTCCTGAAGTACTTTACCATAAAAGGAATACAGACGCACCAGCACCAGATCGTGATGCCTATTATAGCTCTTATGCCATTGGGAACAACTTGGGCAATTCTTAACTCATAGTTCTACAGGACTTCTAGGAGGGCAGGGCAGAAAGGGACCCTCAGGCCATAGTCGAACTGCTCCTTGTACGCAGTGCAGTATCCCTCTAGAGCCTGATAAGCGTAAGTACCGGCAGGAGGGATTTGGGGGTCGTACGACCTTGTGTTTATACCATACTTTTTGCAAATGGAGGCCAGGGCACCCTTAGTCAGCCGAGAGTCAATATCATGGCAAACGGCCTGAACTCTCAAGGCCATGTGAGCTTTTAGAGTTAAAATGAAGCTAGAAGTCCCTGAAGAAGAACGGGGAGCAAGGTATGATGGATCAAACAGGGGGGCTTGTTGGTCCCGTGAAAAGGCTAACACAAGTTTAGGCGGGGTGAATAAACGTGTCCCCAAAAACCTCAAAAACTGAATCTTAAAGCCGATTGAGTTCTATCTAAAACTTGTGCGGAGTTAAGCTAACTTAGCTGAGTATAAGTCAAGACTGACTTATGCTTAACTGAGTTAACCTGTAATGGATTAATTTAGGACTTTATAAAACTTGAGTTTATCAGTTTGTCTAGTTAAAAATTCAATGATGTGCTGACTCAGTTTCTTAAGTTGGCCGAGTGTGTGATCTTGATGTAATTCAAATCATAAAGCTATAAATAAATGCATAAACTAAATAAATAAATGATTCCAAATTTATAGAGGTTCCAGGTGGTGTAATCCTGTCAGTCCTCTCTTCCTCTGTGATGCGAAGGAAAATTCCACTAGAACTCTTTGAGGTGTCCTTGTTACAAAAATTTGTAAAACTGATAATCCCTAGCTTCACTATCTAAGAAACTATAGAAAAAGTAGAATTGATGCTCTGCAACTGCTTGCACCACTGGTCCTTGAAGGGTAGTATTGCCTCTTCACCAGCTTATCACAAACACAGTCTTCCTGACTGCAGCTCAACTGTTCTTCACACCTTCTTGGTGTTTCAGAGTCTAAAACCTTTGATAAAATCAAAGTTGAGACTTGAATCAATGACTATGATTCAACTTGTGAACTGAGCTTCTTCTTCTGAATGTATATGATATGCTCAGGCTCTGTTTTTCTTCAAGTGTTTGATCTTGATCTTTCTTTGAATCCTTATGAACACTTTGAAGATTTCTTGATCTTGCGATGTAAAATGTAGCAGGAGTTCTTTTGATTCACTTTCCCCCTTAGTTGAATCTTTCTTAATGTAATTATTTCTTAGAACTCCGCACTTCTTATTGTAATAGAAGTGATCTATTTATATGGGTTTCTCCAACGGTTAGATGAATTTGACCGTTTGAATTTGAATCCTTATTTCTGTTGGTGGTCCTGCTTGATCTGATGAATGTCAGTGTCCTTTTTGACATTTCTGTGTATCCAATAAAAAGGATTGCTTTATAACGGTCAGATCTTCTTCAGTTTTTCTTAACCTCAGCATATAAACTGGTATTTTATGACTTAGTCAGTTTTCAGCTTTAAGAGCTTTAACTGAGTTTTTACTCTTCTTCAAAATCTCAATACTCTATATATTCTTCATCTGATTATTATTGACTTAATCAGAGTACACCATAATTCATAAATCAGCTAAGATATCATTGTCCTTATGTATCTTATGTCTTCATACAAAATCCATAAAGTCAGTTCAGGTTATTAAAGACTTACCCGAATTCTAACTTTACAGTCTCAGCTTTAATCTTCTCAAACTGAGTTTGAACCCTCAGTTCTTCAGTCCTACAGTTCTTCAGCCACTGAGTTTGTTCCCTCAGTTCTTCAGCTTTTAGATAAGTCAACCGAGTCTGTATCTCAGTGAACTTATCTTCTTCAGTTCCTGTCAGTGTGCTCCGAGTCATTTTTCCAAACTGATTTATCTTTAGCTGTAAACTCAGTTCTTCTAATATCATCAAATCAGTTTCCCATTTTCTCGGTTCTGACCCTAGAACTATTATATTTCTTGTCTGATTCACTTATACAATTATCAGACTCTAATAAATCCTATACATTGATTTCTAGACATCTTTTTGCTTTGCACTATAACAGCTAGTTTTGACACTTCATCAATGGGATTAAAAACAATAATTAAAATGACTGATGAATCATCATCAAAACATAAATTTTATTTCCAACAATTTCCCTCTTTTTGATGATGTCAATACCCTCCTTAAAAGCAATGCAAAAAGATAAGGACAAAATTATAACAAACACAAAGAACTGAGAAACTAAGATTTTATTGATGAACTGAGTTACAAAGTATTAAAATACAATACATGAAAGAAACTAAGTTCCAGCTTCTTTTCTTTTCCCTTGGTCAGCTCAACTTGTCTTGTTGTCATTGATCTCAGCAAGCTCTCTCATAGCAGTATTCGTTGAAGTACTCTCAATTCCATGGATGTTTTCCCACATATTCCATGAATTGGTCATGTCTTGTTTGCTGAAAAAACTTTCTCTTGAACAATACTGAAAATACGAATACAATCCTCCGTAATCTTTTGTTTGTGGTAGTTTTCAGTAAGTCTTGAACGTACTCAGATTCGGTCTTTTCAACTTTTTCTAAAGCCTTATCTATAGCACCATTTTTCTCCCAGGTGCTCGGTTTGTGCTAGTAATGCACAAGAACTTTTTGCATGCACAAAAAAGTTTCTAAGGCTTGTTGCCTTGATTCACCTTCCTTTGTGGGTAGCTCTCTGATAATATTGTATAGTTGTGAATCCAAACCAAGTCTTTTCTCAGTTGGTTCTGAGAACTTTGAAATCAGCTCCATCTCTTTATCAGTCATGTCTCCTCTGGATTTCTTCAGGTTGACCAGTTTCTCATCAATGCTTTCAAGAACTTGTGGCATATCAGCTGCATTGACTTTTAAAATGTCCAGAATTTCCCCCTTATGGACATTATCTTTATTGATCAAGCTCATGATATAGGAGTTTAGGTGCTGCTGATTTGATGCCAATATAGTCTGTATGATCACTGAGTCTTTCATTAAATTATCCAATAGAATCATTCTATCAAGCACATTGTTAATAATGCCTTCCAATCTTCCTTGTGTCTCAGCTTTCCTCACGTCAATTTCAATGGTAGTTTTTCAAATTTCGATCAAAGTGTTGTGGCAGTCCTTTTTTACACTGTCCATTCTCTTTTCCATGTTGACTCTTACATTTTTGTTTTCCTCCATGGACTTTAACACTTTTCCAAAAACACTTAAATCATCTTTCTGAATTCTCACCAGCTCATTAAAGTAGTATTTGATGGTCTCAGCTTGTGTAGGTATTTCATTTCTAGTTTCAGCTTCCTTTTCTTCATGTTTGCCTTTTTCAGCTCCAGGTACTTTCTCAGCTTCAATCTGAGGCTTTCTTGCAACATCCTCAGCTAACTTTATTTATATGAGAGGAGAGGAAGCGATTTGTTTTAGTCTTTCTTGTAGTCCTCAGACTTATCATCATTTTCTTCTTCAGTAATGTCTGCTTTGGCTTGGTCAGCTTCATCTTTCGCTATTTCAAGAACACCTTTGACAGTCGGAGACTGATATCATTCTTTCTCTTCATTTTCTAATTCAAATTGTGTCTCAGAGTCTGAATCTCCACTACTTCCTTCAGAGCTATCTTCATCAGAATTTCCACTGACATCTTTTGCTGCTTTGTTTTCTTGAAGTGAGGTGAGAATCTCTTTCTGTAAATCAGGATATCCCTGTAAATCATCATCGTCATCATTATCATCCTTTTTAGACTTGAAATCTCCTTCTTCAGTACGTTTCACCTAGTATTTGTTTCTTATCTAAGAATAACCCATGCTAAGAAATTCTTCAGATTTGAATAATTGGGACAGATGAGTGATATTGAATAGGTCAAAAACCCATTGCTCCGTGCTTTCCATTTCCTCTAGTTGACTTCTTTGATTTGGGATTGAGCTGAACTTCCATCAAGTCTCCTACAGTCAGCTTCAATAATTTTTCCAATATCGACAGACGGATCAAGATGGGTTGTGATCTCTTCAGTTTCTCTAGGACTCTCCGGATAGGATTCATATAGAATCTCAACTCTCTAAGCTTCATTTTTATCTGCTTCAGTTTTCCTGGATTCCCTCTCAACAACAATTGGGATGACAGGTGATTCAGCTTCAAATTCTGGGACTATGATAACTTGGTCAGTTTCCTGTTTCTCTTCAACAACAACTTATCTTTCGCTGTGACTTCAGCTGTAAGTTCAGCAGTTTGTTCAAGGTTTTCTTTTAATTCAGTTTCCTGAAGCCCACTTGGTTTAGCAACAGATTCTTTGACAGGTTCAATTTCCAGTTCAGCAACTGGTTTCTTTCCTTTTTCACTATCATCAGCTTTCTTTTCAACTTCTTCTACATTAACAAGTTCATCGAGAGTGATGACTTGTACTGGTGCAGATTCAACTTCAGCAACTTCTTTTTCTTGCGACTGAGAAGCTTCCAATTCTCTGATTGACTCTTCATACTCAAGTCTAGATATAGATTTTTGTGGTGTTGATCTAGACTTAGCAATTAAATTGAGCATAGTCAATACTTCTAATCCAATCAGCTCTTCCTCACTGTCAGTTTCTTCATCATCAGTTTCAGTTCTCAGGGTTTGTTCCCTCTCAGTGTCAGCTTCTGGCAGTGCTTTGGAACTATCCCTTATTCAACAACAGCTTCTCTCTCAGTAGTGACTGGTTTTGAGGGGGTTTCCTCAGTTCTAGGTTTCTTTGCTTGACTTTTAGCAACTGAAGTAGCATATTTTGCTGGTGAAAGCTCCATAATTTTCACAGCTACTTTATCAACCTTTGTTTTGACTGAAGCTTCCAGCTTTCTCTTTTTCTCCTTTAGTCCCTCAAGATCTTCCAGTGCTTCAGCCATGGTCATCTTCTTAGATGACCTCTTTATTTTCTTCTTAGGTTCAGCCTCAGAACCTTCATCTTTTCTTTTTCCAGATTTTTCTTCTTTAGCTGCAATTTTGCCATCAATAATTACAGTTGATCCTCTTCTGGCAATTCCAAAATGATCAATGATCCTCTGTGCTAATAATGCAAGGGTCTTCTTATGATAAAAATCTTCCTTTCTTCTCATCAGTTTTCTTCTTGGGCACATCAGAAGATTGTGCTATCAATTGATCCAAAATGTACCTCTGCCAATTGAAATCTTTTTCAAATCAGATAACATATAGCAAGTCTATCTTGGTGCCAGAAAGATTGCTGAAATTGCCTGCATTTCTAATTATACAATTTGCGAGCATCTTTGTCAGATAATTGAATTCAAGTTTGAGAAGTCATGTACTTCCAGATAATAACACATTTGAGTATTCTTTAACTGTGATGATTTTCCACAATTTTTCCCTTTGTTCTTTAGTCACTTTCAAGGCTGAAGAATATCCAGATTTCTCAAAGCCAAAGATATCTGCAATAAGGTCCTCAGTGACCTTGATTTCTTTCTTATTAACTTTGGTAGAGTAGGTAAAATCCTTTCATCTTATATGCTCTTGCTCCCAAACTCATAGAAATCGCCGATGCTGTTGAGATTGCGAAAAAGATGGTGAGTGGAGAAGATAGACGGTTGAGATCAATGTAGGTCACATATTTTCTGACATCCGTAACTTGTATCAGTGAATGCGGTAGATACGGTGTATCTTCAGCTGTAAAGGTCCAGCTTTGGTCTTATCCAAAACTTGAATCAGTTGTCCTTTTTATCAGTTCCAAAACCCAGTTGAGAATATAACTCAGTTTTGAGAGTCTCAGGTTCTCGATTTTCTCAACATTTGACTTTCTCCTGCAAAACAAATTGTGAACATTTTGGTACGCATATCTGTTTGGGTCCTTTTTGATTAGTTTTTGGTTTTCTGGATTTCTTTGATAATGGCTTGTTGATGTTAGCCTTAACCTACATATTACTTGTATGCCTTTCTTGATATTTTGACTGAGTAAAGTCAGTTTTTACAAAATTTTGTTGTTTTGGTCTAACAGTCTTTTGTTCATTTATTCTGTGAAATTGATATGATCTTTTAGTGATCATAGGTGCATTCCAGTCTTAATCGATAGGAAAGAGTCTTCCTTTCCCCATGAATCTATTATTCCATGAATGATTATCATTCTTTGATGGATATGACTTGAATGTTCTTTTAACTGATCTCTGATCAGTTATGCCCTTTTCAGCCTTCTGAATCTTTCTATAGAATCTGTCAGTTTGTGAATTGCCACCAGCTAATTTTACAATTTTGTCAGTTATTGTTCGAGGCTATGCTGAGTTTTTGTCAGTTCTAACAATGTTATCAGTTTTCTGAGTTCTTGACTTTTCTGCATCCACAAACTTAGGTGCAGCTGAACTAGGTATGAACATAGAATTCTGTTGATTGTCAAACCCTAAACATGTTCTGTCTCCAAATGGTTTTCCTGGTTTGAACTGAACACTAAGAATTGGATCAACTGATGATTCTGTGATGTTTATTAATTACCTCTGTTACTTCATCAGTTGAGAAATTCTCCTTGGTACCATTGTTAACCTTGATAAAATTAATCTCAGCTTTTAATCTTAGAACTTTAGCTTTCAACAAAACCTTTTCCTTTTTGACATTCTCATAATTCTTTTGAATTTCCTCTAATTCTTTTATGAGTCTGTCCAAGTTATCATTGAAGTCTGCATTTCTACGATTGTTCATGGCAGTATGACATTGGATGTGGAAGCACATGATGTTTGATCTCAGTTACAGGTTCTTCATATTCCACTATCTGCTTGCTTTTATATGATTCAGCAGTGTTGCTCATCAGATAGTTCCAAAAAGTATGATTTCTTCATCACTCTCACCATGATCATTTCCTCCAAATCTTATGGGTAGTGTTTCCGCATTTTCTTCATTGTTTGTAATAGATGGATCTTCTATGAATGTCTCAATTAACTTTCTTCGGTGTTAGCAACAAGAGCCTGTAGTTTACTTTTGTATTCATCAAATCTTAAAAATGAACAACTAAGCATATTTATAAAGTGATTATGTGATTCCATGATGCAATTTTGAAAGACTTTGAAAACAATTGAATATTTGAAAATTAGCTAGGAATAACTGATGGCCGGTTATTTCAAACTAAAGACTCAAAGCAGTAGTGACTTTGGATCACCTCCAAATGGAAGAACCACTTTGTAACCAATTGTTGGTATCGGAAATAACTGAAGCCCAGTTGCCGCAAACTGATAAAGCTCAAATCAGAGATCTCTTCAGAGTAGAATATTTGCTACGATACCAATTGTTGGTCCCGTGAAAAGGCTGACACAATTTTAGAGGGGGGTGAATAAACTTGTCCCCAAAAACCTCAAAAACTGAATCTTAAAGCTGATTGAGTTCTATCTAAAACTGTGCGGAGTTAAGCTAACTTAGCTGAGTATAAGTCAAGACTGACTTATGCTTAACTGAGTTAACCTGCAGCGGATTAAATTAAGCCTTTATAAAACTTGAGTTTATCAGTTTGTCTAGTTAAAAATGCAATGTTGTGCTGACACTATTTATTATGTTGGCTGAGTGTGTGATCTTGATGTAATTCAAATCATAAAGCTATAAATAAATGCATAAACTAAATAAGTAAATGAGATAATTTATAGAGGTTCTAGGTGGTGTAATCCTGTCAATCCTCTCTTTCCTTGTGATGCGGATGAAAATTCCACTAGAACTCTTTGAGGTGGACTTGCTACAAAAAGTTCTAAAACTGATAGTCCCTGACTAATCCCTAGCTTCACTATCTAAGCACCTATAGAACAAGTAGAACTACTGCTCTGCAACTGCTTGCACCACTGGTCCTTGAAGTGTGCCTCTTCACCAGCTCATCACAAACACAGTCTTCCTGACTACAGCTCAACTGTCCTTCACACCTTCTTGGTGTTTCATAGTCTAAAACCTTTGATAAAATCAAAGTTGAGACTTGAATCATTGACTATGATTCAACTTGTGATTTGAGCTTCTTCTTCTGAATGTATATGATATGCTCATGCTCTATTTTTCTTCAAGTGTTTGATCTTGATCTTTCTTTGAATCCTTATGAACACATTGAAGATTTCTTGATCTGGCGATGTAAAAATATAGCAGGAGTTCTTTTGATTCACTTTCCCCCTTAGTAGAATCTTTCTTAAGGTAAATATTTCTTAGAACTCCGCACTTCTTCTTGTGAGAGAAGTTATCTATTTATAGGGGTTTCTCCAACGGTTAGATGAATTTGAACGTTTGAATTTGAATCCTTATTTCCGTTGGTGGTACTGATTGATCTGATGAATGTCAGTGTCTTTTCTGACTCTGTGTATCCAATAATAAGGCTTGCTTTATAAGGGTTAGATCTCCTTCCGTTCTTCTTAACCTCAGCATAAAAATTGGTCTTTTATGACTTAGTCAGTTTTAGCTTTAAGAGCTTTAACTGAGTTTTTACTCTTCTTCAAAATCTCAGTACTGTAAAAATTCTTCATCTGATTATTATTGACTTAATCAGAGTACACCATAATTCATAAATTAGCTATGATATCATTGTCCTTATGTATCCTAGGTCTTCATACAAGATCCATAAAGTCAGTTCAGGTTATCACAGACTTACCCGAATTCTAACTTTACAGTCTCGACTTTAATCTTCTCAAACATATTTTGAACCATCATTTATTCATTTTTCAATAACTGAGTCTGTGTCCCTCAGTTCTTCAGCCACCGAGTTTGTTCCCTTACTTATTCAGCTTTTAGATAAGTCAACCGAGTTTGTATCTCAGCGAACTTAGCTTCTTCAGTTTCTTTCAGTGTGCTCTAAGTCAGTTTTCCAAACTGATTTATCTTGAGCTGTAAACTCAGTTCTTCTAATATCATCACGTCAGTTTCCCGTTTTCTCAGTTCTGACCCTAGAACTATTACAGTGCTTGTCTGATTTACTTATACAATTATCAGACTCTAATAAATCCTATACATTGATTTCTAAACATCTTTTTACTTTGCACTATACCAGCTAGTTGTGACACTTCATCAATGGGGTTAAAAACAATAATTAAAAAGACTGATGAATCATCATCAAAACCTAAATTTTATTTCCAACAGGGCTAGAACCAAATGCTCAAAACCCCTACGATTTATCAAAGGCATGGGATTTGGATTTTTAGAGTTTACCCTAAAATCAGAAGTTTCGCTCACCGATTCTGATAAAGAATCAAATAAAGCTTTGATAGAACTATCTGTGAGAATAATCGGCTCACTCATTAACAATAAAAGCAATTAAAATGGGAAAACGACAGAAAGCTTACTTGTGTGAGAAGGGGTTGAAGAATGGAATAGAAACCGGTGAACTTCAACTTCCGACTTAATAGCAAAGAGTCTTGTAACGTCTGAGGAGACGTGATGCGACAGAAGGGTTATAAGCCCCAAATGTTGCCTAGGGAAACGATTCCACTAGCAAAGCGTAGGTAGAAAATGCCTCGTCTCAGGTCCGTCAGAACATAGTTATAATGGTAACTCTGCCACATCACAAGGCCAATCCTGATAATTTAGACAAGTCCATAGAGACAGAGTTGATCTCCCTCCAAGTCAGATCTGGCCTGCTCAAGGGAGCCGGGGCAGATCTGGGGTGCTTATGACGGGGGTCAGATTAGCCCTTTGCACGTGTCATTCAGATAGTGGCCGTGTAATAAATGAAAAAAGAGAAGAGTAGTAAATATAATGGCCAGGAGCCCTACAAAAATTAGCAGAAAGGGCCTAAGCCATAGGTGGGAGGTCTGGTCAGTCCTTCCAAACAGACCACCGCAGGTTTGCCCGGTTACAACGGAAGTCATGTAACACAACTCTGGTCGGGACGACCAGAGGAGCTCAACGCAGCCCGAACAGAGCTTTCTTTAATCAATATCTGAACGTGTGCCTAAATAATATGATAAACATGGAAATAATCCCATGATTTTAAGACGTTGATCAAGTCATTTATACATAGTCATGATTATCCCTAAATTAAAGGGATTTACACGAGATAATCATTAGGGATTAAGAAAACCGAATCCTTGCCCAACAAGAAAAGGGACGAGACATCATCTATATAAACTATCCCTAAGGAACTACGAGAGACTTGATTCCAATTGCATACATTGGATACGTAGGCAACTTGAGAGAAACTAACTCTCAGGCTCAGTCTAGAACAAACATGAATAACCATTCCCATTGTTCTTTATTCTCGGATTAATTGTAATAGGAGTTAGTTTGTCCCGAATCATTGAATAGGCAATATCCGGCATCGTCAATACTAATATTTAATTGCACTTATGGATGGCAATAGGTATGGATGTGTGCGGGTTTACCAGTATGGGTGGGTACAGGTGGGTGCGGGCTTGACAGTATGAGTGGGTACGGGTTTGCCAATATCCATACCCTACCCATCCAAAAAAAAAATTTACCTATACCCTACCCATTACCTATGCGGGTAGAAAATTTTAAAATTGTAACCTCCACATGCGGATATCCAATGGATATTTGTTTTCATTCACAACTAAACATCTCAATTTCATATAATAATGTTGTGGGGTTCTATTGGCGTTTCGTACGTCACCTTTATTTAAAAAAATTAGTACAAGCCCCATAAAATTTCTTTTAGCACATTTCACGTTTAAAATGAATTATGGCAAAAACGTCATCTCAAGAACCGTTCAGTATAAATCCTACCGATATTGATTCTAACGCTACTCATCATCGTCACCTTGGGTGGGGAGGTGTGGAAAGAGAAGCGAGAACCTTAAACAAATTTAAAATAGATTAAAGAAATAAGAAAGACATGTATGGCCTCTAAGCTCTATACGCATCTCATTCCTTCTTGCTTGCCTTGAGATGCCAGATATGTAACGCCCCTTTCCCGGACACCGAGTCCTTATCCGGAAAGAGCGCTCGGCACAAATATTATCAAATAAATTCAATAATATATGTAAGCCTTACGTCATACATCAGAACCAAACGACGCGGAAGATAAAACGACTCGGGAAAAACCAAAAGACAAAAGATCGAACACACGGTTTTCAATGCTGTGAAACTAATCCAATAAAGAAAACTAATCATCCAACATTCAAATCCCAAAAGATCTCAAAGAACTTAACCAGAACTAATCCAAAAGAAAGACAACAATGTTTGAATTTGAACCAACAACATTATTGAAAGAATTAAAACTAAAAGAACTAAATCTTCACGAGCTCCATCTCACACGTCCTCGTCAAAGAACTCATCGGCGTTAGCAACCTGTTCATCTTCTTTGAGGAAAGGGGAAGACAAACACAACGTAACGGGGTAAGTACAAAAGTACTCAGTAACGCGTAGAAGATCGTATAACTATGATCTCATAAAGAAATAAAAGCAACGCCATCTTTTATTAATTCATTTCCGTTATTAACCCTAGCTAACTATCATATTATGTTCATAGCATAACATGAGGTTCCAAAGGGTATCTAGCTTAGCTCAAGTTTGTTACATCATGAATAACAAGGGCACTACGCCTAGTAATAGGATGTACTAGGACAACTGGGTGCAACCTACTTAGAGACACGCTCTAGTAGCCCCGGGAATATCCGAGTCCCGATAGTGTGATAACCGGCGGAATGCACCGGACGCTTTATCTAGCCAATCGATTGACCGGCGTGGGTACGATCTACCTTGTCCGGTCGAGAACACATCGCGATATTGTACTATGCCTTACCAAGCATTGCATGATGTTTAAGATTATTAATCTAGCACATACGTTTGATTAGATGTTTAACTAGCCACCTAAGTGTTTTCAAGTAAGCTCCCTCACATCTCCTACTCTCGTACTTAGACCACTAGACACGGACAAGCCCTAGCAATTACACAGACATCGATAAACTCTAGCTTATCGAAGCACAAGGCAAATCCAAAGCTTTCGACGGTCCCACACTTCATCTTTTTAGGGAATCCATGTGGTGCCGGAACTAAACGCATCAAAAGCTAATTCAGGGCTTTGTCACATAAGGTTAAGCAGTAAATATGCTATTATAAAGCTTGAAACACATAAAAAGAAAACAAAGACGGAACGCCCCCATCCGGACGAATAAACTTGTTGTCCGACACGGAGAAATAGCCGTACGGATACACAACTCATCCGTACGGATGAACCACCACTCGGTCGACCGAATGGACGGGCTCGGTCGACCGAGCCTCCTCTTGCACCTGTTACGCGTTTTCTTTTCCTGCACTACAGAGGACAGTTTTCTGCACTCTGCGTTTTCTACTCAAATTCAACCCAAACTCGACTTAAACGAATTAAAACCATGAAAAACAATCATACAAATTGCTCTACCACTTTACGAAACCTTAATCATAAGATAAGAAAACCACGTTACCTTAATTGCGTGGTACAACGAACCAAAGCTTCAACCCGTCAAAAATTTAACCTTTAAATCCAAACGTGAATGGATTTAAGGATTGTTGATATCAAAACGATCCTCGTCTCGCGGTGATCCTTTCTCTCTTGATGAGTCTGATGAAAAGAACAACGGATTAGCCTCGAAAATCGAAAGCCTCTTCTCCCTTTTTTTTGAAACTTGTGCCCCCTTTCTGCGTCCCTCTCTCTTTTTTTTGTCAAAAACAACTAGGTTAAAATTAGGATTAGTTTTCCTTTTATAATCCCAATTACCTAATTATTTAATTATTTTCCTTAAAAAGAAAATCCTTGTTTATCCTTTTTCTTTTTCTTTTTTCGAAAATCCTTTAATTAAAAATAACATAATATTCTGATTTTTGCTAAAAGACCGAATTGCCCTTTTTCAAAAATCGGGATATTACATTCCTCCCCCTTAAGAGGAGTTTCGTCCTCGAAACTAGAACATACCTGGTAGATGAGGGAACTCTGGGAATTCGTTGAACATGTCCGCTTCCACTTCCCAAGTGGCTTCCGTCGGTGCATGGTTGCTCCATTGCACTAATACTAACGGGATCACTCGTCTCTTTATCATCTTCTCCTTCCTATCCAGAATCTTTATCGGTTTCTCCACGTATGTTAGATTATCTTGCAAAACTTCCGGATCAATCTCAGATTCCACGTCCACTTTAGATAGACACTTCTTAAGCATCGATACATGGAAGACATTGTGGACTCTAGACATCGACTCTGGTAGCCGTAGTCTATAAGCCAACTTCCCAACTCTTTCGATGACATCAAAAGGTCCTACATACCTTGGACTTAGCTTTCCTTTCTGTCCGAACCTCTTGATACCCTTCATCGGAGACGCTCGAAGGTAAACTCTATCCCCGACCTCAAACTCTAGCGGTCTTCTTCTAACATCGGCCCAACTCTTCTGACGATCTTGAGCAGCTTTCAGATTTTTCCTTATCAACTCAATCTTCTCCTTGGCTTGCTGAACCATCTCCGGCCCTGTGATGTGCTTCTCTCCAACTTCATCCCAGTAAAGTGGAGTTCTACACTTCCTACCGTACAAGGCCTCAAAAGGTGGCATACCCAAACTTGCATGGTAACTATTGTTGTAAGCAAACTCGCCAAGTTGAGGTAATCTATCCATGATCCTCCGGCATCCAAAACACAAGCTCTAAGCATGTCCTCGAGAGTCGAATTGTTCTCTCGATTGCCCATCCGTCCGCGGATGAAACGCCGTACTCAAATCGCCTTCGTCCCAAAAGCTTTCTACGTAAGCCCTTCCGAAGCGGCCGATAAATCTACTATCCCCGTCGGATACAATAGATAGAGGCACACCATGAAGCTTCACTATATTGTCGATATACATAGTAGCGAACTTCTTTATAGGCATGTCCACTTTACACGGCAAGAAATGGGCTGATTTTGTGAGTCTATCCACAATCACCCAAATCATGTCATGACCGCCCTTAGTCTTTGGCAAACCGGTGATGAAATCCATCGTGATATTCTCCCATTTCCATTCCGGTACCTCCAAGGGTTTCAACAAACCTCCCGGTCTTCGTGTTCTCGCTTTCACTCTCGGCATGTATCACATCTTGCCACAAACTCGCGATCCCTAACTTCATACCAGGCCACCAATATCTCTCCTTGAGATCTCTATACATCTTAGTGGCTCCTGGATGTACCGCAAAAGCAATCTTATGAGCTTCATCCATAACCTTCTCTCTTAGGCCATCCACATCGGGCACACACAAACGGTCTCCGTACCAAAGATGACCACTCTTGTCCAACTGATAACCCACTGTAGGCTTCTCTTGAGCTACTCGCTTCAAATTAATCAACACAGGGTCTTTATCCTGCTTAGCCCGAATCTCATCTAGCAAATCTGACCTTGCCATCAATGGCGCCAAATTCCGAGCTTCACCCTTCCTTTCAATCACTTGAATCTGCATCCTATCCAACTGATCTACGACTTCTTGCAAGGTAGCGATAGCATTAACCGCTCTCCGGCTAAGTGCATCTGCTACAACATTCGCTTTACCCGGGTGGTATTGAATGTCCAAGTCGTAATCTTTCACGAACTCCAACCATCTTCTTTGTCTCATGTTCAGATTCTCCTGAGTAAAGAAGAACTTAAGACTCTTATGATCCGTGAAGATCCTTGCCTTGACACCATACAGATAGTGTCTCCAAAGCTTCAGAGCAAATACCACTTCCGCCAACTCCAAGTCGTGTGTAGGGTAATTCTTCTCATGCGCCTTTAACTGCCTAGATGCATAAGCAATTACCTTTCCTGATTGCATCAAAACACAACCCAAACCTTGACCCGATGCATCCGTATATACATCATAGTTATCAAAAACTTCCGGTAATGCTAACACAGGTGCTGTGGTCAACTTTTCTTTCAAAGTCCGAAAAGCTTCCTCACATTCGCTGGTCCACTCATACTTAACGTTCTTTTGAGTAAGCCTCGTGAGAGGTGTAGCTATCTAAGAGAAATCCTTTACAAACTTCCGGTAGTACCCAGCTAAACCTAAGAAACTTCTTATCTCTGTTACTGATGTCGGTCTAGGCCACTTAGAAACGGCTTCTATCTTCGCTGGATCCACCTTAATGCCTTCTCCAGAAATTATATGCCCAAGAAAACTCACCTGGTCCAACCAAAACTCGCACTTAGAAAACTTGGCATACAATTTGTTCTCCTTTAAGGTCTGTAGAACTATCCTTAGGTGTTCTTCATGCTCTTCCTCATCCTTAGAGTACACCAAGATATTGTCTATGAAAACTATCACAAACTTATCGAGATAAGGCATGAAAACTCTTTGCATCAAGTCCATGAACTTCGATGGAGCATTAGTGAGTCCAAACGGCATGACCAAAAACTCATAATGTCCATATCTCGTAATGAAGGCTGTCTTAGGTATATCTGACACCTTGATCTTCAACTGATGATAACCGGACCTAAGATCAATCTTAGAGAACACCTTCTTACCTTGCAACTGACTGAACAGATCATCAATCCTTGGTAAAGGATACTTATTCTTGATTGTCCGTTTATTCAACTCTCTGTAGTCGATGCACAGGCGCATACTCCCATCTTTCTTCTTCACAAACAAGACCGGTGCTCCCTATGGAGATGTACTTGGCTGGATGATGTTTTTCTCTAGCATCTCCTTAAGCTGAGTTTTCAACTCTTTCAACTCCGCTGGTGCCATCCTATAAGGTGCTTTAGCCACTGGTGATGCTCCGGCAATCAATTCAATCTCGAACTCTATGGCCCTATCAGGCATATGTCCTGGCAAATCTTCTGGAAAAACTTCGGGAAAGTCCTTAACTACACGTGTCTCTCCTAACTCGGGCCTATGCTTTTCCTTATCTAAAGCATAAACAACGAAACCCTGGCAACTCCTCTTCAAAGCTTTTAAGGATTTAACTGCTGAGATAATCGGATAACGACCCTTGCTAGGCTTGCATACGTTACCCTGAAACGTCTTAGCTGATTTTCCTGGGGCCTTAAAGATCACCCTCTTACCCCTACAATCCAAGTAGACATAATTCTTGGACAACCAGTCCATACCCAGGATAACATCGAAATCTGAGAAATCCAACACCGTCAAAGCATGCTGGCACTTGTAAGTCCCAACTCTAATATCAACTTGGGGTGTGACTTGAGCACATCTAGTGACTCTGCCCAAAGGTGTGGTTATACTCAAAGGTCTCTCCAATTCCTTAAGGGGTAGGTTCAACTTCTTAGCTATCTTAGAGGAAACAAAAGTCCCTGATGCTCCAGTATCAAACAGAGCTGAAACTGCTAGATTATCTATGATTATGGTACCTAACAAGTGAATCTATTTAAGTACAAATATGTAATATCATATGCGCTCTATATCATATTAAATATTTATAATAAACACAAACACTGAAAAGTACCTGTCACCACAAGGTCATCTAACTCTTCCGGTTCTGTATCTGCTGCGAAGACACGAACTGGTCTGCTACCCGTAGTACGATTACCCCGCTTGGTTACCTCGTCCTCCTACCTGATTACATTGAGAGAGCTTCTTAGGACACGCTCTCGAGTAATGTCCCACTTCCCCACAAAGGGGAAACAACTCACGCTACCCGCCATGCACTCTCCCGTGTGTGTCTTGTTACACTTAGCACAAACCGCCGGGCGTTCCACTTGCCGAACTCTTCGTAGCCGGATTTCCTGCCCTCTTAACATTCTGCTGCGGTGCTCCTCTGTTACTTCCTTGAAAATTTGAGAAAGACCTCTTATCTCCAACTACAACCGTCTGTCTACTGGCAAATCTCTCCGCAGTCAAAGCTATATCCATGACGCTTGCCATGCTCGTAGGTCTATCTCCTAGCATGCCCTTCGCCACCTCGTGTGACAATCCTTCCATGAATTTATCAATCTTTTTCTCTTCACTCCTCATGATTTCAGGGTAGAATCTGCCTAACTCATGGAACTTCTAGGGAGTACTGAGTTACTGTAGTATATCTCCCTTGTTTCAAACTCAGGAACTCATTAGCCTTCGCATTCCGTGCTGTCCTAGGAAAGTATTCCTTGTAGAAAAGATCCTTGAACACTGCCCAATCCGTGATCCTTGGATTAACTTGCTCATATGCTTCCATCCAACTTTCTGCATTTCCTGCCAACAAGGATATGGCTAAATGAGCCACTCAGATTCTGGAGCTTTCATATTTCTGCACGCCTTCTCGAACCCACGAATCCATAAATCTGCCGCTGCTGGCTCAACATTGCCAAAGAATTCTGGCACCCTGTGCTTCTTTATCTTTTCATACCAATCCACTGGTCTGTCATAGCCTTCAAACTGATGATGCTGTACCGGTTGCTGCACTGGTGGGGCATTCTGATACTGATAGTTCTGTTGGGGATGAGTGTAGCCAGGCGCTACAAAAGAATCCGACCTAGGTGGCGGTGGAGGTAGAACCGTCGGTTGCGGTGTAAAACTCAGCGGTGCAGAAGGAAACGTCGATACCTGTGGATAACTGAAAAACTGACTAGCCGGTGGATGAGAAAGTCCCAACCCGGTCCAACTCATGGTCCTTGGAGCTGAAGTAGTAACCGCTATGCGGGTGTTAAACCGTGAAGGACCCCCTTGTTCCACTCTACCTCTGGTGACAATGTCTGGTCCCTGATTCACCCCACGCATGATGCTGCTCACAGACGGGGTGTTCCCTTGAGAAACCGTAGGGCTCTGGGTAGCTATTCCACTTCTTCTCCTTCTCGGAATCACAACCTCGGTAAATCCTGCCTCAGCATTACCTGTCTGGGTGTTAGCTGCCTCGGTGTTACTCGTATTAGCTCCACCTCTAGTAAGCACCATTTCTGTAACTAAGAAAAGAGAAGGGGTTACTAAAGCTCTAAAACTTATCTTAAGGAAGAAATCAAGTCCTACACAGCAAGGAAAACCTTTCTCTCTGATACCAACTGTAACGCCCCTTTCCCGGACACCGAGTCCTTATCCGGAAAGAGCGCTCGGCACAAATATTATCAAATAAATTCAATAATATATGTAAGCCTTACGTCATACATCAGAACCAAACGACGCGGAAGATAAAACGACTTGGGAAAAACCAAAAGACAAAAGATCGAACACACGGTTTTCAATGCTGTGAAACTAATCCAATAAAGAAAACTAATCATCCAACATTCAAATCCCAAAAGATCTCAAAGAACTTAACCAGAACTAATCCAAAAGAAAGACAACAATGTTTGAATTTGAACCAACAACATTATTGAAAGAATTAAAACTAAAAGAACTAAATCTTCACGAGCTCCGTCTCACACGTCCTCGTCAAAGAACTCATCGGCGTTAGCAACCTGTTCATCTTCTTTGGGGAAAGGGGAAGACAAACACAATGTAACGGGGTAAGTACAAAAGTACTCAGTAACGCGTAGAAGATCGTATAACTATGATCTCATAAAGAAATAAAAGCAACGCCGTCTTTTATTAATTCATTTCCGTTATTAACCCTAGCTAACTATCATATTATGTTCATAGCATAACATGAGGTTCCAAAGGGTATCTAGCTTAGCTCAAGTTTGTTACATCATGAATAACAAGGGCACTACGCCTAGTAATAGGATGTACTAGGACAACTGGGTGCAACCTACTTAGAGACACGCTCTAGTAGCCCCGGGAATATCGAGTCCCGATAGTGTGATAACCGGCGGGGAATGCACCGTACGCTTTATCTAGCCAATCGATTGACCGGCGTGGGTACGATCTACTTTGTCCGGTCGAGAGAACACATCACGATATTGTACTATGCCTTACCAAGCATTGCATGATGTTTAAGATTATTAATCTAGCACATACGTTTGATTAGATGTTTAACTAGCCACCTAAGTGTTTTCAAGTAAGCTCCCTCACATCTCCTACTCTCGTACTTAGACCACTAGACACGGACAAGCCCTAGCAATTACACAGACATCGATAAACTCTAGCTTATCGAAGCACAAGGCAAATCCAAAGCTTTCGACGGTCCCACACTTCATCTTTTAGGGAATCCATGTGGTGCCGGAACTAAACGCATCAAAAGCTAATTCGGGGCTTTGTCACGTAAGGTTAAGCGAAGAAATATGCTATTATAAAGCTTGAAACACATAAAAAGAAAACGAAGATGGAACGACCCCGTCCGGACGAATAAACTTGTTGTCCGACACAGAGAAATAGCCGTAAGGATACACAACTCATCCGTACGGATGAACCACCACTCGGTCGACCGAATGGACAGGCTCGGTCGACCGAGCCTCCTCTTGCACCTGTTACGCGTTTTCTTTTCCTGCACTACAGAGGACAGTTTTCTGCACTCTGCGTTTTCTACTCAAATTCAACCCAAACTCGACTTAAACGAATTAAAACCATGAAAAACAATCATACAAATTGCTCTACCACTTTACGAAACCTTAATCATACGATAAGAAAACCACGTTACCTTAATTGCGTGGTACAACGAACCAAAGCTTCAACCCGTCAAAAATTTAACCTTTAAATCCAAACGTTAATGGATTAAAGGATTGTTGATATCAAAACGATCCTCGTCTCGCGGTGATCATTTCTCTCTTGATGAGTCTAATGAAAAGAACAACGGATTAGCCTCGAAAATCGAAAGCCTCTTCTCCCTTTTTTTTGAAACTTGCACCCCCTTTCTGCGTCCCTCTCTCTTTTTTTTTGTCAAAAACAACTAGGTTAAAATTAGGATTAGTTTTCCTTTTATAATCCCAATTACCTAATTATTTAATTATTTTCCTTAAAAAGAAAATCCTTGTTTATCCTTTTTCTTTTTCTTTTTTCGAAAATCCTTTAATTAAAAATAACATAATATTCTGATTTTTGCTAAAAGACTGAATTGCCCTTTTTAAAAAATCGGGATATTACAAGATATGTGACCTTATCTTTATTCCAGACACCAAATAGAGTATATATTTCCCTAACCATTAAAACATTAAAGGAAAAAAAACAAAAAAACAAAAAAACAAACAAACAAACATGGTTCGTTAGGTTGTGCAGAGTCTTTCTTTCATGCAATTTATGATATGTAAATTCGAGAGACGTTTTTTCTTTCGAAAAAAATCATATATATTCATGGTGGCATCAGGCATGTAATAATTTATATAGTGTTTGTATTGATTATGATGCTTCAATCATATTATGGTCTCAATAGCCCCTAATGCGAACCAATTCATCAATCAAAATAATTGACATAGAATGACAATTGCATGCTTTAAAATATTTAATTGTATATTCAAATTGATAACCATCCTAGTGCATGTACAACCCAAACGCATAAATCAAAAGTAGTCAATATATATATATTTAACGGAGCCAGAAATCTTCTTCTTGGTGGGCTGGATAAAATTTTTTGTCACAAAGTTTGGATTAAAAAATTTATAGTGCTATTTTCTATCGCAGAATTTTTGTGAAATATCAATAATTTAGCAAAAAAAAATCACTATAGGTACCTAGAGGAAACAATCAAATACATCCACTTCATGCAAAAGGAAAACCAAACAACAACAAGAACATAATGTGAATAATACAAAGATCGACAAACATATTTGAGGGAAGTAGAGAAGGATCATTGAATTAATTCTCCAGAATTAGTAATTAGGATAAGAGTACATTTAGTTTTTGTATGTGGTAAATTAAATTCTATTGACATTTATCACGTTCTAGCTTAAAACTTGATGGCCTTTACTGTAACTTTTGCAACATCCTATTATCTTTCAACTCTCCCCTACACCATTATTTTTTTTGTTAAAAAAATATCAGGAAAAAATATCATTCCAACTTCTTAACTTGCATGTTGACGGGGGTCGGACTAGCCCTTACCACGTGTCATTCAGAGATGTTGATGGGGGTCGGACTAGCCCTTCACATGTTGACGGGGGTTGGACTAGCCCTTGCATAATAAATGAAGAAAGAGAAGAGTAGTAATTATGAGGGCCAGGAGCCCCACACAAACTGGTAGAGCAGGCCTAAATCCCAGGTGAGAGGTCTGACATGCCCTTCCCGACTAGACCACCGCAGGACGGCTCGGTTAGAGTGAAGGGCAGGCCATGCAACACAGGTCGAGACGACCTGAGGAGCTCAGCGCAAGCCGTCTGGAGCTTTCCTTATTTCGATGTTCAAACATGTGCCTATATAATAGGATAAACATGGAAAGAATCCCGTGATTATAGGACGTTGATCCTGCCAATCGAATATAACCTAATTATCCCTAAATCAAAGGGATTTACACGAATTAATCCTTAGGGGTAGGAAATAAATCCTAAGACTTGTAGAACAAGAAATAGGGCGAGACGCCCCCTATATAAACAAACCCTAAGGAACTAGGAAAGACTTATTCCAATAACACACATTGGATACGTAGGCAACTTGAGAGAAATAACTCTCAGGCTCAATCTAAAACAAACCTAAATCACCATCTCCATTGTTCCGTGTTCTTGATAAATCATTCAAGGAGTTAATTAGGCTTGGATTATTTAATAGACGATATCCAACATTGTCAATTGGCACTAGAAGGAGGGTCATTTCCAACAATTTTATCAGGAATAAGCAATGGCACCACCAAAGAATATCGGGAAAAAGACCCAGACTTAAGACCCGTAGATTCAGGAAACTGATCCCACCGCAATAGCTGTTGGCCAAATAGGTAGTGAGAAGGATCCCAACGCAACCAAAAGCTAGCATCAACCTCAAGAGGAAGAGGTGCTTGTTGATCCAGCTCAACAAGCCTTGCTGGAGGCTGTAAGGAACTTGGATATGTCTGCGTTAAAGAGCGTGCTTGGTCTAGCACTTAAGGGGCGGGAAGAAGGTGTTCCCGAAGATAACGCCCCTAAGACCTACCCGCAACACAAAGATGACAAAAGGGACACCATGTCCTCCACCTCTAATGTGTGGAGAAGGCAGGTCAATACTCAAGCCCAAGAGGCTGCCCGAGCAGAGCTCGATGGTATACTAGGTCAGAAGTCAGATGATCTGTCGTTCGAGTCACTATTTTCAGAGCAGATAGTAAACTATCTGCATCCAGAGAAGTTCAGAGTGCCTAAATTGGAACCTTATGATGGCACTAAAGACCCTCAAGATCATCTTTTCCAATTTTTGACACATATGAACTTTGATTGTGCACCAGGGGAGATGAAGTGCAAAGATTTTCCAGCTGTGCTTACGGGCAGTGCTCGTGAGTGGTTCAGAAAACTGCCCCCACAGTCAATCTCCAATTTTGAAACACTGGCTAGAATGTTTCTACAATCTTTTGTCACGGCCAAGGCATTTCAAAGAAACGCCACGTACCTCCTCACCATCAGGAAGAAGAAGGATGAAACCGTGAGTGCTACAATACCTAAAGAGATTCAATGAAGAGTCAAGGCAGGTCCGGAATGCGGAGGAGCATCTTCTGATCACCTCTTTCATAGCAGGGCTATGAGAAGGTCGGTTGTATGCTAAATTAAACAGCAGACTTCTCAGATCTATGAAAGAATGTATGGAGCAGGCTTATAAACATTACCAGGGAGAAGAGGCTAATCGGTTAAAAAAATAATCAGAAAGCTCCAAGAAAGATAAGGCAGATGACTGACCTGATAGAAAACGCAAGTCGGTATGGGATCGAGTAGCAGCACCCATATCAGACCAACTAGGAAAGAAGGGCGTTGTCCAGGAAAGGGATTGTATCCCCTTAAACAGGTCGCGCGAGCAGGTTCTTTCAATAATACAAAGGAAAGGTATAGCCCGAGTTCCGCCTCTCATGAGGGGTCCTCGTGAGAAAAGAGATCAAAAAAAGTACTGTAAAAACACCAAGACATCGGACATGACTCCGAGCATTGTCGAGGTCTGCAATGAGACATAGATGCAGTTGTTATAAAAGGGAAGTTGGATGAGGTCATTGACCGATCTCAGAACCCAGAGCCCAGGGGGCGAAGAGAGTTTAAAAGAAGAGGCTATAATCAGGATCATGATCGCAGAGATGAGCCAAGACGCAGAGAAGATCCTTCACCGGATCCTGAGGGGCATAGGGATAACCGACCTATCAACACTATCAACACGATTTCAGGAGGACCGAGCAACAACACCCGAGCTGAGGGGAAGGCTAGTCACCGGATTGCCGTCCCCCCGACTCCAATAAGAGACAAAGACTCTCTGCAGAGATAACCTATGGTCCTAGGGACTCCTTCTCTTAGTAAATAACAATGAGGGGCTGGTTATTGAAGTTGATCAATAAGCATACGGTGAAACGTATCTTTGTTGACATGGGAAAAGCTGTCAATGTGAAGTACTTAATGTTTTTCAATCCATGAAGTTAAAGGATGATGAGCTAACACTTGTTTCAGCTCCGCTATTTGCATTCGCAGGACCACCGGTCCATCCCACAGGCATGATCAGACTAACAACCACCTTTAGAGAAGAGCCAAAGGGCAGGACCCTTATGGTTGATTATGTTGCAGTCAAGGCGCCATCAGCTTACAATGTTATCATGGGACGACCCGCACTGATCAACCTCTAAGTAGTGATCTCCTCAGCTCATATAAGCATGAAGTTTCCGACCTTACAGGGGTCAACAGAGATCAAAGGTGACGTGGAAACGGCCAGGAGCTGTTACACGGCCACCATCAACAGAAAAATGATGGTACAGCAAGTTTCAGTTGAAGAATTGCTTCCAAAAGATGAAGAAGGTTGGTCCTCTAAGGATAAGATTGAGGTAGTGAGTTTATGGAAAGAACAGAGAAATCTAATTGTGAATATGGGGTCATGGATCTCATAGCAGCATAAAGAAGAACTTGTTAAAGTGCTACGAGAATTCAGAGACGTTTTCGCATGGAAAACGGAGGACATGTCAGGTCTGTCACCCGAGCTGGCCTTACACAAACTTAACGTTGACCCGAGCAGGAGGCCAGTGATGACAACAAAAATAGTCTATCCTACGGCATCAACATTCTATCCATTATGAGCTAAAAATAGTTATTTCGACCTATAATTATGAACCATTTAAGTTTAAAATATCATATGTCGGGTTCGTGAGTAGAGAATTCTACACTTATTTTTTATTTTCCCTATTTCGATATTATTTCATGCATTATTTGATTATTTTCAGAATACAAAAAATTGGGCTGAGCATTATGGACGATTCTGGAGTGGACTGAACGAAAGGATTGAGCCTAAGGTATTCCAGAACCTTTCAAGCTAAGTCGGCAGAAAGAAAAAGACAAAAATACCCCCGGTTTACCGAGGTCTGCTGCCGACTTACCGAGGGTCCAGAATCTTTTGAAATGCGTTTTCTTGGACGAGGGGCAGATCTAGGTGTTTCTGAGTCGGTTTATGTAACTATAAATAAGAGGCTTCGCCTCAGAATTCAATGTAACATTGGTAGTACACAAATATCAAGGCAAAATTATGCAATAAAATTTCTTTGTTCTTTATTTTATTTATTTTATGAGTTCTGGTCGGAGAGACGACGGAGTCGCCGCCTAGGGAGAGATCCGAGGGATATCTACGCTCATCTTCGAGGGTATGATTTTCTGTCTTTTCCAAGATGTAGATATATCGTTGTTTTATTCGACTAGCATGTTTTAATTGCTTATTTAGTTTAATTATGTAGTAGTTAGTTTATTTTACCCCATGTGTTATAGATTTGATTCGTTGGTGAAGAAATCATGAGATAGTAGTTACGTTCTTCAGATCTGCGACGGTCTATATCGCTAGATCTGAATACCTAGTAAATTACTAATTCATGATCATCCGCGCCAGCTACGTTGATCGATAGATTTAATTTACATGTTAGTAGCCTGATCAACAATTTGCATGTTATCGTAAACTAGCATGAAATACGAATAGTGAAGTGCTATGTTTGGACATTATCTAGAATGGACCCTAGGAACGTGCTTGATCAATGTCGACAATGTACGTCTAGGCGAGTTTGCGGTATGAGTTAGCGTTCAATATCAACAGCTCTAGTTCTTTATGTGTATGGGCTATTACGGACCAATTAAGGAGGGTAGCTTGAGTATAGATTGTCTACTACCATTGTCGGAGTAGATAGAGTTAGGTGTTGTACCCATAGCTGAACAATGAATAAATTCATCAATGGGGAGGACTGTTTCATGTGTGGGGGAATAACTAATTACTCATAATTGAACTAATACATTAGAAACTCTAGTTTGCTTTGTTGAACTTGCATAATCTTGCTAGTTGATTGTTACCAAATTTACCACTGTCTATATTATAGTTGGTCGTAGACCATTATCGTGACAAGCTCAATCTTGATAATTAGACGTTCTTATGAGTCTCTGAGGGATCGACCTTGATTTGCCAGTACTCTACTACGATAAACCTAGTCCTATTGCTAGTAAGTGCCTTGCACGCGATCAAGATTTTTGGCGCCGTTGCCGGGGACTCGTGTCAAGAATACTTTTTATTTAAGATTGAGTTTTCTGTATATATTTGAGTCTGTTTAATCGAGTCTGTTTTATAGTCTGTTTATACTTGAGTCGTACAGAGTCAGTTCTGTTAAAATCTGGAAATAAATAGCAGCCGGTTTACCGAGGGTCTATCGCGGTAAACCGAGGGTCTAAATTTTGGCAGAATCATTTTTGTTAGTTCAGAGTCAAGTCAGTAGTCAAAGTCTTTATTTTTTAGTCTGTCAGGCGTGTCTAACAGCCGCCGAGGCAAGTCACTAACCTTTTTATTTTCTATTTTTGTATTGTAGTATGCTACACGAAGTTCAGTAGCCAAACTCGAGAGATTCATACCTGAGATTGAAAAGTTTGCTAGACAAAAGAGAAAGGAAAATCAAGAGAGATCTGTTAGGCTAGCGGACGATGTGATTTTGCACGAAGGAGATCACAGCACATGGGAAGAAGAGATTCCACCTTTGGAAGATACAGAAATTGACATGGCACAGAACGGACATAATGGACAAAATGGAGCAGGAGTTGTGGTACAAGCAGACAGGATAACTCTACAGAGTTATGCAATGCCGACGATTGAGCAATTCGTGCCAGCAATTGTTCAGCCTGAGGATGCAACTGAGATATTTCACCCGAAACCAAATGTGATATAAATGGTGACTAACTACACTAACTTTCATGGAGTAATGAACGAAGATCCTAGTGTACATGTCACCAACTTTCTAGAGATAGTCAGCACGGTCAAGCCAGTAGGAGTACCTGAAGACAACATCAAGTTGAAATTGTTTCCATTCACTCTAAAAGACAAAGCGAAGATATGGTTATTATCTCTAGCACCGGGATCGATCCAAAATTGGACCGATCTGTTGCATAAGTTTATGAATAAGTACTGCCCACCAAGGAAGTCACTACAGATGAGACAAGACATTATGAACTTCAAGCAGAAATCAACTGAAATGTTTGAAGAAGCATGGGAAAGATTTAAGGAAGCACAGAGGAGATGCATTCACCATGATATCACTTTGCCCGTACGAATGCATAGTTTTTATCACGGATTGCAGCCAAGTGAAAAAATTAGAGTTGATGCATCAAGCAACGTATGTTTTGCGTTGCTATCACCTGAAGAAGCCGAAGAGAAGTTGGAGCAAATCGTACTGACAAGTCAATGCGGAACACATCAAGTTGAAACCGCCAAAGTAGCTGAAGGCATATTTGAAGAAAATACTTCTCAAAAGATCTCATACCAGCTAATGTCAATGAATGAAAAGATAGATGGCATGCAAAAACGCATATCCAAGGTTGAGAAAGTTCAAGATAGTGAAACAACCAACACTGAGGATGTGAACTATATAGGGAGGCAAGGAAATCCTTATGGGGGCGGATATCGCCTAGGTTCTCATGACCACCCTGGTTTTAGACTGAGTGACCCTACTAAGGGTTTTCAACAAAGTGATTCAACTGGTGGAGACAGACTGTTAAGGCCATATTTATATGATTATTAAAGGTTTATTTCATTATTATTTTCCCCACATTTGCGTAATTTACATGAGAATTAAGGGTTTAAGTGTAAATATTGAGTAAAGATGATTTTAAGATGATTGTATGCAAAATTGATGATTTTAAGTGTTGATTTAATGGAATTATTATTAGTTGAGTTTTATTACATTTTTGCATTGTTTATTTATCATGTAGGTGTTAATTTTCGTGCATATAAAAAGGATTAAAGGAGGCTAAAGTCGAATTATAAGAGATAGAGTTGGAATTGGCTTGAAGAAATTGGATAAGGATGAAGAAATCAAGTTCAAGTCGATCCGGACGGAGTCCGTACGAGCGTCCACCTTCCGTCCATTATGAACGGGCGTTTGGTGAAATGGAACGTGCGTTCGAAGTGCCAAAATCAGAACAGAGAGTCCAACCGCAGTCTGAACGAGCGTTTGATTAGCATCCAAGTCGAGTGAACGAACGTCCATTGAAGCAGACGAGCGTCCGTTGCCGACTTAGTCATAACCGACTCAAAACTCTATATATAGCAGCAGCCTCTTAACCCTAATTCATACCACATAATTGAGATCACAACTTTACACCAAAAAGCTGCGGCCACAAGCCTTTTTACGCAGAGATGAACTTCTCCAACCCAACAATCATCTTCAACATGATTGTTGGCTAAAAGCCTTGCAGTGAGTCGACGGAGGAAGCTCATCAACAACAAAACCAACTAGAGAGTTCGATACTGGATGTTTAGTGAGTTTAAGATCTAGTTTTTCATCACTTTTTAACGCTGTTTTACATTGCCATGTTTTGTTGAATTATCAATTCTATGAAACGATCTATTTATCTATCTTTATGCTTGAATAAATTTACGAAAGTCTGTTTATTTGAGTTCTCTTTCGTTTAAGTGATGCATCTAATCATGTTATAAGAGATTAGGCATGTTTAGTTGAGTAAGAGTTTGGAAACGATCTCGTGATCCTGTTTTGATTGCATGTTTAGTTTGTTTGAAAAGACAAACGAAACCTTAGGAATTTGATTAAAGATATTTGATTGAATTCGTGATAAATCACTACTAAAAACTATGTCTTTTTAATCACCGTCTAGTTGGATTGTTGGTTGATAAGTGGAGTCCAGTTGCCTTGCTGTGTTTTCCTTTACTTGTTTGAATCAAATCGTTTGCATAAGTTTAGTTTAAGTTTTAGTTTTTAAACCTTTAGATTTCCTGCAACTTTTCTGCAATTTTCTGTTCTGATCGTAGTTGGACGCTCGTCCTCAATAGCGAACGCCCGTCCGTTAGCTTTAGTTTCCAGACGCTCGTTCACTTTAGTGAACGCTCGTCCATCCTTCTGTTTTCTTATTTTTCAGCTTGTTTTATTTCTGTTTTAGTTTTAGTTTTAGGGTTCAGTTCTTAGGTTCATTCCTTAGGTTTTAGTTAGTTTTAACCTTAGGTTAGTAGTAGTTTAGTGACATAATCGATATAGGTTTATATTTGAATTCGATAAACGTTCCATTCCCTTAGGACGACCCGTTAACATCCTTTACTACAGATCCTTATACTTGGGGTGTTTCGGTATTATAAATTTAAAACGTGTTTTTACCGAACAAGTTTTTGGCGCCGTTGCCGGGGAATCGGTTTCGGTTGTCGGATTCTTTTAGGTATAAATTTTTTATATCGATTCTAATTTTAATTCGTAGTTTTTAATTTTAGGATTACATTTATTACCGTTTTATTTTATTTGATTTTCTTACTTTTTATAGCTTAGATCTGTTTTCGTAATTATAGATTTGTTTTATTTTATTTCCATAAATCTTTTCTGCTTTTATATTTTTTTTATCTCGTTTTTAATTTCTGGTAACCTTAGTTTTTAGGTTTTCGTATCTGAACGAGCGTTCAACAACTTGAATGCCCGTCCACCTCAATTCTATCCTCTGAACGAACGTTCATTCAACTGAACGAGCGTTCAGTTCTGAACGAACGTCCACTAACACTGGACGCCAGTTCAGTCTGTCAATCATCACTTCTTTTCTTTCTTCTCTTTTCTTCTCTTTTTTTTTCCCTCTAAACCATCTAATCTTTTCTAAACCTGTTCTAATCAACCCCAAAGGGTTGATTTCTTCCTTTTCCTTTCTTCTGGTTTATGCAAACGAGAAGTAAGAAGGGACTTCTGATCTTTGATCCTGAGCCTGAACGATCCATCCTTAGAAGAAGGCTTTTCCCTGATTTGGACAAAATGGCGGATCAAGATCCACCAATTCCAAATCCTGATCCCCAAGCCCAATTAAATCTCATTCTTCAACAAATGCAAGCTCTGCAACAACAGCAGAATCAGCAAGCTGGCATAAATCAACAACTCCAACAATTCCGCCAAAACCAAATTTAATCGGTTGAACCAGGGACCCCTACACTCCATATCTTAATCAAGATTTTCTCGAGGGACATAGACCTATTCGTCCACCCGATATGGGGGAGTAAATTTCGACCTTAAAAATGGAGTAGTTGCACTAGTCCAAAATAGCTCTTTCCATGGCACTCGCTCAAGAAGACCCGCACGACTTCTTGTCCACATTCGTACAAATCCGTGAAGCGTGCCATTATCCCGGTGTTGATTCTGAGATCGTAAAGTTGAAGCTATTTCCTTTTGCTTTAAAAGGTGAAGCAAGCATATGGTTTAAGTCGTTAGCACATCATTCCCTCCATACATGGAATGATGTCAAAAGAGCCTTCGCTCTTAAGTGGGTTTCACCAGGCAAGATTATGGAGATGAAACGGGAAATAGCTACGTTTGAGCAGATGGAGGATGAGACTGTTGGCAAGGCTTGGGAGAGAATTAAATCGTTGATGAGGAAGTGCCCCAATCACGGATATGATAGACATGAGTTGTTGGAACTATTTTACGAGAGGAGTCTCTCAACCTAATAGAGACTATCTTGACTCCACACTCATGGATCCTTCTTAGGGGAGGTGATGAGATCGCCTACGAGTGGCCGAGACCATCGCCAAGAACAATATGTGGTCGACTCCTAAGAAGACCAATATTGTTAAGAAAGAAGGTACTGCAAGCAATCCTGATACAAAGTTGTTGGTTGCTCAGATGGAATTGATAAGCAAGCAGCTGGCCAATCTTCGACGCACCTTCGATCCGGGAATGCAGGTAGGAACGGAGATGACGGAAGAAGTAAATTTAATGGATAATCAAAACCAACCCTTCCGAAACTTCAATCAAAGCCAGAACTACTCAGGATTTCAACGACAAAACTTCAATCAAGCCAAGTTACCACCTGGCCCTTCAAATTCGAATTCTTTCAACTCGAACTATCAGAGGCCAGTTCAGAACTCCCAAAGGCCTCAAGGTGGCTGGAATCAAACTCAGAACAACAATCATACCACCTCATGTGTCCCTCAACACAAATTCGATGAGTTGGTAGACATGGTGAAGACTCTGTCTACTAGTGTTAAAGCAATTGAGAGACAAGTTGGTCAAATGGCAGACCGGCAAGCAAGCGCGACCTCATGGTAAACTTCGAGTTATACCGAGAGAAATCCGAAAGCCGATGTGAATGTTTGCACTTGCCATTACACCTCGGTGGGAGTATGGGCAAGAAGAGGAGTTGAATGAAGTAACGTTGAGAAGTGGTAAACAGGCTGGACCCGGCAAGATGTCGGGAAACGAGTAGCCCCTCCTGACGCCATGAGTTCAGGAGGGGGAAATCAGAAACCACATGCCGAAGAAAGCAACGATGAGGAGCGTAGTGACAATTCTTCGGAGGACGAAAATAATTCTAATGATGAGGAAAGGAAGGAAAGTCAGAAAGCTGTACCCCTGACTAAGAATAAAAAAGAAAAGTTCGTAAGATGGAAGGATAAGGAGGATGAGGCGATAAAGAATCAGGCCGCAGGGAATGGTAAAGCCCTTCCTTATCCCCCAAAAAGGAAAGAGAAAGCCCTCACTAATGACAAGCAGTATGATGGAGTGAGGAGGATGCTTAGAGACACTCAAGTTAGTATGCCCTTAGACGAGGTATTAACTGAAATGCCTAAATGCTCTAAGTATCTTAAAGAATTCTGTGGGAGTAAGAGAAAGCTTCAGGGGATGGCTGAAGAAGTGCTACGCGAGGATTGCGCAATGGTTTCACAGAAAATTGCTGTTAAGCGAGGTGACCCTGGCAGACCTTCAATCTCCTGTGAGATCGAAGGCCATTTATTCGAAAACGTCTTATGCGACTCAGGGGCCTCTATTAATGTGATGCCATTAAACGTATGCAAAAAGCTCGGGTTAGATAAAAGGATGCGGGAACGCCCGATTTCTCTTCAGATGGTAGATAAATCTAGCCGGACTGCAGCCGGTTGTGTAGCTAATGTTCTCCTTCAAATTGAACATTTAGTCTTCCCTACCGATTGGGTTATTCTAGACTATCCACCTGATAAGGAGATGCCTCTAATTCTAGGCCGAACCTTTTTAGACACTTCTAACGCTCTCATCGACTTCTGTAAAGGACAGATTACTCTTAGAGTCGGGGACACATCTGTCACCTTCACACGAGGGACACATCCTGAAAGAGCCGTAATTGATGAAATATCGTTTGTCGAAGCTATCTATGAGGACGAAAAAGATGCCTACTTTGAAGAAGCGAGAGGAGTTGACAGAGATAGGTGTTTTTGAAGTCTTGGACATTCGGGATCCGGTGATCGCGGACCACCTTCTAATTCATTTCAAGCCGTAGGCATTGACGAGTCATCTTCACTCGCTCACACTTGGGCCTCGTTATTGAGTTAGAAGCATGGAGATGCCCAAAGAACAACAAACGATGATTTCAAAGAACCGAGTCGGGAAGACTTCATCCCTGGTGAAGAAGAAGCTCTGATGGGTAGTTGGGACGAGGTAGAGTTTTGGAGAGAAGCTACTCATTGGGAAGTAGATGATTGGGAGGAGTTGGCAGAAGAGCTTAAAGATGAAGAGTTAAGAAAAATGATCGATCACAAGAAAAAGGAAGCAAGTGTTGCTCGGAGGATTCCGATGGATGATTTGATCCAGTACCTTTCTGGGGTTGAGCCTCGGGAAGATGAGTTATTCTTTAGTCAACCACTCCAAGCTCATAAAGAGAAAGGTGGCCCGTTAAAGTCTAGTATTGAGCAACCACCTACTGATTTAGAGCTTAAACCGCTTCCAAAACACCTTAAGTATATCTTTCTTAAGGATGGAGATAAATTTCCTTTGATCATTTCTTCGAAACTCGACCAAGAGCAAGAAGCACAGCTGATAGAAGTGCTTAAGGAAAACATCCTCGCGTTCGGTTGGCAAGTGGGTGATATCCGAGGGATCAGCCCAGACATATGCATGCATAAGATCCGAACGGAGGAAGGAGCTAAAAAGGTAAGACAACCTCAGCGAAGGCTGAATCCGCATATGCAAGAGGTTGTCAAGAAGGAGGTTATAAAGTGGCTCGACATGGGAATCATCTACGCAATCGCCGATAGCGAGTGGGTCAGCCCTACTCAAGTTGTGCCAAAGAAGGGCGGTATTACGGTTGAAAAGAATGAAAAAGGGGAGGAAGTTGCCCTACGTCTCGTGACTGGCTACAGAGTCTGTATCGACTATCGTAGACTGAATGAAGTCACTGCAAAAGATCACTTTCCCTTACCCTTCATTGACCAACTAATTGAAAGACGAGTGGTCACAAGTATTATTGTTTTCTCGATGGATACTCGGTTACTTCCGGATAGCCATCGACCCCAATGACCAAGAGAAGACCACGTTTACGTGTCCATCTGGTACTTTTGCTTTTCGTAGAATGCCATTCGGTCTATGCAATGCACCCGCGACTTTTCAACGGTGTATGTTGGCCATTTTTGATGGACTTGTTGAGAAATGCATGGAAGTCTTCATGGACGACTTCTCGCCTACGGCGATAGTTTTGATGAAATTTTAGAGAACCTAGATATGGTACTCCAACGTTGCGTTGAGAAGAATCGGTGCTTAACCGGGAGAAATGCCATTTTCTAGTTGATGAAGGAATAGTTTTGGGACACAAGGTGTCCAATGCGGCATTCAAGTTGATAAGGCTAAGGTTGAAGCCATTGAAAAGATGACGTACCCAAAAACAGTGAAAGAGGTACGAGGTTTTCTAGGACATGTTGGCTTCTACCGGCGTTTCATTAGAGACTTTTCTACGATTGCCAAGCCTTTATCAAATCTCTTGAAAGAAGATGTCGATTTCTTGTTCGATGCGAAGTGCAAGGAAGCTTTCAATTGTTTGAAAGATAAGCTTATCAGTGCCCCTATTTTAGTAGCACCTGACTGGACCAAGCCTTTCGAGTTGATGTGCGATGCCTCTAATTACGCCGTAGGCGCAGTTTTAGGTCAAAGAGTTGATAAAAGGTTCAGGCCCATTTATTATGCGAGCCGCACCTTGAACCCGGCTCAATGCAATTATACCACAACTGAGAAGGAATTCTTAGCTGTTGTTTTTGCCATTGACAAGTTTAGAAGTTATCTTCTAGGGTCTCAAGTCGTTGTATGGACAGATCATGCAGCTTTACGCTACCTTATGGATAAAGCAGACGCCAAACCAAGGCTACTTAGATGGATTTTAATTCTACAAGAGTTTGACCTTGTGATTAAAGATAAGAAAGGTAGTGAGAATATTGTAGCTGATCATTTATCTCGCTTAGTAAATGAGGGTGCAGAGAATTACAATGATATAGGCATTGATTTTCCAACCGAGCAATTGATGAAGCTTGAAACGGTTAGGCCGTGGTATGCTGATTACGTCAATTATCTAGCAAGTGGTCATCTGGAAGATATGACGTATCAGGAGAGGAAAAAGTTCTTTTCTGACCTTAAATATCTCGTATGGGAAGATCCTTATTTGTTCAAGGTCTGTAAGGATGGTTTGCTTCGAAGGTGTGTTCCTGAGCATGATCAGTGGGATATCCTAGAACAGTGCCACAGCGGTCCTACAGGAGGTCACTATGGAACACCGAAGACGGTTGCAAAGATTCTTCAAGCCGGATTCTACGGCCGACTCGTTTAAAGACGCGAAGCCTTTTGTAAAGGTTGTGATAGGTGCCAGAGAACAGGAAGGCAGAGTAGTCGGATGGAAATGCCACTTAAGCCCATTCTTGAGTGTGAAGTTTTCGACGTATGGGGCATAGATTTTATGGGACCCTTTCCATATTCATGTGGTAATAAGTATATCCTCGTCTGTGTGGATTATGTTTCCAAGTGGGTCGAGGCCATAGCTACTCAAACTAATGATCACAAGGTTGTAAAGAAATTCTTGCAAAAGAATATCTTTACTAGATTCGGCTGTCCGAGAGCACTCATTAGTGATGAAGGTACTCACTTTTGCAACGCGCCGCTTGATAAAGTTCTTGAAAAATATGGTGTCAAACATAAGATTGGCACACCATATCATCCTCAAACTAGTGGCCAAGTCGAGGTAAGCAACCGGAGCCTGAAAAGAATTTTGGAGAAGACCGTGAACAATAATAGATCTAATTGGAGTCTTAAGCTGGATGACGCATTGTGGGCCTATCGTACTGCATTCAAGACCCCGATGGGCACGACACCCTTCCAAATGGTTTATGGCAAAGCTTGTCATTTACCTGTCGAACTTGAACACAGAGCTTTCTGGGCAATTAAATTCTTAAATTTTGATAGCCAACTCTGTGGGGAGAAAAGGTTGTTACGATTGAACGAGCTCGACGAATTCAGACTCAAGGCATACGAGAATGCTAAAATCAGCAAGGAGAGAACTAAGATGCTCCATGACGCTAAGATCAAAGACCGAGAATTCAAAGTTGGTGAAATGGCTTTACTCTATAATACCAGACTTCATTTGTTTCCTGGTAAGCTAAAGTCTAGATGGTCTGGTCCATTTGAGATTCTCGAGGTTAATCCAAGTGGAGTAATTACTTTGAACGGGTATGGTAATCAAGCTTTCAAAGTGAATGGTCATAGACTTAAGAAATATTTTGGGCAACCGAAGGAAAAGCCTGAGCTTCTTTATTTCCAAAGAAGAGATGAGAATACAGATGTCATGATTTGTGAAGAGGTTCCATCTTATTTCTTTGAGTCAGATGATGATGACGTTCCTATATCCACCCGTGAGGTACCTTCTGCTGAAACTTCTGATCATACCACTATGTCTATGCCTATCGTGCGCAAGAACAAGAAGAAGAGAGTCAGTGTAGTTTGGAGAGAAAAGTTTAATGATCTTATTGCACACTTGACTTGTTGTTGTGGTGGAAATCATTTCCGCCCCAATACTTCTGATTCTGATACTGAGGTGGCGGCTGTTAAACCAAAGTGGCCCGATCCGGGTTGATCTTGAACTTTGTGTCAAGCTATTGACATTAAAAGAGCGCTCCTAGGAGGCAACCTAGTTTTTTTTTTTAGGTTGTTTTATTGTTTTAGAAATAATACTTTAGTTGATTTTGTGTTGATGGTTATTCCTCTTACGTTCATTGTAAGTGTTTTGTGTTTGCTCATATACCCCGTGTACCCCGAGATTATATGGTATGTCGAGTGTTGCAGATAGTTTTGAGCAGGTTTTCGAGTTACTACTGTCCAGTGTTGTCTATTCGAGTTGCAGTGGTACATTCATGCACCGGCCTGAACTCTGCCAACTTTCAACCGACAACCACTGTCAAAACCAGCTAAGTTTTCTTTTTCTCTTATTTTGCACATTCTGAGGACATAATGTGATTTGAGTGTGGGGGGGTGTTTGGGTATGTTTTTATGCTATATCCTTTGAAATATGAGTGAATGTTAAATTTCTGCGAAATTTAAATTTAAAATTTTTTTTGTGAGTCTCGAGCATATAATTGGAACTAGATGCTTGCTAGTTGTAGTTTTCTAACGATGATAGTATGTGACTTAGTGAGATAATTATAGCATGTTTTACTTTTATGGAGATAGTATTCGTTTTTCACTCACGAAAGCCTTTGATTTTGAAGCATGACTTTTGAATTGTATCCTTTCATTATTTTTAGTGATTTATTCATAGTAAGATCAGTATAGTTACACCTAAGTTAGACCGTGTACTGTGAATATCATAACGTTTGAATGTGATAAGTGAGATGTAACTTATGACTTAGAATAGTGAATGAATAAAGTGAGTAAGTAATTGTTAATAAATACGTTTGTCGGAAGCTGGTCGATGATTGGAGTGAGGTAGGGCATTATCTCGAAATGTCCTATACCACTATGATGACCAAAAGCTCACGACAGTCAGGAGAAGCTACCTTATGATTTGAGTAAGGTAGGGTGTTATCACGAAACATCCTATTCTACTATGATGGGTAAGAGCTCATTCTGATATGCGTCGAAATTGAAAATTTTGGAAATGATGAGTAAAAATAAAGTGAAGTCTTTGTTATCATGGATCTTATACCCAGTAGAACCGCATGATATGCTGTAGGGATTATCCTACTGAGTGCGTGGGAAGGTTTGAGTGGAGCTATTACTGTCTATACCTAGGATAGTCATTGGAATTTTTGAAAGGATATTTCTTTGAAAGGCTTGTTAAGATTGAGAACGGCTTGTCACACTTACACCGAATCTATCTCTGTGTTGGTATCATTTGCTATAGTTGTTGTATCTTTTGTTACGTGAGTTAGAGATCTATGTGGATTATTTATAAAGTTGAGCTATAGTTTTGATTGTTTTGTCCGAGGACGTACAAAAAGTTAAGTGTGGGGGAGTTGTTAAGGCCATATTTATATGATTATTAAAGGTTTATTTCATTATTATTTTCCCCACATTTGCGTAATTTACATGAGAATTAAGGGTTTAAGTGTAAATATTGAGTAAAGATGATTTTAAGATGATTGTATGCAAAATTGATGATTTTAAGTGTTGATTTAATGGAATTATTATTAGTTGAGTTTTATTACATTTTTGCATTGTTTATTTATCATGTAGGTGTTAATTTTCGTGCATATAAAAAGGATTAAAGGAGGCTAAAGTCGAATTATAAGAGATAGAGTTGGAATTGGCTTGAAGAAATTGGATAAGGATGAAGAAATCAAGTTCAAGTCGATCCAGACGGAGTCCAGACGAGCGTCCACCTTCCGTCCATTATGAACGGGCGTTTGGTGAAATGGAACGTGCGTTCGAAGTGCCAAAATCAGAACAGAGAGTCCAACCGCAGTCTGAACGAGCGTTTGATTAGCATCCAAGTCGAGTGAACGAACGTCCATTGAAGCAGACGAGCGTCCGTTGCCGACTTAGTCATAACCGACTCAAAACTCTATATATAGCAGCAGCCTCTTAACCCTAATTCATACCACATAATTGAGATCACAACTTTACACCAAAAAGCTGCGGCCACAAGCCTTTTTACGCGAGAGATGAACTTCTCCAACCCAACAATCATCTTCAACATGATTGTTGGCTAAAAGCCTTGCGGTGAGTCGACGGAGGAAGCTCATCAACAACAAAACCAACTAGAGAGTTCGATACTGGATGTTTAGTGAGTTTAAGATCTAGTTTTTCATCACTTTTTAACGCTGTTTTACATTGCCATGTTTTGTTGAATTATCAATTATATGAAACGATCTATTTATCTATCTTTATGCTTGAATAAATTTACGAAAGTCTGTTTATTTGAGTTCTCTTTCATTTAAGTGATGCATCTAATCATGTTATAAGAGATTAGGCATGTTTAGTTGAGTAAGAGTTTGGAAACAATCTCGTGATCCTGTTTTGATTGCATGTTTAGTTTGTTTGAAAAGACAAACGAAACCTTAGGAATTTGATTAAAGATATTTGATTGAATTCATGATAAATCACTACTAAAAACTATGTCTTTTTAATCACCGTCTAGTTGGATTGTTGGTTGATAAGTGGAGTCCAGTTGCCTTGCTATGTTTTCCTTTACTTGTTTGAATCAAATCGTTTGCATAAGTTTAGTTTAAGTTTTAGTTTTTAAACCTTTAGATTTCCTGCAACTTTTCTGCAATTTTCTGTTCTGATCGTAGTTGGACGCTCGTCCTCAATAGCGAACGCCCGTCCGTTAGCTTTAGTTTCCGACGCTCGTTCACTTTAGTGAACGCTCGTCCATCCTTCTGTTTTCTTATTTTTCAGCTTGTTTTATTTCTGTTTTAGTTTTAGTTTTAGGGTTCAGTTCTTAGGTTCATTCCTTAGGTTTTAGTTAGTTTTAACCTTAGGTTAGTAGTAGTTTAGTGACATAATCGATATAGGTTTATATTTGAATTCGATAAACGTTCCATTCCCTTAGGACGACCCGTTAATGTTCGCGGTTTTATGCAAAGTAAAAGATAACAAGTAATAAAATAAAACCGATGTCAACCCCAAGTGCGAAGGCTCGCAGCTATAGTGGTGAAACCGGATCGTATC
Source organism: Gentiana straminea (assembly GCA_036785695.1). NCBI lineage: Eukaryota > Viridiplantae > Streptophyta > Magnoliopsida > Gentianales > Gentianaceae > Gentiana > Gentiana straminea. The sequence continues at coordinate 2,873,492 of JAVUPR010000461.1, read as the reverse complement.
CGCAGGGACTTGTACGAAAAAGAGTTTTTTGCCTTCGATTTCTTTTATAAAGTTGATGATTATGATCTCGGATTTTCAATTAACAAACTAAGGTAGCAAACGTGAAAATAAATAAAACTACGATAATAAAAATTTATAATTTAAAACAACTAGAACGCACCGATGATCCACCACCCCACCGAAAATAACAAGAAAGACACATATTCATTCGTAAGTTCTTGGATTATTATCTCTGCTAAGGAGGCATTTTCCCTTTCGGTTCATCGCCTTTTAATTAGTTCACCACTCTCGGTACAACTAAAGCATTTACGGATCAAAGATATGGATATAAATCCTAATCGACAACATTCACCCTCAACTTACGTATGTTGGAAGACTATTATCATTCTCCTTCACGGTAATCTACGAATTTATCAACTATCGTATCTAAATTCGATTAGCATGCAACATAAGTATAGATCATACAAATTGCACATAAACAATTCAAACATGAAGGAAGAACAAGAAACTCACTAGAACAAATGAAAACGAAATCCTTGTTTATTCCGGTGATGGTGGCTTCACAACGATGGTTCTAGCTTAGAGACCTTAGCCAATCATCCTCGATTATGATTTCGAGAATCGGGGCCGTAGCTCCGCATTACAACAAGACTACTATTCTAATTTATTCTCGGCATAACGCCTACGAGTATTTACATAAAAGACGGGAAAAGTAAAAGCTTGGCCAAAAGTGACCAAGGAGGGGCGCCTTTATGGATGGAAATGAGGGAGTTCTTATAGGGAGAGTTGAGGGGAGGTGTATAAGGGAGAGGTTGTAGTTGAGGGAGATATTTTTGGGAGAATATGCTAAGGAATATTCTCAAGTTTGTTATAAGCATGTGGGAGGTGATAATGACTTTGCATGTGAAGGTGAGGAGTCACTAAAATAGAATGTGGAGTTTGTTATGACTCATCATCATCATCATTAAGGAGCACATGGAGTAACATGCATCAAACTTGGCCAAAATATCTCCGGTTCGTCCGTAATTCCAGCAGTTCGGTAAAAAAATCATAACTTGAGTTTTAGACCTCCGATTGACGTGATTCAAAATGCGTTGGAAAGCTCATTTTAGTATCTACAACTTTCGTCAAGAACTCTTCCCCTGAAAATGCCTCTAAGTCGGGTAAAATTTCCATCGAAAAACAGGTTACGGTAGAAGTACGTTGGAAAATATTGATCCGTTGATCTCGTAAACTCGTGGCATCTTCTTCTTTTCCTCAAAATCCATCTTTTAGGCCTCAAAATATAATGTTACGTGGCATATTTTGAAATACTTGATCACCAAGTTTGGGCCGAATCGAATCGAGCTTTCTTTATTCGAATCGAGCTTTCTTCTTAATCTTCATCTGATCTTCGTTTAAGCTCCTCATTTAACATGCAAGCGTACCTATATTCATGATAACATCGTGCAAAATGTAACATCTCATATTCAAAGATTTTTATCAATGAAACCACATAATTAACACAAATTTGCACTTAACCACTTTTAAAACTCATTTGCTCAATAATTCGATTAAACCCTTGATTTCTATGCAAATTATACGAATATGGAGGAAATTGTTATAAAATATAACATTAGAAATCGTATAAAATCACCCTAAACAACTCCCCCACACTTAGCTTTTGCTCGTCCCAAGCAAAACAAAACAAGAATCAAGGCTCGAAAAAGATAGACACCTCAGCAAATACAACATATACTCAATAAATCAGAGGTTCACCCTGATGTGTGTGCATAGCCATAGAAAACTTCCACTAAGTCCAAACTTGAAAAATTCAAAGCAAACTAGCTAATACCCCCTTCAAACTAGTAATAATGATACTTATAAGATGTACCCTACAAAACGTGACATATCCTGAAAAGAATGATAGAATATATCTAGGGCCATTCTGATATACTCAGAGGATAATCCCTACAACATATCTGTCACATTATACTGGGGATAAGGTATACGATAACTAAGTCCTTAACTTATTCATAATAATAAATTTTTTCGATTTTTTTTTCTTTTTTTTTTCACACTTTTTTTCTTTTTTTTTTTTTTCAACACACATCAGAATGAGCTTTTGCCCGTCATACTAGAATAGGAAATTTCGAGATAATCCCCTATCTACTCAAATCATAAGGCAGCTTTTTCTGACTGTCGTGAGCTTTTGGTCATCATAGTGGTATAGGACATTTCGAGATAATGCCCTACCGCACTCAAATCATCGACCGACTTTCGACACACACAATTGATTACTTTTTTCGAGATTTCTCGGCAGCGGCGTGGTTAACATGCTAAAAGCAATTCAAACCTACCGAGCATAACACCTCAAGCAATGATTTATTTGTTAATTATTGTGCAAGAACATTAGTTATGTTTCACTTATCACATTCAAACGTTCGAGATATTCACAATATATCATACTCTGGCTATAAACACAAACTATCATAATTCTCACGATACGCGTACGTTAGCACTAAGCACATGACTTTATAAGATAATCAAAAATCACTAATCAAAAAGGGATATAGCTTTATAATTTAGCTCATCATTCACTATGGCTCGTGAAAAATATATTGGGTGAAACAACTAACTTATCGAACATACGGAATATAGCATCAATGACTATAAAAACCGAACAAAGATATGCATTGTTTACTCGGGAATAAACAAAAATTTGAAAATTTAGCCCATTTAGCATAGAATCAAAATAATTTAAGCAAATGGTAGATACACATAAACCGATCCCTCCCCCACACTTAAATCACAACATGTCCTCAGGTTGTGCGTAATGTAAAAAGAAAAAGAACACTTAGCCGATTGTGGTTCAAGTGGCAATTCCGGAAGTGGCCTAGAATCGGCTCCGAAATGCTCGATGAAATCGCAGATCGTGGACCATCCACCGGTAAACCGATTTATCTAAAAGCTCACAATCGCTATCGCAAAATCCCGCACACCATGGGAAAACAAGACGTACCTCGGGGATAGGGGCACAAAAGATGATAGACAAGGCAATATCATGGAATAAAGACAAAAATAAACTACGTACAAAAAGGAAAAGATATCTAGGTTACCGTCCTAGTAGGGCTTAATTATAGTCGGGAGCTCGACTAGACAATAAAATTTCAACTCGGGTCGCCTTTGAATTTCCTATTCCCTTAGTTGCATAGTAGTTAAACTAATACATGTCACACATTATTTGAAAATTTAAAACGAGACTAGGTCATGATATGAAATATGTGACAAAGTATTAACTATGAGTCTTTTATACCCGGATCCTCAAGGGTTATTTCAAATTGTTCTAACAACCTAAATCTAAGAAATGATGCATTTGAATTTTTTCTTTGTACTCCCTCGGGATTTTCGGATAACCTCCTAATCGTTCCCTTTAAATGACATTCAAACATTCATCCTGAGACTTGGTGAAACAAAATGAAAATCAATTCGAAGTATTGGAAAACTATTATCCAAAGTATGAGTAAAGTATAATGCAAAATGTAGAGTTTTTGTTTTTTTTTTTTTTTTTTTTTTTTTTTAAACGGGTTGCCTCCCGGTAGCGCTTTTGGTTAATGTCGTTTGCTCGACAACCCAAAAATTTTCAACCCGGGTCAGGCCAGTGAAGCCTCTTTCCGGAATCATTCTTGATTTCCTCGGGGTCAATAGTATGGATCCCACAAAAACAAAGTCTCGCCAACGTATTGGCCATATCAGTAAACTTCTGTATCCACTTTGTTCCTATGGTTCTTCTCTTCTTCTTTTTAGGTTTCAGTTTTACAAGCCGAGGTGTATCATCGAATCACAATATCATCAAAGAATTCACGAGACGTAAATCATCGGGTTCCAAAAGATCGGAGTCGTCTTGACTAGGGACGTCGTTTAGATGGAAAACCACCGGTCGTTCCTTTTGTTGACCAATATAGTGTTTCAACCGATGACCATTCACTCGAACAACTCTCCTCGCTTATTTTTCAATTCGACGGCTCCACTAGGGAAAACCCGAGAAATTTCAAAGGGGCCGGACCAACGGGTGCGTAGCTTACCGGAAACGTATGTAACCTCGTATTATATAGTAAAACCCATTCGCCCTCTTTGAATTCTCTATGCTTGATTTTCTTGTCGTGAAGAAGTTTAGTCCTTTCCTTACTGATTCTTGAGCTCTCGTAGGCCTGGAGTCTGAACTCATCAAGCTCCTGCAACTGCAACAATCGCTTTTCTCTGCATAACTGGCTGTCGAAGTTCAAGAATTTAATAGCCCAGAATGCTCTGTGCTCAAGCTCGATTGGCGGTGGCGGGCCTTACCATAAACCATCCGAAACGGAGATGTGCCGATAGAGTTTAGAAAGGCGTCCCGTAGGCCCGCAGTACATCATCCGCTTCGGCTCCGTCCGTCCTATGAGAATTCACCGTCTTCTCAAGAATGCTTTTCGTGCTTCGGTTACTTACTTCAACTTGTCCACTCGTCTGAGGGTGATAAGGGGTAGCAGTTTTGTGTTTCACCCCATATCGTTCTAAAATCTTTTCTAATGGAGTATTGCAGAAGTGAGTTCCCTCGTCACTGATGAGAGCTCGTGGACAACCAAACCGTGTAAAAATGTTTTTCCTCAGGAAGCTCTTGACCACCTTGTGGTCGTTCCGCGGTGTTGCTATTGCCTCTACCCATTTTGACACGTAGTCAACGCGGACCGAATGTACTTGTTCCCATACGAGGATGGAAACGGTCCCATGAAGTCAATACCCCATACGTCAAAAACCTCACATTGTTGAATGGGGTGGAGAGGCATGTCCATTCGCCGAGAAAGTTTACCGGTGCGCCGGCACCGGTCACACCCTTTACAAAACTCTCTCGTATCCTTAAAAATTGTCGGCCGCAGAGAAACCGGATCGAAAAATCTTCGCAGCTAGCCTTTCCCGCTCCATAATGACCTCCCACAGTCCGTCATGGCATTGCTCTATAATGTCCCTCTCGCTCGAACTCGGGGACACACCTACGGAGTAATCCATCCTTACAACGCTTGAAGAGAATAGGGTCGTCCCACACATAATAGTTCAAATCCGAAAAGAATTTCTTCTTTTGCCGATATGTCGTCGTCGGTCCGGATATCCGCCGCTCAAGAAGTTTGCAAAAGGTGCAAACCAAGGAGAACCTTTTCCAAGACGGGCGGAATAACCTCGCACACATCAATAGTCATGAGTTGCTCGGTTGGAAAATCAATTCCAATCTCATCCGACTCTATTTGATGATCATCGGTCAGCCGAGACATGTGATCACCTACCACATTCTTGCTACCCTTCTTGTCCCGGATATGAACATCAAACTCTTGTAAAATCAAGATCCATCTCATCAAACGAGGCTTGGCATCAGCCTTGCTCAACGTATACTTCAATGCGTAATGGTCTCGTCCAGATCGTAACTTCCGACCCAAGCAAATAGCTTCTAAATTTATCCATGGCAAAAACTACGCCAACAACTCCTTCTCGCCTGTTGCATAATTTACTTGTGCCGGGTTTAAAGTGTGACTAGCGTAGTAGATAGGTTGGAACCTCGCCGTCCACTCTCTCGACCTAGCACCGCTCCGATCGCATAATTAGAAGCATCACACATAAGCTCGAAGGGAGCTTTCCGGTCGGGTGCTATAAGAATTGGCGAGGTAATCAACTTGTCTTTTAATTCTTTAAAAGCTCTTTCACACTCGGGGTGAAAACAAATTTCACATCCTCTCTTAAGAGAGTTGACAAAGGCTTGGCTATCTTAGAAAAGTCTTTAATGAACCGCCTATAGAATCCAACATGACCCAAGAATCCTCTTACTTCTCTTACATTTTTAGGGTATGTCTTTTTTCAATAGCTTTTACCTTCGCTTTGTCAACCTCTATACCTTCCTTGGACACCTTGTGTCCAAGAACAATTCCTTCTTCCACCATTAGGTGGCACTTCTCCCAATTTAAGACTAAGTCCTTCTCTATGCACCGGGACGTAACTTTATCAAGATTGTGTAAACAAGTGGTCGAAACTGTCCCCGAATACGAGAAGTCATCCATAAAAATTTCCATCACCTTCTCCACTAAACCATTGAAGATAGCCAAGCATACATCTTTGAAATGTAGGCCGGTGCGTTACGAGAGACCAAATGGCATTCTTCGGTAAGCGAAGGTACCGAGGGGCGGTGAAGGTAGTCTTTTCTTGATCGGTGGGGTCGATAGCTATCCGAAAGTATCCGTAATAGCCATCCAAAAAACAATAAAATTGCTTGCCACTAAGCCTCTCAAGGAGCCGGTCAATGAATGGCAAGGGAAAGTGGTCTTTTAGAGTTACCTCATTTAGTCTTCGTAGTCGATGCAAACTCTATAACCAAGTGACTTGTCGTAAGGCAATCTCTTCCCCCTTTTCATTCTTTTCAATAGTAATCCCTCCTTTCTTTGGCACCACCCGAGTGGGGCTCACCCATTCACTATCGGCTATTGGGTAGATGATACCCATGTCAAGCAATTTGATGATTTCCTTCTTAACGATTTCCCGCATGTGAGGGTTTAGCCTTCTCCGAGGCCGTCGCACCTTCTTCGATCCCTCAACAAATTCCGATCTTATGCATACGGATATCGTGGCTTATCCCCTTAATATCTCCCACTTGCCAACCAAAGGCGAGGATATTATCTTGCAAAGCACTTTGATAAGCTTTTCTTCCTCCTTCGGTTCTAACTTAGATGAAATGATCAAAGGGAGCTTATCACCGTCCCCGTAAAAATGTATTTCAAGTGTTGAGGCAAGGGTTTCAACACTAAATCCGACGGTGGCTTCTCCACACTTGGTCTCAATTTATCTCCCTTAAGCTCTAGATCTCCAAGCTTATTATAAGGGCTATGAAGCATCATGGCCTCCCAAACAGACAGGGGCCTCATCTCCTTTTGCAAATCCGGGCATATCACCATGCCTCTCCCTCATCTTCTTTCCTACCACCTCGTGGTAATCGAACTTTCCTTGTCAATCTCTTCTAAAAATTTTATCCACTCCTCATTAGTCCAAGTTGCGTATAGTTTATTGAATTCTTCCTCATCCCAACTACCCATGAACACTTGTTTATCATACTCATCGCTGAAATCGTCCTCAATAGCTAAACAAGTGTCACCGGACGGGTGCTTCACCGCATTGCCCACATTGAACTTTATGCTCTCATCCTCCAAATGTAGGGTTACTTCGCCACCGTAGGAATCTAGTAAGGCACGGGCGCTTGCAAGAAAAGGTCTTCCAAGGATCAAGGGGGTTTTCTCATCATTGGTCATATCCATGATTACCCAATCACTGGGTATATGAAGTTTTTAACCTTGACCAACACATCTTACACATTCCCCTTGCATATTTCACACTTCTATCGGCAAGTTGAAGAGAAATAGGTTTAAGCGTAATAGATTGATCCAATCCAAGAGATTGGAAGATTGACGTAGACATCAGATTGATTGATGCTCCCGAATCACACAAAACATTGTGGAAGTCCCTGTTCCCAATAGTACACGAAATCGTAAATCTACCAGGGTCAGGACACTTCACAGGAAGTTTAGTCTGGCTGATTGCTGAGCATTCTCCATTCAATACTATGTGCTCGAGCTCTTGGAGCTTCTTTTTCGAACTCACTGCGTCCTTTATAAACTTTGTATACTTTGGCATTCCTATCAAAAGATCAACTAATGGAATGTTTGCCTCAGTATTCTTGAGCAAGTCGATAACCTTCTTATATTCTTTATCGATCGTTAATGACGACTTGTTTTTGCTAGGTGGGTAAGGGAGATCAAAGCAAAGTCTTCCTCGCAAAGTGCTTCTTTGCCGTCTTATCATTGATTGCTTTGTCTTCCCTATCCTTCCACCTCACATGCTTCCCGAACTTAACTTAGAATCGACTTCTTCTCGCGGTATTCTCTTCATCATCGAATTCTCAACTTTCACCTTTTCTTCGAATTTTCTCTTTCACTTGGATCAATAGTAGTCCCAACATCTTTCGAGGAGAACAAAGATCTTCCCCTCCCCGCGTCTCTCGCTCGCGGGAGGGGCTACTCGTTTCCCCGGTTGGCCCGATCGCCAACCGCTTTCCCACTCCTCGCCTTTATAGCATTCGGCTCATCTTGACCATAGTTCCATGGTGCAAACGAGATCGGTGCAAGAATTCTCGGTCATTTTGGACCGCATTAACCCCTCGGGGGTTCTTCTCGCAAAACTCGGCACCGACCTTGAGGTCGACTTGCTTGCCGCCCCGAAATTTGTCCCATTTGCACCTCCAAATTTCTCACCGTACCGGTCGAGTACTTAAAGCATTTGCCAATTGAGTGTTGGCCGTGATTTGCTCGCTCAACTTTTGTTCTAAGATCCGAAATGATTGATTTTGATTTTGCGGTGGATTGGTGTTCCATGCCGGTCGATAGTTGGATTGAAAATTGCTTTGATTAGGCCTAGGGGCCTGAAAATGATGGGGGTTTGCTTTGCCCCGTAGGGTCACTCCATCGGAAACCGGGTGGTTCCGGTTATAATTGAATCCTTGAGTGTTTTGATTCTGACCCGAAGGTCGATAATTTTGAGAAGTGAATGTATTCACTTCTTCTGAATGCAACAATAGATGACACTGATGGAATGCGTGCCCAACGGTATCGCAATTTTGGCAAACGACATTGTTTTGAACAGCTTTGACCTGTGAGATCGGGTCAAGCTGGCATTGATTACTACGATGGCCTTGGCTATGGCAATTGTCACACACAAGCACTTGAACATTCATTGCTGTCACTTGCTTCTGTAGTGCGGCCAACTGAGCTTTTAGAGACGTGGTCTCATCTACCTCATACTTCCCTGCAGTCGAGCTTTTCTGATTGGACGCACCTGCATAGGTAGGGGCATAATTATACTTTGCAATATCTTCAAACAACATCCATCCCTCATTAGGTGTCTTTCTCGAAATGCACCTCCCGCGAACTATTCACCATTCCCTTAGTCAATTCAAATCAAACCACCGTAGAAAGTGTTGACCAATCTTTGTTTATCCACCCATGGTGGGGGCACTTTCTCAAGAGAGTCTTAAATCGTCTCCACGCATCGTAAAAAGATTCCTTCTCGCATTGCACAAAAGTGAATATCCGATTCGGAAGATGAGCCGTCTTTGCGGGTGGAAAGTACGGCTCGAAATTCTTTCTCCAACTCCTCCCACGAAGTAATGGATTCGACTGGTAAGGATTTATACCATTCTTTCGCTTCTCCCTTCAGTGAGAAGGGAAAAAGTTTCATCTTTAGGGCGTCCTCAGTGACCCCTTTGATTAAAATAGTCCCGCACGATTCTAGAAATGAGTGAATGTGATCGTGCGGGTCCTCAGTGGAAAATCCATGAAATGTGGAACCTCTTACCAAATTGATTAAAGAAGTTTTGAGTTCGAAATTATCACCGTGATTTCGGGAATCACGACCGCAGGATTAACTTTCACAAGTAGATGGCATGGCAAAGTCCGCCAATGTCCGTTGCTCGCCATTTCTTCAACCCGGGCTCCTACTTGAGCTTCTCCTCAACGTATCCTTCAGATTGTTTCCTTCCGTGGTTCCCTCGTCCGTTGGTCCGGTGAGCCGGGCCAAACGTTCGTTTGGTCGAGCGATGGTTCGCTCTATCTCCGGATTATACAAAAGTGGTCCCCCGTGAGTTCGAGTTTGCATAAACTACGTTTGGGCACCAACACCTAAATCACGAGGTTTCGGGATTTTATCCTTATGCTTCCGCAGAGTGGGATTCACCGAGAATCCATCACCCAACCTCAATGATTGAAACGTGTTCCGTGTTTCCTTTCTCTCTTTCTCGGTAATTACCGAATCCACTCGGTATTTATCGAGAATTTTTTTTAAATTTTTTATTTTTTTTTTAATTTTTTTTAGAATTAAAAAAAAAACTATACTAAAACAGGCTCGAAACAGGTCTAAACAGAGTAAAAGAAACAAAATACTATAAAACTAATACAGAACAGAAACAGAACGAAAAGAAAATATTTTTTTCTCTCTCTCGGTAATTACCGAAAGATTTTTTTTTTTTTTTTTTTTTTTTTTTTATTGTTTAAGACGAAAACAGATAACTTAGTTGACAAAAAAAACCGAAAACGAAAATTTTCCGTGCCAAGTCCCCGGCAACGGCGCCAAAAACTTGTTCGCGGTTTTATGCAAAGCAAAAGATAACAAGTAATAAAATAAAACCGATGTCAACCCCAAGTGCGAAGGCTCGCAGCTATAGTGGTGAAACCGGATCGTATCCGCAGGGACTTGTACGAAAAAGAGTTTTTTTTCTGCCTTCGATCTCTTTTATAAAGTTGATGATTATGATCTCGGATTTTCAATTAACAAACTAAGGTAGCAAACGTGAAAATAAATAAAACTACGATAATAAAAATTTATAATTTAAAACAACTAGAACGCACCGATGATCCACCACCCCACCGAAAATAACAAGAAAGACACATATTCATTCGTAAGTTCTTGGATTATTATCTCGCTAAAGAGGCATTTTCCCTTTCGGTTCATCGCCTTTTAATTAGTTCACCACTCTCGGTACAACTAAAGCATTTACGGATCAAAGATATGGATATAAATCCTAATCTGACAACATTCACCCTCAACTTACGTATGTTGGAAGAATATTATCATTCTCCTTCACGGTAATCTACGAATTTATCAACTATCGTATCTAAATTCGATTAGCATGCAACATAAGTATAGATCATACAAATTGCACATAAACAAAGTAAAACATGAAGGAAGAACAAGATAACTTACGAAAATGAATTAAAGCGAAATCCTTATTTGTTCCGGTGATGGTGGCTTCACAACGATGGTTCTAGCTTAGAGACCTTAGCCAATCATCCTCGATTATGATTTCAGAATCAGGGCCGTAGCTCCAGCATTACAACAGTACTACTATTCTAATTTATTCTCGGCATAACGCCTACAGAGTATTCACATAAAAGACGGGAAAAGTAAAAGCTTGGCCAAAAGTGACCAAGGAGGGGCGCCTTTATGTATGGAAATGAGGGAGTTCTTATAGGGAGAGTTGAGGAGAGGTGTATAAGGGAGAGGTTGTAGTTGAGGGAGATATTTTTGGGAGAATATGCTAAGGAATATTCTCAAGTTTGTTATAAGCATGTGGGAGGTGATAATGACTTTGCATGTGAAGGTGAGGAGTCACTAAAATAGCATGTGGAGTTTGTTATGACTCATCATCATCATCATTAAGGAGCACATGGAGTAACATGCATCAAACTTGGCCAAAATATCTCCGGTTCGTCCGTAATTCCAGCAGTTCGGTAAAAAAATCATAACTTGAGTTGTAGACCGGATCGAGTTGTACGAAAAAGAGTTTTTTGCCTTCGATTTCTTTTATAAAGTTGATGATTATGATCTCGGATTTTCAATTAACAAACTAAGGTAGCAAACGTGAAAATAAATAAAACTACGATAATAAAAATTTATAATTTAAAACAACTAGAACGCACCGATGATCCACCACCCCACCGAAAATAACAAGAAAGACACATATTCATTCGTAAGTTCTTGGATTATTATCTGCTAAGGAGGCATTTTCCCTTTCGGTTCATCGCCTTTTAATTAGTTCACCACTCTCGGTACAACTAAAGCATTTACGGATCAAAGATATGGATATAAATCCTAATCTGACAACATTCACCCTCAACTTACGTATGTTGGAAGACTATTATCATTCTCCTTCACGGTAATCTACGAATTTATCAACTATCGTATCTAAATTCGATTAGCATGCAACATAAGTATAGATCATACAAATTGCACATAAACAATTCAAACATGAAGGAAGAACAAGAAACTCACTAGAACAAATGAAAACGAAATCCTTGTTTATTCCGGTGATGGTGGCTTCACAACGATGGTTCTAGCTTAGAGACCTTAGCCAATCATCCTCGATTATGATTTCGTAATCGGGGCCGTAGCTCCGCATTACAACAAGACTACTATTCTAATTTATTCTCGGCATAACGCCTACGGAGTATTTACATAAAAGACGGGAAAAGTAAAAGCTTGGCCAAAAGTGACCAAGGAGGGGCGCCTTTATGGATGGAAATGAGGGAGTTCTTATAGGGAGAGTTGAGGGGAGGTGTATAAGGGAGAGGTTGTAGTTGAGGGAGATATTTTTGGGAGAATATGCTAAGGAATATTCTCAAGTTTGTTATAAGCATGTGGGAGGTGATAATGACTTTGCATGTGAAGGTGAGGAGTCACTAAAATAGCATGTGGAGTTTGTTATGACTCATCATCATCATCATTAAGGAGCACATGGAGTAACATGCATCAAACTTGGCCAAAATATCTCCGGTTCGTCCGTAATTCCAGCAGTTCGGTAAAAAAATCATAACTTGAGTTGTAGACCTCCGATTGACGTGATTCAAAATGCGTTGGAAAGCTCATTTTAGTATCTACAACGTTCGTCAAGAACTCTTCCCCTGAAAATGCCTCTAAGTCGGGTAAAATTTCCATCGAAAAACAGGTTACGGTAGAAGTACGTTGGAAAATATTGATCCGTTGATCTCGTAAACTCGTGGCATCTTCTTCTTTTCCTCAAAATCCATCTTTTAGGCCTCAAAATATAATGTTACGTGGCATATTTTGAAATACTTGATCACCAAGTTTGGGCCGAATCGAATCGAGCTTTCTTTATTCGAATCGAGCTTTCTTCTTAATCTTCATCTGATCTTCGTTTAAGCTCCTCATTTAACATGCAAGCGTACCTATATTCATGATAACATCGTGCAAAATGTAACATCTCATATTCAAAGATTTTTATCAATGAAACCACATAATTAACACAAATTTGCACTTAACCACTTTTAAAACTCATTTGCTCAATAATTCGATTAAACCCTTGATTTCTATGCAAATTATACGAATATGGAGGAAATTGTTATAAAATATAACATTAGAAATCGTATAAAATCACCCTAAACAGTTAACATCCTTTACTACAGATCCTTATACTTGGGGTGTTTCGGTATTATAAATTTAAAACGTGTTTTTACCGAACAGAGACCTAGACAATCTGGTGGATTCATGACTCAATTCAACAAGTCCGGTGGTTGGGAAGCAGCAATGGATAAAATGAGCTCAACGGTTACCGACACAGTTAATCAACTTATGAAATCCATGAATGAGCTTAATACAAACTTCACCACATATTGTCAGAAGAATGATACAAGACTGACCAATCAAGAAGCCTTAGTGCAGAATATGTCGCACCAAGTGGGGCAGATTGCAGAACAAGTGTCAGCCCGTCCTCCGGGAGGATTGCCAAGTAATAATGAGAAGAACCCAAAGGACGTGAATGCAATCATGACTAGAAGCGGAAAGGAATTGCCTAGACCAGTTATACCAACTATCCAGGAAGAATCAGAAAGTAGTCAGCAGCAGAACGCAGTTGAATCTGGAGAAAAAGAGGGGCGGGTAAACCGGGACACTACTCCAGTAAACCGGGAGTCTGAAAATTCAGCATACAAGCAGGCAGAGCAGCAGCAGTCAGCAGGTAAGTCTTCACGAACTGTAACTATTAATCCTGCTACTTTACCCTATCCCCTTAGGAAATATAAGCCGAATAAAGATGATGCGCGTTATAAAAAGTTTATAGAGATGTTTAAAAAGTTGCAAGCGAATATACCTTTGGTAGAAGCTCTGGCCGGAATGCCAGAGTATGCAAAATTCTTGAAAGAAGCAATCTCTACCAAAAGGAAGTTATTAGACCTTGAGACTATATGCCTTAACGAGGAATGCTTGGCAGTTTTGCAATGCAAACTGCGTCCTAAGTGTAAAGATCTTGGGAGCTTCCTCATACCATGCACAATTGGAGGAGTATGCCCAAACAAAGCATTGTGTGATCTTGGAGCCAGTGTCAATCTAATGCCACTCTTCATCTTTCATAAGTTAGGCTTGAAAGAATTGAATGAAACATCTATAACCCTTCAATTAGCATATAGGTCAATGAAGCAACCATGTGGAGTGGTGGAGGATGTACTGGTAAAAGATGATAAGTTTGTATTCCCTGTAGACTTTGTGGTGCTAGACATGGAAGCTAACCATGATGTTCCACTAATCTTAGATGAGCAAAACATTGATAGATGTTCATAAGGGTGAGCTGATTCTGAGAGTGAATGAGGACAAAGTAGTATTCAATGTGATGAATTCAACAAAGTATGCACAAGATGAAGGAGAAGCATGCTACATGCTAGATGCCATAGACGAACTTGTTTTAGAATTATATCAGCAAGTGGAACTAGACCCTGATGTAGCAAAGACTTTGCTCCTGAATGATGAGAAAAGTTATGAGGAAACCTGGCCTGGGTGTAGCGAAGGTCATGTGCGATAAATAGAGCCTATATCTTTTGTGGATGTAGGAGGAACCATTCATAGACCTTCGTGGCACAAGTTCTTTGACTTACAATTGACTGGTAAGCTGTTAAGATCATCATTAGAGGAGCCACCAAGGAACTTAACGTTAAAACCTTTGCCATCTCTCCTGAAGTACGTATACTTACAAGATGATACTCTCCCCCTTATAATTTCATCGTTATTACCACCTTTAATGGAGGAGAAACTTTTAAGAGTACTGAGAGAGCATAAGGGAGCATTCGGGTGGACCATTGTAGATATTAGAGGAATAAGCTCATCAGTGTGCATGCATAAGATCTCTGTAGATCCTGAGAAGAAAGCGGTAGCACAACCTCAAAGGAGGTTGACTGTGAAGGATGTTGTTAAGGAAGAGATCATAAAGATGTTAAAGATGGGAAGCATTTTCCCAATCGCAGACAGTGAGTGGGTAAGCCCGATTCATGTGGTGCCCAAGAAGGGAGGATTCACTGTCCAACCTAATGAGTTTGATGAGTTGATCCCTGTGAGACTAATTACTAGACATCGAGTTTGCATAGACTTTAGGAAACTGAATGATGCAACTCGTAAAGATCATTTTTCCCTAACATTCATTGATCAGATGTTGGAAAGATTAAGCGGTCATGCGTTTTATTGTTTCTTAGATGGAAATTTTGGTTACTATCAGATCCATATTGCCTCTGAGGACCGAGAGAAGACAACTTTCACATGTCCATATGGAACCTTTGCATACAATCGCATGCCTTTTGGGTTATGTAATGCACCAGCAACATTCCAGAGGTGCATGATGTCATTATTTGTGGACATGGTGGAGGATTTTTTGGAGATTTTCATGGATGATTTCTCTGTATTTGGAGATAGGTTTGATAAATGCTTGGACAATTTGAGTAAAGTTCTAAAGAGATGTGAAGAGACCAACCTTGTACTTAACTGGGAAAAATGTCATTTCATGGTTACAGAAGGAATAGAGTTAGGTCATAGGATTTCAAAGAAAGGAATGGAGGTTGATAGGGCGAACATAGAGGTAATAGAGAAGTTACCCCCTCCAACGAACTTGAAGACGTTGCGAGCCTTTCTTGGCCACGATGAATTTTATAGGAGGTTTATCAAGGACTTCTCTAAAGTTTCTAGACCTTTGACGAAATTACTTGCAAAGGATGTACCTTTCATATTTGGAGAAGAGTGCAAGAAAGCATTCAACACATTAAAGCAAATGCTTATAACCTCCCCAATTCTGGTAGCCCCAGATTGGAACAAACCTTTCGAGCTAATGTGTGATGCAAGCGATACGTCAGTTGGAGCAGCCTTGGGACAAAGGGAGGACGACTACAGAGAAAGAACTCTTAGCTGTCATCTTTGCATTTGACAAGTTTCGACCTTACCTGATAGGATCAAAAGTCACTGTATTCACCGACCATGTTGCTTTGAAATACCTTCTAACCAAGAAATACTCCAAGCCGAGATCGTTGAGATGGATTCTATATTTACAAGAGTTTGATGTTGAGATTAAGGACAAAAAGGGATCTGAGAACCAGATGGCTGATCACCTGTCAAGATTAACTTTGCTAGAAGAAGAGCTACCGACTGAGATCAGGGAGAGCTTTCCTGATGAACAACTTTTCTCCGTCTCAATGGTAGCTCGAGTTGAATCTCAATCCCGACAATATACATCAAGAGTGGGCAAAGTATACCCTTTGTTTGCCAATATTGTGAATCATCTAGCAGGAAGATACCTACCACAAGAATTCACAAAGGCGGATAAGAAGAAGTTTTTCACGTATATGAAGTATTATCATTGGGACGATCCATACCTATACAAATTGTGCCCTGATGCCATTCTTAGGAGATGCGTCCATGATGATGAGATTCCAAGTATTTTGAACATGTGTCATTCTAGAGAAGCTGGAGGTCACTATGGGTCAGACAAGACAGCATCAAAGGTACTACAGTGTGGATTCTATTGGCCAACAATTCATAAATCTACTTACGAGTTTACAAGATCCTGTCATTCCTGTCAAATGACTGGTAATTTTTCTAAGCGGAATGAGATGCCACTGCAGAGTATCTTAGAAGTGGAGTTATTCGATGTTTGGGGAATTGATTTTGTTGGGCCATTCACATCGTCATAATCAAATCGTTACATCCTGGTAGCAGTCGATTATGTTTCCAAATGGGTTGAGGCAGTGGCCTCACCTACTAATGATGCCAGGAATATCTTGGGGTTTTTTAAGAAAAAAATTTTGACGAGGTTTGGAGTGCCAAGAGCCATAATTAGTGACGGAAGGAGTCATTTCTATAATAGGTTGTTTGAGAAGTTGATGATGAGATATGGGGTTAGACATAAGATTGCAGCAGCATATCACCCTCAGATGAGTGGACAAGTAGAGGTCACGTACAGAGAGATTTAGAAGATCTTAGAGAAGACTGTGAATCCCACGAGAAAAGATTGGTCTTTGAAATTAGATGACGCTCTTTGGGCATACAGAACAGCTTATAGGACCATGATTTGGGTGTCACCATATATGATAGTATTTGGAAAAGCATGTCATTTACCGGTAGAACTTGAGCACCGAGCGCTGTGGGCTACAAGGTTTCTAAACATGGATGAGAATTTAGCCGGTGAAAAGAGAATGCTAGAGTTGAATAGGTTGGAGGAGTTTAGACTTCAAGCGTATGAAAATGCTAAGATTTACAAGGAGAGAATGAAGCATCTGCATGATAAGAAGATTATAAACCGCACATTTCAAGTTAGAGATAAAGTGCTGGTATATAATTCGCGTCTTCGTCTTTTTCTTGGAAAGTTGAAGTCTAGATGGTATGAACCACATGTAGTCACGAAAGTCTTCAATTCAAGTGCATGTGAAGTTAGACATGAATACTCTGGGCAGACTTTCACAATTAACGGCCACAGGCTGAAACATTACCTAGAGCACAAGTATAACCCTGAAATGGAAGTCTTTACATTGACAGAGCCAAAAAATGAATAAATGAGCCCTATTAGTATAGTCGAGCTGACAACAATAAACTCAGAACTATTTCTAAACCCTTATTTATTGATTTTGTATATTTAGGTTATTTCGAGTCAATAAAGTGGTTTTTTCATCACATATATCTTCGGTCATCTGGCTAGAGATATATGTGGTTTTTTCCTTCACGATTCACATGTGATACCATCGTAAAAGTTTTCGCATCTTGCGTAGGCCTATAAAAGAATAAATGTGGCTTAAAATGTTTTTGCGCATTCCTCCGGTATGCACAATTACCACCACCTTATTTTCTTATTGCCCTTCGCATGTTACTCACAGTTTTTGGAAGAATTTTGGAAAGTAGGTAACAAATTGGAAGAGGAATGACCTAGGAGCTAATGATTCTGCTCCAGGATTCTTTTTGACTCAGCCAACATTTCCAGAGCTAAGTACTTTTCCTTTTATTTATTATTAGTCATTGGGGACAATGTCTATAATAACTGAGGGGTAGGGCGTCTTAGCTGGTTAATCAAAAATGGGAATATTTTGGAAATTTTAACATTGTTTTTAGCTTGCTTATTGCACGTTTTTTAGTAAGGAATCGGTAGAAAGGAGCCCAAGTTCAATTTGAAGTGAGCTATATCATATTCCATTTAGTATGGAAGAATGAGCATATGTTATGCTGCGTGAAGTAGTAACTTATTAATTATTATTCTATCATTGCAATCGATATTTGAGCACATAATCTGAGTGAGAAGTGTTTAAGATTAGATGACAAATTGTTTTAACTGGGAATCATTATTTGTCTGTCTATATACTTTAACAAATTGTTGTAAGACAAGGGAAGCAACTTGGATGACGAGAGGTGACCGGGACAAACGGACTTGTGAAAGAAAGAGAAAAAAGTGAGGAAATCTACCAAAAAAGAAAAGAAAAAAGAAGAAAAAAAAAAGAGGAAAAATATATATGCAATGAGGGAAGCGAACACGTGTAAAAAGGGCACGACCCTCGCATAAAAAGAACCAAACAAGGACTTAAGAGCGATGCTCATTCCTCGAGTCCGCCCAACCCAATTAAGGTACCATGTTGTGTAACCAAGTCTGAAAGCAAGATGAGCGAGTGTATGCACAAGCAAGTTAAGATTGTGTGGTTAATACAACTTGATTCTCCTCACAAACGCACTATCATGACTGATTCATCACACGACACATTGATGCATGATAAGTAGTGATTAATGGGGAGCTTATGGATTGTGACCAGATGTATGTTTCTGCCGGAAATCTTTATTGAATATGTGGTAGTTAATGGGGATTGTTCTTGGAGGTACATTCAACCTTTATACTCTGCTCGCAGACGAGTAAAAGGCTAGTGGGGGGTAGTTGATGACGGTTAAAATAGTCTATCCTAAGGCATCAACATTCTATCCATTATGAGCTAAAAAGAGTTCTTTCGACATATAAATATGAACCATTTGAGTTGAATAGCATATGTCGGGTTCGTGAGTCGAGAAATCTGCACTTAGCGTTTATTTTCCCTATTTCGATATTATTTCGTGTATTATTTGATTATTTTCAGGATAGGAAATATTGGGCTGAGCATGATAGACGAATTTGGAGTGGACTGAATGAAAAGAATGGGCCTAGGGTATTCCAGAACCTTCCAAGTTAAGTCGGTTGAAGAAAAATGACAAAATATCACCGGTAACCCGGGAGGCGGTACCGACTTACCGAGAGTCCAGATCCTTCCAAAACGCGTTTTCTTGGACGAGAGGTATGTTTCTAAGTCAATTTAGATAGCTATAAATAAGAGGCTTCACCTCAGACTTCAATGTAACATTGGTAGCACACAAGTATTACAATTACTATGCAATAAAAGTTCTTTGTTCTTTATTTTATTTATTTTATGAGTTCTGGTCGGAGAGACGATGGAGTCGCCGCCTAGGGAGAGATCCGAGGGAGATCTACGCTCATTTTTGAGGGTTTGATTTTATGTCTTTTCCAAGATGTAAATCTATCATTGTTTTATTTGACTAGCATGTTTTAATTGCTTATTTAGTTTAATTATCCATGTGTTATAGATCTGATTCGTTGGTGAAGAAATCATGAGATAGTAGTTGTGTTCTTCAGATCTGTGACGGTCTATATCGCTAGAATGGAATACCAAGTAAATTACTAATTCATGATAATCGGCGCCAGCTACGTTGATCGATAGATTTAATTTACATGTTAGTAGCATGATCAACTATTTGCATGTTATCTAAACTAGCATGAAATATGAATAGTGAAGTGCTATGTTTGGACATTATTTAGAATGGACCCTAGGAACGTGTTAATCAATGTCGACAGCTGTCTAGGCGGGTTTGCAGTATGAGTTAGCGCTCAATATCGATAGCTCTAGTTCTTTATGCGTATGGGCTATTACGGACCAATTAAGGATGGTAGCTTGCGTATAGATTGTCTACTTCTATTGTCGGAGTAGATAGGGTTAAGAGTTGTACCCGTAGCTGAACAATGAATAAATTCATCAATGGGGAGGACTGTTGCATGTGTGAGGGGAATAACTAATTACTCATAATTGAACTAATACATTAGAAAATCTAGTTTGCTTCGTTGAACTTGCATAATCTTGCTAGTTGATTGTTACCAAATTTACCACTGTCTATATTATATTTGGTCATAGACCATTATCATGACAAGCTCAATCTTGATAATTAGACGTTCTTACGAGTCTCTGAGGGATTGACCTTGATTTTCCAGTACTCTACTACGATAGACCTAGTCCTATTGCTAGTAAGTGCCTTGCACGCGATCATGTAGTAGTTAGCTTATTTTACCCTATGTGTTATAGATCTAAATCGTTGGTGAAGAAATCTATTAAGAACATTTTATTATGTTTTGATGATGGTCAAACTAGCTGTTATAGCAACCCTGAAATAAGTTAGAAATCTATGTATAAGCCTTTACTTAGAGTCTGACATGTTGTATAAGTTGAGTCAGACAAGTATTGTACTAGTTGGCAGGATGGCTAAGTAAAACAGAAATGCGGCAGAGTGAAGGCAGCCAAGTACCAGCAAAAAAGCCTAAAGACATATGATCTGACTTATAACCAGGGAAGTCTGTGATGACCTTGGATACGTCTAAGTTATAATTCAAATGATGGAATACATTGTCAAATATGGTGTACACTGATCTCACCCAAATTAAGGATCAGTGAAGTACAAGGATTCTTGTAAAATCAAAGAAAGCAGTGCACCGGGAAAGTAAACTAATTATCGGCTAAGTAAAGACAAAACAATGAAGAACAGCCAAGTCAACAGAATCACTTAACCGTTGAAGGAACAACCAAGTAAACTTTACTCATTCAGACTATGAAGTATAAAGAAGATTCAGAGGATCAAGCATTAAATGCGCAATCAATTGAGGATCAATCAAGGACGGATTTCTGTTAGACGTTTGAGGAAAAATCTGATCACTGAAATCAAAGAGAATATAATTAAGGGGGAATCAAGAATTAAATCAAGGATTATTCCCCACATTAAATAGCCAACGGATGGAAATTCAAATCAAGGATTATCAAGGATATAAATATAAGGCATTGACAGACAGGAAAAACAGTGAAAAAATATGATAAGAAACAAGCAAAAACTCTGTCAATTTGAAAAGCCTTCTATCTGAACTTAAAGGAAATATCTAGAGATCAACTCAGCAATCAGAATTCAAATTCCATATCAAGCACTGAGATTGATCACAAATCTATGAATCCAGTTCACATCAATTGAAGCAATTGAATAAGAGAAATCTAAGAAGGAGTTGCAACCTTTGTGATAGTTGCTGAAAGATTTGTTCTCAAGGAGTAGTGATAGAGACTGAGTCACTGCAGCTTTTGTAGCCAGGGAGTGATAGTCTTGATGATTGTGAAGCTTGTGTAGCCAAGGACAATCTAACTATTGTATCTGTGAAAACACTAGTGAACTCCTCCAATCATCATAGGAGAAGAGTGGATTAAGGGATTACACCATGAACCACTATAAACCTTTGTGTATATTTACTTTCAGCAATTTACTTTGCAGCACTTTACTTCATTGTATATTATATCTGTGATTGTCTAATATACTTTGAACCAACATTTAAAGAAGGGATTTATCCGCTGCCTAAAATCTTTTAAATATAAGAAAAGTTTTTGAAACTCCACTATAGTCATTCACCCCCCCTCCCCTCTGACTATAGTTTTACCCTTCTCTGGGACCAACAATTGGTATCGGAGCAGTGTTCCTAGTATCAAAACATGTTCAGATCTAATTTCTGGTAACAAGGAGATCACATATTTTCAAAGTAGTTTTCGAATCTGTGCTTTCTCAACATATCTCTTATCTGTACTCATGGATTCCTCAAATTTCATGTCAAAGGTACCTGTATTCAATGTTCATAATTTTGATGAACATAAAATAAGGATGTTGTCTCATCTTGCAGAAACTCACGAGGAGATGCTGGATGTAATTAATGATGGCCCAATCAAGATCACAAATGTGATAACCACATGAGCAAACAAGGGAAATGAGATAGACAAACTCCAGAAAGATTGGACCAAAGATGATAGGAGAAGAGAAAACCTAGATTTTGTTGCAAAAGACATGATCTTGAAGACTCTGGACAGTAATATGTTCATAAGGATCAAAGATTTCAAAACAGCAAAGGAGATGAAGGACAAATTAGCACTGATCAATGAAGGATCAGAAGCAGTCAAGGAAAACAAATTATCTGTTGCAAAACAGAAATTTGAGAACTTTAAAATGAAGACCGGTGAATCCATTGATCAAATGGATAACAGATTCCGAAGCATCATTAGTGAACTGCAACAACTTGGACACACATATCCACAGAAAGAAGTGTGCCTGAAAATCTTGAGAGGTCTACCTGAAAGATGGAAGATCATCACATCAGTACTTAGAGGAACAATAAATCTTGCAAACACTGATACTTTAACTCTGATGTCTCAACTAATGGCTCATGAATTTGAGTTGAACGGCGAAGATAGTGCACCAGCAGAGGAACACAAGGCCAATGCCTTGTTGCACGCCAACAAAGCAAAACAGCTGACACAAGCAGCAAAGAGACACAGGAGCTGAAAGAACAGGTAGCTTTACTGATCAAATGTTTTGACAGGTTTAGCAAGAAGAAGCAATTCAAAGGAAGTTCATCATCAAACAAGAAGTCAAGCTCAAGCAAAGACATGAAGAAAAAGGATGATGAATACAGATGCTTCAATTGCAAAAAGAAAGGTCACTTCAAGGCTGATTGCCCTTAAGAAAAAGACAAAGAAGAGGAAAAGAAGAAGTACAAAACAACATAAAAGAGAAAGAGCAATAAGGCACTCAAAGCTGAAACCAGCAGTGAAAAGAATGAAGAATCATCTGATAATGATTCAGATGATGATGAAGCAGATAGCTCAAACAATGAAAAAGCATATCTATATCTTATGGCTAAGAAATCTGATGAAACAGAAGTAACATCTAGTTTATACTCATCATCTAGTGCATCCACATCTGACACTGCACAATCTTATATTCTCCATTTACATTATGCAATCCTAATTCAAAATCTCATTAGTAAATTTGAAGAAATTCAAGTAAATCATGAAATTTTGGAACAAGAATGTGAGAATCAGAGAAAGGAAAATAAAATATTAAAGAAAGAACTGGTTGAAATGAAAGCTGAACAAACTAGTAAGGAAATTCACTCAACTGATCAACAAGCAGCAGATGATCACTCATCTGATGTTGAAAGACCAGCTGAGAAAATATCCCTACCAGTTAAAAGCACCATTGCACCACAAATTTCACCAGCTTACAAACCCTCAAAAAGGTTTGGATCCAGATCTAGTCTTGGATACAACAGTTAGGATGAGAAAGAAACAATGGACAACACAATTCTGAATCAAGGACCAAAACTGGACATAAATTCAGAAAAGGACAGAACATAGTCTTTTCTACTCACCCTGGACCGGCGAAGTCAAACCCCAGTGTAGTGAAACAGCCGAGTAAATCATCAAACCAGCCAATTAAAGGCAAAGGCTTACTGAAAGGTAAGGGAAGACTTTACCCTTCAAAAGATGATTGGAATGTTGCACCTCCGAAATACAAGAAGAAACCATTTCATGCTATGCAACATGTGTTTAGGAAAAGTCAACCAATGTATGTTCCTGGACACAAGAAAAAATATGAAAATAAGTTTCCTCCTGCATATTGGAGAGTGAAAAAAGATGCAAATGCACCAAAAAGTAGAGAAAAGTATCACAATACCTTTAGTATAAATATTAGAAGTTATTCTGCCATGCCTTATACATGTGAAGTTGATGACTTCAATTATCCAAAAACTAAATCCTTTGGATATACACTTGGAGTATGAGGCATGACTGCTAATAGGTATGGACCCAAACAGTGTTTGGTACGCAAACATACTTACTTTTATTTGTAGGATCACTGGTACGTAGACAGTGGATGTTCCAGGCACATGACAAGGAATAAAGAATGGCTGGCTGATTTTAAAGCTTTTGATGGACCCAAAGTAACATTTGGAGGCAAAGAAAACCCAGGCTAAATTAAGGGGGAAGGCATAATGCTCAAAAACAGTTTGAAAAATCAAAATGTGGCTTATGTCAAATGACTAAATTTTAATCTTCTAAGTATCAATCAATTCTGTGACAAAGGCTATAATGTGCATTTCAACAAATAAGGATGCAAGGTGATTCACAATCAAACCAGCACAGTTGTACTTGCAGGAAAAAGAGAAGATAACATGTATGTGGTAGATTGGAAGACAGCAAAGGCTGAAACATGTTTGCTTGTCAAAAATAAGCAATCAACCAGCTGGATTTGGCATATTAGATTGAATCATCTCAACTTCAAGACCATCAACACACTGTCAAAGAACAAGCTAGTTGAAGGTCTTTCTAGATCACCTTCAAAAAGGAAATCCTCTGTGATGCATGTCAAAAAGGGAAGCGAATCAAAAGCTCTTTAAAGTCAAAGCCCTATCAATCTACAACAAGAATTTTACATTTATTGCATATAGATCTTTTTGGAACAGTTACACCAGTTAGTGTAAGTGGAAAGAAGTACACTCTAGGGGTGGTGGATGACTTTTCCAAATTCACTTGGACCATATTCATGAACAAGAACTGAGAGACACTCAAAAAGCTGACAGATTTGCTAAGAAGAATTCAAAATGAAAAGAAACTAAAGATCATCAAGATCAGATCAGATAGAGGCACAGAATACTAAATGAAATTATCAGAACCTACTGTGAAGATAATGGAGTACTACATCAACTATCAGCAGCAGGGACTCCACCACAATATGGTGTAGCAGAAAGAAGAAACAGGACACTCAAAGAAGCAGTCAAAACAATGTTTGCAGAAGCATACTTACCAAAGAGATTTTGGGCTGAAGCAACAAATACAGCATGCTATACTCAAAACAGATCAATCATCAACAAACATCATGGAAAAACACCATATGAAATATGGAATGGAAGAAAACCTAACATCTCACATTTACATAGGTTTGGATCTAAATGTTTTGTTTTGAACAGGAATCAGTTACACATTTTTTATGAAAACGCTTATGAAGCAATCTTTATGCGATACTCAGATGCAAGCAAAGCCTTCAGAGTACTCAACAAAAGAACTTTGGTGATTGGAGAATCAATTCATGTAGTCTTTGCTGAACCGAACACAAATGGTGAAAGTCTACAAGATCTTGAAGAAGAATATGGACAAAGACAAGTTTATATAAATACAACAGTACCAACTACTATTCTGGATCACACCTTTGGCAATCAAGATGATGCACCAGTCAATACAACACAAGAGGCACCAACACAAGAACATGAAGTTGATGCACAAGCTGAAGTTGTGAAAGAACCAACTCAAGAGCAACTTCTACCTGACCTAAACTAGATAAGAGATCATCCTGAAGAACAAGTCATTAGAGATATTCATACAGGAGTTAGAACCAGAAGACAACTGGAAAGAATTTTAACTTGTTTTCTATCATAGGTGGAACCCAAAGCAATAGATGATGCAATTCAAGATGATGATTGCATTACAGCCATGCAAGAAGAGCTAAATGAATTTGAGAGAAATGAGGTCTGGGAACTTGTTGATAGACCAGACATGGCCAACATCATTGGAATAAAATGGGTGTTCAGAAACAAGATGGATGAACAAGGGATAGTTGTCAGAAACAAAGCAAGGCTAGTTGCAAAAGGCTACTATCAAGCAGAAGGAATAGATTATGATGAAACCATTGCACCGGTAGCAAGATTGGAAGCAATCAGACTCTTTCTAGCTTTTGCAGCTCATAAAGACTTCAAAGTTTCTCAAATGGATGTCAAGAGTGCATTTCTAATTGGACTTTTGGAAGAAGAAGTATATGTGGAACAACCCCCTGGTTTTCAACTTAAAGGGAAATAAGATAAAGTGTACAAGCTCAAAAAGGCACTTTGTGGACTCAAACAGGCACCCAGAGCCTTGTATGAGACACTATTACAATTTTTTATCAACAATGGATTCAATAAAGGGACGATTGATAAGACTATCTTCAAGCTAGAAGAAGGAACAAGCACCTTGTTAGTTCAAATCTATGTTGATGACATCATCTTTGGATCATAAGATGAGAAGCTGTGTAAGAAATTTGCAAACCTGATGAAAAGCAAATTTTAGATGAGCATGATGGGAGAAATAAATTACTTTCTTGGTCTACAAGTGAAGCAAATGAAGGATGGCATCTTTATCAATCAAGCCAAGTATACAAAGACTTGATACACAAATATGGTATGGATACAAGTGGCACATCAGATAACCCAATGTGTGCAAGAGTCATTCTTGGAAAAGATGAAAGTGGAAAGGATGTTGATCAGAAGCTTTATAGTGGGATCATTGGGTCTTTACTCTATCTAACTGCAAGTAGACCTGATATAGCATTTGCAGTGGGAGTATGTGTAAGATTCCAAGCTCAACCAAATGAATCTCACCTACTAGCAGCTAAAAGAATCATCAAATACCTGAAGAACAACATCAATGTAGGAATTTGGTATCCAAAAGATGGAGAATTCAAACTTATATAATATTCAGACACAGACTATGTTGGATGCAAGATAGATAGAAAAAGCACATCTGGAACTTGTCAACTGCTAGATAGCAGACTAGTATCATGGTTTAGCAAAAAGAAAAATTCTATATCGACATCAACAGCTGAAGCAGAATATATAGCAGCCGGCAGTTGTTGTGCATAGGTGCTATGGATCAGACAACAGCTAAGGTACTATGGAATGGAAGAGAAGACAATTCCAATCATGTTTGATAACACAAGTGCAATATCTATCACAGAAAATCCAGTACTACACTCAAGAACAAAACACATTGATGTGAGACATCATTTTATCAGAGATCATGTAGAGAAAATAGATGTTATTCTAAGATATATATACCAACTAAAGACCAATTGGCTGACATCTTCACAAAACCACTCAGTCATGAAAGATTCAGCAAGTTGAGAACTGAGTTGAGAATGATAAAAATCGATTACGTTATAAGGAGCAGCTAACTGGAGTAATCAGTTAAGTAACTTCACCAGCTGACAAAACCTTTGCCACTTCAGGTGCGCGCACATGGCAGGTAAGGCACTGGTACCCAATGAAGTTAACTTCACTGATTGTTAGGAACGGTTTTCTACAAGCAGCTCAATAAGATATCACTCCACCGGCCTAGTGACCAGCCAAGGCACTCCACCGACAAATATCTTGGAGTCAATAGCAAACTAAAGTGTGAACTAAATTTGTTTTACACACGTGGAATATCAAAGAAGTAATGGAGGATTATATTGTGGAAGATTACACACATGGAGATCAGTTTACAATCGTGGAGGTAACTATATTATTTTTCAATTAAGGTATGACGGCAACGCCTCAATTCCTGGGATTTATCATTACATACCTCAATCCACTCCCCCACAACACTCAAATACCGTGATTTATATACATAAAATCATGCCATAACGTCACAAAATCCTTCCATATTCAACCACGTTCACACTACCCAAAATTATCCTATATAAACCACACTTAGAGAATTTTCAGAATTCTTTACGCTCCTTTGCATTCATAAACCCTATTTTCTCTGAAAAATCAAAGTTTTTTTTTTCAAATCTCAAACACTTCAAACAATGGCTTCATCCTCTTCAATCTCTCCAAGAAATACTATGAAAAGTCGATCATCATTGGATCATTTTCAGACCTGAGCACTATCTACCCTTTTGTGAAAACAATGCATAGGCTCAGCGATTAGTAGATGGCTGCACAATCTGGGGTTGATGACATTTCTAAACCCCCCAATCAAAGGCATATGCTATGAAACCCTAATTGCATTCTAGAAAATGCAAAGGTTGTGCCGAGCAAGAAAACTAGTGATCCAGACTGTATTGTGAGTACGATGTTTGGACGCCCACTAGTCATTACTTCAGGTCTCATCAGCCGATGCCTAAATCTCCCCAGCACCGGACCAATAGATGTCAAGAAAATGAAAATCGACATAAACGCATTTTGGAATGAGATTGCCAAGAATCCAACGAAGACTGGCAAGAAGTACAACAACTTTTCCAGAGCTGTACTCAAATGTCCCTTTGCTGAGTTTGCACCGGTAATCACCAGAATCATTGAAGGAAATGAAGGGCTCCATGGAGAACATGACCGAGCTTAAATTCGAATTAATGGCTATCATCTATCAGGGCCTTCCATTTAACTGGTCATAGTTCATCTTCAATAGGATGAAGGCTCAAAAATTGATCTGCAAAGTCGGTCAGCAGGTCAAGGCAAGCAAAAGAAGGGTGATTTCTAGGAAAGGTAGTCCTATGGGACTCCACTTCAACATCTGTTTAATCAATCAAAGGTGAAACCCATCTATGAGCATCCATTGTACAAGGCCAAGGTGATGTTCACCTATGTGAAAGCACCTCAGAAACCACAACCATCCGTTGGAAACAAAAGGAAACAGCCTGAAAGCAGCAGATCAAGAGTGGAGAGGAGAACTAGGTTACAAAAGACACAAGTGAATCTAACCACCAACAAAGCTAATCCCTTTGAAATCAATGATGACACAGAAGAAAACCAAGAAGAAATCACATATCTGCAAGAAGGTGAAGAGGAGTATTATCTTACCCCATCTGAGGAAGAAGAGACCTCTGAGGATGAAGAAGCTAAGAAAGAGAAAGAACAAAAGGAAGGAGATCAATCTGTAGATGATGAAGAAAAGAGGGTTCTTTCTGATGATGACCTGAAGATTCAAGAGGTGATTCTCAGGAGCTTCACCAAAGGTCACAAACAGCCGAGTGAGCCAGCTGATCAAACTCCCTCTGCTGAACTTGTCAACACCCTAATCATAGATCAAGGGGAAAAACGACAGAAGCAGTTAAGCCTCCAGCACATGGAGCAGAAGGTCAATCCTCACAAGAACTGGAAAAATCAAGTGACTTCCCACAATCTCTCTCTGATCATGAGATTGCTGAAGAAGAAAAAGAAAAGAAAGAGGAATAGGAAGATGAGGAGGAGAAAGAAGAGGAAGAGCAGGGTGATGCATTTGCCCAAGAAGAAAATAAAGAATAAGAGGCTGATACATCTGCACCAGCAGAAGAAGACCAAGATAGAGAGTTCAATCTGGATATCAATCCCTTGATTGTTGACATGGAGAAGCAATATATAATTAGGCAAAATCTCAAAAATGCCCTAAGGAGTGATGCAACCTCCTTCAATCATAAGATTGAGGCCCTCATCAGTCACATCAAAGTTCAAGATGAGGTCATGGAGAGGCAAGAAAATCTACTCTGCAATCTACAACAGCTCATCCCTTACCATGTCCAAACTAATCTTGAGTTTCTAGCTAACAAAATTGATGGAAATCTCAAACCATTGGTGGATACTTTGAATGCTCATACTCAGAAAATTCACCATCTGGATGAGATTATGGACTATTATGGACAGCAACTCAACACCCTACTCAATGTCACTGGAGCAACAAATAAAATTCTTGAGGAAAGGTTTGGTCCTCTCCCAGTATCTAAGGCACCCAACAAAATTTTGGAGGAAAGGTTTGGTGATGCCAAAAAAGGGGAAGGAAGCAGTAGGCCTGAAAGCTCTAATGAAAAGAAGAAAATCCCAACTGACAAGTGCAAGGGCATCAAAGGAAAAGGCATCAAGTTTGAAGAAAAGAAGCAGAAGTCCTTAGATGACTCTTTTTGCCTTTGAATAATTCTTTAATGACTTATCTTATTGCCCTTTATGGATGAATAAAATTTCTGAGCTTTAGTCCTTTATCATTATGAAAAATTTGTATACTTATGTTCAGGCTTATGAGCGTTTTGGCATCATCAAAAAGGGGGAAATTGTTAGGAACATTTTATTATGTTTTGATGATGGCCATACTAGCTGTTATAGAAAGCCTGAAATAAGTTAGAAATCTCTGTATAAGACCTTACTTAGAGTCTGACATGTTGTATAAGTTGATTCAGACAAGTATTATACTGGTTGGTAGGATGGCTAAGTAAAACAGAAATCTGGCAGAGTGAAGGCAGCCAAGTACCAGCAGAGAAGCATGAAGACATATGATCTGACTTATAACCAGGAAGTCTATGATGAACTTGGATAAGTCTAAGTTATAATTCAAATGATGGAATACATTGTCAAATATGGTGTACACTGATCTCACCCAAATTAAGGATCAGTGAAGTACAAGGAGTCTTGTAAAATCAAAGAAAGCGGTGAACCGGCAAAGTAAACTAATTATCGGCTGAGTAAAGATAAAACGGTGAAGAATAGCCCAAGTCAACAGAATCACTTAACCGTTGAAGGAACAGCCAAGTAAACTTTACTTGTTCAAACTATGAAGTATAAAGAAGATTCAGAGGATCAAGCATTAAATGAGCATTCAATTGATTATCAATCAAGAACGAGTTTTCTGATAGAAGTTTGAGGAAAAATCCGATCACTAAAATCAAGGAGAATATAATTAAGGGGGAATCAAGAATTAAATCAAGGATAATTCCCCACATTAAATAGCCAACGGATGGAAATTCAAATCAATGATTATCAAGGCTATAAATAGAAGGCATTGTCAGACTAGAAAAACAACGAAAAAATCTGATAAGAAACAAGCAGAAACTCAGTCAATTTGAAAAGACTTCTATCTGAACTTAAATGAAATATCTAGAGATAAACTCAGCAATCAGAACTCAAATTCCATATCAAGCACTGAGATTGATCACAAATCTGTGAATCCAATTCACATCAACTGAAGCAATTGAATCAGAGGAATCTGAGAAGGAGTTGCAACATTTGTGATAGCTGCTGAAAGATTTGTTCTTAATGAGCAGTGATAGAGACTGAGTCACTAAAGCTTTTGTAGCCAAGGATTGATAGTCTTGAAGATTGTGAAGCTTGTGTAGCCAAGGGCAATCTAACTATTGTATCTATTAAAACACTAATGAATTCCTCCAATCATCATAGGAGAAGAGTGGATAAAGGGATTACACCACCCTGAACCACTATAAAACTTTGTGTCACTTTACTTTCAGCAATTCACTTTACAGCACATTACTTCAATATTATATCTGTGATTGTCTAATCTACTTTGAACCAACATTTAAAGAAGGGATTTATCCGCTGCCCAAAAGCTTTTAAATATATGAAAACTTTTTGAAACTCCATTATAGTCATTCACCCCCCTCCCCCCCTCTGACTATAGTTTTACCCTTCTCTGGACAAACGAAATCATTGTGTTCTTCAGATCTAAGACGGTCTATATCGCTAGATCTGAATACCTAGTAAATTACTAGTTCATGATAATCGGCGCCATCTACATTGATCGATAGATTTAATTTACATGTTAGTAGCCTGATCAACTATTTGCATGTCTTCGTAAATTAGCATGAAGTACTGATAGTGAAGTGTTAGATTGGACATTATCTTGATGGACCCTAGGAATGTGCTAATCAGTGTCGATAGTTGTCTGGGCGGGTTAGCGCCCAATACCGACAGCTCTAGTTCTTTATGCATATGGGCTATTACGGACCAATTAAGGAGGAAAGCTTGTGTATAGATTGTCTACTACCATGGTCGAAGTAGATAGGGTTAGGAGTTGTACCCGTAGCTGAACAATGAATTAATTTTCACCAATGGGGAGGACTATAGCTTGTGCAGACGGAATAACTAATTGAACTAATACATTAGAAACTCTTGTTTACTCTGTGTGAACTAGCGTAACCTTGTGAGTTTATGGCACCAGTTTTACTACTGTCTAGATTATAGTTGGTCGTAGACCATTAATTGTGACATACTCAATCTTGATAATTTGACATTCTTACGAGTCTATGAGGGATCGACCTCGACTCGCCAGTACTCAACTATGATAGACCTAGTCCTATTGCTAGTAAGTGCTTTGCATGCGATCAAGATTTTCTGGCGCCGTTGCCGGGGACTCGTGTCAAGAATACTTTTTATTTGAGACTGAGTGTCTGTATATATTTGAGTCTGTTTAATTGAGTTTTTTTTATCTGTTTATATTGGAGGTGTACAGAGCCACTTCTGTTAAAATAAGGAAAAAAAAAAGTATGTCCGGTTTACTGAGGGTATACCGCGGTAAACCGGGAGTCCCAGATTCGGCAGAATCGTTTCTGTCAGCTCAGTGTTGTGTCAGGAGTCAGAGTCTGTATTTTTGAGTCTACCAGGCATGCGTAACAGCCGCCGAGGCAAGTCACTAACCTTTTTATTTTCTTTTGTGTCTTATAGTACGCTACATGAAGTTCAGCAGCCAAACTCGAGAGATTCATACCTAAGATTGAAAAGTTTGCTAGATAAAAGAAAAATGAAGCTCAAGAGAATACTGTTAGGCTAGCGGACGATGTGAGTTTGCACGTAGGAGATCACAGTGAGAAGGAAGAAGAGATTCCACCTTTTAAGGATACAGAAATCAACATGGCACAGAACAGACAAAATGGACAAAATGGAGCAGGAGTTGTGGTACAAGCAGATAGGAGAACTCTATAGAGTTATGCAATGCCGACGATTGAGTAGTTTGTACCAGCAATTGTTCAGCCAAAAGATGCGGCTGAGATCTTTCACCCGAAGCCAAACGTGATACAAATGGTGACTAATTACAATACCTTCCATGGAGTACCGAATGAATATTCTAGTGTACATGTCACCAACTTCTTGGAGAGAGTCAGCACAGTCAACCAACAGGAGTGCCTAAAGATAACATTAAGCTGAAGTTGTTTCCATTCACACTGAAAGACAAAGCGAAGATATGGTGTTATTGTCTCTAGCACCAGGATCGATACAAACTTGGACCGATCTGCTACAAAAATTTATGAACAAGTACTGTCCGCCTTGGAAGTCACTACAGATGAGACAATATATTATGAATTTCAAGCAGAAACCCACTAAATCTTTCGAAGAAGCTTGGGAAAAGTTTAGGGAAGCACAGAGGAGATGCCTCACCATGATATCACTTTGCCCGTACGAATGCATAGTTTCTATCACGGATTACAGCCAAGTGAACAAATGAGAGTTGATGCATCGAGCAACGGATGTTTTGCATTGCTATCACCTGAGGAAGCCGAAGAGAAACTGGAGCAAATCGCACTTACAAGTCAATGGGGAATGCATCAAATTGAGACCACCAAAGTAGCTGATGGCGTATCTGGAGAAGATACTTCTCAAAAGATCTTATACAGCTATTGGCAATGAATGAGAAGATATATGGCATGAATGATCGTATGCCAAGGTTGAGAAAGTTCAAGAAATCAAAGCAACCAACACCGAGGATGTGAACTGTATAAAGAGGCAAGGAAATCCTTCTAGGGGCTGATATCGCCCCGGTTCTAATGACCACCCTGGTTTTCGACTAAGTGATCCTAACGGTGGAGAGAGACCAAGACAAACTGGTGGATTCATGCCTCAATTCAACAAGTCAGGTGGTTGGGAAGCAGCCATGGATAAAATGAGCTCAACTGTGACCGATACAGTCAAACAACTTACAAAATTCATGACTAAGCTAAATACAAACTTCACCATATATTTTCAAAAGAATGATACAAGACTGACCAATCAGGAAGCCTTATTGCAAAATTTATCGCACCAAGTGGGGCATATCGCCGAACAAGTGTCAGCCCGTCTTCCTGGAGGATTTCCAAGTAACACTGAGAAAAATCCGAAACACATGAATGCAACAATGACTAGAAGCGGAAAGGAACTGCCTGGACTAGTTATACCAACTGTCCAGGAAGAATTAGGAAGCAGAACGCAGCAGAATCAGGAGAAAAAGAGGGGCTGGTAAATCGGGACATTACCCCGGTAAACCGGGAGTCTGAATATCCGACAGACAATCGGCAGAGCAGTAGCAGGCAGCAGGTAAGTCTTCATGAACTGTAACTATTAATCCTGCTACTTTACCCTATCCCCCTAGGAAAAATAAACCGAACAATGATGATGCTCGTTATAAAAAGTTCATAGAAATATTTAAGAAGTTGCAAGTGAATATACCTTTGGTAGAAGCTCTGGCCGGAATGCCAGAGTATGCAAAATTCTTGAAGGAAGCAATATCTACCAAAAGGAAATTGTTAGACCTTGAGACTATATGCCTTAACGAGGAATGCTCGGCAGTTTTGCAACGCAAACTGCCTCCTAAGTGTAAAGATCTTGGGAGCTTCCTCATACTTTGCACAATTGGAGGAGTATGCCTAAATAAAGCATTGTGAGATCTTGGAGCAATGTCAATTTAATGCTACTCTCCATCTTTCATATGTTAGGCATGAAAGAGTTGAATGAAACATCTATAACCCTTCAATTAGCTGATAGGTCTATGAAGCAACCTTGTGGAGTGGTGGAGGATGTTTTGGTAAAAGTTGATAAGTTTGTATTCCCCGTAGACTTTGTGGTACTAGACATGGAGGCCAACCACGATGTTCAACTAATCTTAGGAAGACCTTTCCTAGCGACGAGTAAGACATTGATAAATGTCCATAAGGGTGAGCTGATTCTGAGAGTGAATGAGGATAAGGTAGTATTCAATATGAATTCAATGTGGTATGCTCAAGATGAAGGAGAAGCATTCTACATGCTAGATGCCATAGATGAGCTTGTTATAGAACTATCTCAGTAGGTGGCACTAGATCCTGAGGTAGCAGAGACTTTTCTCTTAAAAGATGAAGAAGTAAGTGATGAGGAATCATGGTCTGGGTGTAGCGAAGGTCAAGTGTTAGGAATAGAGCCTATATCTTCTGTGGATTTAGGAGGAGCGTTTCATAGACCTTTGTGGCACAAGTTCTTTGACTTACAATTGATAGGTAAGCTGTTAGGGTCATCACTAGAGGAGACACCAAGGAACTTAACACTGAAACCTTTGCCATCTCACCTGAAGTATATATACTTACAAAATGACACTATTGCCCTTGTAATTTCATCGTTATTATCAGCTTCAGATGAGGAGAAACTTTTAAGAGTACTGAGAGAGCACAAAAGAGCGTTTGGGTGGACAACTGCAGATATTAAAGGAATAAGCCTATCGTTGTGCATGCATAAGATCTCTGTAAACCCTGAAAAGAAAGTGGTAGCACAACCACAAAGGAGGTTGATGCCACAACTGAAGGATGTTGTTAAGGAAGAGATTATAAAGATGTTAGAGATGGGAATCATTTTCCCAATTGCTGACAGTGAATGGGTAAGCCCGATTCATGTGGTACCCAATAAGAGAGGATTCACTGTCCAACCTAATGAGTTCGATGAGTTAATCCTTGTGAGGCTAATTACTGGACATCGAGTTTGCACTGATTTCAGGAAACTGAGTGATGCAACTCTTAAAGATCATTTCCCCTACCATTTATTGACCAGATGTTAGAAAGATTAAGCGGTCATGCTTTTTTTGTTTCTTAGATGGATATTCTGGTTACTACCAGATCCATATTGCCCATGAGGACCATGAGAAAACAACTTTCACATGGCCCTGTGGAACTTTTGCGTACAATCGCATGCCTTTTGGACTTTGTAATGCACCAGCAACATTCCAAAGGTGCATGATGTCATTATTTGTGGACATGGTGGAGGATTTCTTGAAATTTTCATGGATGACTTTTCTGTATTTGGAGATAGCTTTGATAAATGCTTGGACAACTTGAGTAGAGTGCTGAAGAGATGTGATGATACCAACCTTGTACTTGATTGGGAGAAATGCCATTTCATGGTAACAGAAGGAATAGTGTTGGGTCATAAGATTTCAAGGAAAGGAATGGAGGTCGATAAGGAAAAGATATAGATGATAGAGAAGTTACCCCCTCCAACAAACTTAAATATGTTGCGAGCCTTTCTTGGCCACACAAGATTCTACAGGAGGTTTATTAAGGATTTCTCTCAGGTTTCTAGGCCTTTGATGTAATTACTCACAAAAGATGTACCTTTTGTGTTTGGAGAAGAATGCAAGCAAGCATTCAACACATTAAAGCAAATGCTTATAACCACCCCAATTCTGGTAGCACCATATTGGAACAAACCTTTTGAGCTTATGTGTGATGCAAGTGACACGACAGTTGGAGCAGCCCTGGGACAAAGGGAGGATAAAATCATTAAGCCTATCTATTACGCCAGTCGTAACCTTAACAGTGCCCAGAGGAATTATGCAACTACAGAGAAGGAACTCTTAGCTGTTATCTTGTCATTTGACAAGTTTCGACCATATCTGATTGAATCGAAAGTCACAGTATTCACTGACCATGTAGCTTTGAAATACATTCTAACCAAGCAAGACTCCAAGCCGAGACTGTTAAGATGGATTCTACTCTTACAAGGGTTTGGTGTGGAGATCAAAGATAAAAAGGGATCTGAGAACCAGGAGGCTGATCAGCTGTCGAGATTAACACTGGAAGAAGAGCAACCGCCTGAGATCAGGGAGACCTTTCCCGATGAACAAATTTTTGCCGTCTCAATGGTAGCTCGAGTTGAATCTCAGCCCCAACAAAATACATCAAGAGGGGGCAAGGTATACCCTTGGTTTGCTAACATTGGCAATTATCTAGCACGAAGGTACCTACCACCAGAATTCACAAACACGGATAAGAAGAAATTCTTTACGGATCTGAAGCATTGTCATTGGGATGATCCCTACCTATACAAGTTGTGCCCTGGTGCCATTCTTAGGAGATGCATCCATGATGATGAGATTCCAAGTATTTTGCACCTATGTCATTCTAGAGAAGCTGGAGGTCACTATGGGCCGGACAAGACAACAGAACAAAGGTACTGCAGTGTGGATTCTATTGGCCAACAATTCATAAATCAGCTTACGAGTTTACAAGAGCCTGTCATTCCTGTCAAATGACCGGCAACATTTCTAAGTGGAAATGAGATGCCACTGCAGAGTATCTTAGAAGTGGAGTTATTCGATGTATAGGGAATTGATTTTGTTGGGCCTTTCACATCGTCAGAATCAAATCGTTACATCCTGGTAGCAGTCGATTATGTTTACAAATGGGTGGAGGCAGTGCCCTCACCTACTAATGATGACAGGGTTGTCCTAAGGTTTCTTAAGAAGAACATTTTGATGAGGGCCCAGAGCCAAAATTAGTGACGGAGGGAGTCATTTCTGTAATAGGTTGTTTGAGAAGTTGATGTTGAGATATGGGGTTAGACATAAGACCGCAGCAGCATATCACCCCCAAACAAGTGGACAAGTAGAGGTTACGAACATAGAGATTAAGAGGATCTTAGAGAAGACTATGAATCCCACGAGGAAAGATTGGTCTTTGAAATTAGATGACACTCTTTGGGCATAAAGACCGCTTATATGACCATAATTGGGATGTCACCGTATATGATTGTGTTTGGAAAAGTGTGTCATTTACCGGTAGAACTCGAGCACCGAGCACTGTGGGCTATGAGGTTTCTAAATATGGATGAAAGTTTATCCGGTGAGAAGAGAATGCTAGAGTTGAATAGATTGGAAGAGTTTAGACTTCAAGCATATGAAAATGCAATGATTATTAGGAAAGGACGAAGTGCCTGCATGATAAAAGGATTCTTAACCGCACATTTCAAGTTGGAGATAAGGTGCTGGTATATAATTCAGTCTTCGTCTTTTTCCTAGGAAACTGAATTCTAGATAGTATGGACCACATGTAGTCACAAAATTCTTCAATTCAGGCATTTGTGAAGTTAGAAATGAATACTCTGGGAAGACATTCATAGTAAACGGCCACAGTCTGAAGCATTACCTAGAGCACAAGTATAACCCTAAATTGGAAGTCTTTATGTTGACGGATACAAAGTACGAATAAATGAGCCTATTAGTACATTTGAGCTGGCGACTATAACCTCAGAACTATGTCTATAAACCCTTATTCATTGCTTTAGTTATTTTGAGTCAATAAAGTAGCATGACAATCGCAAAGTTTTTTTCATCACATATATCTTTGGTCATCTGGCTAGAGATATATGTGGTTTTTTCCTTCACGATTCTCATGTGATACCCTCGTAAAAGTTTCCGCGTCTTGCTTAGGCTAATAAAAGAATAAAGTGGCTTTAACTGTTTTTGTGCATTCCTCCGGTATGAACAATTACCGCCACCTTATTTTCTAATTGCTCTTCGCATGTTACTCACAGTTTTTGGAAGTATTTTGGAAAGAAGGTAATAACTTGGAAGATGAATGACCTAAAAGCTAATGATTCTGCTCCGGGATTGAATTGACTCAGCAGATCAATTCCAGAGCTAAGTACCTTTTCTTTTCTTTATTATCAGTCATTGGGGACAATGTCTTTAATAAGTGGGGGTAGGTGTCTTAGCTGGACAATCGAAAAAGGGACTATTATTGAAAATTTAACACTGTTTTTAGCTTGCCTATTGCACATTTTTAATCAGTAGAAAATGAGCCCAAGTTCAATTTGAAGTTAGCTATAGCGTATTCAATTTAGTATGGAAGAAGGAGCATATATTATGTTGCGTGAAGTAGTAACTTATTAATTATTATTCTATCATTTCACTCAATATTTTAGCACATAATCTGAGTGAGAAGAGTTTAAGATCAGATGATAACTTGCTTTAACCGGGAATCATTATTTTTCTGTCTATATACTTTAACAAATTGTTGTAAGACAAGGGAAGCAACTGGAATGCCACGAGGTAACCGGGACAAAATGGGCTTGTGAGAGAGAGAGAAAAAATAGTGAGGAAACCTTCCAGAAAAATTGAAAAATGAAAAAAAAAAATATGCAATAAAGGCACTGAGGGAAGCGAACTCGTGTAAAAAGGGCACGACCCTCGCATAAAAAGAAACAAAGGAGGACTTAAGAGCGAGGCTCAGTCCCCGAGTCCGCCCGGCCCGATTAAGGTACCATGTTGTGTAACCAAGTCTGAAGGCAAGATGAGTGAGTGTATGCGCAGGTAAGTTAAGATGGTGGGGTTAATACAACTTGATTCTCCTCACGAACGTACTATCACAAAAGATTCATCACACAACACATTGATGCATGGTAAGTAGTGATTAATGGGGAGCTTATGGATTGTATCTTGATGTATGTTTCTGCCGGAAATCTTTATTGAATATGTGGTAGTTGATGTGGATTGCTCTCAGAGGTAAATTCCGCCTTGATACTCTGCTCGAGGACGAGCAAAGGGCTAGTAGGGGGTAGTTGATGACAGCTAATATAGTCTATCCTAAGGCATCAACATTCTATCCATTATGAGCTAAAAATAGTTCTTTCGACCTATAATTATGAACCATTTAATTTCAATATCATATGTCGGGTTCGTGAGTCTAGAATTTCTCACTTAACTTTTATTCTCCTGATTTCGAGATTATTTCGTGCGTTATTTGATTATTTTCTGAATACGAAATATAGGGCTGAGCATTATGGACGATTCTAGAGTGGACTGAATAAAAGGATTGGGCCTAGGGTATTCCAGAACCTTCCAAGCTAAGTCGGCAGAAAGAAAAAGACCAAAATACACCCGGTTTACCGAGGTCTGCCGCCGACTTACCGAGGGTCTAGAATCTTCTGAAACGCATTTTCTTGGACGAGAGGTAGATCTAGGTGTTTCTAAGTCGGTTTATGTAACTATAAATAAGAGGCTTCACCTCAGAATTCAATGTAACATTGGTAGTACACAAATATCAAGGCAAAATTATGCAATAAAAGTTCTTTGTTCTTTATTTTATTATTTTATGAGTTCTGGTTGGAGAGACGATGGAGTCGCCGCCTAGAGAGATATCCAAGGGAGATCTACACTCGTCTTCGAGGGTATGATTTCCGTCTATTCTAAGATGAAGATATGTCGCTGTTCTACTTGACTAGTATGTTTTAATTGCTTATTTAGTTTAATTATGTAGTAGTTAGTTTATTTTACCCTATGTGTTTTAGATCAAAATCGTTGGTGAAGAAATCATGAAATAGTGGTTGCGTTCTTCATATCTGCGACAGTCTATATCGCTAGATCTGAAAACCTAGTAAATATCAAGTTTATGATAATCGGCGCCAGCTACATTGATCGATAGATTTAATTTACATGTTAGTAGCCTGATCAACTATTTGCATGTCTTCGTAAATTAGCATGAAGTACTGACAGTGAAGTGTTATTTTGGACATTATCTTGATGGACCCTAAGAACGTGTTGATCAGTGTCGACAACTGTATACTTGGGTTAGCGGTATGAGTTAGCGCTCAATACCGACAGCTCTAGTTCTTTATGCGTATGGGCTATTACGGACCAATTAAGGAGTGTAGCTTGCGTATAGATTGTCTACTACCATGGTCAGAGTAGATAGGGTTAGGAGTTGTACCCGTAACTAAACAATGAATTAAAATTCACCAATGGGGAGGAGTATTGCATGTGTGGGGGGGAATAACTAATTACTCATAATTGAACTAATACATTAGAAACTCTTGTTTACTCCATGTGAACTAGCGTAAACTTTTTAGTTTGTGGCACCAGTTTCACTACTGCCTAGATTATAGTTGGTCGTAGACCATTAATTGTAACAAGATCAATCTTGATAATTTGACATTCTTACGAGTCTCTATGGGATCGACCTTGACTCGCCAGTACTCTACTACGATAGACCTAGTCCTATTGCTAGTAAGTGCTTTGCACGCGATCAACCAGTTCGGTAAATGAAGAGGCACTTTGCTAAGAAAAGAATGAAAGCAATTGAGAAGAAAGTAAATAAGTTACTCCAAGCTAATATCATAAGGGAGGTGGTTTATTTGGACTAGTTAGCAAACCCGGTACTGGTGAAGAAGACAGATGGAAGTCGGCGGATGTGCGTGGACTTCACCGACCTAAACATAGCCTGCCCCAAAGATTGTTACCCGCTTCCCTAGATCGACAGGTTAGTGGATTCCATAGTTGGTTTTTAAGTATTTGCATTCATAGATGCCTACAAGGGGTACCATCAAATAGCCGTGGATCCAAAAGATGCAGAAAAAACTGCATTTATATCTGAACTGGGCACCTTTTGCTATGTCACTATGCCTTTTGGGCTAAAGAACGCTGAAGCTACATATCAGAGAGCGGTAAATAAAATCTTTAGTAACCAAAATCGGAGGATGTATAGTGGTGTACATAGATGATCTCATGATTAAAAGCAGGTCTATTGAGCAATACATGCTTGACGTCAGAGAAGTGTTCAATGTGCTCAGACAAACACAGATGAAGCTCAAACCCAAAAAGTGTACGTTTGGGGTGAGGTCGGGTAAGTTTCTAGGATACATGATCTCCAAGAAAGGTATCAAAGTAAATCTAGACAAAATTGAGAAATTGAGGTTTGTGCCACCCCCAAAGAACATCAAAGAAGTGCAACGACTGACAGGGTGTAGGGCTGCCCTGAATAGATTCTTGTCCAAATCAGCACAGCGTGACTTACCATTTTTTTAAGTCTTAAGAAAAACAAGTCCCTTCCAGTGGAATGAGGATAGCCGAAAAGCCATTGAAGGCCTCAAGGCTTACCTAGCCGAGCTGTCAACCCTGACATCTCCTCGGGAAGGAGAAACTTTGCTAATTTACTTAGCAGGCTGTGAAGAAGCAGTCATGCAGTCCTGATCAGAGATGAAAACAATGTGCAGAAACCAATATTTTAAGTGAGTAGAGCTCAGCATGGACTTGAAGTCAGATACACTAATGCGGAAAAGTTGGCATTAGCGTTGGTACATGCTTCAAGAAAGCTAAGGCCGTATTTCCAGGCACATCCGATAACTGTGGTGACAGATCAGCCATTACGATAGATATTGGCTCAACCAGATACGTCAGGAAGATTAGCAAAGTGGGTTGTAGAGCTCGCAGAGTATGACCTGGTCTTCCAGCCCCAAACTATAGTGAAAGCTCAAGCTTTAGCAAACTTCTTAGCGGAGGGAATATCTGTCCATATCGATAAAGATCATCTGATGACGCAATTTGACTTATGGACCCTGTATGTGGATGGGGTAGCAGGGAAAGAAGGGGCAGGAGCAGGCCTCCCGCTCATAAGTCCAAAAGGAGAAGAGTTTCCATGCGCCTTGCAGTTCAAGTTCAAAGCAACTAATAATGAAGCAGAATATGAAGCTCTGATTACCGGACTCCGATTAGCCAGTAATCTAAGTGCAACCAATTTACAAGTGTTCAGTGACTCTCAGCTGGTAGTTAACCATGTTAAAGGGGAGTGTGAAGCAAAGGAAGAACCAATGAAGAAATACTTGACCGTGGCCCAAGCCTTACTCAAGAATTTCAATTCAGCTCAGATCGAGCAGGTCTCTCGGTCTCGGAATAAACGAGCTGATGCGCTCTCAAAGTTAGCATCTAACTTTTTCTTAGATAAAAGGGTTCTGGTGGAGCAGCTGATAGAGCGAAGCTACGTTCAGAATGAAGTTCAACCTGTTACTCAAATAGCTACATCGATGGACCCAATTGCGTCCTATTGGAAACATGGCATCCTACCGACTAATAAGTCTCAAGCTCGGAAGATGGAGCTTCTAGCGAGCAGGTATTCTCTATTTAATGAAGTTCTTTATAGAAGATCTTTTATATCACCGTGGTTCAGATGTGCTTCCAAGGAAGAAGGGAATTATCTCCTTAGAGAGATTCGTCTCGGTATTTGTGGAAACCATGCGGGTGCATGAACCCTAGTATGAAAGTGTCGTCTATTTGGGTATTACTGGCCCACCATGCAAAGTGATGCAAACGAACTCGTCCTGAAGTGCAAGTCATTCCAGATGCATGATAACTTGTCTCATCAACCTTCACAAGCAATGGTTCCTATAGTCTCTCATTTGCCTTTTTATCAATGGGGTGTAGACCTGGTCGGGCCACTTCCCTGAGCTCCGGGTAATCTCAGATTCCTTGTTGTGGCTATCAATTATTTTACTAAATGGGTAGAAGCTGAAGCTCTAACTACCATCACTTCCAAGGCCATTCAAAAGTTCCTCTGGAAGAATATAGTCTGTAGATATGGTATACCCAAGACTCTGATCTCAGACAATGGAACTCAGTTTGAAGATAAGACAGTAAGATCATGGGGTACCGAGCTGGGCATCACCCAGAACTTTACCTCTGTTGGCCATCCACAGGCTAATGGCCAAGTTGAACAAACAAACAGGCAGGTCAAGATCGGTCTAAAGAAGGGACTGAAGAAAGAATGAGAGAATTGGGTGGAACAACTGCCCAACATACTTTGAGCGTACATGACTATGCCAAACTCAGCTACAGGTGAGACACCTTTTTCCTTGGCCTGTGGAAGTGAAGCAGTCATTCCAACAGAGATTGGTCTTTCCTCCTCAAGATCAGAGCTTTACACGCACACAGATCAGGAATCTGAACTCAGGCATTCTTAGGATGATTTGGAGGAAGCCGGAGAGGTGGCCTACATTAGAATGGCCAAATACAAACAGTGAATATCTCAGTACTATAACTCTAAAGTCAAAAACTCCTATTTCAAAGAAGGGGACCTAGTATTGAGAAAGAATGACATTAGTAGGCAAGATCCTCAAGGCAAGCTTGACCCAAACTGGTAAGAACCTTACAAGGTAGTCAAAGTCCATGGCAAAGGAGCATACCAGCTAGCTGATGCGAGTGGCAGGACCGTACCTCAAAGCTGGAACGCCAATAACTTGCACAAATTCTATGTCTGGGACAGGTGCCAAACTTGCATTGTTTTCTTTTCAATTATATTTATTTCAATAAGATTAACCAAACATCAGTGCATTTTAATAAAAAAAATTCTTTTTATAAGTATAGCATTGCTAATATTTAACCCTTCAAGGGTACATTTCCAAACTGAGCTCTACAGGTCAGACTCAAAAAGTTTGCAAAGGACAAACTGTCTAAGTCTGCAGGTCAGGCAAATCCGAACTAAGCTCCACAAGTCAGGCTCAGAAAGTTTGCAAAGGACAAACTCTCTAAGTCTGCAGGTCAGGCAATTCCGAACTGAGCTCTGTAGGTCATGCTCAGAAAGTTTTCAAAGGACTATCTCTCTAAGTCTGCAGGTCAGGCAATTCCGAATCGAGCTCTGCAGGTCAGGCTCAGAAATTTTGCAAAGGACTAACTCTCTAAGTCTGCAGGTCAGGAAATCCCAAACTGAGCTCTGCAGGTCAGACTCAGGAGGTTTGCAAAGAACAAACTCCCTAACTCTACAGTTCAGGCCATTTTTGAACTAAGCTCTGTAGGTCAGGCTCATAAATTTTTAAAAGGACAAACTCCCTAAGTCTGCAGGTCAGGCCATTTTCAAAAACACAAGCGCAAAATGAGATAAAAGCCCAATATCAAACGCCATGTATGCCATCCAATATATAATTTAATATACATTCCATACTTAGGGGAGGAACGGGGTGCTAGATAAGTACCAGTTAAGTACCAGGTAAGTAATACACTTAAAGAAATTCAAAACAAAAAGACTTAGCATTAAAATAAGCAAATGTAGGAAATAACAAAAATTTCCAAAAGTTTCAAAAGACAAAACATGTCTTGGCCAAAGTAAAGAATAAATTACAAAGCTTATGTTTCAGCAGCAGGATCCTGCTGTCCAATCGAAGCAGGCTGGCTTGGTGGAAGGAGGAACTGGCTCAGAGCTCTTAGGAACAGGGCAGCATTTGGCATACTTGACTCTAATGTCCTCGCCATTCTTGAACTCCTTCAGCTGATCATCATAGATTTTGCCAGAGCCTAGATTGTACATGCTATGGTGAGGAAGGTTGGGGGTAACCAGATCGGCAAACTGCCCCTTGGCCTCATCAACCCCTAGGGTATAGCTCTGCCACATTATTGGGCTCAGCAGTAC
Source organism: Gentiana straminea (assembly GCA_036785695.1). Taxonomy (NCBI): domain Eukaryota; kingdom Viridiplantae; phylum Streptophyta; class Magnoliopsida; order Gentianales; family Gentianaceae; genus Gentiana; species Gentiana straminea. Next base: position 2,828,762 of record JAVUPR010000461.1, on the reverse strand, counting down.
TTTCGGGGCCTCATCAAGGTGCCCTGAGGACTTGCACTCATGGATAGCCTGAGCAACCCGGGTAGGGATAGAAGCCTCCAGCTCGTCCCTTTCAGCTCGGAGCTTGGCCAAATTCTGACCCAGCTCTGAGTTCTCCTCTGTATACTTGTCGAAAGTTGCTTGGAGCTTGGCGGTATACTGATCATGCATCTTTTTCAGCTCCACCTCGTGAGCTTGAACCTGCTCCTATAGGGCTTTGATTGTTTCATCCTTGGCTTTGACAGAGTCATTGTGCCTCTGCCGGCTAACCCTCAAGTCTTCAATGGTTTTCTTCTGAGCCTCTTGCTAGCTGAGGACTCAGTGAGTCTCTTTAAAATTCTTCCCCGATTTGGGCTCCTTACAATAAATGAGGATATGTAAGAGGCAGAGTACACAAACCAATAGACCAGGACAAGGAATGAAAACTTACCACAGCAGCCAGATCTTTATCAGATAACTCAGATAAACGCCCATGACCCACTGGCGCATCCTCTTCCTGATCAGCATCCTCACCATCTTCTTCACGACAAAAGGTTGACCTCTCCCTTTTGGATCTACCTCTTTGAGGGGTGACGATGCTGGATTTTGTCATGTATAATTTCGGGTCAATTTAATCTAGGGATGATCGAATCAAGGATGATTTTGGGGGTGATTTTAGACTGAGCCTGAGAGTCTCTCTCAGGTTGCCTACGTATCCTGTAATTGTCCGGGAATCAAGTCACACGTAGTTCCTGGAAGTGTATATTTATAGGGAGTTCATTACCCTAACCCTAAACCATGTCGGTTTGGGTAAAATACAGTATTAGCCCTTTGGGCTTTTACCAGCTCATATGGGCTTTACCCTCTTATGCAAGTAACAACATGGATAATGGGCCTACGTGTTTAGAGTGGACTTTGTCCACACCCCGAGCTTTCCGACTTGCAGTATCGAGATGGGCCCATCCTCTCGGTTCTCTGATCATGTCGGTTGTCGATGTCTCAACCCGTAATTCGACCCTTGGGCTATCACTTATTCTTGTTCAGGAGGACCAACTCATGACGCCACGTGGAGGTGCGAGATTTGGTATCGTCATAAGCCCCCCAAATCTATCTGAGCTCTTGAGGTCAGGTCTGATCTGTCAAAGTTGTATCTCGGCCACTGTCATCCAATGCTCTGAATTTAAATCTGCCCTGCGGACTTTCCATGTCTGCTTTACAGACTTTTTTGCCTTAGCATTATCTGTCCCGTGGACTTATAATGTGTGGCTAAGTTGACATCAACTTCGATGCCGTAGCTGTCGAAGGAATGATGAGATGTCCAACTTGGGACTGTCTTGGTTGAAATTGACTTCGATGCAGTAGTTGTCGAAGGAATTTATGAGACGTCTGCAGCTGGGACTTTCTCTGTCGAGGTCGACTTCTCTGAAGAATCTGATTTGCCCTAATTTTGGAGTACGGCATGCAGATCTCGAATGTCAGTCTAACAGTCTTGAGACTTTGCCTTAGCGCCAAAGATGATGCTTCTTCTTAGACTTTGCCCTTTTTAACCAAACGTTGTCGTTGGCTTCCATCTGTATAAACATTTAGCCGGTCATTTGGACTTGGCTTATTTTTTTCCTTGAAAAATTGTTACATTTTTCCTTCTTTTCTTTTCTCTTTGGTATAGACTATCTTACTTTGTTGCGGCCTTTGGCCTTATTCGCACATCAGCTTCTCTCATGTCGATGCATATATATCGATTTCTGCTCCCCAATTATCATGAGAACCTTAGGTTTGGATCATATTTGTATTTTATTGGGCACGTTGTCCCTTAGACTCGTTTTGCCTTGATGATGTCGATTGTCTGTGCACTTTTGTCCGACATGCGGACTGTCCTTGTCTGCTGTGCATCTGCTGATCTGCCGCAACCGATGTCGCTGTTGAATCTGCTAATCTGCCGCCACCGACTAAGAATTCCGACAAACCTAACCGCCCAATGATATTATGTAATGTGAACTTAAATTTGTTCTGATTTTAAAACTTCTGAATGCACAACTTTGCAATGCTATAACTATTTGGCCAGTCTTCGTGACTAGGCTTTTTTTTATTTTGCTGAAATTTTTACAAGTATTTGATGTCAAACACGTTTGTTTCATGTCGATTCCCATTTCTTTGCTCGCTTTCTTATTTGCTCGCTTTTTCATGAGTATTGCATGTCGATGCTCATTTCTTTGCTCCCGAAGTATAATGCAGATTCATCATCTTTGTTATACTTTCAGTAGTTCCGTTTGTTTGGGCGGGAAACAACTGTACCACCTGCAACCCTAGCCAATCGTAGTGTCGTAGCATGACGTCATGGTGCACTAGCCAATTTTATAGTATTTGCTTCAATTTTTGCAGTATGTTGCTTGTCGCTTTTTGTTGTCTGTCATTCACGATTCGATGTCTTTTAGCTCTTTGCTTGTCGAGCCTTTGGCTCTGTTTGCCATTTGCTTTATCGATGTCGTGTTGCCCCCCCAAGTGTATTATGAACCTTTGGTTCTTATTGCACTTGCGAGTCTAGTTTGTTTGAGATCGACTTGATCACCTTAGCATTTTTTGTCACACGGACTAGTTCTGCCATAGATGTATGGTTCTCTGGGCGTGTGGTCCGACATTGCGAACCGTCCCTCTGCCTTAGCATTTTTTGCCCGTTAGCCTCATTTTGCTTTTCGGCTGGTCGAATTTTTTGCCTTATCATTTTTTGCCTTGCAGGCTCGTTTTGCTTTTGGCTATATTGAGGGATCCGACTTGTGGACTTTACCTTCTCTTTGTCGACTGCGTTGCCTTTGAAAATTTGTATCGCGTTAGACTTGTAATGTTTAGGCTGTAAATCCTAACAAACACAAAAGCACCTCGAGGAAAGACATGTTAATTAGAATATTTATGAAATTGTCACATGGACTTATTACTAGACATAAAAATGTAAAAACAGAAATTAATCGAGATAAGGCTTAGCTTAAACGTAATACTTCCTCAAGTTGTTGGCGTGCCACTGTCGAGGAACCGTGGTTCCATCAGCTCGTCCGAGTTGGTAGGACCCTTTGGGGTGAACCTTCCGAATATGATATGGGCCTTCCTTATTCGGTTCCAATTTTCCGGTTGGTTCTTGTCGGCTTGCTTCATTTTTCCTGAGTACCAAATCTCCGACTTTTCTTTGTTGTTGCGTAGTAGAAGAGATGCCCCTGGCTGTCTCCTTTCGTTTGTCGAAATTGATGCCCTTTCGGCTGTCGATATATATTTCCAGCTACGATGTCCTAGTAATTACTGTCTAAAAAGACTGGTAATACGTAACTATCACTCCGGATCTCGGTGTCGTGGTGTTTCTTTGTCATTCATGACTCATGACACATGCCTGCCGAGAGATTTGGACATGGTCCGAACTCAATGCCTTAGCTTTTTTGTCCCATGGAACTTTTAGCTACACTGGCTTTCGATCGAAATGATCATGTTACCTGACCTCGATGCCCTAGTAAATTCTCTCCCTTAGGAGTCAGATTACATCATTGTCGACTCAGACTTTGATGCCATTGCATTTTCATCCCATTAGGACTTATAAACGTTGACTGTCGACACTGAAGGCGTCCGACTTGTGGATCCTCGTAGACCGTTGAGTAGATCCTTTGCGGAATGGATCCTCGAGATACGTAAGACACTAGTCAAAAAGTCGCAATAACCATGAGGTTAGTTCCTGAAATAAGAAGGCTCATCCCGCCATGCTCGGCTAGGAGAGTTCCAAAATAAGATAGCTCAACCCTCCGTAGGGAGAGTTCCCAAAATAAGAAGACTCATCCCGCCATGCTCGGCTAGGAGAGTTCCCAAAATAAGAAGGTTCGTCCCGCCAGTTCAGTAGGGTGAGTTCCAAAATAGTATAGCTCGACCCACCAGTTAGGTTGGGTGAGTTCCAAAATAAGATAGCTCAACCTTCTGTGGGTCGAGTTCCCAAAATAAGAAGGCTCATCCCGCCACGTTCAGCTAGAAGAGTTCCCAAATAAAATAGTTCCAAGATTAGATGCCGAATCGAACTCGGACTTATTAAATATTCGCTCATCGGTGAGCTCCAAATATGATGTCTGGCTTTATTTTGCTTGTCGCTTATCGATATACGCATATCGTCTGTTGCCCCCGAAGTATGATGATTACCTGTGGTCTTCAATATACTTCTAGCAAACATTGTTATCGATTGTAAGTTTGTTAGCGTTGGTTCTACCGTGGGGCGAGTTCCCGAATAAGAAGGCTCATCCCGCCATACTCGGCAAGGAGAGTTCCAAAATATGATGCCGAGTCGAGCTCGGACTTATTAAAGATTTTCTCATCGCTGAGCTCCAAATATGATGCCGAGTCGAGCTCAGACTTATTAAAGATTCGCCCATCATTGAGCTCCAATTATGATGCCGAGGCTAAGATTAGCCTTCGGGCAAGAGGAGTCCGTAAAGCTTGAATTCCGGTGCTCGATATCTCGAGTTTTTTCGTGCAATGTGATTGTGATAAAAAAAACATTGCATATATAATAAATGCTTACAAAGTGTATACGAATTTCAAATAACGATTGTAAGAACCTGGAGATCTAAAGAGCTCGGCTCAATCCTTGGAACTCGAGAACTCGCTTCGTGGATAGCAAGATACGGTAGACAATTCAAAGCTTTCTCGGGCGCCACAGCAGTGACCTTACGGTGGCAATCAGACCTCGAAACGGACTCCGATCAGCACGAAATTTGGAGGGATCGTTCTTCCCTCACTTTTTCTTCGATGTGACCGGTGGAATTGTTATTTGGATGGCTCAATCTCCGGAAATAAGCCTCCGATCTGGCAGCTGTTGTCCATAATCCTGCTGTTTTTTTGGTGCCCTGCAATAACTTCCTTGTCATGATCAGGTAAATAAACGAACTCCGATCGGTCTGAAATTTTGAGGGATCGTTCGGTCCTCATAACTCTTGAATCTGACCGGTGGATTTGTTGTTCCAACGGTTCCATTGGTGGCAAAATTCTTCCGACTTGTCTGCTGACAATTAGGGTTCTACTGCGTTTTTGGGGCTGGAAGTCACTTTCTTGGCGACAATCAGGCAATCAAACGAACTCTGATTGACCTGTAATTTTGAGGGATTGTTCATAACTCCTAATAATTGATTCTGACCGGTGGGATTGTTGTTCCAACGGTTAAATCAGCGGCAAAAGGCTGCCGACCTGTTTACACCCAATTGGGGTTCTGCTGCGTTTTTGATACAGCAGCAACTTCTTTGCGACGATCGGGCATCAAGACGCACTCCGATCGGCCTAAAATTTTTAGAGATTGTTCTTCTCTCTGTATTACTTAATATGACCGGAGTAATTTCATTCCAACGGTTGAATTTCTGGTAACAGGCCGCCGACCTGAAACTGCTGATTAGGGTTCAGCTGCGTTTCTATAATACAACAGCAACTTCTTTGTGACGATCGGGCAATTAAATGAACTCTGATTGGCCTGAAACTTTTAGGTCTTGTTCGTTCCTGATAATGCTTTATTATGACCGGTGGATTTGTTTTTTCAACGGTTCAATTGGCAGCAATAGGCTGCCGACCTGTCTGCTACCAATTAGGGTTCTGCTGCGTTTTTGATACAGCAGCAACTTCTTGGCGATGATCGGGCATCAAGACGCACTGCGATCGGTCTGAAATTTGGAGGGCTTGTTTTTTTCCCCTTCTTCAGTTTGACCGGAGGAATTTTCATTCCAACGGTTCAAACTCCATAAATTAGCCACCGATCTCGCTGCGTTTTTGGCCTTATTTTGCCATTAACATGATCACCATCCCTCCTTCATCCATCACCGATAGAAGGCCCTCCTTCTAGCGCCAATGACGATGCTGGATTTTGTCATGTATAATTTCGGGTCAATTTAATCTAGGGATGATAGAATCAAGGATGATTTTGGGGGTGATTTTAGACTGAGCCTGAGAGTCTCTCTCAGGTTACCTCTGTATCCTGTAATTGTCCAGGAATCAAGTCACACGTAGTTCATGGATGTGTATATTTATAGGGAGTTCATTACACTAACCCTAAACCATGTCGGTTTGGGTAAAATACAGTATTAGCCCTTTGGGCTTTTACCAGCTCATATGGGCTTTACCTACTTATGCAAGTAACCACATGGATAATGGCCCTGCGTGTTTAGAGTGGACTTTGTCCGCACCCCAAGCTTTCCAAATTGCGGTATCGAGATGGGCCCATCGTCTCGGTTATCTGATCATGTCGGTTGTCGATGTCTCAACCCGTAATTCGACCCTTGGGCTATCACTTATTCTTGTTCAGGAGGACCATCTCGTGACGCCACATAGAGGTGTGAGATTTGGTATCGTCAAGGAGTTTCAACAGTCATGACTTGACTCCTTCTCTAGAGCCTGAACTCATCACCTTCATATTCCTCCTCCTGGGTTGCCTCATCTGGATCCACTAGATCAGCAACCTTCCCGGACAGCGTGGGAAGAGGAAGCAGGAACATCCTTAGGATGCTCGCACAGGATCCGAGTTGTAGAAGGACCCAGCACAGTACCTGTCGACCGAGCGGCCACCAACACAGTACTTTCCGTCCTCTCAGATTCCTGGTCAGGATCGAGCTGGGCACCACCGGATGCCTCCTCTTCCTCGGCGGCATCAGCAAACAACTCGGCATAGCTAGACACTTCAAGTAACAAAGCAAGATAAAGTTATCACAAAGATAAGTATGTTGGGAAAATAGAAAATACAACAGATGCAAGAACCCTACGAGTTTCATAATCTTCTTCTTTCATTTCTAGATATGGGTCGGGGCCAGCGGTGGATAACTTGGCGGCATCAATTAACTCAGAAGAATACTTCTTCAGGCCAAGATGGATGCCACATTTTTGGATGTCATCTATCAGTTTCTTATCAATGTCTGTAGGCCGAGGGTCACTGGATAGATCGGCAGTATTCCAACTGCCTAGATTGATCTCCCCCTCAGGACGAAGGAAGAAAAATTGACGCTTCCAATCTCTATAAGAGGATTCTTCTTTCTCAAGGATTCGGACATCCTTTAAGAAATCCCCCCGATGTGGGAAGCAGTATAGCCCGGGCTGTTCAGGCACTTGCTTGCATTGGTAGAAGAGTCTGAAGTATTGAACAGTGAACGGGATGCAAACGCACTGGCACCAAATGGAAAATCCTATGATTGCCCTTATACCATCGAGGACAACCTGGGCGAGCCCCAGTCCATAATACTCAAGGACAGCTAGGAGGGCTGGACAAAGAGGAAACCTCAAACCACAGAGGAGTTATTCTCTATATACACCACAGTACCCTTCCGGAGCTTGATAGGCTTAAGTACCGGCGGCAGGAATTCGAGGGTTGTATAACCTTGTCTTTATATCGTATTGCTTGCATATAGAAGCCAGATCACTTTTGGTTAGCCTGGGATCAATACCGTGACAAGCGGCTTGCGATCTTAAAGCCATATGAGCTTTTAAGTTTCAAACGAATTTGGAAGTCCCAGAAGAGGGAGCAGGACCAGAATAAGAAGGATCAAATTAGAGGGCTAGAATGAGGGGCTCAATCCCCTACGGTTGATTAAAGGCTGGGGAACAGGGTTCAGCAGGCTGAAGAACAATGTTCTCGGCGTTAACCCTAAGATTGGAATTTTCACTCTCTGATTCTGATACAGACTCGAATAACCTCTCTATAGAACTATAGGTTGCCTCACTCATTAACAATAAAGCACTTAGAAATGGGGAAAAGGCAGGAAAGCTTACTTGTGAGAGAACGAGTAGAAGAAGGGAATGGCAATCAGCAAAGATCCAAGATCCGACTTAATAGCAAATAGATTTGAAATGTATGAAGAGACGTGATATGACTGAAGGGTTATAAGCCCCAAAAATGGTCTGGGGAAGTGACCTCATCATTAAGACGTGTGCAAAAATGCCTCTTTTCATGGGTCCATCATAACAGAGTTTGTTGGAAATAATATCTATGTTTTGATGATGATTCGTCAGGTAATTAATAAGATCACTTATAACCCATGATGATGAAATCATAACTAGCTGTTATAGTGCTTAATAAAAGAATAAGCAAGAAACAGTCTAGAGAAAAGTGTATAAGATCTATCTAGAGTCTAAATCTTGTATAGGTTAATTCAGACAAGTGTTGTAATAGATAGGAACAAGGCAAATAGCTGAGTCGTAACAAGAAAACTGAGTCTATATATGAAGAACTGAGGGAGCAGACTCAGTTATGCAAAAATTGAAGAAGATAAGCTCACTGAGGGATACAGACTCAGTTGGCCTATCTAAGAAGACTGAAGAACTGAGGGACATAGACTCAGTTGGCCTACCTAAGAAGACTGAAGAACTAAGGGACACAGACTCGGTTATTGAAGACTAAAGAACTGAGGTGGCAAACTCAGTTAGAAGCTGATTAAGTCATGACTATAAGTCAGGATTTTGGCAAGTCTGTGGTGACCTGAAACTGAACTATAGATCCTGTAAAGCTGAATAATCTTAAGGACAAAGATTATCAGTTATCAGGAGAAGAAGGAAGCTGAATGGTGTACTCCGACTTAGTCATCAAAAGTCGGATGTCAAGAACATAAGGTACTCAGTTTTGAAGAAGAGTAGAAAACTGAGTTAAGGCCTTGTTAAATTTGAACTGACCAAGCGACAAAAGGTCGTACATATGAACGTTGGCTAAACGACAAATGTAACGGCTACAAGAGCTAGTTGACCGTTACATCACCCCTATAAATACACAGAGAAAAAGGATTGAGAAGCGGGGATCGGAGAAGTTTTGAATAGCACATATCTAAAGATCCAGATCCAGAAAATCATATTTCATATCTAGAAAAAAAATGGGAAGCCAACAGAATTGCCTTGGAGATTTAAAAGAAAGATCCAGTAACTCATTAAAGGGAAGAAGGCATCTTGGAGCTACAATTCCATATCCAGAAGAATCAGACAGCTCACTGAATTAATCCTTGATTAATTCTAAACCTAACCTTTGTGAAAAAGGGTTGGATGTGCATAGTTTCAGGAGAGCAATTCCACCTTTCCTCAAATGGTTGCAACTTGGTTGCCACAACTGTTGGTGCTGTCTGCGGACTGTGTGTATATGTGTGGTGAGCTGGTGAAGGAGTCATTCCACCTCCGAAGGATCAGTGTGCAGAATGAAGGGAGCAATTCTACCTTTCTTCATTATGTGTAGACAGTGAAACTAGGGTGTCGTGAAGGACTGTCATAGGCTAGGATTTTGTAACGGTTATCTCAAGATTCTAGTGATACCTCCTACACCACAGGAGAAGGGGAGACGTACAGGATTACACCACCCGGAACTTCCATAAACAAATCTTGTGTTGATTTACTTTATGCATTTTCATTCATGCTGAGATTGTTCCAATTATTGCATAATTACTTTATCACTTCACTCAGCAAACACTAGAAACTGAGTCAGCACAAAACTGATACATAGGACGTCTAGATATCTATTGACACATCTATTGCACTAAAGGCTAGTTTTATCCGCTGCTAGTTGACTAAACTAAGAATAAGTCAGTGTTGACTTATATTCAGTTGAGTTAGCTGAACTGCACACAAGTTAAGGGACAGGAACAAAACTGAACTAAGCATCAGCTTAAAGTTTCGAAGAAACTCAGTTCTTGGGGGACATTCAGCTTTAGAAAAGTATTTTTGGTGACAATTTTATTCACCCCCCCCCCCCTCTAAACTTGTGTTAGCCTTTCCAAGGGACCAACAATTGGTATCGGAGCAGTGCTTCTGTTTTGAAGAGATCCAGAACTGAATTTAAGAGCAGCCAGTTGTTGAAGACCCTTCACGGTATCAGTTGTAAAAGCACTTAATTTGATGAAAACATCTAGAATTAAAAGTTGGTTTATTCACCCCCTAACTTATTGTTTGCAAAATGTATCTGATTTTTAGGATCAATCATCTGAGAGGCCCAGTCCGACAAATTTGCATACAAATTCTGAACCTCAACTCAGTGATGATGTGGATACAAATTTCAACGTCTATATAGACAAATCCAGAGGAATTCCATCACTAAGAGATCTCTCAGAAAAAGAAAAGAAGTTATTGCAAATTACGGTTGACACAGAAGATTCGTTAAAGCAACAAAATGATGTACATTCAACTATGTCAAACCATCAAGAAAAGGAACACTCTTCAACTCTGTCATCATAGCTGAACTCAGTCAAAGAAACTTTGAACTTGTCAAGTTACCGAAAAACTCACATTGGAGTTAAGATTAAAAGACATAAAACTTGACAAACCAAAAGATTGGAATGAGTTTCTTGAAACTGAGATGTCAAATCTTGCTGAAAGATTAATATCTAGTAAATTTGACAAAAGCAATGATGATTCCCCACCCCTGCCCAGTCTCAAAATTTCAAAGAGTACAAACTCTAAGCATCGAGACACTGGAAGACCTAGTAGATTACACAAATAAATTAAAGATGAAAAATCTAAAAGAATCCTTGTGAAATCAACTAAGGTTGAGCGTAATGGTTTATCTAGAAAAAAGTTGAGAAGGCTTAATTCTCTCAAACAAGAAACTGAAAGTTATACTCCAATAACTAATCCAGCCGGACCCAAGAAGATATGGGTACCGAAGAAAACTTAAAATTGTTTTGCAGGAAAAGTCAGTTTTATTGCAAAATCCTCAGAAAAACTGACTTCTACACAAAGCTGAAAATGCAAAAGCTGATGAAGGACAATTTGGTCAAAAGCAGAAAACTTTCCAGCTACCATCTGACGCTTGAGCTGACAAGACAAATCACTTAGAGCCACGTGTCAATCAAGGAGAAAAAGTAGATGTACATCCCTACAAATCTTATTGATTGCGACACGACTCTTAATTGAAAACGATTGAAAGACTAAGAAACGCAATCTTGACAAATTCCTACTCAATCAATTTCAAAACATTCAAAAGCTCCTTCAAGATTTCCCAAATTCAAAAAATCATGGATCGATACAATATTGATGATGGAATCACCACAAGTCTGGATGATTTTTGTCAAAAAATTTCAAACTCCACTCTGTCGACTCAAATTGTAAGCAAAATCAAGAAAATTCGAGGATTGGAAAACTTGATTGATACAAAAGTCACTACTTTGTGTCCAGACGGCATCAAAGACTTCTACAAAAATGCCATTATCACCAATAATGGAAAAAGCTTCAGGACAACGGTTCAAGACAAAAGCATTAATGTTGATGGACATTTGCTCTCACTAGTCTTTGGCTTGGACATTATCGGAGGATCTTCATCTCTAACTTTTGGAAATGAAGAAAAATGCAAGCTTTGGAATGTTACAGCACTCAACAAGGACAAGAAAATTTTCATTGGATCCGTCCATCAACAGAGACCATAATTCAAATTCCTGACGATCCTTCTGACCAGAAATGTCATTGGTCATGCTCGAAATTTCTACACTCTCTCGACAGATAAACTAAAGCTAATCTATGCCATTTGGTTTGAAGAAAGATTGGATTGGAACAAGTTTGTCCTCAATCATTTGATCAAACAAGTTTCAGACGAAATTGAGAAAGCCAAAGGAAGGATGGCTTCTGGAGAAAAGTGATTATTAAAAAAGGGATACGCTTATCTAGTTCAAAGGATACTAGATCATTTCTCCATTTCAAAATCCACTCAAACAGAAGTAAAACAGAAATCAGTGTCCATTGGAGCTAAGAAAAGGAAGATCATTGAAGAAGAAAGTAGTGAAATTTCAGACTATAGTTCAAGTGAAACTATTAGGTTCGATGACCGAACCTTAAGGAGGCAAAGGAGAATGAGGAACAAGTTTCAGACAAAGAAAACTGAAACTGAAGACACTATTCAGATTGATGATGAATCTGAAGGAAGTAAAAGTGATGAATCTGAAGGAAGTAAACGTGATGAATCTGAAGAAAGTAAACTTGATGAAACTGAAGAAAGTGAACCTCCAACTGAGATGCATGGAGCGTACCCTGAGGAACAAAGAGAAGCCTTAGAAGATGCTGAATTTTGTGAGGCTGATTATGAAAAGGAACTGACAAGCCATGATGTTCATTTTCATTATCAAGAACCAGGCTCCTCATCTCAAGTTCATGAGGCAGCTACAAGCAAGTATGTAACTGAAGAATCTTAGCGCCAAGGAACTGGAACTGAGTAAAAATTGGAAGGATTAAAAGATCATTGAAAGTCTGATGCAAACTCTACAGCAGAAACTCTTAAATCTACATGATTTTATTGGAAGAGCACACTATTCAGGTCTACACAAATACTCCAACATCATCACCTTGCGTAAATTATTTGAAGAACGTTTTCAACTATCCTCAAATAAGGGGGAAGAGAAAACTGAAGGTGTTGCTGTTGTTGAGGGGGAAGAAAAAGCTGAAGATGATGCTTCTGAAGCTGATAAAACCGGAGAGGAAACTGAAATCGGTAAAGCTGAAGAAATCCTTGCCAAACAGTTGGTGGATGAACAAGACAAACAAGTAGATGCTGATCTACTGACCATTCAACAAGATGAAGAAGAAATTGATAATCTGATTGAGAAGCTAACTGCAGAAGAAAATTTTAAAGAAACAAGAACTGAGGAAGATGAAGAAGCCTCAGTCAAAGCTGTGCTGAATATCAGGAAGAAACTTGCAATCTGTATCAGATTGAAAAAAAAGTCTAAAGGCAGCTAAAGTCAAAGAAATAAGAACTGAGGGGTAAAAGACTAAAGGGAAGGAATTTAGTCTTATTTCTGAAGAAGAAGAGAAGTTAATGAATGAGGAAATCAAGGAGATTCTGATAAAATTTAAGAATCAGGACAATGAAGAGGCGAATCAGTTGATCAATGAATACTTGGAGATCAAGCCTAGAGAGGGAAAATCAAAAGAAGAAGGAAAGGCAAGAAGACTCCTGGAGACAAAAGGGAGCATCTTTATTGGAGAAAAACTGATGAGTTTGGAAAAAGGAAATTTGTAATAATTTTAGTAACTCGGTTTATTGTAACACTTTCGCATAATAAACTCAACTGTTTGGTTTGTTATCTCAATTATTTTGTTATGATTTCTTGCATTATTCTTTTATTATTGCTTTTAGGGAGGGTTATGATACATCATCAAAAAGGGGGAAATTGTTGGAAATAATATCTGTGTTTTGATGATTATTCGTCAGGTAATTAATAAGATCACTTATAACCTATGATGATGAAATCAAAACTAGCTGTTATAGTGCTTAATAAAAGAAGAAGCAAGAAACAGTCTAGAGAAATGTGTATAAGTTCTATCTAGAGTCTGAATCTTGTATAGGTTAATTCAGACAAGCGTTGTAATAGATAGGAACTAGGCAAACAGCTGATTCGTAACAAGAAAACTGAGTCTATATATGAAGAACTGAGGGAGCAGACTCAGTTATGCAAAAACTAAAGAAGATAAGCTCGCTAAGGGACACAGACTCAGTTTTCCTATCAAAGAAGACTGAAGAACTGAGGGACACAGACTCAGTTGGCCTATCTAAGAAGACTGAAGAACTGAGGGACACAGACTCAGTTATTGAATACTGAAGAACTGAGGTGGAAAACTCAGTTAGAAGTTGATTAAGTCATGACTATAAGTCAGGATTCAGGCAAGTCTGTGGTGACCTGAAACTGAACTATAGATCATGTAAAGCTGAATAATCTTAAGGACAAAGATTATCAGTTATCAGGAGAAGAAGGAAGCTGAATGGTGTACTCCGACTTAGTCATCAAAAGTCGGATGTCAAGAACATAAGGTACTCAGTTTTGAAGAAGATTAGAAAACTGAGTTAAGGCCTTGTTAAATTTGAACTGACCAAACGACAGAAGGTCGTACATATGAACGTTGGCTAAACGATAAATGTAACGGCTACAAGAGCTAGTTGACCGTTACATCACCCCTATAAATACACAGAGAAAAAGGATTGAGAAGTGGGGATCGGAGAAGTTTTGAATAGCACATATCTAAAGATCCAGATCCAGAAAATCATATTTCATATCTAGAAAAAAGGGGAAGCCAACAGAATTTCCTTGGAGATTTAAAAGAAAGATCCAGTAACTCATTAAAGGGAAGAAGGCATCTTGGAGCTACAATGCCATATCCAGAAGAATCAGACAGCTCACTGAATTAATCCTTGATTAATTCTAAACCTAACCTTTGTGAAAAAGGGTTGGTTGTGCATAGTTTCAGGAGTGCAATTCCACCTTTCCTCAAATGGTTGCAACTTGGTTGCCACAGCAGTTGGTGCAGTCTGCGGACTGTGTGTATATGTGTGGTGAGCTGGTGAAGGAGTCATTCCACCTCCGAAGGATCAGTGTGCAGAATGAAGGGAGCAATTCTACCTTTCTTCATTTTGTGTAGACAGTGAAACTAGGGTGTCGTGAAGGACTGTCATAGGCTAGGATTTTGTAACGGTTATCTCAAGATTCTAGTGATACCTCCTACACCACAGGAGAAGGGGAGACGTACGGGATTACACCACCCGGAACTTCTATAAACAAATCTAGTGTTGATTTACTTTATGCATTTTCATTCATGCTGAGATTGTTCCAATTATTGCATAATTACTTTATCACTTCACTCAGCAAACACTAGAAACTGAGTTAGCACAAAACTGATACATAGGACGTCTAGATATCTATTGACACATCTATTGCACTAAAGGCTAGTTTTATCCGCTGCCAGTTGACTAAACTAAGAATAAGTCAGTGTTGACTTATATTCAGTTGAGTTAGCTGAATTGCACACAAGTTAAGGGACAGGAACAAAACTGAACTAAGCATCAGCTTAAAGTTTCGAAGAAACTCAGTTCTTGGGGGACTTTCAGCTTTAGAAAAGTATTTTTGGTGACAAGTTTATTCACCCCCCCCCCCCTCCTCTAAACTTGTGTTAGCCTTTCCAAGGGACCAACAATTGGTATCGGAGCAGTGCTTCTGTTTTGAAGAGATCCAGAACTGAATTTAAGAGCAGCCAGTTGTTGAAGACCCTTCATTGTATCAGTTGTAAAAGCACTTAATTTGATGACAACATCTAGAATTAAAAGTTAGTTTATTCACCCCCTTACTTATTGTTTGCAAAATGTATCTGATTTTCAGGATCAATCATCTGAGAGGCCCAGTGCGACAAATTTGCATACAAATTCTGAACCTCAACTCAGTGATGATGTGGATACAAATTTCAACGTCTGTATAGACAAATCCAGAGGAATTCCATCACTAAGAGATCTCTCAGACAAAGAAAAGAAGTTATTGCAAATTACGGTTGACACAGAAGATTCATTAAAGCAACAAAAGGATGTACATTCAACTGTGTCAAACCATCAAGAAAAGGTACACTCTTCAACTCTGTCATCATTAGCGGAACTCAGTCAAAGAAACTTTGAACTTGTCAAGTTAACCGAAAAACTCACATTGGAGTTAAGATTAAAAGACAGAGAACTTGACAAAGCAAAAGATTGGAATGAGTTTCTTGAAACTGAGATGTCAAATCTTGCTGAAAGATTAATATCTAGTAAATTTGACAAAAGCAATGATGATTCCCCACCCCTGGTCAGTCTCAAAATTTCAAAGAGTGCAAACTTTAAGCATCGAGACACTGGAAGACCTAGTAGATTACACAAAGAAATTAAAGATGAAAAATCTAAAAGAATCCTTGTGAAATCAACTAAGGTTGAGTGTAATGGTTTATTTAGAAAAGAGTTGGGAAGGCTTAATTCTCTCAAACAAGAAACTGAAAGTTATACTCCGGTAACTAATCCAGTCGGACCCAAGAAGATATGGGTACCGAAGAAAACTTAAAATTGTTTTGCAGGAAAAGTCAGTTTTATTGCAAAATCCTCAGAAAAACTAACTTCTACACAAAGCTGAAAATGCAAAAGCTGATGAAGGACAATTTGGTCAAAAGCAGAAAACTTTCCAGCTACCATCTGACGCTTGAGCTGACAAGACAAATCACTTAGTGCCACGTGTCAATCAAGGAGAAAACGTAGATGTACATCCCTACAAATCTTATTGAATGCGACACGGCTCTTAATTGAAAACGATTGAAAGACTAAGAAATGCAATCTTGACAAATTCCTGCTCAATCAATTTCAAAACATTCAAAAGCTCCTTCAAGATTTCCCAAATTCAGAAAATCATGGATCGATACAATATTGATGATGGAATCACCACAAGTCTGGATGATTTTTGTCAAAAAATTTCAAACTCCACTCTGTCGACTCAAATTGTAAGCAAAATCAAGAATATTCGAGGATTGGAAAACTTGATTGATACAAAAGTCACTACTTTGTGTCCAGAAGGCATCAAATACTTCTACAAAAATGCCAATATCACCAATAATGGAAAAAGCTTCAGGACAACGGTTCAAGACAAAAGCATTAATGTTGATGAACATTTGCTCTCACTAGTCTTTGGCTTGGACATAATCGGAGGATCTTCATCTCTAACATTTGGAAATGAAGAAAAAGGCAAGCTTTGGAATGTTACAGCACTCAACAAGAACAAGAAAAATTTCATTGGATCCGTCTATCAACAGTGACCAAAATTCGCATTCCTGACGATCCTTCTGACCAGAAATGTCATTGGTCATGCTCAAAATTTCTACACTCTCTCGACAGATAAACTAAAGCTGATCTATGCCATTTGGTTTGAAGAAAGATTGGATTGGAACAAGTTTGTCCTCAATCATTTGATCAAACAAGTTTCAGACGAAATTGAGAAAGCCAAAGGAAGGATGGCTTCTGGAGAAAAGTTTTTATTAAAAAAGGGATACACTTATCTAGTTCAAAGGATACTAGATCATTTCTCCATTTCAAAATCCACTCAAACAGAAGTAAAACAGAAATCAGTGTCCACTGGAGCTAAGAAAAGGAAGATCATTGAAGAAGAAAGTAGTGAAATTTCAGACTTTAGTTCAAGTGAAACTATAAGGTTGGATGACAGAACCTTAAGGAGGCAAAGGAGAATGTGGAACAAGTTTCAGACAAAGAAAACTGAAATTGAAGACACTATTTAGATTGATGATGAATCTGAAGGAAGTAAAAGTGATGAATCTGAAGGAAGTAAACGTGATGAATCTGAAGAAAGTAAACTTGATGAAACTGAAGAAAGTGAACCTCCAACTGAGATGCATGGAGCGTACACTGAAGAACAAATAGAAGCCTTGGAAGATGCTGAATTTTGCGAGACTGATTATGAAAAGGAACTGACAAGCCATGATGTTCATTTTCATTATCAAGAACCAGACTCCTCATCTCAAGTTCATGAGGCATCTACAAGCAAGTCTGTAACTGAAGAATCTCAGCGCCAAGGAACTGGAACTGAATAAAAATTGGATGGATTAAGAGAGATCATTGAAAGTCTGATGCAAACTCTACAGCAGAAACTCTTCAATCTACATGATTTTATTGGAAGAGCACGCTATTCAGGTCTACACAAATACTCCAACATCATCACCTTGCGTAAATTATTTGAAGAAAGTTTTCAACTATCCTCAAATAAGGGGGGAAGAGAAAACTGAAGGTGTTGCTGTTGTTGAGGGGGAAGAAAAAGCTGAAGATGATGCTGCTGAAGCTGATAAAACCGGAGAGGAATCTGAAATCGGTAAAGCTGAAGAAATCCTTGCCAAACAGTTGGTGGATGAACAAGACAAACAAGTAGATGCTGATCTACTGACCATTCAACAAGATGAAGAAGAAATTGATAATCTGATTGAGAAGCTAACTGCAGAAGAAGATTTTAAAGAAACAAGAACTGAGGAAGATGAAGAAGCCTCTGTCAAAGCTGTGTTGAATATAAGGAAGAAACTTGCAATATGTATCAGATTGAAAAAAAGTCTAAAGGCAGATAAAGTCAAAGAAATAAGAACTGAAGGGGAAAAGACTAAAGGGAAGGAATTTAGTCTTATTTCTGAAAAGAAGAAGAGAAGTTAAAGAATGAGGAAATCAAGGAGATTCTGATAAAATTTAAGAATCAGGACAATGAAGAGGCGAATCAGTTGATCAATGAATACTTAGAGATCAAGCCTAGAGAGGGAAAATCAAAAGAAGAAGGAAAGGCAAGAAGACTCCTGGAGACAAAAAGGAGCATCTTTATTGTAGAAAAACTGATGAGTTTGGAAAAAGGAAATTTGTAATAATTTTAGGAACTCGGTTTATTGTAACACTTTCGCACAATGAACTCAGCTGTTTGGTTTGTTATCTCAATTATTTTGTTATGATTTCTTGCATTATTCTTGTATTATTGCTTTTAGGGAGGGTTATGATACATCATCAAAAAGAGGGAAATTGTTCGAAATAATATCTGTGTTTTGATGATTATTCGTCAGGTAATTAATAAGATCACTTATAACCCATGATGATGAAATCATAACTAGCTGTTATAGTTCTTAATAAAAGAAGAAGCAAGAAACAGTCTAGAGAAAAGTGTATAAGTTCTATCTAGAGTCTGAATCTTGTATAAGTTAATTCAGACAAGCGTTGTAATAGATAGGAACTAGGCAAACAGCTGAGTCGTAACAAGAAAACAGAGTCTATATATGAAGAACTGAGGGAGCAGACACAGTTATGCAAAAAATGAAGAAGATAAGCTCGCTGAGGGACACAGACTCAGTTGTCCTATCTAAGAAGACTGAAGAACTGAGGGACACAGACTCAGTTGGCCTATCTAAGAAGAGTGAAGAACTGAGGGACACAGACTCAGTTATTGAAGACTGAAGAACTGAGGTGGAAAACTCAGTTAGAAGTTGATTAAGTCATGACTATAAGTCAGGATTCAGGCAAGTTTGTGGTGACCTGAAACTGAACTATAGATCATGTAAAGCTGAATAATCTTAAGGACAAAGATTATTAGTTATCACGAGAAGAAGGAAGCTGAATGGTGTACTCCGACTTAGTCATCAAAAGTCGGATGTCAAGATCATAAGGTACTCAGTTTTGAAGAAGAGTAGAAAACTGAGTTAAGGCCTTTTTAAATTTGAACTGACCAAACGACAAAAGGTCGTACATATGAACGTTGGCTAAACGACAAATGCAACGGCTACAAGAGCTAGTTGACCGTTATATCACCCCTATAAATACACAGAGAAAAAGGATTGAGAAGCGGGGATCGGAGAAGTTTTGAATAGCACATATCTAAAGATCCAGATCCAGAAAATCATATTTTATATCTAGAAAAAAAAAGGGGAAGCCAACAGAATTGCCTTGGAGATTTAAAAGAAAGATCCAGTAACTCATTAAAGGGAAGAAGGCATCTTGGAGCTACAATGCCATATCCAAAAGAATCAGACAGCTCACTGAATTAATCCTTGATTAATTCTAAACCTAACCTTTGTGAAAAAAGGTTGGTTGTGCATAGTTTCAGGAGATCAATTCCACCTTTCCTCAAACGGTTGCAACTTGGTTGCCACAGCTGTTGGTGCAATCTGCGGACTGTGTGTATATGTGTGGTGAGCTGGTGAAGGAGTCATTCCACCTCCGAAGGATCAGTGTGCAGAATGAAGGGAGCAATTCTACCTTTCTTCATTATGTGTAGACAGTGAAACTAGGGTGTCGTGAAGGACTGTCATAGGCTAGTATTTTGTAACGGTTATCTCAAGATTCTAGTGATACCTCCTACACCACAGGAGAATGGGAGACGTACGGGATTACACCACCCGGAACTTCCATAAACAAATATTGTGTTGATTTACTTTATGCATTTTCATTCATGCTGAGATTATTCCAATTATTGCATAATTACTTTATCACTTCACTCAACAAACACTAAAAACTGAGTCAGCACAAAACTGATACATAGGACGTCTAGATATCTATTGACACATCTATTGCACTAAAGGCTAGTTTTATCCGCTGCCAGTTGACTAAACTAAGAATAAGTCAGTGTTGACTTATATTCAGTTGAGTTAGCTGAACTCCACACAAGTTAAGGGACAGGAACAAAACTAAACTAAGCATCAGCTTAAAGTTTCGAAGAAACTCAGTTCTTGGGGGACTTTCAGCTTTAGAAAAGTATTTTTGGTGACAAGTTTATTCACCTCCCCCCCCCCCCTCTATAAACTTGTGTTAGCCTTTCCAATGGACCAACAGAGTTATAACGGCAACCCTCCCACGCGACAAGGCAAACCCTAATCGTTTAAAAGGACCGATCTGAGCTCTACCCAGATCAGATTTGCCCCGCCCTAAGAAGCCTGGGCAGACCTGAGGGGCTCATGGCGGGGGTCGGACTAGCCCTTGCCACATGTCATTTAGAGATTGGTTGTATAATAAATGAAGAAAGATAAGAGTAGTAATTATGAGGACCAGGAGCCCCACACCAACTGTTAGAGAAGGCCTAAACCCTATGTAGGAGGTCTGACATGCTCTTCCCGACTAAACCACCGCAGGACGACTCGGTTAGAGTGGAGGTCAGGCTATGCAACCCAGGTCGAGACGACCTGAGGAGCTCAGTGCAGGCTGTCTGGAGCTTTCCTTATTTCGAAGTTCAAACATGTGCCTATATAATAGGATAAACATGGAAAGAATCTCGTGATTATAGGACGTTGATCCTGTCAATCGAATATAACCATAATTATCCCTAAATCAAAGGGATTTACACGAATTAATCCTTAGGGGTAGGAAATAAATCCTAAGACTTGTGGAACAAGAAATAGGGCGAGACGCCCACGCCCCCTATATAAACAAACCCAAAGGAACTACGAAATACTTGATTCCAATAACACACATTAGATATGTAGGCACCTTGAGAGAAATAACTCTCAAACTCAGTCTAAAACAAACCTAAATCACCATCTCCATTGTTCTGTGTTCTTGATAAATCGTTCTAGGAGTTAATTAGGCCCGGATTATTTAAGAGACGATATCCAACATCGTCACATGTCTGGATTTTTAATTTGTAATTGTCTTCTTTTTTTGAATTGTTATCGGTGGGCGGGTGGTATTTTGGACCGGATATAAGCTTAGGTGGAAAAAATGGCTGAGGGCTATCCCCCCTCAGCCCTAACAATAGCTACATCATTGTGTATATATATATATACACACACATTGAATTGACAAACATGATGGATTTCTCCAATCATTAAGATCCATCTCTATATGTGATGAAGAATTATTAAAATGCATGTATTCACCTTCCGATGATTGTTTTCATTAATTTGTTTAGTCAAATATGAAATGTATTCGTTTGATATCCAAAACAAAATTTTTAATTCTTCCTATGACTTCGGGACGGGTATGTATATATATATATATATATATATATATATATAACAATCATTGGAATAGTGGGTCGGATGGGTATTATTACGGGTAAGAAACGAATATTCATACCGTACCCTAACCGACAGGTAGGGTAGGATGGATATCTACCAGGTTTGATAGAACTTACATCCCTAATTGCAGCTATGAGGTTCCGTTTGTGATTGGAAATTATTGTTTCGGGTCATTGTCGAACGGAAAAATTAGATAAAATAGATGAATAAAAAAATATTTATAAATTTTATATACTTGTTTCTTGGAAATGTTTTAAGTGTATCAATTATTCTTGGGATATATTATAAGTTTTATACAGATACCTGTTTTTTTTTGTTTTTTTTTTTTTTGAAGCCATACAGATACTTGTTTCTTGTAAATGTTTTAAGTGTATCAATTATTCTTTTTTTTTTTTGTGGAAAATTCTTGGGATATTGAATAGTTAATTGACAAATTGTGAATAATAGATTTTTAGTATCCTTGCTAAGAAAAACTACCGGTGACAGAGACAGTTATGTAACATTGTACGGCTTTTGGCCTTTGCTAATAAAAGTGTTCGTTTCTAAAATAAATAAATAATAAAATTAAAATAAAATAAAAACTAGTGAAAAATACATGTCAAGACACCCATCGAAAGATGGATACAACCAACCATAAGTCCAACTCTTCTAAAAATAATGTATGAAACTTGTCTAAACTTTTTTTAATTTGATAGATGACTGTTTGTTTTTTATAATCTTGGATAATAGTATCAAACTTGTTCTACCATTTTCTTTCAGAATACTTGTTCTAGGAGTCCGGATCCCCTGCGGTGTAAGATGAGCGGTACAAATTGCTATGCACCGTTTCCGTCCTAATTTTGGACAGATCCGTCCAAATTTCGACGGATCTAGACGAAACAGTCAAAATTTCGATGGGAGCACCATTTCACTTTTTTCCGTCCAAATTTGATTCACTCTCTTCCCGTCCAAATTTGGACGGATCCGTTCAAAATTCGGACGAAAACGGTGTACAGCACTTTGTACCTCTCACCTTGTACCGCAGGGGATCCGCTTCCCTTGTTCTAGTCTACCATTTCAAATGGGGAAATTTGGAGAGGGAAAGTTCTATTAAAAAGAAGGGAAAATTCGAAATAAACACAATTTTTAAAAATAAAAACTAAATCTACACCCCTCGAATTTCAAAATCCACTCCTATCCCTTGCCTAAAAATGAGCGGAACCGACCATTAATAGGAGGTACCTCCCATTTTTC
The DNA here is from genome assembly GCA_036785695.1 of Gentiana straminea. NCBI lineage: Eukaryota > Viridiplantae > Streptophyta > Magnoliopsida > Gentianales > Gentianaceae > Gentiana > Gentiana straminea. The sequence goes on along the minus strand of JAVUPR010000461.1, from coordinate 2,806,265 downwards.
GCTCTCCGGCCCGCCCATAGATAAGAGCTCCCATCTTCCGCCCTTACACTGCCCATCTCCCACCCATGATGGGAGGGCCCGCCCAAATTTTTTCAAATTTCCGCCCAGAGTCCAGCTCAAATTTCAAAATTTATCACCTTTTCGTCTTGTTTAAGCGGTACCGCCGATTTTCTCTCATTTCATCTCTTCAATCTGTAAAATTCAACATTTCATCTCTATCTTCCACCTTCAATTCGAACGATTCTTGCATCAATTTTTTTTTCTTTTAAACAATCTTATATCAAATTATTGTAACAAATTTGGTGGTTGAATTTCTCGAAAAAACAATCGTGGTTGAAGGTTCGAAGTATTCAAAAGTTCATGGTTTCAAGATTCGAAGTTTTGAAGATTAGAAGGATTCTTGGTAAATTTCGTGTTAATTTCATCGTTATAATCGTTTTTCTTGGTAAATTTCGTGTTAATAATCGTTTCTTCAATTTGTTAATTTTCTTTGTTACTTTGAAGGTTTGAAGATTTGAAGGTGAAATTTTTTTTTTGGGCGAGACACCCATAATGGGCGGAATTTCGAAACATTATGGGTGGCCCCGCCCATCAAGGGCGGGAGATGGGCGGTGTAAGGGCGGAAGATTGGAGGTATCTCTTATCTATGGGCGGGCCAGAGAGCGAAAAATGGGAGGTACCTCCTATTAATGGGCGGTTCCACTCATTTTTAGGTGGGGGATAGGTGTGGATTTTGAAATTCGAGGGTTGTAAATTAAGTTTTTATTTTCAAAAATTGTGTATATTTCGAATTTTCCCTTAAAAAAGGGGAGGGAAAATTTTCTATAAAGGATATGAGACGTTAACTATTTAGTAAAAATTGTAAAAATGTTTCTAGATTTATAGATTGGGAATAGCGAAATTTTAAAAAAAAATTATAAAGGGCACAATATTGTCGTAAATAATCAGAAGCTTTCATTAAATTTTTATTTTTTTTGGAAAAAGAACTTTTATTAAAGGATTGGTAGCAAAACTACAGAGTTACAAATAGAGAAATCTAGTCTATATCGATGGCTCAGGCTAGCCGTAGGTTCCTAGAACGCTTAACTGCATTAGAAATAAACACTTGAATAGGAGGGTAAACAATATCCGGAGAGTGGGTCAGCTTGTTCCTCCAGTACAAAATCCCAAAGGCAATCTCACGAAAGAGATAAGGCCACTGTTTGACCAAGGCTCGAGCTATCGGAGAAGGCGTGATATTTTCCATCACCCAATCTAGAACGTCTGCGGTGGCAAAGAAATCTTCCCATTAGGAGGGCTCTAGAATTCGCTTCCAAATGTGACGTGGCCATTTGCAGTCCCGGATGGCATGGAGTGGAGTTTCCTCCCTTTCATGGAAAATTTGGCAGAGGGAGGTACTCGATATATGACGGTATGCAAGGAAACTGTTGACCAAGAGGGAGTTGTGACAGAGCTGCCATAAGAAGAAATTGTATCGCAAAGGCCCTTTTAAGCTCCAAATCCGGTTCCAATCCAGAGTGTGGTGTAATTCATCCTGAGTCTGTAGAGTGTGAGTACATGTATTATAATAGCATCTGACTTAGCCAACAAGTAATTCTAGAAATACACGATAAATACAATAATAATACAATATTATTTATTCGTGATATTATCTTCAACACGTCTCGCAATCCCACAGGAAGAGGCTAGACGTGGAGATTGACCTTGAGTTGAGTGAAGCGCAGATTGCCCAATGGCTTAGTAAGAACGTCCGCAAGTTGATCTTTGGAGGAGATAAACGTAACCTTAAGGGCCTTGGAGGCCACAAGCTCACGAACATTATGAAAATCGATTTCAATATGCTTTTTGCAGGCATGAAAAAGGGATTCACGGCAGGATATGTGGCACCAATGTTATCACACAACAAAACCGGAGGATGAGACATGTGGACGCCCAATTCACGAAGCAACTAGGACAACTATTGAAATTCAGAAGCGGTGAGCGAAAGGGCCTTATATCCAGCCTCTGTGCTACTCTTAGCGACAGTCTGTTGTTGTTTGCAACTCCAACTAATGAGATTTGGTCCGAGGAAGACACGGTAAGCACCAACTGAGCGACGATCATCCGAGCCAGCAGCCCAGCATCAGAATAAGCATGGAGAGTAATATGAGACGTGCGGCAGATGAAGAGGCTGTCAAAAATGGAGTGCTTGAGATACAAGAGAATGCGTTTTATAGCCATCCAGTGCTCATCAGTGGGGGAATGCATAAACTTATTGGCCTTGTGAATAGTAATTGCAATATCGGGGCGAGTAAACTGTGGGTACTGTAGACGACACCCATTACAATACACAACACCCTTTATAATATTTTTAGACGAAATTCGCTTTAATCCACCTTACACGCGTTTATTATGTTTTAATCATATGTTATTTTTTGTTAGTATAAGGGCAGAAATAATTCTATAGGACTAATTTGCCCTTACATTAAAATTCACAATTCACAACAGAGAAACACAGAAGGAACATATACTTGCCTTCCCATCTTGTTGCAGCTTCTCTTCCGGCCAAGTCTGCCAGCTACGCCAAAGCCACCGTCAGTCGACTGCTTTTTGGCTTCCGCAGTTGGTCACCTCCTACAAATTGCTAATAAAACTTCATAAACCCTCTTCGGCGGTGATAGACGGTAGAGCTCGACGGATTATGTTTCCTGGCAGAATCAAACCAAATCCAAAAAGGCACAAGTTTGATGAAGTTGGAAATGGAAGAAAAATGAGAAGAAGAAGGAAAATGGGGAGAAATCGATTTTTCAAAGCAACGATCTATTTATTAAAATAAGAGTGGGAAATCTCCCAAAGTTTGTTCAGTACCAGAAATCAACTTAGTAAATAAGAGAGCAACAAGCCAAAGGGCTATCAATGGGAGAGAAATGGTTTGCTTAAAGGATTGTGCTTGTTGAAATCCTATGGAAGCTTCTCTTGAAATCGGCGTATCGATTGAAGATCGTTGGAAAGTCATGGAATAGTTTCATCCACAGTCTGGATTTCTTCGTGTTACTCGTCAAGATTACCAGACGATCCAATTTTGGTGAGAAGCATAAAGCAATCATCAGATTAACAAACTTTTTCTTTTAGCGTTGAGTTACCTTGATTGTAACGTTTTGATATCATACAGAGTTTTGAAGGTAGACATGTTCAAATGATTGGTGAATTGTTGCTTACAGATTAATTTGTATTCTAGTTGATGACCATTAAGTTGTATAATCAGACTTTGCACCTTTTAAGTGTTTGGGAAATTGAAAGACCTATACTATGTAAGAGTATCACTGTGTGGTGTCACTACATACGTATCGTTTTCACTGTGAGGACACTAGATTTTTTTGGTGTCACTGTGACTGAAAGTGTTACTGTGAAATACACAAGTTTTCCGGGCGTTACTGTGAGGATTGAGGTGTTACTGTGAGGTGTTACTGTAAATTTATAATTTGTTACTGGAAAGAGACGCCAAAATACATAATGTGTCACTGTGATGGTGTTACTGTGTTTTGTTAATAAAATGTGCTTACTGTAAGGTGTTCCTGTGAGATTAAGGTGTTACTGCAAAATTACAAGTCGTTACTACAAAGAGTCACTAAAATACTTATTATGTCGGTGTGGGGGTGTTATTGTGAGTACATAAGGTGTTACTATGAGGTGTTATTGCAATATTATAAGGTGTTACTCCGAAGAGTCACTAAAATATATAATGTGTCACTGTGAGGGTGTTAATCGTATTGTTATTAATAAAAGGTGTTAATGTGACGGTGCGGCTTTGAGTAATAAAATGTTCACTTTCAAAAAGAGATGTTAATATGACGGTGTTACTATTACTGTCACTGCATTATTAATAAAGGGTATTACTATCATTGTATATTGTTAATAAAAGGTGTTACTGTGAGTGTCACTGTGAGGGTGCAGGTTATTGTTAATAAATGTGTTATTGTGCATGTAAGGTGCTGATGTCACTATGTATTGTTAGTAAAATATGTGAGTCATTGTGAGAGTGTCGCTATGTATCGTCACTGTGAATGCGTCACTGTGAGTCACGTTTGTTACTGCATACATGAGGTGTTACTGTCACTATGTATTGTTAATAAAATGTGTGAGTCATTATTCAGGTGTCACAATGAGTCGTGTTACCGTATACGTAAGTTATTACGGACATTGTGTCTTGTTAATAAAATGTGTTACTATGAGCGTGTGACTACAAGAGTGTTACTATGAGTCACTGTGAGAGTGTTACTAATGGTGTGACAATCGAAACTGAAGTAAATGTGTTTTCGGATTTCAAAAATTACGTCGAAAGAGTATCAATGAGATATCAAAATAAAGAGGAAAAAAATATGAATTATGATGAATACATTTAATGATCAGAGGTCGAAATAAAAAGTTAAGGTTGTTTTTAGCGTGTTTCCCATTTAAAAACACTTTTTTGACAAAGAAAAAAGAACGCTAAATGAGCTTCTATGCGTGTTCGCTGGAATAGCTGTAATAAAAAAGAAATTGAGCATGAGTCGAGTATTTCCACATTAACTGAAAATTGCGTGTTCTTTTCTTTCCTTTTTTTTAATTAAGGTATATTTGTCCAGCCCATATAATTTTGTTCTTTTTATAATTTTTCAAATAGTGTGTCATATTTCTTTATTATGTAGTTTTTTTTTGGGTCAATTATTTAAAAGGCCTGATTTTCAATTTATTGGGGGTAATAAGATATTCCGAAATTTTATTTAATTATAAGAACATTCTAATTTCAAATGGATAAAGAGGAAGAAGGAAAAAAAAAAGAAGGAGGGAAAAAAACGTTCAAAGTTAAAAAATAAAAAAAAAAATTAAAAATTAAAAAGAAAAAAAAAATTACTGAACGTGATGAACTTCCCAGGGGAAAAATAAAATAAAAAAAATACTAAGTAAGATGAACTTCCAAGGTAAAAAAACAAATCTTGGCATCTTCTTACCGTGTTCACATTCAGCCGTGGCTTCTTTGAGGGGGAGGGGGAGGGGGAGGGGGAGGGGGAGGGGGAGGGGGAGGGGGAGGTAGGGGGCCTTTGTGCAAAAGGGGCAAACAAATTGTCATTTTCAGCATCTTTTCATCTCTTTGCAAATAGTATATATCTCCACCTACCATTCATTCTTCTACTGTATTCTCAACTCCCTCTAAACTCAGATCATTAATTTCAATATCAAATGTGTGTATCAAGTTGTATATGCGGTGACATCAATATCATTGCATCAGTTATCTAATTGTAAATACGATCATCGATGTCATCGTTTTGAACATCAATGTCACTGCATAAGTCATCAATGTCCATGCATCAGACATCAATGTCACTGCATTAGTCGTCAATGTCACTGCATAAAACCTAACCACTGCATCAGTCATCTCTACTCTTGTTTTGCATTTCTCCAAATATGGAGCTTTTAATATGGATAGAAGTACAAGTTTGGTGAAACTATAAAGACTCTTCACTATGACTCTTGTAATGGCCACATGTTGTTTGTGCCCTCCTGATAATTGAATTCAGTGTGGAATCCCTCAATTCTTTAACACGATCTTGAATCATTTGACGATCTTGTTTAGCTTAATGTCCCTGCATCATTCATCAATGTCACTGCATCCGACATCAATGTCCCTGCATCAGACATCAATGTCCCTGCATCAGACATCAATGTCCCTGCATAAGTCATCAATGTCCCTGCATCAGACATCAATGTCACTGCATCAGACATCAAACCGTATCCTTTAGAATTTTGACGATCCGAGTTTTAGATCAAAATATATAACCTTTAGAAATATGGTGAATTTAAATTAAAAAGAAAAAAAAACAAACAAACATCAGCGCATTTTTTAGTATTATCATCTGGTTGCTTGCTAACACCCAACTTCTTAATTGAAGCTGTGCATCCATTTTTTTAGAACACCATAGTATACTCTCCCATAGGATCCTTCTCCAATTAACGAATTGGTGCCAAAATTGTTTGTGACTTCCTTCAATTCATTGACTGTGATTGCAGAAACAGATATAGGCTGCTGGGCTACTTTTACAGATAGTATTTGAGAACTTTTGGATGCAGGATGAAATTCTCCATCATTTCTTCCTGCACAAAATAAGTTGGAAGGTGAATTAGTACACAAAAAAAAAACATTGACAGGAAGTGTAATTCACGCTTATTAGTCATTGGATTACCTTGTGCTTTACCCCTGTATCCACGGGGACGTCCACCAACATCTTCCATGTCACAGCAGCAGAAACAGTACAAACACATTAATTCTATTTGGAGCAATTAAGTCTATATGTTCTTTCATGGGCTCAACGAGTGAAAATTGCAGTAGGGGCAGCTAGGGGTCTTGAGTATTTGCATGAGAAAGCAGATCCTCACATCATCCATCGTAATATCAAGTCCAGCAATGTACTAATCTTCGAAGACGATGCAGCTAAACTTGGGGACTTTGATTTATCGAATATCATGTTCTTATAACTAAATAAGTTTCATTCTTAAAATTAGAGTGTCCTTATAACTAAATAAGATTTCGGAGTGTCCTAAATGATCATTAATTCTCTAACGATGGCCTTATAACTAATATCCACTTTTTTTTGTTGAGGAAACGTCATTATATATTAAAAGTGGGTTTTAGTCAAATCGTCTCAAATTTTTATTTCGTTACACCCTTTATACATATTTTGAAATATTTATAACTGGAATATAAAATAAATAGTCTAAATAAAACTATTATCATAGTTAAAAATCAAGAAATAAAATGTGATATAATATTAAAATACGTACCACGTAATTTCACGAAAGGAAATTTACATCATTTCAGATATTTATTTTGTATCATATTATTTCTTTCCCATTTTCTAGGACATTATTGGATTTTTGGCAAGTGACATAATACCTGATGACAGTTAATTTGGTATTGTACTTTATATCTCATTTGCCCCGAAATTATGTTTGATTAATAAGAAACAGTCCGAGAATTGTATGATTTATGAGTCGATTGCACAGTGAACAGTTCTTAGCTTACAACTGCATTTACATGAGTTACCCCTGGAATCGGTACTACTTTGCTTTGTTTCGCATGATTTGTAGATGATGCCTGACGATACAGGGTTTCACTCCCTCCACGTGTCGTCTATCGGTTGGTCATCATATTATAAAATAACTCCAGTATATCCATGTCGATGCCCAGGCTCGAGGCCAAGGCCATCATGTAAAAGCCAGGCTACGACTATCGACTTCGTCGATGACCGAGCAGTGTGAGATGACAAGTCCATAAGGATAGAGTCCACACCAGCTAGCGGTGTGGGATAACGAGTCTAGAGTCGATCACCGCAGGTCGGAAGTATCGACTCGAGGACAGGGTCCACACCAGTTGTCCAGGCCCACCCACAGCGATAGCTTGGGCAAGGGTCAAGGCCCATTTAAGGGTAAAGGTGACAATAACACAAGCCGACTTAACCTTAGGGTTTAGGCAAGTATGATCACTATAAATACCCCATTCCAGGAACTACGTAAGGCTTGATTGCTGGAACAAAACAGGATACGTAGGCAATCCAAGATACGGTCTTGGACTCAGCCCGCATACATAAAATCCACCCCTCATTCCTCTTTTTGGCATTAGGGTTCTTGTGTGTTCATCACTAGATTAAATTAGGGCTCAAATCATTAAGGTGACTTAATTTGTCATCGTCATTGGCGCTAGAAGGAGGGTCTTCTATTGATCGAATACGCAAAAACACGATGCCTCCCAAGAAAACCGCATCTAAAACTGCATCTAAAGCAGTCGATCAAGGCTCCCAGATGAATGAACCAATCGATCCTGCTATGCAAGGAGACGAAGATCCCGCCTTGGATCTTATTCAACACGATCCTCAGCAGAAACAGGGGGAAAAAGATCCAACTTTGAATCTTGTCCAGGAGACCCACCAACCAGAAAAACAAGCCCTTACTCCAGAATATCGGGCGCTTGCAGATCAGTTGGCAGGGGCAAATTTGGAGGTAATGTCCAGAATAATAGCCGAGGCAGTTACAGCGCGAAGGCAGGCAGAAGCCGCCCAGAAAGCAGCCATGGCGGAAGGCGGCCAGAAAGATGTAGTGGACAAGCCTAAACTGACTCCTGGGGACGAAGTAAGCGCATCATCCAGCTCGGTGGAAAGGAAGAGACGCGAGATTCACCAAAAACACCAGAGAGGGGATGATGACAGCGCCAGGGAAGAGCTGAATGCAATTTTGGGAAAGAATCAGGTGTCGTTGTGGCTCGAGTCTCCCTTCACGAAGGAGATCGAGAGCTTTCCTAAACCCAAGGGGTTTAAGATACCCAAAATAGAACCTTATGATGGCACCACCGACCCGGAGGACCATCTCCATAGGTATCTGTCGCAAATGAGATTGGATGGGGCCCCCGATGCAATGCGCTGTCGGGCGTTCGAGACGCTACTCGTAGGTCGAGCAAGAGAATGGTTCACGAAGCTACGACCAGGGTCGATCTCCAGTTTTGCCATGCTCGCTCGAAAGTTCCGAGATGCGTTTATAGTCAACAAGAAGTTTCATCTGAGCGCCACGCACCTCATGAACGTGAGGCAGCAAAAAGATGAAACAGTGATGGAATACTTGAAGAGGTTTAATCTCGAGGCCATGCAGGTCAAGGACGCAGATGACCGACTTCTGATCACATCGTTTGTAGGGGGCTGCGTAATACTAAGTTATATATGAAGTTGAGCAGAGACGTTCCCCATACTATGGACGAATGCGTTAACGTGGTGCATCGATTCTGTCAAGGGGAAGAGGCAGTGCGAAGGCACACCCAATCCGACTGGATGGAATCCAAGAAGGACACCCGAGGCCCGAATAGGAATCAGTCCAAGAGGCAGGATGTTGAGAGTAAGCCATCGGTTTGGGACCGTATCGACACATCCACCTCAGACCGTGGGGGCAAGAAGGGACCCTCACGTGATAAGGACTTTATCCCGCTCAATCGACCTCGATCAGAGGTGTTGTCGATTATGCTTTCAAAAAACTTGGCGAGGAAACCGCCACCGTTGAAAAAACCTCGAGAGAGGAGAAACGCAAGCAAATATTGTGATTTTCACGAAGACATTGGTCATACAACCGAGGATTGTATCGACCTGAAGAGAGATATCGACGTCTGCATTCAGGAAGGGAAGCTAGACGAAGTTGTTGACAGATCTCGATATGACGGGCCCAGGGGGCGTGGAGAATTCAAGAGGAAAAACTCCGATCAAGACAGGAACCGAGGTAGAGATGTCCAGAGACGAAGGGATCGGTCACCTCGGAGGAATCGATCCCCGGGTCGAGAAGGAAACAACGAGAGAAAATTTTGGTCGAGATAGGTATGAAGACAATCGACCGATTAACTATGTCAACACAATCTTTGGTCTGGTGAGAGTGATAAAGACCGGACCGGCGAAGAGCCAGCTTGTAGCTCGAGAGAGCGCAAACAGCTCAGATTCACGACAGAAGTTGGATACGGCCCTCGAGATGATATCCCCAAGTCGAGGAGTCATAGCGAAGGGTTAGTCATTGAAGCAGTTATTAGCCGAGCCCGTGTATCGAGAGTCTGTATCGATAATGGGAGTGCAGTAAACATCATATACCACTCGGCGTTTCGAGCAATGAAGTTGAAAGAGAAGGACCTTGCCCCCATAGCGTCTCCCCTGTTCGGATTCACAGGGCAAGCAGTCCATCCCATGGGCTCGATAAAGTTACTCACGACAGTTGGGGACGGCGAGAAAGGACGGACACTTGAATTAAATTATGTGGTGGTCAAGGCTCCATCTCGCCTATAATGTTATTCTCGGACGACCGGCGCTCTTCGACCTTCGGGCTATCATTTCCACATTCCATAATAGCATGAAGTTTCCTACCGGGAACGGTTCCCACGAAGTAAAAGGAGATGTTGAAGTCGCTCGGAGTTGTAACTCGTAGTCATGAATGGGAAAATGGCGAGTTCAACAAGTCTTAGTCGAGGAACGATTCCGAGAGGAAGAAGAGGAGAAGAGTTGGGTCTCCGGTGACGCGATCGAAAACGTCCGACTACGGGAAGGAGAGGACGATCGGTGTGTGCAAGTCGGGATTTGGATCCCGAGAAAAAGAAAAACGACTGCGGTTAAGCTTCTAATCGAGTTCGGAGACATCTTTGCACTGGAAAGCCACCGACATGCCGGGGTTATCTACCGACATCGCGGTTCGCCAAGCTTGAGATTGACCAGGCTAAAAAGCCAGTCAAACAGAAGAAGAGGAATTTCGCGTCCGATCGACTTGAAGCAATAGAGTTGGAAGTCGGCAAGCTATTGGCAGCCCAGATCGTGAGAGAGGTATTCTACCCAGAGTGGCTAGCTAACCCGGTATTAGTCAAAAAGCCCGATGGCAGTTGGCGCATGTGTGTGGACTTCACGGATCTTAACAAAGCATGTCCAAAAGATTCATATCCGTTGCCTAAGATCGACAGGTTAGTAGACTCGACCATCGATTTTGAAGTTTTTGGTTTTTTAGATGCGTATAAAGGGTACCACCAGATTCTAATGGACCCTCGAGACGCGGAGAAAACTGCATTTATCACAGAATTCGGCACCTTCTATTATGTGACCATGCCATTCGGATTAAAGAATGCTGGGGCAACATACCAGAGGGCAGTCAATAAGATATTTGCAAGGCAAATTGGTAGATGTATGGAAGTTTATGTAGACGACTTGCTTATCAAGAGTCGATCTATGAGCCAGTACCTAGTCGATGCTCGAGAGGTTTTCGAAGTGTTGAGAGAAACGCGAGATGAGATTAAACCCGAAGAAGTGTACTTTTGGAGTTAGGTCGGGTAAGTTCTTGGGTTATATGATTTCGAAGGACGGGATTCGAGCTAACCCGGATAAAATTGATACACTAAAGAATATGCCCGCACCACGAAATATCAAGGAAGTACGAGAGGCTCACGGGTCGAATGGCGGCTCTTAACGGGTTTCTATCGAGATCGGCACGGCGTGCACTACCATTTTTCAAGATACTCCGAAAGGCCGGTCCTTTTCATTGGGACGATGAATGTCGACGACCTTTGAAGAGTTGAAGACTTATTTGTCAAAGTTACCTACCCTTACTTCTCCTCGAGAAGGGGAAAAGTTGTTAGTTTATTTGGCGGTATGCGAGGAGGCGATGAGTGCGGTCCTGGTTCGAGAAGGGGTACATGGCCAAGTGCCAATCTACTTTGTCAGCAAGGCTTTGCATGGCCCCGAGGTCCGATATTCGCCAGCCGAGAAGTTAGCATTATGTCTTGTTCATGCCTCGAGAAAGTTGAGGCCCTATTTTCAAGCCCATCCCATTGTGGTAGTCACTGACCAACCACTAAAGCAAATATTGGCAAAACCCGACACCTCAGGTCGATTGGCCAAATGGGTGATTGAAATGGCCCAGTACGACATCGAGTTCGTTCCTCGAACTGCGATAAAAGCACAGGCCTTGGCGGATTTTTTAGCTGAAGGGATCTCCGTTCAACTCGATCAAGAAAAGCAAAGCCCAGAGGAAAAATGGACTCTTCAGGTTGATGGAGCATCGAGTAAGGAGGGGGCAGGAGCAGGGCTCCTTCTGGTAAGCCCGAAAGGCGAGGAATTCCCTTACGCCCTTCGCTTCGACTTCAAAGCAACGAACAACGAAGCCGAATATGAGGCTATGATTACTGGTTTAAAGCTCGCTTTGAAGCTGGGTGTCGAAGATTTGTCAGTTTACAGCGACTCACAGCTAGTGGTTAATCATGTTAAAGGGGAGTATGAGGCTAAGGAAGAAACCATGAAGAATTACTTAGCAGTTGTCCAAAGCCTCATACCAAAATTCAAAACGGTTCAATTCGAGCAGATTCCCCGAAGGGGAGTTACATCGAAACAGAGGCCCAGCCGATTACTCAGCAGGCCACATGGATGGACTCGATCGCCCTTTATCTAAAAGACGGAATACTACCAGCTGATAAAGTGCAAGCCAGGAAAGTTCGACTTCAGTCCACTCGATATGCGTTCTTCGACGACATCCTTTATCGGAAATCCTTTGTAAATCCATGGTTAAGATGTGTCTCTGAAAATGAAGGCGAATATCTCTTGGAGGAAATTCATAGAGGAGCGTGTGGAAATCACTGTGGAGCAAGAATGTTAGCTCGAAAATGCAAGTTAGCTGGGTATTTTTGGCCGTCGATGCAACGAGACGCGAACAATCTTGTTCAAAAATGCAACCCTTGTCAGATCCATGATAATATCTCTCATCAACAAGCACAAGATATGAACGTCATCTCGTCAGCATGGCCGTTTGATCAGTGGGGGGTCGATATTGTAGGACCTTTACCTCGAGCTCCGGGAAATCTCAGATTCGTGGTCGTTGCGGTGGACTACTTCACGAAATGGGTAGAAGCTAAGGCTTTGCCCGACATCCGAGCTCCAACCATTAAAAAATTCTTATGGGTCGACATCCTCTGCAGGTACGGAATTCCGAAAGCTCTAATCTCGGATAATGGTACCCAGTTCGAGGATCGAAAAGTTAGGGAATGGTGCAGTGAGTACCAAATCGACCAGCGATTCACCTCAGTGGCTCACCCCCAGGCAAACGGTCAAGTCGAACAGACTAACCGACAGATCAAGCTGGGGTTAAAGAAGAGGCTAGAGGCAGAAGGTCGAGATTGGGCAATTCAGCTTCCGAGCATCCTATGGTCATATAGGAAAGCTCCAAATTCATCAACTGGAGAAACTCCTTTCTCTTTGGTATATGGGTGTGAAGCGGTGATTCCCGCCGAGATCGGAGTTCCTTCTCCTCGAGTTCTGGCCTACAATGTGGAGACAAATGATCCCGAACTCCGACAAGAAAGGGACAATGTCGAAGAGCGAAGAGAGATAGCCTCAGCCAGAATGGCAAGGTATAAACAGAAGATCTCTCAGTATTACAACTCGAGGGTCAGGCATCGATACTTCAAGGTCGGTGATTTGGTTCTAAGGAAGAATGAAGCAAGTCGACAAGAGGCGGTCGGAAAGTTAACCCCGAATTGGGAAGGACCTTATCAGATTCTGAAAGTCCACCCCAAAGGGTCTTACCAACTTGGTCGGGCGGACGGGACTACTGTTCCTCGACATTGGCATGCCAACAATCTGAGGAAGTATTATGTCTGAGATAAGCTTTTATGAACTTTTATTTACTTTTAATGTTAAATTTTGTAATAAGTCCATGTGACGATCTACGACATTCTAATAAAAGTATGCTTTCTCGAGATGTTTTTTGTGTTTGTTAGGATTTATAGCCAAAACGATACAAGTCCAATGTGACAGGAAAGTTAAAGGCAAAATAATCAACAACGAATAGAGAAATCCGCAGGTCGGAAATCTAGACAAGCCAAAGCAAAGTTAGCCTAATGGGCGACGAATGCAAAGGCATAAAGACGGTTCGCATGGTCGGGCCAAAGGTCCAAGCTAAAAGCCGAACGAGCCCAAGAGGCAAACAAGGTTTAAGCAAAGGACGGTTCGCATAGTCGGGCCACCTGTCCAAGTCGAAAGCCAAACGAGCCCAGAGGGCGAAAAAGGCCCAGACAAAGGACGGTTCGCATAGTCGGGCCACCTGTCCAAGTCGAAAGCCAAACGAGCCCAGAGGGCGAAAAAGGCCCAGACAAAGGACGGTTCGCATAGTCGGGCCACCTGTCCCAGTCGATGGTCAAAAGAGCTCGAGTAGCGAAAAAGACCAAAGACCAGGGACAGTTTACACTAAAATGCTCAGCCTAAGGGGTGAAATACTAAGGCAAGCATATCAATCTCAAGTGTAATAAGAACCAAGGGTTCATAATACACTTGGGGGGCAACACGATATCAATAATAAAAACGACGAATAAAGTGAGTAGCGAGTAGCAAACAGAGCCAGAGGCTCGACAAGCGAAAGACTATAACGCATCGAGAAGACAAGCAAAATAATGAGAAAGCAAACACAAGTTAAATTACAAAATCAAAGCAAGTTAAGTTCAGAGCATAGTTGTTACAAGATGCGGCCAGGTCGAAATACCAGCCAAAGTTGATTTTCAAAAATGTCATTACAAAGTTTCAAATTTAAAGTGTAGAAGATAAAGATCAGGGGTTAGCTTCAGGGGTCGGACTAGGATTCGCAGAAGTCGGTTCTGTAGAGGTCGGATCGGCGGCAGTCGAAGCAGGAGCTGAAGTAGGAGGAGCATACTTTATGGCCAAGGACTCTCCCTGCTGAAACTCCTCGAAGTACCGATCATACAGCTTCTCCGAGTCGGGATTATAGAACATAGGCGTCTGGAGAGTCGACATGTCGAAGCTCGGAGTGACCTCCTTCATTTGATCCACGGCCAGCGTATATCCACCCATCATCGAAGCTCGCATAATAACTTCTAGATCATCTTCAAGGTTGGATGACTTGCGATACTCCATGATGGCCTCAGTCTTAGCCTCCTCGACCTGCGCCTGCGCTCGATACAGTTCAGCCTGCAGCGCATCTCGATCTTGACGAGCCTTCCTAGCTTCTTCATCCGGCTTTCGACACCGCTGCGGCTTCTCATAGTCTTGAGCCGGCTTGAGCGGCTCTCGACCACGATCTTGCCTTTCATCTCGCACTCGGTCTAGCTCCTTCTCGGTAGTGGCCAGCTTTGCTTCGGCAGCCACTAACCTATTTTGCAGCTCCTCGAGCTTGGCGACCGACTCTTGCTTCAACTCGTTATACTGTTTTTCTACAGCAGAGAGTGCGGCGCCTTTTGCGATGTTGTCTTGGAGTAATCTGCCATTCTCCTTCTTGATCTCGTTCGCCGACTCTCCGGTTTTGGCCGGCCGACGAGCGCCTCTCGACCAACAAGAGTATGCTACAAAGTGAAAAAACGAGTCAATAAATAAACGGGGTATGGGCCTCGAGGAAAGCAAGTATAAAAAGAGGGATCGACTTACGAGGCGATTCGGCTTTCGCGAGAACATAAGACAGGTCTGTCATCCACACCGGCGTAGTCATCAAAAACCCGGTCCACACCGATTCCGACTCGGCGGTGGCCTCGGCAACCTTTTTCCTCTTTGCTTCTCGAAGGCGCTCCTTTACCACCTCGGCAACGAAGGTCTTTTCTTTGTTTGCACCACCGGCTCTTCAACATTAGCCTCGACGTTCGAGGTCGGATCGATATGTTCCTCTTCGTCTTCATCTCGAAGAGAGCCATATCGGACGGTTAGCTCGCCGGTGGTCGAGGGCACTTCGGTCGTTCCGGCCCGGCGGACGACTCGGTGACGGCAAGATTTGTTCTCGGGTGGAGGAACCCCCGCCCCTCGAGAAGAGGAAGGCACGCTGGTCTCAGCCACTGGCAAGCCGGTGGTGGCCTGACCCTCGAGAGATGGTGCAGCTACGACCGTCGCCTCAGGAATGCGATGAGGGTTGGTGACTTTGGAGAATTTGCCCACTGCAATACAAGAAAAAGACAAGTTAGTTTTTAATCAACAAACAACAAGTTATCGACTTAAAGAACAGCTAGTATGTAAAAGCAAGCAAATAAGTAAAGCATCCTACGATTCTCGTGATCAGGAACGTTCAGGCCTACATAGGGCATGGGCCCAGCTTCCTCTAAGTGAGCCAGGTGATACAAGAGGCTCAAGTCTCGAGTACACACCTCGAAATTATGCCCACTCAGGAGTCGAGCCTCGTGTGGAGCCGGTTCTCTCCCAAGCTTGTCTTGTTTCCCTCTCTCGACCTCCATTGACCGATGTAGGGGTTATCAAGGCCATGTGACGGACAAAGAAAAATCGAGGCTTCCACTCCCCACGAGAGAAGGCCCCCTCGTAATGAACTCGTGGCGATTTGCTCTCCTCTTGAAGGAATACCACAACTTGTCGGGTGTGGCGGCAATCTTGTAGTAGTATCGGAACACGGGCACCGTGAAAACGGACTGCGCCACTCGACACGCTATGAGGAACCCCATCGAGTTCGACGCCATTCGGGGCGAGTTGAGACACGCTTATTTCATAATGATGAAGGACGGCCAGAACCGCTGGGCAGAGTGGAAACCTTAGTCCGCTTGCCAGTTGATTTTCATAAACAGTGCAAAACCCCTCTGGGGGCTCATCCGCGAATCGGTGTAGGCCTGATGGGAGTCGAGATTCAAACGGAGGATGAACTATGCTATATTTCCCACAGATTTCAACAATATCCTCTGGGGTAAGTGTACTTAGACATCCCTTAGCACCCTTTCCATCCATCCTTGTTACTAGTTTTTTGGGCTGGTTAGGGACAGGAGGAGGGGAGGCTGAAGGTTCGCCGGACTCTTGCCGGAGAAGAAGATCGGAGGCAACAGGTACCGGAATTTGGGATTGGGAAGGCGTTCCGCTACCCCTATCGGATTCTGTAGCACTACTACTACTTGACATAGATAAAATCAAACAAAAAGATGAAGAACGCTAAGATAAAAGAAATGATCTTACTTGGTGTTTTTGAATTTGGGATGATGATAAGAAATAGCAAGCAAGTTGCAGCAGCGTCTATCTCCCCTCCTTTTATATGCTTGTAAAAGATATGGCAAATGATTTGAAAAGACGGGGGATAATGGGGGTTATAACTACTGAAAATCGCGGTTATCAAGGCAGTGACGCGTCTTTTGCGGGATTCGAAGCGTTTCGTGGGCTAGAAACCGCTCCACGTGGATGCTAGGAAGTTAGGGTTATGAAAAGGCGGGCTTTCTCCCGCCCAAAGAAACACCCAACTCGATGACGATTCAAATGACAGACCCGACCTCGGACAACGGAAGTCGCCTCTCTCAAGTCTGGGGGGCTTATGACGATACAGGGTTTCACTCCCTCCACGTGTCGTCTATCGGTTGGTCATCATATTATAAAATAACTCCAGTATATCCATGTCGATGCCCAGGCTCGAGGCCAAGGCCATCATGTAAAAGCCAGGCTACGACTATCGACTGTCGATGACCGAGCAGTGTGAGATGACAAGTCCATAAGGATAGAGTCCACACCAGCTAGCGGTGTGGGATAACGAGTCTAGAGTCGATCACCGCAGGTCGGAAGTATCGACTCGAGGACAGGGTCCACACCAGTTGTCCAGGCCCACCCACAGCGATAGCTTGGGCAAGGGTCAAGGCCCATTTAAGGGTAAAGGTGACAATAACACAAGCCGACTTAACCTTAGGGTTTAGGCAAGTATGATCACTATAAATACCCCATTCCAGGAACTACGTAAGACTTGATTGCTGGAACAAAACAGGATACGTAGGCAATCCAAGATACGGTCTTGGACTCAGCCGCATACATAAAATCCACCCCTCATTCCTTTTTTTGGCATTAGGGTTCTTGTGTGTTCATCACTAGATTAAATTAGGGCTCAAATCATTAAGGTGACTTAATTTGTCATCGTCAATGCCATTTTGGGAGCAGGAGACAATCGGACCAGAGCTGCTAGATAAGAACCATGGGCTAGAGAAGATAGACAAAGGGTGAAGAATCTACTAGAACTGAAGAATCCCGGCCCAGCTGCGGCAAAGCCTACTAGGCCTCAGCTTGGATGGGGAAAGCTGCGCCGACATTGCACGTGAAGTTCTTAAGTCGGCTAGGGCTTTAGTTACTTGTAAAGTCGGCTACAGTGCTATATAAGGCCTGTAACAGTCATGGAATAATATATACACAAATAATTATTGATATGTACATATATTGAAAGAGATATATTTATTATTTGGAGTTCTTAAAGCAAGTTTCTTCTTCCTCTTCCCCCATGCAATCACTAGCTTGAGTTGTTCAAACAAGTCTTCATCATCATGGAATGAAACTTTGAACGTTCTTTCATATTTTAGATTGATGATTACTTAGCCATGAATTAACGCGCTATTAATGAATCTACATGATTAACACACTTTAAATTACCAATAAACCAGAAGCGTAATAGTGTTACCCAAAATATAGGCTTTGCCGCACCAGCCGCAGCGGGGCAACTCAAAAACCTTGAGGGTTATGTGCTAGCTACGTTTGATTATCAGGTTTAACCTATGTGTGTCAGTTATGGTCAGTCTAGTATTCATCTTCATAGTTTAGAAAGATGGAACTCTGCTAAAGTGTTAAAGTGGGCATAGGTTATCGATCGTTTAGGTACTGCCAACCATTGTCGGTGGCTGTCTAGATGAGGTTTCGGGTTAAACCGGTATCTCTAATTCTTAGTGCATGTGATGTTAATACAACCTAAGTTAAGTTAACTGCATATAAGGCTAGCTGTCTGGCAAAAAGAAGTTTAGCCAAATTAGGGGATTGCACCCGCAGTTGAATAATATAAAGAAAAATTACTAATTTTACTGGAAATTACGTACAGGGATCGTTAGTTATAGAAGATTGGTTAATACCAAGCTAGGTAGATTGGTTGGGAGGAAAGGGGTGAGTTGTAATGTTTTGTTTTCTTGTTTTGTTGGTCAACGACAACTATTTTTTTCCTTAGCCATGCGTTAGTAACTTTATTTGAGAAGTTGCTCATGTCTTGTAGGATCGACCATTGCTCGTTTGCTATACTGTCATCTTGCTAGTATCAGTGACTTACACGCGATCAATACCCCAACACATAAACACCCCCCCCCCCCCCAACACTCAAACACTCAATCTCACAAACACACTCCACTAACACTCTACCATCCCCTCACTTTCATTTCATTGCATGTTAGCAAAACATTAGATAGATAAATAAGAGAAATGGTTAGAGAAGAGTTTAAAGAATAAGAAGAATGATTCTTCAATTGCTTATCATCCTCTAGTTGTATTTGTAGATTATTTGCACCACACGAAGATCACAACGACGAGGGCTACGTTTTGGTACAAGAAACTCTTCAATCGGGTAAGAAATTAGAAAACCCCAACTTCTAGTTCTACGTTATTCTATTGTTCTTGAGAAATTGGTGATTAGAAGTTGTTAACAATCTTAGATCATGTTTTGGTTGTAGGAATCGAAGAAGAATCATACTTTCTCTTGAGTTCTTCAAGTTTTGTGCGGACTAGAGTTTGCGTCAAATTTGAGGTTGGAGGTTTTCAATCGAATATTTCTTTGTGCTAATCCATGCTTTAGGCCTTGTACTATGGTGTGTATTGGTATGGTGTTGTTTGGGTATGTTTTTAGCATGATTTGGGTGAGGATTTAAGGGTCGCATGTGTTGTAAACATCAAGGATTCGACCCTGAAAAGTTGTAGATTTTTTGAACTAAACAGTTAGGCGCATACCTAAGGTTTGGCAGGCACGGGCCTATCAGACTAAAGTTGCAAGCAGGATGCAGGATTGATAGACGCACGCTTAAGTCCCGGTCTATGCAGATTCGTGTTTTGTTTCTTATTACGAGTATGTCTTACTGTAGAACCTCATATGGTGTAATTTAAAGTGATATGCTTGTGTTCTAGTGGTTTTGGCTCCGCATTGTGATTCACGTGGCAGTTGTTACAAGTGATGATGTTTTGGCCTTACGTAATGTTGAATTTGATAGTCAATGTCTTCTTTGTTATGTGGGAAAGTTAAGGGTTCCGTTTTAGTGGATTCAGCTCAACACCTTATGGAGACCCTATGCGGGGAGATACTCGTGATCATTGGAAACCTTATATCTTAGTCTTGTGGGTATTGGATTAGAATCCAATATTTTTATGACTCGTGCTAAATAGTGTAACTTAGAATGGTCTAGGGTTTAGAAGTCCCTAGGAAGACTTCTATGTGCAATGAACTTGAGCATTTAGCTTAAACTCATAAATACATACTTGAGAGTCTAGTAGATAAAGTGTTCTAGTCCTTGGTGAGGCACATTTAATTTTCAAAATCGCAGCCGAGAGATTTGACCCTGCGGGGAGACTCAAGGCCTTTGACTCCACTTAGGGCAGGGAGTCCTATGCTTTTTCAGGGGTTGAATGTGTCGCGGTGCAGTCTTCACGATGCATTGTGTCCTTGAACTTTTGTGCAACTCATTTTCTTGTGTTGTTGAGTTTTGCTAGTGCGACTAGTAGAAAGTTGTCAGACCTTGAACATATGCGGTTTAATATTATTGTCTCATTTTTTGTTATCTTGTCGTTGCTTGTTTAGATTCGATGATTCTACTTCCTACTAAGTATTTTTGTACTTATCTCTTTTCTTATATTGTTCCCATCCCGAGAAGGCGATACTGGTTACATTGATGACTATGAATACGAGTACTTCGATGAGTGACCTCAGGATGATTTGGAAGTGTACCAAGCATGCACATAGAGACACTCAATTGTCTTACTTGCCGTAATATGTCTTCTATGATATTCACTAGGGTTAAACGTCAGACATTATGTCTCTGACACAATGTTTGAACAAGCTCACTTTTATGCAATGCAGGCCTTCAAAATGGATTGAAGACACTGCTTAACGTTATATTATTTCAAATGAACTTATACATGTCTAATCTCAATACATACAACTCATTGCCTATACAACTATTTTTATTAGCTTGTAATAATAAACCTAACCTGTGACCAGAAGGGCCATGCGCCATGACGAGTGTTACAACACACGCACGTCTGATTAATCATGATGTAGGACCTATTGATCACGATGTGGGTCCACCATAATCAACGGTGCAAAAGTGCGCGTGTGGCAGTAGCATCACCCATGAAAGAAAAAAGAAAAAGAAGAAACAATAGTCGTATTATTCGTCGTCGTCATCATCATCCTCCGAATCCTTGACTGGAATTTGATTCACCATAAACCTCCAGCTATCTCCATCCTCTATTTCCCACTGTTTTTTCAATTCTTTGATCGTCTTTGATGCCGCGGCAGCAATCGTAGGGTTTCTATCTTCCGCGAGTCTCTAAAAAAGTTTCATGAAATTCGGTTACAACACATTGCTTTCTCATGTAGGCAGTTGTTATTGACACAAAAACGAATCTACTCTGAAGAGGCACCAAACTGAGATTCGACCTCTAGAAATTCGAATGTAAGCTCAACACTATTCGACTTTGCAGAGGTCGAAAATGACAATTTCCGACCTCTGTAAATTCGAATCTAACCCAAAATGTGGTGCCATAGTAGAATCTCGTTATTAGACATTAAAGCGAAATGGTTAAACGTTAAACCTGCAACGCCCCCATGCCGGCATTTCCAAGAGTCCACATTGATGGTGCAGATGATAATGCTCTCGCTAAAGCTTTTCTGTGTTGCACAATTTTCCGAATAAAAAAAATCATAAAAATAAATAAATATGCGTCCGTCAATGCATCACAATCGATCTACTGTAGTACCACGGCTATCAAGAGACGCCACACGTTGGTATGAAAATCAACTTTCAAAAAGTCGTGTATGATAATAATAATAATAAAACAAGTGTATGATAATCATGATAGAAAGGCTGTACCTAGCTAGCACGATGCAGTCCGTCCATTTCTACTCTCTCACACACACAATCCCACTCCTACTGTGTGAAAGAGGATAGAAATGGACGAACATGATGAATCCTCTTGGCACAACCTTCCTACGATGATCGTACGATAAAAATTTCATGTTTAAAGGATTCCTAAGAAATATATCCCAGTGCAGGGAAGCATCTTGTTTATATGGGAAAGGCTCGGTAAATTAGGCATACCTGGTATCGATATTAGGGGAGCTTGAACACTCTGCCAATAACGAAACACTGCCCTTCGCATCCATTGCATCCAGATCAATGAGTGTTGCGAATAATAGTTCTAACTGCTACAAAAACAGGAACTTGTAAAACCGTAAATCCATAATTCCATTCAATTCAAAATCAAATCATCATATATGCAACACTTAACCTCCTCAGGATCGGCGTAGTCGATTCCATCAGCTTCTGAAAGCGCAGATGCTATGCCCCAATATGCTTCCTGTACATAAAAAATTCAAAACATGGACTTAGATATATATATGCATGCAAGATAAAAAGTGATACGCGTGATTCATGATCAATATGGTAGGAAATGAAGTTTTTCGGATGCTATTAACCTGAACAGCGGAAATACGTTCTGCAGACATTTCTCCTTGAAGAAGGTCAAGGATTTTCCCGTTCTTTTCAAGGCTTATCTTCCCTTCACGGTCTTTCGAGTTCAGAGAGCGTTTTTCACCGTTTAGAGGACTACAAGGTCATATATATTATAAGGAATGAATCATCAGACCAAAAAATAAAGTTTACAGCACACATATAATGCAACAGTAAAACGTGTTGTCGTGTGATCAGAGAACACGGGTGGATACAGTCCCTTTATAGAAATATATAAAATAAGACAATAGGCCTCGTGGCCTGACCCTTCTCTAAACCTCGTATAAGCGGATACTTTCATGCACTAGACTATCGGTATGTTGGATAAATGGAACGTGTTAAAGCATCAAAAAGAGGATCTTACGAATCGTACATCTTGCTCACCATCATCTCATGAACTTTCTTGATAAACTGCGATATCATTAAGAAGTATAAAATACGGCATTACAAAAACAGAACAAATAAAAAAGAGAAAAACGAAGAAATTTAAGGTAGACCCCACAACAGACCTCCAAAGCCATGAGTGCATCTTCCATAGCTCGCTGCTTAGCAGCAAAGTCAGCACGACGCAGATCAGCCTGAGTACAAGAAAAAACGATGGATTAGAAAGTCTCGATTTATGTTAGGTAATCGCTCCTTTTTCTCTATTTACGACCTCATGGATTTTCTTGTAAAACACAGATGGAAATGTTTGAAAAATGTTCGCTTTAAGAAGCCGAAAACCTTTAGGTAAAGCCATTCCATATAAGTCTATAAGACAATCACAATAAAAAACAAAAGGTCACAAGACGGAACCTCTAATGCACCATCGCTCCAATGTCGGTCAGCAACGGTCTTCAATTTAGATTCAGCTATGTTCTTGAGAATCTGAAAAAACGAACCGAGTCAACAAGAACAACAATCAAGAGAAACATATCAGACTCTGTGTCGTTCGACTTACACAATTGACTAAGAAGAAAAAAGCCTTACCGTGGCAACGTGATGCAGCCTTTCAGCTTTCCGTCGCACACCAATATCAATTTTCTCAGAATCTTCTCTAGCCCGAGCTATGAAGTGTAGCAACAATGTCAGTCATGAAACATTAAGCAAAAACTGCCTTATGACATTACTAACAGATATTCTAACACCCCAAAACTTGGGCCAGACAACGGATCCGGTAACTATTCAGGCCCATCGTCCTCGCCTGGCCTAATATGGTTACCCAACTTATCAAGCGATATTACATTCTCCCCCTCTTAAGGAATTGGCGTCCTGCAAGGACCCTACCAAAGGATTTCAGAGGTGGCCCCCACCGCCTCTCACAGAGTGGCACTTAGTTTCACCTGGTAGTCGGCTCTAATACAACCTGTAACGTCCCAGAACTTGGGCATGACGGCGCTACTTAAGGCATAATGGATCCAGTAACTACTCAGGCCCATCGTCATCGCCTAGTCTAAAATGGTTAACCCAAGTTACCAAGTTCATCATGTCTCAACCTTATATCTTAATAATCTTTCTTCCATTTTTTCAACGTGGGATATTACAGGTATATTATTATGGGCATCAGGTAACATGTTGGATTCATATACTGCTCTCTGACTTTCCAAAAATAGTCTCTAAACCTTTAAAACATTGAAAAATAACAGAGCCTTTTAGGTCATGTTCTGTATCATCAGTTTATGGTGAACTTTAGTCACAACTTAAGCAAAGCTAAAGAGCACTTACCATCAAGCTTTAGGAAATTCATGCCAAGAATAGCAACATCTCGGCGTACCCGGGCATCTAGTCTCATAATGCCCCTATCAAAAAGTACAGTTTCTATGTCATTTTTAAAAGCTAATTCTCACTGGGGAATTTCATCAAACACCAAAGCATATGTACAGCCAAAAGCAATACTTTGTCACAATACAAAATAATCGAAAACCAAGATCATGATTTACACAAGAGAGAAAAGGCAGTGTCTGCTTACCGAGACAGCATAACCATGTCGTTCCTAGCCCTTTCATTGACATATTTTGCATCATTATAAACATATTTACAAGCTTCAGCTAATCCTTGATGTGCAATATAATCTTCATCATCAGCTTGGGAACTGCAAATTCGCAGACAATGATTAAAACGGAAAAATTCTTTTTATTATCAGAGCACATAATTATGAAAAAAAAATCTAAAATTGCAACAACCAGCCTACAGATCGAATAACTCCACTTCTAAGATACTCTGCAGTGGCATCTCATTCCGCTTGGTAATGTTACCAGTCATTTGACAGGAATGACAGGCTCACGGATATGCAAATACGAGATACGTGAGTGTGAGATTTTCGAAAAGTATAGGATACGGGTACAGAAGGCATATATATGTAAATTCAATATATATATATATATATATATATATATATATATATATATAGATATGAGGTGTGTATCTAAGTGTTTGGTGCATATATGTGTTGGATACCACAAAGGATTCAATCAATCAATTCCAATATCTGAAATTAAAACTCGAGACGGATTATAAATCTTGCTGATGAAATTTCAAGTAACCCTTACCTACATACATCTGAAAGTGAATGATTAGGATTTTGTCTGGTACACTCCGTGGTCGTCGTCGTTTCAGTATTCTGACGACGATCCCTCGCAAAACACGTTGAAGATCCCCCACGCGAGTAGGCACCACCGAGCTTTCCTCTACGCCAGAAGCCATTATAAGTGAACTTCATTCTCAATCTTGAGAAATGTGAGTTGCTGTGTTTTCTAGGCTCAATTCCCTGACTAACAACAATAGCCAAATTCGGATGCTGAGGTGACTTGAGAGATGAATACGCAATGCCGCTATTATTAGCCATTTCTTTGTAATCAATGAAAAATCTCTGTATAAACTTCTTCCCAGCACCAACTGAGTAGGCTGGTAGTATAGTGTTGGGTGTAATTGATCAAAATAGCATTTCTGTAGGCAAACAAACCTAAAGGCCAAAACAAAAGTACAACTTTACTACAAAAACACAAATAGAAGCTAAAATAAACAATCCAAAGAATTGAATTCAATAGCATTCATAAATTGGGTAGCATCTCTTAACCCAAAGTTTTAAACTTTTGCTACTACAATAGACAGACATTAGGTATAACAAAGGGGCCAACTACCCATTTAACCCAAAATAAACACTATTATATATCCCTTAAAATTTATATTTGCCCCCTTCAAATTTTCATATGTCCGAGTCATTGCCCCCTTTACCCGAGATCATACAGACTATAAATTATAAGCACTTACATTCAAAAGGAAGCCAATTTCCCTATACATGCTAAGAGGGTACTTAATAGTAAACAAGATAGTCAAGAAAACCAGAAGATTAAAGTCCAATTTAATACACTCTCTGTGCCAAAATTCTCTCCCATGTAGGCAAAAGATGGTCATAAAGAATCATCAAGTAACAAAAAAATGGAAACAATTCAAGTGAAATCAAGAAGATCCAATTATTCAATTGAAACTTACCTAATTGTTGAAGAATACAGGTAAAGAAAGGAGGAAGGAGAAACCTAGATAAAATACATACTGTGGATATACCTTGTCATAGAAGGGAACAGTAAGAATAAGAAGTGAAGGGACATGGAAGATTCAAGAAACACAAGCCACAAGATAAACTTGTGGCCCCTTACTTGCCACCAATAACCCAACAATGTAAATTTAAACAAACTTGAGTACTACGTAGTATATACTACATTATTATTTTTTTTTTTTTGTTTCTACGAATGCTTTCACCAATTAATAGCTGATGATGAAAGGTTGATTTTTACTTGCTGACTCTACGTCAAGTGAATTGATCGGTACAGCGGCGGATCCGGAAAAAAAATTTAGTAGATGTTCTGAAGTAAATTCGAAAACCCAAAGAGGATATTAATAGTTTTTTTTTAATATTTTTTAACAACAATGTTACATCGTTTTAATATATTTTCCGGATCTCAATGAAGACACAGGCCCCGTCCACATGGGTCCGCCCTTGATCGGTGGTGGAGTGATTTGAACCCTATGGTTTATAATTAGGATATAAATTGTGTCGCTTTAATAACTCCACCGGTCATTTGATTTCATTTGGAATCACCAACTAAGAATTTCCTGATGGTGAAGCATAAATTTTATTTTACTTTGTAACATGGTTATATTAGGTGAAGTGTGTAATAACTATATATTTATACGTTTTTTTCAATAGCAGAGGTGTGTACGGTGAATGAGGGTAAAAATATATATTTATAATAATAGGAAATACTATTGTCCAATCAATACAAAGCAACTGGACCATCCAATTTACCGTTAGATTAAGTTTAAAATAATTATAACCGTTTGATGTATTTGATACACCATAAACATTCAACGTAGGCAGCTGGTAATGCCGGGTCAAAAAAATTAGGTACAGGGCAATATCTCTTTAATAATTCAATTTGACAAAATTAACCCTTTGTCTTCTGAACGCACATGCTCGTTTTCATCTCATCTTCCATCTCTTTCGTCTATTTCTCCTTCCAATACTCCTTTCCATTCCAAATTTCAGTTCTCATTCACTTCACCTTACGGATCTTCACAATTTGATCTTCTTCCACCAATACTAAATTGATTTTCGTTTTTTTAAATATTTCTTTAGCTTGCAAAAGAAGGAAGTGGGCCAGAAATGGATAACAATTAATAGTGTATAATAGAAAAACCGAAGAATTCATTATAAAAGAATGGATTAGCTGTGTTCTTCTTTTTTTTTTTTTTTTGGTATAAGGATTAGCTGTGTTAAAGTACACAGTAGTTTGCTATTTAAAATAGAACTAAACACTACATTAAAGAAGCAACGTTTTTTTTTGTACACCCTGAGTTTTTGAGCAAAAACGTAAAATGGAACTTAATTTATTATTTTCCTATTTAATATGAGACGGTCTTTTCACACAAAACATGTTTTACACATTCCAAAGGCGAGAGTGGGCTTCGTTTTGATATTTAACACATATATCATTCAGACCCTAAATCAGTCAGGAATTGTATATTATTCAGACCATGTTACAAGCCTGGAACATTACGTTTTTCAGACCAACTTTTGGTTTGAATAAAGAGACATTATTATGTACGCTTGAAAAACAATACGGACCGTTTTACAGGCTGAAAAATAACGTTTTCTGCTCCTATTTCTAGTCAGAATATGACCACAGCGCTCTGAAAATTTCGAAAACGTATCGGACCATTCTAGATGCCGGACATGTAATGTTTTCCTGACCATGTTCGGGTCAGAATAAGCTAAATTATTCTGACCACGTTTGAGTAGGTATAACCCTATCTCTGAAAGATTTAATAAAATAAAATAAATGAAAGGAGATATGTTTTATTCAATGATCAAGTGTTGCCCCAGTACATTATTATATAGTGCTTTGACAGATAAGGGAAACTATTTAAATTACAGATAAAATATAAATAATAAAATAGATAAATGCTAAATAAAAGTTAAATGAGGTTTGATAAGTTGCAACTTCTTCAAACGTCTGCACCTTCTTCTTTATCTGATATTTTTGCACTTTATCCTGTGAGTTCAAATCAGGTAAGCCGGAGTTTATCTTAACAGCGCCCCGCAAGCTGACAGGGAGTGAGCGAAGTGAAAGCTTGTCTGAAAGGTACCGGAATCTAGCTTTGGATAACCCCTCGTGAAAACATCCGCAAGTTGGTCACCGGAAGAGACATGCCTGAGAAGAACATCCCGATTGAATACTTTCTCACGAATAAAGTGAAAATCGACCTCGATATGCTTGATCCAGCCGAGAACAAGCTGATCCTTTCGCTGCCACAAGTGAAATTCAGGATTGACAATTGTTGTAGGATTACCTATATTATCAATTGTAAAGTTTGATGGGCACGGTTGAGAACCATCCACGAAACCCATCAAGTCATGGCTCTTAAGAACTGGAACCATTTGGGGCATCCATATGAGAAATTTTAGGACTAAAAAAGAACATTTTGCTGGGGTTCGATACAAAAAACCTCACAGAAAGATTTATTGTGATGATAAAATAATAATAACAATACTAATCAACCAAAAGAGAAAATAATAATAATAATAATAAGGGGGTTCTATTGGGGGCTATTTACAACTTGCACCACAAAATTTTACTTTTGGCACCGCGGTTAATATTTCTATTATT
This sequence comes from Gentiana straminea, assembly GCA_036785695.1. Taxonomy (NCBI): domain Eukaryota; kingdom Viridiplantae; phylum Streptophyta; class Magnoliopsida; order Gentianales; family Gentianaceae; genus Gentiana; species Gentiana straminea. The sequence goes on along the minus strand of JAVUPR010000461.1, from coordinate 2,778,119 downwards.
TCCATACTTCATACACCATAAACTCTACTACTTTCACCAAAACTTTTAAAAAATTCAAACTAGTCCTCCCAAAAATTCACCCCCTCAATTTTTCCGGCGACCGCCGCCACCCCCCACCACCTCAATTTACAGCCCAAAACCATTTTCTCCACCACCCTCAAACACCCTCACCACCATCCTAACACTTCTTCATATTCCATATAGCATAACCCCTTTCTCCCATTTTTTCCGACGACCTCCCCCCCTCAAACCATTTCTCCGGCAACCCCCTCTTTCAAACAGCACCCTCCATTTCCGGCGACCCCCCACCATTTTCACGACCCAAAACATCATTTTTTTTCATTTCCACCACCCCGCCCCTTCCCCTCTGCAAAACAGCTGCCCTCTTCCTTCCCCGACGCTCCATTTCCTCCCTCCCCTTTAACAGCCGCCGGAAAAGGCACCAACGCAACACAATTTTTTTATTGGAAACCCACCTGCAAATCGACACCCCTCGTCCATGGATGAATGCATGATGGTTGGGAAGGGAGGCCATAATGTTTTCACAAATGAAGTGAGGGAGGAGAAGAAGTGAGGAAGAAGGAATAGAAGAAGAAGAAGAAGAAGAAGAAGAAGAAGAAGAAGAAGAAGAGAGCTGCAATTTTTTTTGTTTTTGCTTTTGGTAAATGAAGAGTTGCGATTTGGATGCTTGATTTATGGAAGGGGCAGCGGCTGAGGGAGGAGGAAGAAGGGGGTGGCGGCTGGGAGGGGAGTAGGTGAAGATAAATTAGGTTTTTTTGGGGAAGAGAAGAAAACTTTAATTTTGTATTAATTATGGATTAAAGTGTAATTTTATTTTTTATAATAGTTATGTGGTGTATAAAGTAAAAATGTGGTGTGTAGAAGTAAAAAAATAATAATAACTAAAAGGGTGCCATAAGTAATAAGAGGGGGGGGAGGGGGGGGGGTGCCAATAGAACCCCCTAATAATAAAGTCAATATATAATGATTTTTTTTCTCGAGAACCACAGCTCTCATCCAATTCTTCTCTGCCTTTCTCCTTTACGCGGTAACCGTTCGCAATCACTGTCTCCTTTGTCATGACATGAGTCGTGAGATTCCTTTAGAAATTGATCGATTTATTTTTGTTCCAAAGCTAGAATCATGTCCAATCCACCTATTTTGGCATCAACGGGATTTTTGCATAAATCCTTGAGCTAATTTTACAGAATAAGGCTAGCTTGAGAAGGTGAAGCCATAAAAATTAAACAGGAGTATATGAACAAAGAGGATGAATTAAGGGGGACAACGGAGGGAGAAGAATTTATGGGGTACTACATCGTCAAGCTAATTTATTTTGACTACAAAAATAAATCAAGGAAAAAAAATATGAAGAGATGCGGGGTGGGGGTGAGGGTTCTTATAGATTACGGTAACGAACCCCCACCCAAACGAATTTCTTTACGACTGACCAGGATCTGAAAGACGTTAGTCGAAAAACTCTGATACCATGAAAGATTTAATAAAATAAAATAAATGAAAGGAAATCTGTTTTATTCAATGGTCAAGTGTTGCCCCAGTACGCTATTATATAGTGCTTTGACAGATAAGGGAAACTATTTAAATTACATATAAAATATAAATAATAAAATAGATAAATGCTAAATAAAAGTCAAATGAGGTTTGATAAGTTGCAACTTCTTCAAACGTATGCACCTTCTTCTTTATCTGATATTTTTGCACTTTATCCTGTGAGTTCAAATCAGGTAAGCCGGAGTTTATCTTAACAATCTCAAGTAAAAATATAAAAATGTCGCTATAAAAATTTCGAAAACGTATCGGACCATTTTCGAAGCCGAACATATAATGTTTTCCTGACCACATTCGGGTCAGAATAAACTAAATTATTCTGACCACATTTGGGTAGGTATAATGTTTCACATTCTGACCGAACTCCGGCCAGAATGTAGGCGCGTGTGAAAAAAACATTAAGGGTAAATTTGGAAAGTAATTGTTGTGTAATAAGACAAATGGCTGTGTGAAAAGACATTTCCCCATATAAATACATTACACAAAATGAGAAGCTAGTGTTTTATTTTTAGGAAATATCTTTTCACACAAAATTTTGTCTTATTACACATTATTTAGTTTTCCAATTTTGCCCTTATTTTTTTTATTTACGCGCCTACATTCTGACCGGAGTTTGGTCAAAATATAGGACATTATACCTACCCAAATATGGTCAGAACAATTTAGTTTATTCTGACCCGAACGTGGTCAGGAAAACATTACATGTTTGGCACATAAAATGGTTCGATACGTTTTCGAATTTTTTATAGCGACGTTTTTATATTCTTACTTGAAATAGGATTATACCTACTCAAACGTGGTCAGAATAATTTAGCTTATTCTGACCCAAACGTGGTCAGGAAAACATTACATGTCCGGCTTCTAGAATGGTCCGATGCGTTTTCGAAATTTTCAGAGCGCCGTGGTCATATTCTGACTAGAAATAGGAGCGGAAAACGTTATTCTTCGGCCTCTAAAACGGTCCGTATTGTTTCTCAAGCGTACATAATAATGTCTCTTTATTCATACCAAAAATTGGTCTGGAAAACATAATGTTCCAGGCTTGTAACATGGTCTGAATAAGATACAATTCTTGACTCATTTAAGGTCAGAATGATATGTGTGTTGAATGTCAAAACGAAGCCCACTCTCGCCTTTGGAATGTGTAAAACATGTTTTGTGTGAAAAGACAGTATCTTATATAGGCAATACTTACTACATGACTAAATATACGATGAATGATATTCTCTTACATCGGAATTTTTTGTAAAAGTATGTACATATATTTGAAAAATTAAAATCCATGATCATCCATAGTAAATTCCTAGTTCCGCCACTGACTCTACCCACTCTAGAGGATATTTTAACCCCACCTAATATGCAGACTTTAATGGTACGTTTGTTAGGACGGAATGTAATGGAATGGAATGATTTTCATTCCATTCCAACGTTTGTGTATGATTATGATGGAATAGAATGGAATAAAATTTTATTCCAATGTAATGAAAAATGTCAATGTTCATTCCTTCAAAAAATGGATGGAATGCGATGGAATAAAATGAAAATCGATAAAACACATGGGTGATGGGGTAAGAGTGGGTGGGTGGTAGGGTAGGTGATGAAGTAGGGTAGATAAGGTAAGGGGTAAGGGGTAAGGGGTAGGGGTAGGGTAGAGTAGGTGGTGGGGTAAGGTAGGATAGGGTGAAATAGGTTAGGATAGGATAGGATGGGGTGGTGGTAAGGTAGAGAGGGGTAAGGTAGGGTAGGGTGGGTGGTAGGTAAGGGTAGGGGTGGGTAGGGTCTGGTAGGGCAGGGTGGTGGGTAAGGTAGGGTATGGTGGTTATGGTAATATACCGTAGGGTGGTAGGTAAGGTAGGGTTGGGTACGATGGTGGGTAAGGTAGGGTGTGGTGGTGGGTAGGATAGGTAGAGTAGGGGTGAGTAGGGTAGGGTTAGGTGGTAGGGTAGGGTATAGGTGGGTGATGGTGGAGTACAGTAGGTGGTGAGGTAACGTAGGTAGGATGCGTAGTGTAGGATAGGGTGATGGTGGAGTAGGTAGGGTGGGGTGGTAAGGTAGGGTAGGGTAGGTGGGTGGTGGGTAGGGTAGGTAGGGTGAGGTACGTGGTAAGTAAGATAGGGTGGGTAGAAAGACATGGTGCAATGGGTGTGGGTAAGGCTACCCCACCCCACCCCAGCACTTCCACCATATCCTACCTTTTATTTCATTCTTTCTCATCTTAAACGCAGTAATGGAATGAATTTATTCAATTTCATTCCTATTAATTTATTCCATTCCATTCCATTCCCGCGTAACAAACATGTCATAAATGAATGTGAGCTACTTCCACTTGTAGGAGAAAATGACGATTTTTTAGTCTACGTATTAGTTAGTAAATAGGAAATTTTTGGAAGGTATATCTACATGTACCGAATTGACAGGTAAATATATCTGGACCAATTAGTTTGAATTCAGTTTAAAAATAAAAAGTCTACAGTTTGTCACATAGTTGAACTCCGCATATGGTGGGTGCACTCAATAACTTCCCGGTAGTAAAGTGGCGAGGGAGGTTCGGGAAGTTCTTGCCTATTATATTAGTTTATTCCATTCCATTCAATTTCATTCCTATTACTTTATTCCATTCCATTCCATATCCACAATCCTAACTAAGTTGTGCCAGCTGTGACACAAGTGTACGTGCCTGTAGTAGCACTAGACGTAGCACTAGTGACCGGTTAATCTCATCCCTTGGATGGAGAAGTTCGGTGGTGCAACGAACGATGATTTGAATGATGAAACTGGATTGACCAGTATGTTGACAGTGAAACTGTCTGTTGAGCACAAAAGTGATGCCCCGTAAAGAGCCAGTGAGATTGGCTTTAAGATCTGCTTACATGTTTGAGTAATCGTGCTTGTGACACTGTGACTAGGAATTGCAAATTTCAAATCCGTTAATCCATTGATTAACATGGAGTTGTTACCAAATTTGAGATTTGGTCCTAATCACAAGTGTCAAGTATGTGTTGAAGCCATGTTGGCTAACTCACCGGTTGGCCGGTAGAAAGAAACACAGAACTTCTAGATTCATGCAAACTAGAAGTGATAAAGTATTATGTTACTTTATTGAGTATAGCACCAAATATTGTGATATTTAAATGCTGAAAAGCGATGAGAAGGCTTGTAATGCCTCGAGGGTTGTCAGAATGAACTGATAAACATAGCAAACGGATGAGATGTATCCGTAGGGATTGTGATGGTGGATATGATGTATTGTTTCATGAGTCTTGCTAAGGGCCCGGCATCATTCATCAAACAACTACACCATACACACCTCGGTCAAGTGGTATTGCTACGTGCAAGAACCGAACTCTTAAAAAGTTGATGGATTCTATGTTGATAAGTTCATCAGAACTTGTAGGGGGAAGATGTCCTCTCAGCAGAATTCATTCTGAACAACATCCATTCGAAGAAGAAGGGTGCTACCCCGTATGAATTGTGGAGTGGCTAAGGTCTAGCTACAAATTCTTGGAAATGTGGGGGTATTTAGTTAAGGTATAAGTACCTAAACCAAAGCGAGTGAAGATAGGACCTAAACTATTGATTGTATATTCATCGGATATACTTTCAAGAGTAGTGCCTATTGGTTTCTGGTGCGTAAAACCTACATCTTTGATGTACATGTTGTGTTCTTTGAAGATCTCTTTCCATATGAGGAAACAAAGAAAGAAAAAGCAAGCATGAGTAAGCGGACTTATGAGTCTAACATAGAGAGTGAACCTCAAGAACTTGAGGAGCCTCGTTGTAGTATAAGGGCTAGGACTTCCAAGTCATTTGCTCCTGATTTTCTGACCTATATGGTAGAAAACAAACCCAGGACATACGCTGAGGCAGTGTCAATTCCAGAAGCCCATTTCTGGAAAGAGGCTATAAATAGAGAAATCCATCATGCAAAACCACACTTGGGAGTTGGTTGATTTTCCATTGGGAAATAAACCACTCAGGTGCAAGTGGATCTTCAATGAGAAGTTAAAGGTAGATGGATTTATTGTAAAGCGTTGTTGGTAGCCTAACGGTATCGACAGAAAGAAGGCTTTGACTTCTTACTCACCAGTTACGAGAATTACTTATATAAGGTATAGCTGGAGACTATAACCTGGAAATCCATCAAATGGATGTTTGTGGTGAGTTGAAGGAAGAGATGTACTTGGAACAACCCGATGGGTTCATAGTTCCAGGCTAAGAGAGTAAGGTGTGTAGACTTGTTAAGTCTCTTTGTGGCTCGAATAATAGCTAGAGCAATGACAGACCTAAACCTAACCTTGGAAACGGCGCCAGAAAGCTGACGGACATTACCTAGGCTATACAGATCCTAACCGACAGTGTATCGGGTCAAACTGTAGTGCTAGTATGGTGAGTCAGGTGTCGAATCCTCAGGGAAACGTATGGTAATTCAGAGTGTGGCTAAACACCAAGAAGCTATTATTAACTCAATCTAAGTCGCAGTTTTTCTTTTTTCTATTTAGTAACAGTAAATAAATGCATAAAACTAAAACAGATATATATATAGATACATAAATATATATATAAATATATAGAAATACATATATATATAGATATAAATATATATAGGTACCAATACAATATATAAGATATAAATACTAGTAATATTATAAAAGACTAGCCAAGAATACGTCACTGAATCAGTATCTCTTTTTAGTAGAAATAGATGTGCTCGATCTTTCCTTATTTTAAGGTGAATCAATTATATATGAATCGGTGTATTCCTAAGCTAGACAACTCCTCCTCACACGAGCGTATGAAATTGTCATATGTCAAATTGTCATCAGTTTAATCTCCACAACTGCCCCATGCTAATCTTAGTTAGTCGAACAGGGTACCGAGTACAAATCTACCCCGGATAAAAGAGGTTATTCCGTTTGTCAGACGGCCGATGTTATTCAAGAGGCTCCGGTTGTCAGGCGGATCGATTTAACACAAACGGTGTAGTTTTAATCAAACTGTGATTTTAACATTATTATGATCTTGAACACAATTTTAATAAGATTCATCTTTCCCAAGACAAATCTGCCCCCGGGTAGGAAATAGGATTCCGTTGTCACGTTTTCACTCGGCCATTTTTACCCTCCGGTTTTTCTATCATTTATCTCATATCCTAACTTCTCTGGTCAGTTCATCGTTAGGTTATATGTTGCGATTCATCTTGGTTAATTACGTCAATCCGAATATTATCAATACGTTGCAAGATAGAAAAAGATTCATTATAATCGATTTTAATTCAATTTTAACATAGTCATCATCTATTTCCCTAAAAAGATAAACTAATTCAATTTCATATCTTGGCTAGATATAGAGTTAGCCTAATATCATTATAACTAATATATAGATACTAATAACAACAAATAAACATAAATACATTAAAAAGTTACCGATTACAATTGTAGTGTCGAGCCGTATTCTCCGGAAATAGCAACTCCTTTAGCAACAACGAGCCTTGATAAACCTTCTAAGTACTAAAACGATACTTATACTACGGTATTATTTTGACGAGTGTCGTTTACGGTATTTACGTAACTACACACTAGATTAAGATTATATATATATATATATATATATATATATATATATATATATATATATATATATATATATATATATATATTGGTACAACTTCCTCAAGCTGCAAATGAGGAGTATTTATAGAGTGGATGTCAAGGCCGACGCGGGCCGGTGTAGTCCCGGCGCGGGCCGGTGCTACGATGGAGATTCTCTCCCCGACGGTCCCCGTGTCTTTGGTGGCGAGAGAGATTCCGGCTCGGGCCGGGTTTTTTCGGTTCGGGCCGGATCTTGAAAAATATCTTTCTTCCGTTTCGTCCTGTTTCGGTTTTAATTCTTCAGTTTTCTATCACACGTACCCTGAAACAGTCAAAAACACGAGCCACAGTAATTTTGATCATAAAAACTATAAGTTTTACTAAAATAATAACGATAATATCTATTTATAATGATTTCGATTTTTATGTGTTTTTAGATATATTTTTATAGAATTTATACGATATAAAAAGTCATATAATATGATTATATTTTTATCATACATCAACTACTCCCCACTTAAACTTTTGATCGTCCTCGAAAGAAAATAAGCGATAATATATAAACTGTTATAATGCAAACAATATAGCTCTTCTAGATTAAATTTCTAACTCAGTAACGTATGCTGTCAACATTATAATCATATTAATTTTATCTATCTAAGATTATTAAAAAAATAAAAAGTGTGTATAACTTAATAAATTAGTTATAAATATTATCTAAATGAAATTCTACATGAATTACTTAATAACTATAAAATAAAATACTTAGAATAGCTTTGTAATCGCCACTATATGAAATTTTGGAATCAAGGACTAAGTCAAGTAGTTGGCAAAATGGCTTATAACGTTCAGGCTCAGGGTGTTTGGCTAATCGAAAGGATAACAAAGGGAAATCAAAAGAAAATAGAGGCAAGTCGTACGTGCTTACACCTTCAACTTTTGATCAAAAATACCTTGATCAGTAACATCCTGACACTGTTTGTTTTTTTTTTTTTTTTTTTTAACAAACAAAAATATCCGAACTCATTACCAGAGTCGACTATCTTTCAAGTGTCATGAGGTGAGTACGGATACATCAGCACTTAATTATTCCAACTTTTTCTTTTCTAGAGAATAACACTTTTTGTTAATAGATTGCCTTCCGAATAATATTTATTCCAATCTCAGCATATACCATTATTGAATTTCAATGTCGTCACCGCTATCCATAAGCACATACTAAACTTGCGGGATTCAAAGAAATGTAGACCAATTTAAGTTAAGGGTCGGTTATATCTAGTTAATCATAATGGCTAATTTCGAGTGAGGTCTTGATCGATCACTCGCAAGGCTCGAGGGGGGACAAAAATTGGAAATTACATTCGGGTAGGCTTATTTGGCCATAGTTAGTCAAAGTAATGCCAAAAATCTCATCATTCCTAATCCGATTCCAAATTCATACTTGTCTTGAAAACAAAATCATTCTAAAATTTTATTATAATTATAAGTAACTTTTGTCTAATTTCAAAAAAAATAATATTTCATACTATTTATCTAGGTATACATACTTAAAATCTTGATAAAAATCTAACATAGATATAAATAATATAGAAATAATATATCGAGATTACTTTACTTAATTAAAAATTTATTCTATCCAAATATATCATTTTTATTATAATGATTAGATATTATTTCGTTTATTTCCTTAAGATTGATTAAACTAAGTGCATCAGTAATTGATATACTAAATTTATTTTATTTACTAACCAATCTCTACTCCCCACTTACGAATTGGCATCGTCTCGATGTGTAATGAGTAGTAAAAAGTTGGTTGAGGAAACAAAATAAATTTTATAACGGGTGAATATTGTTACGTGTCATATAGATTAGCGTTTATATAATATAGCATAATAATAAAAAAAACATTAACACAAACAAATATATTACAATATTAAAAAGTACAAGTGAACTACTAAATACTATTATAAACTAAAAACTAAAACTAAGTTAATCTAGTTATGATTAAACTAATTTATTATAAGTTAATTTATTCTATCATTATTATTATCTTTGATATTCCTTACAACTATCATAACTACCTAATTTTCTCCACTTGAAGATCCTCCCGGAATATCGACTGGTAGTAGCCCTACCTGAGGAAGTCGAGCTGGAAAGTACTCATCAGTCGCTCTTTCTGGTACCCTAGCCAAACGAACACTTATTCTGGAAATCAGCCATGCAAAAGGCATAGGTGCCGGGATCGGTCTGCTTCCAAATGCAAAACTAACAGCTGCTTTCTGGAATCAATATTCCCCAATCTATAACAGCCCCGCTCGTTATAGCATACAACAGTAACAATTCATCATCACTGAGTTCCGAGAAATCATCAGTTGGATAAACTCGTGAATTGATGAAACGTTTCCAGGTTCTCAAATGGGGAAGTAAAGCGGCAGTGGAGACATCTCTATCCCTATCATAATGTTGGAATAAAACTTGATAAGATTCCGAACATTTGTTAATAAATCCTTCAGCGGTGTCAAGTCTCCACTGATACTCATAATGACTAGAGGGTGATGTTTGGACTGGTGGTATATGAAAAATTTGATTGATTACGGTAGAAGTAAAAGGAACAACAGTACCTCTAATGGTAACAGACTGTAACGACTCTACAGTACTAGCCTCTGCAAGTACCGAGTAAAACTCTCTTACCATTGTAACATTAATTCTTCCTCTGGGCATACGACAAAAATAATCCCACCCATCTGCGTCCATTCTTATGAATGCCCAATTATCCACTTTTCGAAAATTTAGACCTCTTTCAACCAGCACCGGTGATTGGTTGAAATTACTCAAGAAAGGGTGTGGATTTGCTTCATTCATATAATTGTAAGGAATGGGGTGGAAAAACGGATAATGCGAATTAGGGAGTACGGAGTTTGGGGTATGCGGAGGAGAATAACTGTTAACTGACGAATGATCGGACATTTTATACGGAATATATAAGAAAACGAGAGGCTTAAGAAGTGAATTGGCAAGCTGAGGAGTGAGCCCTCAGTTTCCTTATATAGAAGTGCCAGAAATAGGTAAGAAACAACCTGAATGAGGTCGGTAGAACACCAGACCGGCGCGGGCCGGTGCTACAGTGCTCGGTCACAGATTTTTGCATTTCAGGATGTTCTATTAGGTTTATTCAGGGTGAATGTATGTAATTTTATCTAAAACAGGGGTGGAAAATTCTAATAATACAGAAACAACGAAAAAAAACGTAAAACTGCGCAGTGTACTAACCACAGAGTACATCAAATTGTCTAAAATAAAAATCAAACCAAAGTATATCGTCGTACATCGTAAAATAGGAAAAGTTTACTTAACTACTCATCTCCATCATAATCCTCATCTTCGTCATAAGATGAGTCAAAATGAGCCGAAAAAGATCCAAACATACTAGAAGTAAAATCAGCCCCGAGAGACTGAGTCGTACTAAAATCATAGTTAAACTGTTGTGGATCCACTGACGTAGAAGCTTGAAATGTAGCCTGAGTTTGCCTCGTCGTCATCGTCACCGAACCTTCTAATCCAAACGAGCCGAGACTCTTTGTCACATCCGCTACTCTGCGAAGTTACTCCTCCCATGCCCATGGATGCATCAAACGAACCCGTAAACATACTACCCCGTCCTATAGATGACGGCATATAGTCCCGGAATAAAGCGGTGGTGGGACGGGTGGAATCCAATACGGCATAGTATACGGGTCGGTGACTACGAGGGTAACGTGTAGAAATCTCTGCATATCCGGGTTCTATTGCACCGATGAAAGCTCGTGACCTCTTTGGCCAATCCTAAGATCTTCACCCACTTTCTATTTTGTTCACAAGCTAAGGCTATATTAGCATCGGTTCTAGCCCGAGCTTGAATCATATCTTGAAACATAGCCTCTACTTGGCTATTCGGCCCCGAAGTGGCCGGGGGAGGTGATTGCCTAGGAACTTGAGATGTATGAATAGGAGATGGGTTGTGGTGGTTGTTGACGTTGCGGCGGTTGGGATTATTGTAGTTGATTCTACCGGCGAGGCAAGGCGGTTAGTTTCGACCAATAAGTGGAGCAAAAGGTGACATAATCCTATCCGAGGGTAGTGCGGTACTTCATGAAGATCACACAAGGCAGAAATAAGATTAGGGAACGGCAGACGTCCTCCTCGAGTTCTATTCTTTACAAAATCACATGCCTTGGTAAAAATTAACTTCCCTAGATTTATTGGAATGTCATGCACCATAGCCCAGGCCAAAACAACATCCTCACGACCATAAGCACATAGATGAGTTGAAGGATTAACATTATATCCTATAAATTGCTTGATAGCCCTAATGTCCCTTATACACTGTCCATAAGGAAACCTATTATCCTTCCAAACTGCTGTGGAATCAAAGGCAGCCTAAGCTACAAATGATTTAGCTAGTAGTCTACCAGGCAGGTCTAAATTCCAAACAGTCTGATAATCATCATCCTCAAGTATCTCAGGTAACCCATAAAAAGAATTTATCATGAGAGTATTGAAGGAGACATTAACCGTCCTAAGAGGGATATTTTCTAGTTCATCAAGAGTAGCCATATCATAAGTAGATAAAACAGAATAAAATTCGGCTACCATTGTGACATTTATGTTACTAGTGCGTTCCATCGCAATTTCCATCCATTCCCTATCTTGGAAGATTTTCTTCACTTCTTCTCCCAAACAAATCAAAATCAATACCACGTTCTAGAGTGACCCCGCACTTACCGAAAAATCCATCATAGGCATTTTTAGCTTCAATACTAGCGGTTTTTTCAAAAGAAACGGCTTCTTCAAGTTCGATTAAGGGTCGCGGTTCATGAACCAAGTACTACTTACGGGGTTATCGGTTTTCTTTTCTTAGAGCTTCTCCTAGATGATGAGGCCATCTACGATATTTGGTATGACAAAATAACAAAAAAACAACAACAAACAACAAACACAAACAAGTACTTAGACCAAATTATAGGAAAAAAAATTAAAATTAAAATTGAAAGCTTGATAAAAATTGAAATGATTGATATATATATATATATATATATATATATATATATATATATATATATATATATATATATAGTTACCGTAGAGAGCGAGAAAGAGTAGATAGTTTCCGGAATAAATGGTTGTGCCGCCGAAATTGTGTTGAAAAAGAGAGGAGCTTTGCTTGAAAAATCTATCCTTTTATGGAATGTTGATGAATTTGTGGAGTGGAATGGAAGAGAAGATGATTAATTAAGTAATTTGGGATAGAAAATTTGGTGAAAAGTGATGAAATTTTTGAAGAGGGGAAAAGGGGTGGGGGTCGGCCTCCTTGGTGAAGAAATGAGGAAGATGAAGATGAAAGTGTGATAATTTTAGGTTATAAAGCTAATGAATCGAATCGAACTCCTATCGACTCGATTTGTTAGTAATTACTCGATTCTCCTTTTTTTCTTTTCTTCTTTTCTTTTTTTTTTTTTTTGTTTTTTGTGTAATAATTTAGATTGTATCATAAAAATATTTTTATAAAATCATAAAATAAATTATTTAATGATAAAATAAATTATTACGATTTTTTTTTATAAAAGCTTTTTAAAGAAAATATTTTTGGTATGATAAATTTTAATTCTATCATATAAACCATATATGATATAATCATAAATTTATCATAAAATTTTTATGAAATTTTTTAAAATAAACATAAAAGGAAAAAAAATAAAATTTAATCTAATTCTACTCCTATCATCTTTAAATCTTCGAGATTTCTATAGTAACGGTCCATCAACCTGATTCCTAGAAATGATGCGTTTGAATTCTCTCTTTGTTGTCCATCGGGATTTTCGGATAACCACCTAGTCGTTCCCATCTTAATTACATTCAAACATTCATCCTGGGATTTAGTTGTGCTGTCCCCACATTTTCCATTATGTTCACTTTTGCCACAAATTCTACATCTCTTTAGAAATCTTACCCTTCTCTTTATAGCACTTCTTGAATTTCCATTACAAAGATCTCTTTCTCTGATTTCGCGTATCAGTTCCTTGTTCAGGTTAGAAACTAAGGCTTCTATTCTAAAGGCAACATCTTTATCTAAACCTAATTTTAAAAGTAAAATAAAAACTATTCTATCTATAAAAGGCATTCCAGTTCTTTTACGTCTATCCGGTAAAAGACGAAATTACTTAAATTGCATATTAAAAAGTGAATTTAGAAACATAGTACCCGTAATCGGCTGAGTTTAGAATTCCTGCTTCCTTAATCCGCTGGAGGGTCGTTAAGCACTAATATTTCTTCGGTTTGAGGTATCCCTTCAGTTTCCACGAATAATTTTACCCCGTGACCATTGGCTATAAAAGTTGTTTTTCCATCGGTTAGTTCAACGACTCCGGACTTATAGACTTTAGTTACGTCGTAGGGACCTGTCCATCTAGATTTAAGTTTTCCTGGAAACAACTTTAAACGTGAATTGTACAAAAGTACTCGATCACCTACATGGAACTCACGATTATAGATTTTCTTATCATGGAAAGCTTTCGTGCGTTCCTTGTAGATTCGAGCATTTTCATAAGAATCGAGTCGAAACTCCTCCAGTTCTGTTAACTGAAGTAATTTATGATCACCAACAGCTTTAGGATCAAAATATAGGAATTTAATAGCCCATAAAGCTCGGTGTTCTAATTCAACAGGGAGATGACAAGATTTACCAAAAACTAATTTATAAGGAGAACAACCAATTGGTGTTTTAAAAGCTGTTCTATATGCCCATAATGCATCATCTAGTCTTTCTGCCCAGTTTCTACGATTTGAGTCCACTGTTTTCTCCACGATTCTTTTAATTTCTCTATTAGACACCTCTACTTGTCCACTAGTTTGCGGATGATAGGGTGTTCCTAGCTTATGAGTTACACCATATTTCTCGATTATCTTAGTAAATGGTCGGTTGCAAAAATGTGAACCTCTATCACTAATGATAGCCCTCGGAGTGCCATATCTTGTAAATATATTCTTTTAAGGAACCTTAGCACAACCTTGGTATCGCTAGTGGGAAGAGCTTCAGCTTCTACCCATTTCGAGACATAATCGACCATTACAAGAATAAATCTTTTTCCAAACGATATAGGGAAAGGTCCCATGAAATCTATACCCCATACATCAAATAATTCACATTCTAAAATCGGTTGCATAGGCATTTCATGTTTTTTCGATATATTTCCCCATTTTTGACATGATTTACAAGATTTTACATATTTATACGCATCTTTATATAGTGTAGGCCAATAAAAACCACATTGTAAAACTTTGAAAGCGCTTTTCCATCCTCCATGATGACCTCCGCCTCACGATCATGACAAAACGATAAAACACTTAAAATCTCACTATCGGGAATACATTTTCTAATTATTCCATCCGAGCATCTTCGGAAAAGATCGGTTTCTCCCAATAGTAAAACTTCAAGTCGTAAAAGAATTTCTTTTTCTGCTGCCAAGTCCAATGAGACGGGATGTACTTACAGGTTAGATAGTTAACAATATTCCCAAACCATGGTGAATTTTCTTTTAACGGTATCCTATCTTTTAATAATTGCATGGTTAAGGGAGTATCTATTCTAAAATGTTGTTCATCAGGAAATGAATCTCGTATTTCATTTCCTCTTCCTTCATCATTTTCCATTCTACTTAGATGATCTGCTACTACATTTTCACTTCCTTTTTTATCCTTGATTTCTATATCAAATTCTTGAAGTAACAGAATCCATCTAAGAAGACGTGGTTTAGCATCTTTCTTACTTAACGATACTTCAAGGCTGAATGGTCTGTATAAATAATAACCTTAGACCCAACAATATATGATCTAAACTTTTCTAAGGCAAAAATTACAGCCAACAGTTCTTTCTCTATAGTTGCATAATTAAGTTGAGCTGCATTTAGAGTGTGAGATGCATAGTAGATAGCTTTGAGTATTTTGTTATATCTTTGACCTAAGACAGCTCCTACAGCTAAATCACTTGCATCACACATTATCTCAAAAGGCAAATCCCAGTCTGGTGCTACCAGTACTGGTGCAGTAGTCAACTTCGCTTTTAGGGTCTGAAATGCTTCCATACATTTATTATCAAAGTTAAATGGTACCTCTTTTTCAAGCAAATGACTTAGAGGCTTTGCTATCTTCGAAAAATCTGCAATAAATCTCCTATAAAATCCTGCATGTCCGAGAAATCCTCGCAAAGTTCTTAGATTGACTGGTGGAGGTAACTTTTCAATTACTTCAACTTTAGCTTTATCTACTTCGATACCCATTTCAGAGATTCTATGACCCAGAATAATTCCTTCTGATACCGTTAAGTGACATTTTTCCCAGTTTAATACTAAATTGGTATCTTCACAGCGTTGTAACACTCGTTCTAAGTGTGATAAACATTCATCGAAAGAATCTCCATAAACACTAAAGTCATCCATAAAGATTTCTAAGAATTCCTCGACCATGTCAGAAAATATTGCCATCATACATCGCTGAAATGTAGCTGGTGCATTACATAAACCAAATGGCATTCGTTTATAAGCAAAAGTTCCATACGGACAAGTGAAAGTAGTTTTTTCTCTATCTCCCGCCGCAATGAATATCGTAAATATCCCGAATAACCATCTAAGAAACTCGTAATATTTATGTCCACTTAATCGTTCCAACATTTGTACGATGAATGGAAGTGGATGATGATCTTTCTTAGTATGTTCATTCGAGTTTTCTAAAATCAATACACATTCGATATCCTGTAATTTCCCTTGTCGGAATCCATTCATTTTTATCATTTTCTTTTATCGTGAAACCTCCTTTCTTTGGTACTACTTGAGTTGGACTCACCCATTCACTATCTGATATGGGAAATATTATCCCCATTTCTAATAGCTTAATGACCTCTTTCTTAACAATTGATTGTAAATTTGGGTTAAGGCGGCGTTGCGGCTGAATACAAGGTTTAGCTCCCTCATTTAGGATGATCTTATGAACGCATATCTCAGGGCTAATTCCTTGAATATCTGCCACTGTCCATCCAAATGCTTTCTTATGATTTCTTAACATTCTAAGTAATTGATCTTCACGTTCATTAGTCAAGGTTGATGACATAATAATTGGTAGTAGATTATCATTTTCAAGAAAAGCATACTTAAGATTTGTAGGAAGTGGTTTCAATTCCAGATTCCTTGGTGGATCTTCTACTGAAGGTTTTAGAACCGGTCCTTCTAGTTCTAATTCCAAATACTTATGCCACGGATGTTTAGAAAACGAGTCCTTATCAAGATAAAGGATCACTTCTTTCATTTCGGTATCATTTTCATCTTCTTTATATATAGATAATGTTAAACATTCCTCTAGCTTATCTTCATAATCTTGCAATTGATCATCACGAATGTAGATATCTTATCTATAAACGAACATGATTACGGTGATTTGTATGGATGATTCATAGCTTTGAAGATATTGAAGGAAACTTTATCGTCATTAACTCGTAGTATCGCTTCTCCTTTTTGAACATCGATTAATGTTCTTCCCGTAGCTAGAAATGGACGACCTAGAATAATTGGCGCCGAATATCCTTCTTCCATTTCCATTATTACAAAATCTACTTGGAAAGTAAAATTTGTCTACTTTAACCAACACGTCCTCGATGATTCCCTTAGGATGTTTAATCGATCTATCTCGCCATCGAAGGGTCATTTCAGTATTTGTAATCTCTCCTATGCCTAGTTTCTTATAATCATCATAAGACATGAGATTAATACTTGCTCCTAGATCACATAGTACCTTCTTAAACAGAAACCCTCCAATCTCACATGGAATGGTAAAACTACCTAGATCTTTCAGTTTAGGAGGCAACTTATGTTGAAGTATTGCAGAGCATTCTTCATTAAGGTGTATATTCTCATATTCTTCTAACCGTTTTTTGTTTGATAGGATATCTTTAAGAAACTTCCATAGGTAGGCATGTTGATTAGGGCTTCGATAACAGGGATATTGACATGAATATGACGAAAAGTATCAAGGAAACGAGCATACTTCTTATCAGTTTTTATCTTTCTAATTTGATCCTTAGGTGGGTAAGGTAAAGATTCTAAATCTATAACCTTAGGTTCTGAAGTTATACCCTCTGTTCCTTTTTCCTTAAATCTTTGAGCATTACTTGTCCGCCATGTTTCACTCTCATCCAATTTTTTCTTTGAAACATCTTCTGTATCGATTTTCCCTTTTTCGGTTATTGGCATATCTTCCTTCTTTTCTTCAGTATTGTTTTCTCTAACATGTTCCTTAAATAAGGTTCTCAGGTCTTATCTGTTGGATCTATTAGAATCCTAGGGATTTTGACCCATTCCTTATTTTTACTTTCAGGTTCAACTTTACTATTTTGTTTCAAGAAATCTTCAATAATTTCTTCTTCTTCATCAGTAAATTCAAGTTCAACTGAAGTTTCCATATTCGTCTCAATTTTTCCATTTAAATCATTCTCTACTTCATTATCTCCTGAGTTTTCTGTTCCAGTATCTCCACAAAGTTTTCTACTTCTCGTAATAACAGCATTTACTTCTCTCGGGTTTCTTTCGGTATTACTTGGTAATCCTCCTGGAGGTCTAGTGTTTTTACATTCTCCTTCTCTACTCAAATGGTCTTCCATATTCCTTATTGATGCTTCTATAGTTCTCATTCTGGTATCATGTCCACTCATGGATGTTTTTAACGTACTCATATCCTTAGTGACTGTCCCTATAGAAGTTATCATAGTTTCTACATTTTTAGCTTGAGTAGAAACTACACCCATCATATTTTCCATTAATTTCTCCAATTTATCAACTCCTTCAGGTTGAGTTGAACTTTGAGTGACTGGTATACTTTGAGTAGTATGTTGTGGATACGATCTAGGTAATGATTGTAGGTTCTGATTCGCGGTATCTCCTTGATAAACTTGATTACTATATGAATTCTTATATTGAACTGGATACGGTGGTTGTCCTTGCTTACTAGGGTTTTCAGACCAACGATAAGTAGGGTGATCTCTTCTAATAGCACTAAACGAGTTTGAATACGTGTTGTTCAAATTCTTATGCTGTTGTAAAAAACTCACCTCCTCCCTTGAATATCCCGTTGGTTCTTCAACTCCTAATGACACATTATCCCGATTTGAGTATTCAAAGTGGGTATACTATTTTCTGAACTTAGATTTTTGTTTGATTGTAGACCATCAAATTTCCTACTTAAATTCTCCAAGTGTGCTAGAACTTCCGTATTCGATGTACATTCTCCTGCAAATGCTACTTTTCTTGTGCTAGAACCGGTTTCCCACATTCTCGTTATTTTTGGAAATCTTTTCTATGGCATCGTAAACTAATTGGGCTTCACTCATCATTAAAGAACCACCACATGCATGATCAACGTCTGCACGTGAGTCTTTCCTTAGTTTACGACAGAAAAGTTGGATTTGCATATCTAAGGAATAACCATGATCGGGACAAGCTCTTAATAGTTTCATAAATCTCTCCCAAGCATTCCCAAGCGTTTCTTCAGATCCTTGTCTAAAATTAGCAATTTCGACCTTTAACTCCAAATTTCTACCAGGAGTAAAATATTGCTTTAAGAACTCGGTTTGAATCTCCTCCCAACTTGTCAACGAATGATGTGGGAGTGACATAAACCAATCTCGTGCTCTTCCTTTTAAAGAAAAAGGAAACATAGACATCCTTGTTAATTCACGATGAGCACCTTGACTTTTGGTCAGATTACACAATTCTTCGAAAAGATAGAGATGATGATGTGGATCCTCATCATCTTCTCCTAGAAATTGGGCTCTTGTGTCAATTAAATAAAAAAGATGAGATTTTATTTCGAAATTATTCGCTCCTTCATTTGGTAAAAGAATTGGATTATTAGTCTGATTTCTTCTCACGGTTTGATCACAGATAGGTCTCGGGTTTGGTAGGTTAGGATTATTATGATGATTCTGGTTCCGGTTTTGATTATTAGGATTTTGATTATTTGGTATTGGTGGATTCTGATTAAGGTTTTGTCCATGTCCTTGGGCATGTATAATACCTTGTTCAGGTGTTTCATCACTGATTTCGGCCATTCTCGTTTCTCGATTTGATGATGATACGTCAGGATTTCCTTGACTAGTATGACCACGTTTACTCTCTACTCTTAACTGCCTTTCGTAAGTATTTATGTCAGGCTTATAAGGAGTGAGTGGGGCCTTACCGCTTATGGTCATCAACTATCGAAAACAGAAAATAACTTGATAAAGACAGAAGTAAAAAGATTGGTAACTTACCTACAAGGTAAGTACCAACGAAAAATAAAAAGAAATGTGATAAGAAGAGTGTTGACTTATCCTCGAGAATTTTGAGCTAAAATAAGTAGAAACCATTCGAACACAATGAATTAGCGTCGTGTTCCCCGGCAACGGCACCAAAATACTGACAGACCTAAACCTAACCTTGGAAACGGCACCAGAAAGCTGACGGACATTACCTAGGCTATACAGATCCTAACCGACAGTGTATCGGGTCAAACTGTAGTGCTAGTATGGTGAGTCAGGTGTCGAATCCTCAGGGAAACGTATGGTAATTCAGAGTGTGGCTAAACACCAAGAAGCTATTATTAACTCAATCTAAGTCGCAGTTTTTCTTTTTTCTATTTAGTAACAGTAAATAAATGCATAAAACTAAAACAGATATATATATAGATACATAAATATATATATAAATATATAGAAATACATATATATATAGATATAAATATATATAGGTACCAATACAATATATAAGATATAAATACTAGTAATATTATAAAAGACTAGCCAAGAATATGTCACTGAATCAGTATCTCTTTTTAGTAGAAATAGATGTGCTCGATCTTTCCTTATTTTAAGGTGAATCAATTATATATGAATCGGTGTATTCCTAAGCTAGACAACTCCTCCTCACACGAGCGTATGAAATTGTCATATGTCAAATTGTCATCGAGTTTAATCTCCACAACTGCCCCATGCTAATCTTAGTTAGTCTGAACAGGTACCGAGTACAAATCTATCCCGGATAAAAGAGGTTATTCCGTTTGTCAGACGGCCGATGTTATTCAAGAGGCTCCGGTTGTCAGGCGGATCGATTTAACACAAACGGTGTAGTTTTAATCAAACTGTGATTTTAACATTATTATGATCTTGAACACAATTTTAATAAGATTCATCTTTCCCAAGACAAATCTGCCCCCGGGTAGGAAATAGGATTCCGTTGTCACGTTTTCACTCGGCCATTTTTACCCTCCGGTTTTTCTATCCTTTATCTCATATCCTAACTTCTCTGGTCAGTTCATCGTTAGGTTATATGTTGCGATTCATCTTGGTTAATTACGTCAATCCGAATATTATCAATACGTTGCAAGATAGAAAAAGATTCATTATAATCGATTTTAATTCAATTTTAACATAGTCATCATCTATTTCCCTAAAAAGATAAACTAATTCAATTTCATATCTTGGCTAGATATAGAGTTAGCCTAATATCATTATAACTAATATATAGATACTAATAACAACAAAAAAACATAAATACATTAAAAAGTTACCAGATTACAATTGTAGTGTCAGAGCCGTATTCTCCGGAAATAGCAACTCCTTTAGGAACAACGAGCCTTGATAAACCTTCTAAGTACTAAAACGATACTTATACTACAGTATTATTTCGACAGAGTGTCGTTTACGGTATTTACAGAACTACACACTAGATTAAGATAATATATATATATATATATATATATATATATATATATATATATATATATATATATATATATATATATATATAGTGATATATATATATATTGGTACAACTTCCTCAAGCTGCAAATGAGGAGTATTTATAGAGTGGATGTCAAGGCCGGCGCGGGCCGGTGCTACAGTGGAGATTCTCTCCTGACAATCCCCATGTGCTGGTGGCAGAGAGATTCCGGCTCGGGCCGGGTTTTTTCAGTTCGGGCCGGATCTTGAAAAATATGTTTCTTCCGTTTAGTACTGTTTCGGTTTTAATTCTTCAGTTTTCTATCACACGTACCCTGAAACAGTCAAAAACACGAGCCACAGTAATTTTGATCATAAAAACTATAAGTTTTACTAAAATAATAACGATAATATCTATTTATAATGATTTCGATTTTTATGTGTTTTTAGATATATTTTTATAGAATTTATACGATATTATCGTAAATACGATATAAAAAGTTATATAATATGATTATATTTTTATCATACATCAAGCAACGGCATATCAAGTTTGACAATGTCATGTTGTCAAGTGGGTAGGACATATATATGCCTACATTGAGAACACACCTTTGTGATAGTATGTCTATGGCGTGCTAATAATGGGAAGTACTCATGAGAGTATCATGAATACGGAAAGGATGCTGGCAAGGAACTTCGTTGTGAAGGACCTGGGAGTTGCCGATGTGATACTAGGGATTAAGATCTCTAGTGTATCTGGTGGACTTGATTTGTCACAAACTCATTATCATGAGTATGTTTTAAAAGGACTTAATGTCTTTGATGAAAGTCTTGTGAGCACTCCATTTGACCTAAGTATGCATTTAGTCAAGAACAGAGATGAACCTGTGCATCAATTGAGATATTCTCAAGTGATCGGAAGTCTGATGTACATAACCAACTATACACGACCAGACTTAGCATGTTCAGTAAAGGAACTGAGTAGGTTCATGAGTAATACAGATCATAATCACGGGAAATCCTTAAATAGGTTGTTGAGGTACATGAAGTACATTATGAGTCTGGGACTACGATATACTAGATATCCAGCAGTATTAAAAGGATACTGTGATGACAACTGGATATCAGATATGAAAGATTCGAAGTCCACCAGTGGATACTTATCCACGATTGGTGGTGCTGTTGTGTCCTGGAAGTCTACAAGACAAACGTACTCGTTCCATAATGAAAGCTGAGTTTATAGCCTTGATAAGGCTGGAGAAGAAGCTGATTGGATTAGGAATTTCCTTGAGGATATTCCGTACTAGTGGTTGCTATCAGCATACACTGCGGTAGTAAGTTGACTATAGGAAGGGCACAGAGTAGTGTGTATAATGGTAATTCTCGACACATACGCCGTAGACACAATACCATTAAATAAATGATCTCTAATGGTGTGATTTCCATCGATTGTGTAAGATCGAAGGAGAATCTTGCGGATCCGCTTACAAAAGGTTTAGC
Source organism: Gentiana straminea (assembly GCA_036785695.1). Taxonomy (NCBI): domain Eukaryota; kingdom Viridiplantae; phylum Streptophyta; class Magnoliopsida; order Gentianales; family Gentianaceae; genus Gentiana; species Gentiana straminea. The sequence goes on along the minus strand of JAVUPR010000461.1, from coordinate 2,755,685 downwards.
TAGAGATCAGATGTCAACCTTGACAACCGGAATGGGACTGAAGCCTATTACGCATGTTTCCTTGTAGTGGCTACCCAACCATGTTGACTGGAGATCCCAAGATCATGGTTCAAAAGGGACAACTAAGCTATAAGGAACAGTCCAGCACTTACCCATTCTGAGAGAATAAAAGTGCTATCTGTAGAGGATGTGAGGTTAAGCTTAGCTTTTAATGACTCCTATATCTTGATATTCAAGTGGGGTAGGGCAGAATACCCTTGATAGGAGGTCACCTATGTAAGTGCGAAGAGGGGCCGCTTCTATGAGAATTTTGTGGCTTGAATTATCTAAAGTTCTTTCTGAAACCAAGTGTTGTCCAGGGCCGAGACGGACACAACCATGAGAACCGAAAGGTGCTAGGGGAAATATTGTGTGAGTGCTATTGTCTTGGTTTACACTAAAGGCTGAACAGATTCAAGACCTAGTTCACTGATTAGCCGAGTAAATCCGATAGTACTTCACTAAGGCAGGTTCAAGGCCAGAAGCTACCTCTCCTGATGCAATATTTTTCCGTCTGACTTCTCTTCATAGTCTGCATTTGCATTTGCATTAATTTTCATTCATGTGGGGGATTGTTGGAGAAAAATCCCTTTTTGAAGGGTTGAATAGTCAACTTTAGCATGATTTACGGATAGACTCCGATGTATGTCATCGAGAGTTAATGATATCATTAAATACTCCATACGGAGTAGTTGAAATGGACTTTTGGATCACTCGATTCGGATGTCGGGTGAATGAGAAATTAATGGCTAAAGTTGGTAGAAAATATGTAGGAGATGGGTGTTGAAGGGAGGACATCACCCCATTCTCCCACATAGGTAACTTGAGGCTTGTGAGCTCAAGTAATAAGAGATGGTGTATGCTCTTATAGATGTGCCCCAAGGGGCAAGGCATTTTTGTGCAGGAGGGAGGACTTAGATAATTCCACACGTGCTCGCGCGCCGCCGTCCTTCCGGCTCGGCTCGAGCTCGGTTCGGGTGTTACTATTAATTTTTTGGACGAAATTTCTTTATGAAATTAACCATAAAATTAATTTTGGAATGTGATTGTGTCATTCGACCAATCAAAATTCATTGAGTCATTGGACCAATAAAAATTCAGACGACACATCATCCGACCAATCAGATGAGTGGATTAAGTCGAAATTAGCCTAATAATTTCGGCCAAGCTTCTTTCCTTGAGGGAGAAGTCGGCCATTACTTTTCCAAGGGGAAAAGTTTGATGATGTGTCTCGGCCAATCATATTTGAGAATTGGTTCCTCCTCTCCACTATATAAAGAACCCCATGGATGAGAATTCAAGCATCGAATTTTCTCTAGTCTTTTCACCACAAAAGGGTCTAGCATATAGATTTAGTTCTTGAGTCGAAGAGAAGTTGGAGCACTCTGTAAGTTCGCCGGAGCTCGGATTTTTGAAGTGCCTCTAAATCCGAGACGTAAAGCCGTTGTATCTTGAGAGACAATTGCTACTACCGTGGGCACCATACCGGAGCAATTTGTCTTAAGGAAAGAATAACTACTCGCCTCGGTTTGTCATTTACTTATGCATCGCAATTACATTTCCTTTCTTTTCAGTCAGATCTGTATTGTGATAAGGTTCATTTTGTTAAATCTAGATTGCAAGCTTTATTTTTTAGATCTACATAGTAATCGCTCTAATTCATTAGATCTATTCTATAGTTGCTTTAATTTGTTAGACCTAAATAATAACATAATATTTTATTTTCGAGTTGCTATTTTTCTGAATTTAATTATTCCGTAATTCAATCCGTAAATTACGGATATATTCTGTAAATCACTCCACACACGACAGCTATCCCAACAAGAATCGGCCCTTTAAAATTCTGTAAGCACATACAATCAATTAATTCTGTCTATTTGTCGGCTGAATTTTCGAACTTTAAACCCTGTGCAATGTGCATGTGCCACGAAACATAGATCAAGGCAAAAAGCTAGAAACATCACAGCATCAAATTTTGCATTTTTGCCCCAAGTAGTTTTTCTTATCAAGGAGACTAAAAATCTATTATTCACCATTTGTCGATTAACGATTCAATATCCCAAGAATAATTGAATTCTCAAAAAAAAAAAAAAAAATTTTGATACACTTAAAACATTTACAAGAAATAAGTATCTGTATAAAACTTATAATATATCCCAAGAATAATTGATATACATAAAACATTTCCAAGAAACTAGTATATAAAATTTATAACTATTTTTTTATTCATCTATTTTATCTAATTTTCCCGTTCGACAATGACCCGAAACAATAATTTCCAATCACATACGGAACCTCATAACTGCAATTAGGGATGTCAAGTTCTATCCAACCTGGTTGATATCCACCCTACCCTATACCAGTTAGAGTTGGGTATTTCTAAAGGTAGGGTGGGATAGGGATTTGATTTTTCATTACCTGCCGGTTAGGGTAGGGTATGAATATTCGTTTCCTACCTGTCATAATACCCACCCGACCCACTATTCCAATGATTGTTATATATATATATATATATATATATATATATATATATATATATATATATATATATATATATATATATATATATATATATATATATATATACCCGTCCCCAAGTCATAGGAAGAATTTTTCTTTTTTGATATCAAACGAATACATTTCATATTTGACTAAACAAATTAATGAAAACAATCATTGGAAGGTGAATACATGCATTTTAATAATTCTTCATCACATAAAGAGAATGGATGTTAATAATTAGAGAAATTCATCATGTTTGTCAATTCATCATATATATATATATATATATATATATATATATATATATATATATATATATATATATATATATAATGACGTATTTGTTAGGGCTGAGGGGGGGGGGGGGGGGGGGGGCTAAGCCCACCCAGCCCCCCCCCTCAGCTCTTATCCCTCAGACCTTTTTTCAACCTATAGCTTATATACGGCCCAAAATACCACCCGCCAACCGATAACAATTCAGAAAAAGAAGATAATTACAAGTAAAAAATCCAGACAAGCAAGTTAAGAGAATGATATTTTTTTCTGCTAATTTTTTTAACAAAAAGAATAATGGTGTAGGGGAGAGCTGATAGATATTGGGATGTTGCAAAAGTTACAGTAAAGGCCATCAAGTTTTAAGCTAGAACGTGATAAATGTCAATAGAATTTGATTTACCACATACAGAAACTAAATGTAGTCTTATCCTAATTACTAATTTTGGAGAATTAATTCAATGAACCTTCTCTACTTCCCATAGAAATGTTTGTCGATCTTTGTATCATTCACATTATGTATTTGATTATTTCCTCTAGGTGCCTTTAGTGATTTTTTTTTTTTGGCTAAATTATTGATATTTCACAAAAAATCTGCGATAGAAAATAACACTACAAATTTTTTAATCCAAACTTTATGACAAAAGTTTTTATCCAGTCCACCAGAAATAAAATTTTGGGTCCGTCCTTGTATATATATATCGACTACTTTTGATTTATGCGTCTGGGTTGTACATACACTAGGATGGTTATCAATTTGAATATACGTTTGTTTTTACGTTAATTATTTTAATAAGGCTTGCAATTGTCTTTCTATGTCAATTATTTTGATTGATGAATTGGGGTTCGCATTAGGGGCCATTGATACCATAATATGATTGAAGCACCATAATCAATACATATATAAATTATTACATGCCTGATGCCACCATAAATATATATGATTTTTTTCGAGAGAAAAAACGTCTCTCGAATTTACATATCATAAATTGCATGAAAGAAAAACTCGGCACAACCTAACGATACCATGTTTTTTCTCAAAATGTTTTCATGGTTAGGGAATTATATACTCTATTTGGTGTCCGGCATAAAGATAAGGTCACGTATCTGGCATCTCAAGGCAAGCAAAAAGGAATGAGATGCGGATAGAGCTTAGAGGCCGTACCTGTCTTTCTTATTTCTTTAATATATTTTAAATTTGTTTAAGGTTCTTGCTTCTCTTTCCACACCTCCCCACCCAAGGTGACGATGAGGAGTAGCGTTAGAATCAATATCAGTAGTTTTTATACCGAACGGTTCTTGATATGACGTTTTGCCATAATTTTTTTTAAACGTGAAATGTGCTAAAAGAAATTTTATGGGGCTTGTACTATTTTTTTTAATAAAGGCGACGTACGAAACTTTTTTGTGCCGCCAATAGAACCCCACAACATTATTATATGAAATTGAGATGTTTAGTTGTGAATGAAACAAATATCCATTGATATCCACGGGTCTGAGGGTATCCGCATTTGGAGGTGACAATTTTAAAAATTTCTACCCGTATAGGTAATGGATAGGGTATAGGTAAAGAAATTTCTGATGGGTAGGGTATGGATATTGGCAAACCCGTACCCACCCATACTGTCAAAACCGCACCCTCCCGTACTGGTAAACCTGCACCCATCCATACCCATTGCCATCCATATGTGCAATTAAATTTTAGTACTGACGATGCCAGATATCGTCTATTCAATGATTCGGGTCAAATCAACTCATATGACAATTAATCCGAGAATAAAGAACAATGGGAATGGTTATTCGTGTTTGTTCTAGACTGAGCCTGAGAGTTAGTTTCTCTCATGTTGCCTACGTATGCAATGTATGCAATTGGAATCAAGTCTCTCGTAGCTCCATATAGGGATAGTTTATATAGATGATGTCTCATCATTTTCTTGTTGGGCAAGGATTCGGTTTTTCTTAATCCCTAAGGATTATCTCGTGTAAATCCCTTTAATTTAGGGATAATCATGACTATGTTTAAATGACAGGATCAACGTCCTAAAATCATGGGATTCTTTCCATGTTTATCCTATTATTTAGGCACATGTTCGGTTATTGAATAAAGAAAGCTCTGCTCGGGATGCGTTGAGCTCCTCTGGTCGTCCCGACTAGAGTTGTATTATATGACTTCCGTTGTAACCAGACTGACCTGTGGTGGTCTGTTCGGAAGGACAGACCAGACCTCCCACCTGGGGCTTAGGCCTGCTATGCTAATTGTTGTGGGGCTCCTGGCCCATATATTTACTACTTTACTTTCTTCATTTATTACACGGCCACTCTCTGAATGACATGTGGCAAGGGCTAATCCGACCCTCGTCATAAGCCCTCTAGATCTTCCTTGGCTCTCTCGAGTGGGCCAGATCTGACTTAGGGGGAGATCTGCTCTGTCTCTTTAGACTTGTGTAAATTATCAGGATTGGCCTTGTGACGTAGCAGAGTCACCGTTATAACTCTGTTATGATGGACCTGAGAAACGAGGTGTTTTCCACCTACGCTTTCCTAGTGGAACTGTTTCCCTAGGCAACATCTGAGGCTTATAACCCTTCTGTCGTATCACGTCTCCCCAAAAGTTACAAGACTCTTCGCTATTAAGTCGGAAGTTGAAGTTCACCAGTTGCCATTCCATTCTTCAACCTATTCTCACACAAGTAAGCTTTCTGTCGTTTGCCCATTTAATTGCTTTTATTGTTAATGAGTGAGCCGATTATTCTCATAGATAATTCTATCGAAGCTTTATTTGAATCTGTATCATAATCGGAGAGTGAAACTTCTGATTTTAGGGTAACTCTGAAAATCCAAATCCCGTGCCTTTGATAAATCGTAGGGGATTTGAGCATTGGTTCTAGCCCCACTGTTTGATCCCTCGTACTCTGCTCCAAATTCTTTTTCAGGGACTTCTAGCTTCGTTTTAACTCTAAAATCTCACATGGCCTTGAGATCTCAAGCCATTTTCCATGGTATTGACTCTAGGCTGACTAAGGGCGCCCTGGCCTCCATCTGCAAAAAGTATGGTATAAACACAAAGTCGCACGACCCCCAAATCCCTCCTGCCAGTACTTACGCTTATCAGGCTCCTGAGGGATATTGTGCTATGTACAAGGAGTTGTTCGACTGCGGCTTGAGGGTCCTTTTCTGCCCTGCCCTCTTAGAAGTCCTGGAGCACTATAGGTTTGGAATCACCCAGGTTGTTCCCAATGGCATAAGAGCTATAATAGGCTTCACGATCTGGTGCCGGTGCTTTTGTATTCCTTTTACGGTGAAGTACTTCAAGACGTTCTACCAGTGTAAACAGGTGAAGGACTCCCCCGGGCTGTACTGCTTCCCACGCCGGGGAGATTTTCTGAATGATGTCCCTATTCTTAGTAATGGAGAGTCTTCCTATAAGGATTGGAAGCACAGTTTCTTTTTTATCCGTCCTGAGGTGGAAATTAACCTGGGCAGGTGGAACACTACCGACGTTGGTAGTGACGTCCGGCCCACTGATGTTGACAAGAAATTGGTAAAGGACATTCAAGGGTATGGCATCAGTCTTGAATTAAAAAAGTATTCTTCTGAGTTAATCGATGCTGCTAAGTTATCCACTGCTGGTCCGGACCCTTATGTGGAGATGGATGAAGGCGACTATAACACTTGCAGGATTCTTAGGTTTTTTTTATTACTTTTGCTTGCCTGTTGTGATTATATAGTGCTGACCTTGTTCTGTTTTGTGCAGTGTCTAGCTTCACTGAGCTGTTGGCTGATGCTGTTGAATAGGAGGTCCCTGATGGTGCCCGACTTGAACCTGATCAGGAGTCGAAGAGGACCGAAAGTGCTGAGCTACCTGTAACTCAAGCCGTGGGTACAGTTCTGGATCCTTCTGTAGCTCGGAGCGGATGAGTTCAGGCTCCAGAGGAGGGGTCAGGTTAATATTACTGAGAGCCTCCGATCGAGGAGGTAGGTCCAAGAGGAAGAGATCTGAGCCTCGTACTACTGGCGGTGATGAGGACACTACTGTGGAGGGAGTTCCCGCATGTCAGGGATGCCTATCTAAGCTATCTGATCAAGACCTGGCCGCTGTTGTAAGTTCTTTGCTTTTGCCTTGTTTTCTTCCCTCATATTTAATGTATCTCCATTCTGACACGCGTATCATTCTTGCAGGGGGCTTAATTGGGCAGGAGTTCTTGAAGAGGCTCACTGAGTCCTCTGCAAGTAAAGAAGTTATGAAGAAACCATAGAATATCTGAAGGATAGCCGTCAAAGGCACAGAGACTCTGGTAAATCTAAGGATGAAGAGATCAAAACTTTGAAGGAGTAGCTCAGAGCTTGAGAAGCTGAGGTTCAACAAGTCAAAGATTGGTGTACCGCCGAGCTTCAGGCAGCTTTCACAAGTACTCTAAAGAAAATTCTAAACTGGAGCAGGCCTTTGCCAAACTTTGTGCTGAAAGGGAAGAGTTGGAAGCTTCTATTCCAGCCGAGAATGCTCAAGCTGTCCATGAGTACAAGTCCTCTAGGCACTTTGCTGCGGCCCTAAAAGCCTTATTGGCCCATGTGATGTGGCATGGCTTCACCATCGGAGGTGATGAGGCCAATGAGCAATTTGCTGCTCTGGCTATTCCTTAGATGCCTCATTATGTCATGTACAAGCCTGGTTCTGGCAAGTTCAATGATGACCGCCTAAGGGAGTTTAAGAATGGCGAGGATATTGGTGTCAAGTATGCTAAACACCATCCTGCTCCTCAGAGTACTGGGCCAGCTCCTTCTTCCTCTAGCCAGCCTTCTAACAGAGCAGTAATCTTGCTGCTAAAAACTAAACTTTGTGTTGCACTCTTATTTTTCTAAGACATGATTTGTCTTAAAAACAATTGAAAATTTGTAATTTTCCAAAGAATCTTTTATTTTGGGCTCTAGTTTGAATTTAAGTACTTACATGGTACCCTTTTCCTCCCCCAAGTATGGCATGACAAATTGTTGATTCGTGTGTTGTATGATCAATCGAACCTGAAGAGAGTTTGAGAAAGTAATAATACTTGAGTAAACTCCAACTTATTTATTCATGTTGAAAGAATGAGTATAATTAGATACAAGAGAGGATCCTTACAAGAGAGGATCCTAGCTAGTAAAGTAAAAGTAACTAGAGCCGGCTACAATAAATGCTAGAGTCGGCTATGTCTATGCTATTACATAATAGGACAAAGGATAGTTACTTTATGACTATTAGGACATATTAATTGTTTATTCAATGCAATTAATATGACCCTTGATAAAAAGTAACACGTTACATTGTAACATGTTATGAGTGTAATAATAATGTAATATTAACGATAGTATTTCCACACCCCCCCTCAAACCGGGTTGTATATGTTTATACGGCCAAGTTTGCTACTCAGTCTGCTGAACATAAGTGGTGGTATGGCCTTGGTGAGAATATCAGCATTCTGATCTGCTGAGGGAACATACTGGAGTTGAATAATCTTGGCATCAATCTTCTCCTTTAGGAAGTGTCTATCAATGTCCACATGTTTGGTTTTATCATGATGGACTGGATCCTCTGCCATGCATAAGGCTGAATTATTGTCACGGCAGAGTGTGATAGGTTGCTGAAGAGGTTGCTGAAGTTCAGTGAGTACCCTTTTTAGCCACGAGCTTCACAAATGCCAAGTACCGGTGCCACGAGTTCGGCTTCGACCTTCTTCTTGACACGATAGGTCATTTTCTTGCTTCTCCAAGTAACTAGGTTTCCCCATACATATGAGCAATAGCCTTTGTGGTAGATCTTCGTCAATGTGACATCCGGCCCAATCGGCATCGGTGTAGACCTTGATTGACCTATCGGGAGACTTGGTGAAATGTAAGCCCTGGCCGAGTGTGGACTTCGGGTACCTCGGTATCCTGTTCACGCATCCCAATGTTGCTCGGTAGGGCAATGCATGAATCGGCTAACCGACGACGCCATATGCAATATCGGGTCTTGTATGGGACGGATAAATGAGTTTCCCTACAAGTCTTTGATATTGATCCTTTCGACGACAATGTCACCATGCGACGGGGTATTGCTTGGGTCTACTTTGGGGATACGACGGGTTTGCATCCCAGGCATGCCGGTTTCCTTCGGCGGGTCCAGCACATACTTCCTCTGTGAAACAGATATACCCTGGTTGTTCCTAGCTATTTCCATACCAAGAAAGTACTTGAGGTAGCCCAAATCTTTAACTTGAAATAATTTTGCTAGCAGGGTCTTCAAGTGTTGGATCTCAGCAGGGTCATCACCAGTAAGGATGATATCATCCACATAGACAATAAGAATGGACCTTTTCTGGTTTGTTGTTTTGATAAACATTGTGTGATCGAGTTGCATTGATGGTATCCGGCGGCTTTAACCACGGTAGTGAGTTTGCCAAACCAGGCTCTAGGGGACTGCTTTAGGCCATATAGAGATTTCCTCAATTTGCAAACTTTCCCTTGAGTGTGAGTGTTGGAAAAACCAGGAGGCACATTCATATAGACTTCCTCAATAAGGTCACCATTTAGGAAAGCATTCTTGATATCCAATTGGTGTAGAGGCCGATCAAGTTGGACGACAATTGAGATCGGTACCACGACGGTGTTTAGTTTTGCCACGGGTGCAAAGGTTTCCTTGTAGTCAAGGCCATATGTTTGAGTGAATCCCCTTGCAACCGATCCTAGCTTTGTATTTGTCAATAGTACCATCGGCATTGTACTTGATAGTGAACGACCATTTGCGGTACCGATCGTCTTCTTTCCATGTGGGAGAGTGGTGAGATCCCAAGTATGGTTGTCAAGGAGAGCGATCATTTCGGTTTTGACACCGCCTTCCACTTATCATGTTGGAGAGCTTCTGTATATTCTTAGGAATAGAGTGAGAATCCAAGTCCTGTGTAAACATGGCAAAAACAGGTGATAACTGATCATAGGATAGATAATTATGAATAGAGTGATCAGTAGTGCAAGATCTCTTTCCATTCCTGATAGCAATAGGTCTGTCATCAACGTCGGCGGTGCCGAGAGTCAGTGGGGTGCTGAGGTTCAGTCTGCTGTGACTCAGTAGGTTGCTTTGAGTGTCGGTAGTCTCGGTTCGATAGGCTGCGGGTCGGTAGACTCGGTTCGGGGAGGTTCTTTGGGATCGGTAGGATGCGAGAGTCGGTGGGGTCTTGAGGTTCAAGAGTTTGCTGAGGGAAAGGATTTAGGTCAAGTTCAATCAGGTTTCCATCAGTGACTGCCTCAGTGGACTTGTTGTAGTATGGAGTCCTTTCAAAGAATTTTACATCCATAGAATTGTAAAATCTCTTTTCAGAAGGAGAGTAACACTTGTAACCTTTTCTGTCCTTTGCATATCCTAGGAAAATGCACTTGTGAGCTTTGGGATCAAGTTTGCTTCGTGTTGGGCATGGATATAAACAAATACGGTACAACCAAAGATTTTTGGTGGTAATTGGGAAATAAGATGAGGGCGAGGAGTGTGTGGTCGGGAGGGTTTGGATAGGAGTTTTGAAGCCTAACACTCTACCGGGAAGTACGGTTGATTAAGTATGTGGCGGTTAATATAGCTTCACCCCACATATACTTTGGGACATGGGTAGTGAACATGATTGATCGAGCCATCTCCGGTAGGTGCTGTTCTTTCTCTCAGCAACCCCATTTTGTTGAGGTGTTTCCACACAACTGCTGATATGGACAATCCCCTTATTCATCAAGAAATTACTGAGGTTAGACTCATAGTATTCAAGAGCATTATCAGTCTTTAAGATCTTGATCTTAGTGTCAAATTGAGTAGAGATCATGTTGTAGAATTCCTGAAAAACTGGTCCAACTTCAGATTTATCCTTCATTAAAAACAGCCATGTGTTCCTGGTATGATCATCAATGAAGGTGACAAACCACCTTTTTCCTGTTATACTTTTTACCCTTGAAGGTCCCCATACATCACTATGAATTAAAGTGAAAGGTGTGGAAGGCAAATAAGGTAGTTTGGCATACACGGATTTGGTAAGTTTGGCAAATTGACAAATATCACATTGAAGATCATTGACATTACATCCTTTAAATAATTCGGGAATTACGGACTTCAAATAACCAAAACTTGGATGTCCTAGTCTATAATGCCATAACATGATATTATCTAAGGTTTGAGTGCGAGTACTGCGAGGCGATTCGGTCTTCGGTCTTGTCTTCGGCGGGGGTCGACCACATACAATCCTAAGCGGGGTTTAGCCCTCCCAATCACTTCTGTGAAGAAGGGTCTGGAAAGTGCACCGATTCTTATTAAAAACAACGAGTCCAATTTAAATCTTTTGCAAGTCTACTTGACGATATGAGATTGCGGTCTAATTTTGGAACAAATAGGACATCCTTTAGACATATCTTATTAGTGAGTTTAACATTTCCAAAACCTTTTGCACGAGAGATAGATCCATCGGCGGTCTTAACATTGTGAATTTGTTGACATGGCATAAGGTGAGTTATGAGGTTTTTATTACCGGTCATATGGGAGGAGGCCCCGAATCAACAATCCATGTTTCATTACTAATAGAAGAGTAGAATTTACACGCACTAGCCCGAGTAGCCGTGTCAATAGAGGTACTACCTTCTTTTTGTTGAGTGAGGAAAGCTTTGAATGCGACAAGCCGAGCATTCAACTTGTTGTCATTCTCCTCTTCATGGACATGCATGCCCTGACTTTCCCTGGTAGGTTTGAGGGATTTAGGCATGCCATGTAGCTTCCAGCAAGTGTCCTTGGTGTGATTTGTGCGTTTGCAGTGCTCACATAACAACTTTCTAGTTCTATCAGTAGGCTTCCTGACAGTCTCAGTAACCTCAGCAGGCTTCCTGATGGTCAGCAGGGTAGCACTCTCAGCAGGGTTGTCAGCAGGGGAGTTCAGCAGCATCACTTTCCTCCTGCTTTCCTCATGTTTGACTTTAGCAAACATGGATTTGAGATTGGGGAGAGGTTTTGTGGCAAGGATTCTTCCTCTAACATCATCAAGAGCGGGATTCGATCCGGTAAGAAACTTGAATACTCTCTTTTTCTCAATAATGTCCTTATAAAGGGCGGCATCCTTGACATCATTCCGGGGGTGAGTTTCCGGCATATCTAGGTGTTGCCATGCCCTGAGACGGTTGGTTGAAGTATTGAGTTATAGACATATCTCCTTGCCTGCAATTTTGAATCGAGCTTCAAGTTCATACACTTCGAGGTATTGTCTTTCTTGGAGTAAAGATCCCCGGCATTATCCCGATTTCCTTTGCGGTATCATACATCATAAAGTTCTCACTAATCTCTTTTGTCATTGATCTTGTGAGAATGGTCATGACTTGATTATTAGCGGTATCCCATGCTTCAAATCCTGGGTCATCTTCGGCGGGGGCGGGTTTAGAGCCGGACGGGTATCCCATCTTACCTTGTCCGGAGATGTACATTTTCATAGATCTTGACCATAGCAAATAGTTGTTGCCATCAAGTCTATGATTAGTATAAGATGAAGATTCGGTGACCCCGGTCTGTTGAGGCGGTGGGACTCAACGAAGGTGAGGAAGCTTCGGATAGTGAAGACATTCTTGATTCGACGGGGTCTTTGAGAGTTTGCGAGCGGATTTCAGGAGTTTAAGTCTCTGATACCATGAAGAGAGTTTGAGAAAGTAATAATACTTGAGTAAACTCCAACTTATTTATTCATGTTGAAAGAATGAGTATAAATAGATACAAGAGAGGATCCTTACAAGAGAGGATCCTAGCTAGTAAAGTAAAAGTAACTAGAGCCGGCTACAATAAATGCTAGAGTCGGCTATGTCTATGCTATTACATAATAGGACAAAGGATAGTTACTTTATGACTATTAGGACATATTAATTGTTTATTCAATGCAATTAATATGACCCTTGATAAAAAGTAACACGTTACATTGTAACATGTTATGAGTGTAATAATAATGTAATATTAACCATAGTATTTCCACAGAACCTATTACTATATAGATCTGAATTATTGAATAGCTGAATACCGACATGGTGATGTCATCACCGAGTCTATGAATGTTGTGTTCTTTGAAGATCTCTTTCCATATAAGGAAAACATATAAAACAAGCATGAGTAAGCGGACATATGGGGTTTTATTAAAGTGTGAACCTCAAGAAATTGAGGAGCCTCGTTGTAGTATAAGGGCTAGGACTTCCAAGTCCTTTGCTCCGGATTTTCTGACCTATGTGGCAGAAAATGAACCCTGGACATGTGCTGAGGCAATGTCAATTGTTTAAGCTCCTTTATGGAAAGAAGCTATAAGTAGTGAAATAAAATCCATCATGCAAAACCACACTTGGAAGTGGTTGGTCTTCCAATGGGAGATAAACCACTCAGGTGCAAGTGGATCTTCAAGAAGAAGTTAAAAGGTTGATGGGTTTATTGTAAGGCGTTGTTGGTAGCCTAACGGTATCGACAGAAATAAGGCCTTGACTTCTTACTCACCAGTTACGAGAATTACTTATATAAGGTATAGCTGGAGACTATAACCTGGAAATCCATCAAATGGATGTTTGTGGTGAGTTGAAGGAAGAGATGTACTTGGAACAACCCGATGGTTTCATAGTTCCAGGCTAAGAGAGTAAGGTGTGTGTTAAGGCCATATTTATATGATTATTAAAGGGTTATTTCATTATTATTTTCCCCACATTTGCGTAATTTACATGAGAATTAAGGGTTTAAGTGTAATTATTTAATAAAGATGATTTTAAGATGATTGTATGCAAAATTGATGATTTTAAGTGTTGATTTAATGGAATTATTATTATTTGGATTTTATTACGTTTTTGCATTGTTTATTTATCATGTAGGTGTTGATTTTCGAGTGCTATAAGTGGATAAATGAAGCTCAAGTCGAATTATTCAAGATAGAGTTGGAATTGGCTCAAAGAAATTGGATAAAGATGATGAGATCCGACCTCAAAGCGATCCCGGCCGAGCGTCGCATCCCGTCCACCGGACGGGCGTTTGATTTCATGGACGAGCGTCCAGGAGAGGAAATCACATACAGAGAGTTTGGACGCAGCATGGACGGACGTCTAGAGCAAAGTCAAGATCCACCAGACGGGCGTCCACGAGACCAGACGAGCGTCCGTTGCCGACTTAACCCTAACCGACTCAAATTCCTATAAATAAAGCGGCAGCCCCAACCCTAATTGATACCACATAATTGAGATCGCAATTTTACACCAAAAAAGCTGCGGCCACAAGCCCTAATTACATAGAGATGAACTTCTCCAACCCAACAATCATCCCCAACATGATTGTTGGCTAAAAGCCTTGCAGTGAGTCGACGGAGGAAGCCTATCAACAACACAAACCAACTAGAGAGTTCGATGCTTATGTTTAGTGAGTTTGATTCATAGTTTTTCATTACTTTGGATCTGTTTTGTATTGCTTAAGTTTTATTGAATTAAGATTTGATGAAACGATCTATGTTTAATTTATGCTTGAATAAATTTATGAAAGTCTGTTTATTTGAGTTCTCTTTCGTTTAAGTGATGCATCTAATCATGTTATAAGAGATTAGGCATGTTTAGTTGAGTAAGAGTTTGGAAGCAATCTCGTGATTTCGTTTTGATTGCATGTTTAGTTTGTTTGAAAAGATAAACGAAACCCTAGAATTTGGTTGAAGAAATTTAATTGAATTCGTGAAAAAATCACTACTAAAAACTACATCTTTAGATCACCATCTAGTTGGGGGTTGTTGGTTGATGGGTGGATTCGTTGCCTCGCTGTGTTTTCCTTTAATTGTTTTAATCAAATCGTTTAGATTAAGTTTAGTTAAGTTTTAGTTTTTAAACCTTTAGATTTCCTGCTGTTTCCCTGCACTTTTCTGCTTCAGTTCGTAGTCAGACGCTCGTCCGCAATAGCGAACGCCCGTCCGTTAGCTTTAGTTTCCAGACGCTCGTTCACTTTAGTGAACGCTCGTCCATCCTTCTGTTTTCTTATTTTTCAGCTTGTTTTTATTTCTGTTTTAGTTTTAATTCTTAGGTTTAGGTTTTAGTTAGTTTCAGCTTTAGTTTAGTTAATAATTGTGACGTAATAGATAGAATAATTGTCCCTTGATCCGATAAACATTCCACTCCCTTAGGACGACCCGTAAACACCCTGTACTACGATCCTTATACTTGGGGTGTTTCGGTTTATAAATTTAAAACACGTTTTTACCGAACAGTGTGTAGACTTGTTAAGTCTCTCTGTGGCTCGAATAATAGCCAGAGCAACAGCATATCAAGTTTGACAATGTCATGTTGTCAAGTGGGTAGGACATATATGTCTACATTGAGAACACACCTTTGTGATAGTATGTCTATGGCGTGCTAATAATGGGAAGTACTCATGAGAGTATCATGAATACGGAAAGGATGCTGGCAAGGAACTTCGTTGTGAAGGACCTGGGAGTTGCCGATGTGCTGCTAGGGATTAAGATCTCTAGTGTATCTGGTGGACTTGTGTTGTCACAAACTCATTATCATGAGTATGTTTTAAAAAGACTTAATGTCATTGATGAAAGTCCTGTGAGCACTCCACTTGACCTAAGTATGCACTTAGTCAAGAACAGAGATGAACCTGTGCACCAATTAAGATATTCTCAAGTGATCGGAAGTCTGATTTACATAACCAACTGTACGCTACCAGACTTAGCATGTGCAGTGACTGAGTAGGTTCACGAGTAATCCATATCATAATAGGTTGTTGAGGTACATGAAGTACACTATGAGTCTGGGATTACGATATACTAGATATCCAGTAGTATTAGAAGGATACTGTGATGACAACTGGATATCAGATACGAAAGATTCGAAGTCCACCAGTGGATACTTATCCACAATTGGTGGTGGTTCTATATCCTGGAAGTCTACAAGACAAACGTGCATAGCTCGTTCCAAAATGAAAGCTGAGTTTATAGCCTTGATAAGGCTGGAGAAGAAGCTGATTGGATTAGGAATTTCCTTGAGGATATTCCGTACTAGTGGCTGCTATCAGCATACACTGCGGTAGTAAGTTGACTATAGGAAGGGCACAGAGTAGTGTGTGTAATGGTAAGTCTCGACACTTACACCGTAGACACAATACCATTAAATAATTGATCTCTAATGATGTGATTTCCATCGATTGTATACGATCAAAGGAGAGTCTTGCGGATCCGCTTACAAAAGGTTTAGCTAGAGATCATATGTCAATTTTGACAAACGGAATGGGACTGAAGCCTATTACGTATGTTTCCTTGTAGTGGCAACCCAACCATGTTGACTGGAGATCCCAAGATCATGGTTCAAAAGGGACAACTAAGCTATAAGGAACAGTCCAGCACTTACCCATTCTGAGAGAATAAAAGTGCTATTTGCAGAGGGTGTGAGGTTAAGCTTAGCTTTTAATGACTCCTATATCTTGATATTCAAGTGGGGTAGGGCAGAATACCATTGATAGGAGGTCACCTATGTAAGTGTGAAGTGGGGTCGCTTCTATGAGAAGTTTGAGGCTTGAATTCTCTAAAGCACTTTTTGAAACCAAGTGTTGTCCAAGGCCGAGACGGACACAACCATGAGAACCGAAATGTGCTAGGGGAAATATTGTGTGAGTACTATTGTCTTGGTTTACACTAAAGGCTGAACAGTTCAAGATCTAGTTCACTGATTAGCCAAGTAAATCCGATAGTACTTCACTAAGGCAGGTTCAAGGCCAGAAGCTACCTCTCCTAATGCAATATTTTTTTTGTTTGACTTCTCTTCAGAGTCTGCATTTGCATTTGCATTAATTTTCATTCATGTGGGGGATTGTTGGAGAAAAATCCCTTTTTGAAGGGTTGAATAGTCAACTTTAGCGTGATTTACGGATAGGCTCCGATGTATGTCATCAAGAGTTAATGATATCATTAAATACTCCATACTGAGTAGTTGATGATGGGCTTTTAAATCACTCGATTCAGATGTCGGGTGAATGAGAAATTAATGGCTAAAGTTGGTAGAAAATATGTAGGAGATGGGTGTTGTAGGGAGGACCTCACCCCATTCTCCCACATAGGTAACTTGAGGCTTGTGAGCTCAAGTAATAAGAGATAGTGTATGCTCTTATAGATGTGCCCCAAGGGGCAAGGCATTTTTGTGGTAGGTAAGGTAGGGTTGGGTACGGTGGTGGGTGTAGGGTGTGGTGGTGGGTAGGATAGGTAGAGTAGGGGTAAGTAGGGTAGGGTTAGGTGGTAGGGTAGGGTATGGGTGGGTGATGGTGAAGTACAGTAGGTGGTGGGGTAACATAGGTAGTATGCGTAGTGTAGGATAGGGTGATGGTGGAGTAGGTAGGATGGGGTGGTAAGGTATGGCAGAGTAGGGTAGGTGGGTGGTGGGTAGGGTAGGTAGGGTGAGGTACGTGGTAGGTAAGGTATGGTGGGTAGAAAGACATGGTGCAATGGGTGTGGGGTAAGGCTACCCCACCCCACCCCAGCACTTCCATCATATCCTACCTTATCTTTCTTTCTTTCACATCTTAAACACAGTAATGGAATGAATGTATTCAATTTCATTCCTATTACTTTATCCCATTCCATTCCATTCCCGCGTAACAAACATGTCATAAATGAATGTGAGCTACTTCCACTTGTTGGAGAAAATAGGAGAAAATGACGATTTTTTAGTCTACGTATTAGTTAGTAAAGGGGAAGTTTTTGTAAGGTATATCCACATGTACCGAATTGACAGGTAAATATATCTGGACCAATTAGTTTGAATTCAGTTTAAAAATAAAAAGTCTACAGTTTGTCACATAGTTCTACTCCGCATATGGTGGGTGCACTCAATAACTTCCCGGTAGTAAAGTGGCGAGGGAGGTTCGGGAAGTGCTTGCCTATTATATCCACATGCATTGAATTGACCGATGGGTTGATCAGAGCCATACAATCTACAACCAACATATAAACTGTGTACCTCAGATCAACTCACCGGTCACTTCACTCTAAAAACACTCACAACACAAGAACTTTCCACGTGGTGAGTATTCTATTTGAATACTCATTTCGGATAGTTTTAGTAAAATTACATAATCAATAGATAATGATACGTTTTTAAATCGCTCGATGCATATATTGAGGGTTTTCATTTATTAATTCCGTTAAAAATAAAAAAAACAATTTTCTTCTTAATAAAGCAATTATTTCTCCTACTTTTCCCCCCAAAGTGTATCACATCTACATTGTTCGACACGAAAACTAAAGCAATTCAAACAACATGCCAACCAAAATTCATTCACCGAGTTAGAATTTACTCAAAGGAATTCATGTTTAAACGGGTTTTGAGAAATTAATATACTAAAATTAAAGTATGAGGTAAAATGTGAGAGAATAATGTTGAAGGCTAGATCAATCTAACGTATCCTACATTGCTCATTTGGCACTTGATTCATATGTTAATGGCTTGTGTGATCCTTTAGAATAAGCCCCAAAGAGCAAGGCATTTTTGTGCAATGTAGGAGGAAGGACACACACGCATGTTGGTTCACCACGTATAAGGGCGGACGCATGATCTCGATTAAGGGGGTAATAAATTTTTAAGGGCGAATAAAAAATGTAAGGGAGGCAAACTGAATGCATAATATAAATATTAATGTATTTTTTTGAATCAATGGGGCAGTTGCCTTCCTTTGATTATATGTAGGTCCGTCACTGGCCGTGCAGACAGCCGCCCAGATTGGGTCAGGTCGGGGGCTTGTGTGCTCAAAGCTTGTTGGTTCACCACGCATGTAGTTGCCCAGGTCAGGTCGGACCGAAGGATTGCTACGTACTTTTACATTGCAAAACCCACGAACAAAATTGTAGTCACATAAAACCAATATTAAATAGAATTATGTCATACCCAATGCTATATCATTAATGCAATGTGTTTCGACATTTTACAAAACCTAATAAAATTTACTTGTGTTAGTGTTGTGCACCTTTTAAAACTACATATAAATTTAGCGATTTAAGAAAACGATTAATAAATATTAAACGTACGTTTGAAACTTTAATACTTTGTTATACAATAACATACAAACGTAAAACATTAATCTTTTGAAATAACAATAGCTATTTAAGTTCATCGTCCTCGCTTTGTATAAAATGATCAACTCGTACTTAGTTCAATCGACAGCTTGCTCTAATACCACATGTAACGTCCCAAAGCTCAGGGACAACGGCGTTACTTGAGTCATAATGAATCCACTAACTATTTTAAGTTAATCGTCTAAAATGGTTAACTCAAACTACCAAGTCTCAATCTTATATTATGGTGATGTATGATTCTCTCGTTTTTCCAATATGCGATATTATTACGTTGAGTTAAAAATGAGACTAAACATTGCATTAAAGAAGCAACATTTGAATGGGCTCCTATGAAATAATAGTTGAGAATGACTGATGGTGGAGTGTAGGGTTTGTAAGCAAATAAAGGACTGTACATTGATAACATCGGATAAGAAGGGAATGTGAGAGATTGATTGCTCAAATGCGATCAATAAGATGGTTAATATAATATCAAGTGATAATTATTATAATTATAATTATGTATTTATATTCTTTTTCACGTAGGATGACTTTGTTGGGTAAAAGAGTAGAAATATATGGTTATGATGCATGTCCACTAAAAATAATTGTGTTACAAGTGTTCCTGAAGGCAATGGAAGAGGCTATTCGCTTGGGACTTTCTGCAGTTATCTTCGAGACTGACTGTCTACTATGTATTCAAGCTTTACTACGACCGTCGGATGATCTGTCTGTCTTCAGTTGTATAGTGTGAGACTGCCTTACGCACTTATCGTCCTTTGTTTCATCATATTTTTCATTTGTCAAGCGCACTGGTAATTTTCCGGTGCATTTGTTGGCTAGACATGGACTAGGTCTCACTAGTCGTACTGTGTGGGGCGTTATTCCTCCTCATGATGTAATCTCCGCCGCTATTGCGGATTTAGCTTAATAAAATTCCATTTTCCTTCAACAAAAAAAAAAAGTGTTGCATAAAATTTCTCATTTAATAAATTGAGAAAATCATAGTTCAATCATATTACAAAAGGAAACTATATATATTTCGTGTGGAATAAATATAAAGGCATTTGTGGGTAATCCATCTCCACATGCTCTACCCACCTTTGGGGAGATTAAAACCCCAACTACTATGCATACTTTAAATGAGTATAATATATTTGAGCTACTTCCCCTTATTTCTTATTTAGGGTAACGGGTCCATAAATTTTTTTTTAAAGAGATCTATAGAAAAGAATTTGAAGTAAAAAGAAAAATTCATGTGGCCCAAAAAATTCTTCATAAATAATTTTACTTTTAGGGAGGTCCATAGACCCATATGTATACATGTAGATCCGTCTCTCGGTCTCTGGTCAATACCTCTCGGAGAAAATAGGAGAAACAATGAGATTTCACACGTGGCGAATCTTTCACTCTACCAAGGCCCATTTCTTAAGTCAAGTACTAAGTATTCAAGTGGTGAGCGTTATATTTGAATACTCATTTCGGATACGTTTCTGTAAGGATTGTCGAGAACTTATGGCATCATTAAACCATATGTAATCGTAGATTGGCATAAATCACATAATTCGGATATTGAAATATTAAGATAAAAATATGAGTTAAAATGTAAGAGAAGAGTTGAACGCCTGATCAACCTAATGTATCACATATTGCTCATTTGCACTTGATGCTCTACATTTAAATAACTTGTGTGCTCATTTAAAATAGGAAGGTGACGGGGCACCGGGAATTCAACCGAACTCATTCTCTGAAATTCAATCATGCGGCTGAGATTTATCATTTGTATTTTTTTTTTATTCTTAATTATTAATGAATGGGTGGATCACATTTCGATACATATTTATATATGTAATTTTCTGTGTTTATATCATTTTCCTTTAAAATACGCCCAAAGGAAGAAGGCATTTTTGTGCATTGTAGGAGGGAGGACACAAATGCATGTTGGTTCACCGCGGTTGCCAACTTCCACATCGAGTCGGATCGAGGTTTTTGTGCTTCAAGCATGTTGGTTCACCACGCATGCCCCCGCCCAAGTCAGGTTGGGGCAAGGGCTTGTGTGCTTCAAGAATGTTGGTTCACCACGTGCGGTGACACCTAGATCAGGTCGGGCCGGATGTTTGTGCACTCTTTTAGAATGTGGCCTAAGATACAAGGCACGTTATAAATGAGCACAAGCATGTTGGTTCACCGCGAGTGCCGCCACCCAGGGTAGGTCGGGTCGAGCTTGTGTGCTCCAAGCATGTCGGTTCACCACACGTGCCACCACCCAATTATAAACGAACACAAGCATGTTGGTTCACCGCGAGTGCCACCACCCAGGGTAGGTCGGGTCAGGGCTTGTGTGCTCCAGGCATGTCGGTTCACCAAGCGTGCCACCACCCAAGTGTGGTCAGGTGAGGGGCTTGTGCGCTCTTTTGAATGTACCCCAAGCAAGATGCATGACATTTTTGTGTAGGATGGATGATGCATTAGGCCGTTAGTTCACCATGCACGCTCTGTTAGTTCACCACGCATGCTACCAACCGAACCGATCCAGGTTAGGTCAAGTCGAGAGTGGGCGGCTTCATGGGCATTTATTTTTCAAGACAAACCTTCTTTTACATTTTGCTCCAAAGTTTAATGCATTTCAGTCCAACCCAATTCAATTTGTTGTCTGACTTACAACGTCCGACCCAATTCAATTTGTTGTCTGACTTACAACGTTGATTTCAACCCATCTAAGAACGTTTGTATCGGATTCTCTTAAATAATTCACTATTTTATAGTTTTAAACATATATTAGTCAAGTTTAAGCAATCTCTTAGATGAAATGGATCATATTATTTATTTTACATAGTACGGTACATATAAATAAAAATTTACAGAATCTGATTTTTTTTTTACAAAATGTATTGTATTTACTACAGGTGCTCTAATTTCAACCAAGTTTCAACCCAGCTTGGTGCATTTTAGCAGAAAACAAACTTGTGTGATTTAGGTGGGAAAATCGAATAGACATGAGTTGTGAACATTCGGATTCAAACCGCCAAAGTGGAAAGATTACAACCAGATTCGAATCAATGTCTTTCTTCTAAAATTTTCCAGATCACTAAATGAAAAAATATACCGACTTCGCAAGAATACACTGCATCAACACATCACATATCCTCCCCACTGTGGACCCTCCGGTGTAAGGTATTCTCATCATTAGAACTGGGATCGTCTGCTGTAAAAGGGCCGTTGCTGTGAATGCTGAGAAGTAAAACGGTGTCGTTTCGACGCAAAGCGACGCCGTTTTGCTGTGTTCGTCTTTTTTTTTTTTTTAAGTTCGCGACCAAAACTGCGTCGGATAGCCTCGAAACGTTCGTTTCGACATCACAGCAGCCTCTGCCGTGCTTGACCTACGGCAGAGGATCCGACCTCCTCATCATTAACCCTTAAACGACTAACAATTTGAAGCAAAGCTTCAGAGAAAAGAAAAGAAAAAATTCAAAACTACGACCGGTTCGGTATGATCCATTCTATTGTGCACCTTTTAAAACTACAAGTATATAAATTTAGCGATTTAAGAAAACGATTAATAAATATTATACGTACGTTTGAAACTTTAATATTTTGTTATACAGTAACATACAAACCTAAAACATTAATCTTTCCAAATAATCAGTAACTATTTAAGTTCAACGTCCCCGCTTGGTTTAAAATAATTAACTCGTACTTAGTTCAGTCTAATAGCTTGTCCTAATACCACATGTAACATCTCAAAACTCTGGGGCAACGGCGTTACTTGAGTCATAATGAATCCACTAACTATTTTAAGTTCATCGGCCTCGTTTGACCCAAAATAGTAAACTCAAACTATCAAGTCTAAACATTGAGTCATAATGTTTCTCTCGATTTTCCAATATGCGATATTATTACGTTGAGTTAAAAATGAGACTAAACATTGCATTAAAGAAGCAACATTTGAATGGGCTCCTATGAAATAATAGTTGAGAATGACTGATGGTGGAGTGTAGGGTTTGTAAGCAAATAAAGGACTGTACATTGATAACATCGGATAAGAAGGGGAATGTGAGAGATTGATTGCTCAAATGCGATCTATAAGATGGTTAATATAATATCAAGTGATAATTATTATATTTATATATTTATATTCTTTGTTGGGTAAAAAATTAGAAATATGTGATTACGATGTATGTTAATTAAAAATAATCATGTTTACAATTGTTGCATAAAATTTCTCAATAAATAAATTTGAGAAAATCGTATATAGTTCAGTCAATTCACAAAAGGAAACTATATATATTTTGTGTGGAATAAATACAAAGGCATTTGTGGGTAATCAATCTCCACATACTCTACCCACCTTAGAGGAGATCAAAACCCCCAACTACTATGCATACTTTAAATGACTAATATATCAGCTACTTCCCTTTATTTCTTATTTAGGGTGACGGGTCCAGATTTTTTTTTTTTCATGAGGTCTATAAAAAAGAATTTTAAGTAAAAATATTTCATGTGGCCCAAAAAAATTCTCAATAAATAATTTTATTTTTAGAGAGGTCCATAGACCCCATATGAATACATATAGATCCGTCTCTAATCAATACCTCTCCGAGAAAATAGGAGAAACAATGAGATTTCACACCTGGCGAATCTTTCACTTTACCAAGGCCCATTTTTTAAGTCAAGTATTAAGTATTGAAGTGGTGAGCATTATATATGAATAATAATTTCGGATACGTTTTTCTATGGATTGTCGAGAACTTATGGCATCATTAAACCATATGTAAACAGTAGATTGTGATATACGCTTAAATCACGTAATTATGATATTGAAAAATTAAGATAAAAGTATGAGTTAAAATGTAAGAGAAGAGTTGAACGCCTAATCAACCTATTGTATCCCATATTGCTCCTTTGCACTTGATGCTTTACATTTAAATGACTTGTGTGCTCATTTAAAATAGAATGGTGACGGGGCACCGGGAATTCAACCGAACTCATCCCTTGAAATTCAATCATGCGGCTGAGATTTATCATTTGTACTTTTTTTTTTATTCTTAATTATTAATTGATGGGTGGATCACATTTCGGTATATATTTATGTGTAATTTTCTATGTTTATATCATTTTCCTTTAAAATAAGCCCAAAGGAAGAAGGCATTTTTGTGCATTGTAGGAGGGAGGAAACAAATGCATGTTGGTTCACCGCGGGTGCCACCGCCCACATCAAGTCGGATCAAGGTTTTTGTGCTTCAAGCATGTTGGTTCACCACGCATGCCCCCGCCCAAGTTAGGTCAGGGCAAGGGCTTGTGTGCTTCAAGAATGTTGGTTCACCACGTGCGGTGGCGCCTATGTCAGGTCGGGCCAGATGTTTGTGCACTCTTTTAGAATGTGGCCTAAGATACAAGGCACGTTATAAATGAGCACAAGCATGTTGGTTCACCGCGAGTGCCGCCTCCTAGGGTAGGTCGGGTCGAGCTTGTGTGCTCCAAGCATGTCGGTTTACAACACGTGCGACCACCCAATTATAAACGAACACAAGCATGTTGGTTCACCGCGAGTGCCACCACCTAGGGCAGGTCGGGTCGGGGCTTGTGTGCTCCAAGCATGTCGGTTCACCACGCGTGCCACCACCCAAGTGTGGTCAGGTAAGGGGCTTGTGCGCTCTTTTGAATGTACCCCAAGATGCATGACACTTTTGTGTAGGATGGATGATTCATAAGGCCGTTAGTTCACCATGCACGCTCTGTTAGTTCACGACGCATGCTACCAACCGATCCAGGTTAGGTCAAGTCGAGAGTGGGTGGCTTCATGGGCATTTATTTTCTTAGACAAACCTTCTTTTACATTTTGCTCCAAAGTTTAATGTACTTCAGTCCGACCCAATTCAATTTGTTGTCCGACTTAAACACTTGCATCATATTCTCTTAACAAATTCACTATTTTACAGTTTTAAACATATATTAGTCTAGTTTAAGCAATCTCTAAGATGAAATGTATCATATTATTTGTTTTACATAGTACAGTATATATAAAGGAAAATTTACAGAATCTAAATTTTTTTACAGAATATATTGTATTTACTACAGGTGCTCTAATTTCAACCCAGCTTGGTGCATTTTAGCAGGAAAACAAACTTGTGTGATTTTGGTGGGAAAATCGAATAGATATGAGTTGTGAACATCCGATCAACAGATTCAAACCGCCAAATTAGAAATATCACAACCAGATTCGAATCGGCGTCTTTTTCGATAATTTTCCAGATCACTAAATGAAAAAATACACCAACTTTGCAAGAATACACTGCAACAACTCTTCGCATATCCTCCCCGGTGTGGACCCTCCGGTGTAAGGTATTCTCATCATTAACCCTTAAACGACTAACAATTTGAAGCAAAGCTTCAGAGAAAAGAAGAAAAAAATCAAAACTAAGACCGGTTTGGTATGATCCAATCTACTCGGAAAGGATCCACAAGAGAGGATATATAGATTCTTTGTCTGTCTATCCCCCTCAAGTAACAGTTCAAAAAATGCAGTAAATTTTTTGTTTTTCCAAAATTCAGTCAACTAAATCATGAAAAATAAAACAGACAATTCAACACTATAAAGGGAAGGGGAAAAAAAAAATAACCCAACAAAATTATTGGTTCCCAGTTCCTATATAAATAAACCTATGCTTTCAAGAAAAACACCACATGAAGATTTTTATGTCAAATGTCGAGAAAGAAACCGCTCGGCTCAAATTTTCTTTAAGAGCCCATCTAGCTTCTATAATGCCGGATATATAATTTAAACATGCAGCTAAGGCATGATGAAGCGCACCTGCACCCTCACCCGCACCCACAACCCATTCGACGATATGCTTCTAAGAGGGAGACAACTTAGAGTTAAGATCAACCAATACTTTCCTTATTTCTGACTTTAATTCGTCTGTCATTAGGGCGGCGAAAATAGCCACAAGGACAGCCAGAAATACCAGAGCTTTGATGCATCCATTGCCACGCGATACACGGCCCATCAGTATTTTGCTGTGCTTTTGTGCATCCTTCAATGTTGCCACGTAAGCAGGATCACCCTGTACGGCTAATGCCTTCTCGTTCTGTTTCCAAAACAAAAAAACAAAATAAAACACTGAACGGACCAACTAGTTGAGTAGAAGAATCTTTACAGGTAATCGAACAAGGGAAAACGGGATGGATAAGCACTTGAAATAAATGCACTATTAGTACTACAAAAGGACTACACAAAAAACATGAGCCAAAATGATTCAATATTTTGGGACGGGCGGATGATTAATAGTCATCGATGTTTTAATTTTACCAAATCGATTATATCTATATCAAACTATCCAGTCCCAAGTCTCGATAAAGGAGGGTTGCAGCATTAACTTGACAGCTCACCAACAACTACAATTTAGGTTTCAAACCCAAGAAATACTAAAAAACCAGACATACCTTCACGATAAAATTCTTTAAGGCCGCCTTCAAGGGTTCAAAATTCGAATGCTTAGGATAAAGAACATTCCAGTCATCACACAGCTTTTTCAAGATAACTACACTTGCTTCCAGATTTTCTAAGTAAATGTCATCCTGCGAAAGCATAAAATAAAACATAATCTTAAAAAACGTCCACAATGAAAGTGATTAAAATCTCCTTTGAAAGTAAGAATAAGTGCCCACCCATTGCTTGTAGCTGTCAGGGTTTTCAGTTAAACACCAAATAAATACGTCGCCAGCTTCCCGTGCCAGTTCTGGAACGCCTGTAAAGCCTTCATATTAGTTACTTATGCTATCAACAAAAACAGACTTAGGAGAGCTTCCATTCAAATTACTAAAATAACCTTCTCCAGCAGCTTTGATGGTAAAGGGTATGATCTGCTGAGTTAGTTGCTTCATTTTTCTGCTTCCGGGGTGTGGTTTTCTAAGATAGAAGAAAGAATTATTCTTATTAAATGAATGACTGCAATGCAGTATATAAATAGGATTACAAAGTGGTTCAAATGCAACTACATCTTTGTCTAGGAAGGTGGCTAGTTAGTGTAATATTCTAGGATGAGGTAATAAAGGCAGCGGATTAAATAATGTAAAAGCAGAATATTAAACACATAATATTATACTTTATAGAATAATATAATATATGTGTTACATGTATAAAAATTCGGGGGAAACAGTAAGAGCCACGTCTTTCAGAGTCGGATATATGCCTTCAAACCTCTCTGTTGCCTGGAAAACACGTTACACAAACTCTGTTCAAGCAATTGACGACAAAACAAAGCAACGTAAGGAACAAATGTTACAAGCCAAAAACAGAAACCGACTTTCACACGTGCTGAATTCGCTGGAAAAGTGTACTTCATCAGTGTGTCAAGAGCCGATGGAGGCACCACACGCTCACCCTTTCTGACAGCACCATTAACTAGAATATTACGAGCTTTTGGCATGGATATAATTCTGCAATCAAAATGTCACAGAAGCCTCAAAAAACCGTACAAATCAGAGATGAGAAACAATTGAAAACAGATCATTTATTACCTTTCAACCACTTGTAAAATCATATCTCTGCATTGTGGATTGGCGTAGGATTTATTGCCGAGCATCGGTAAAAGAAAATGCACCCACATGAAAAGACCAACAACCAAATCCCCTTGGGAGGCCTGTATGGAACAAGTAATGCATTACAAAGAGAAAGTATTGTCTAAACATGATGAGGGACGAATACAACTGAATCACATCGCTCCAAACAACACTCAAGTCTTACACCAACTAGATGTGTTCGGTTATGTGGATCCATTAAATCCTTGTTTTCCAAATCACAAAAGTCAAGAACCCTAATAAGATACATCCTAGTCATGTAAACTGATTCCAAAGATAATACCTGTGTGATAACCCAGGCAATAACTGGCAGCTTCTCTTGACCATGATATTTTGCATTATCCTTTAAGATAGGCACTAGACTGATCAATACATCAGGTTTACGGCGCAATGTCATTGCCAAGACCACAAAGATTGCAACCTGCAGTCAACTTCTATTAGCTTATACCGCGTACGGGAAAATGTGTCCAAACAGTTGCTCCAATTTAACAAGGAAAATCTGCATTATGTTACAAAACCTTCCATACATCTATATAAATAAAATGGGTGCATTAAGAAAAAGCAATAAAGAAACATAAACATAAAATAAAACCCATGAGAAACAGATGCATGTGCGATAGCAATCATGAGCCATTCATTCATTTCTCTGCCAAACCAGAAAGCCAGTGCAAGAAACTGGCTAATTCATGAAGCGTTTACTAGTGTTTAAAACCTTGATGGCCGAGAATTTGGAAAAAACAGAATTTGTACCCATAGAGCAGTAAAAATCATTACTCACATGAAGTAGTGCAGGAATCAGTAGATATTACTTGTCAAGATATTCCAAAGAGAGTTGGCAAAAGCAAATATAACATGTGCAAAAGTGACTATATAAGCTGTGTAACACGGCAATTGATTGATACCAGACCAATATCATAATTTCAGAAAAGGCAAAAGTTAGTGCAAAGGGGGGCAACCCTTCAACAAATCTCTGAAAAAGAACTTCAAGTTAATTACAACGAGCTAAAAGATACAGGGCAGCGGTGTACAACAAAATTTAGCTTTTTTGAAGACATTATTTCTCGGTTAAGAAGGATATGATGGTAATGTTAAATGGCATAGGTAAAGACCAGAAAACTCTCATTTCACTTGAAAAGATTAACATAAAAATCCCAGAAAATATAGTGTTATTCAACTCAGAGAGGGATAAGGATACGGAGCTAAGAGAAAAATAAATTGATTGAAAATTTATTTTAAGAAAACTGAAGCTTTGTAAAACAACGTCACGGTAAATATGTACACAGCATTATTCAGTCATCAGATTGATTTTTAAGCTAAAGCACAAAAACATACAAGTAAGCCCACAGAATCAAACATTGAAAGAGTTTAATGGGCCAATATGAGCCTAGAGAATCATTATATTCAATGTAACATTGCAATTCCTCCAATTAATTAGAAATTTCTCTAAAAAAAACGAACAAAGTATGTCTATAGCGATGTATGTCCTATAACGTCATTAAATTAAATGAACCGTCGATGATAACTTTAACCAATAAAGATATATTGGCAACCAAAACGTGCAAGAATAAACCTTGTCAGAAAATAAGAACGTGAAAATTAATACGCAACCAACAGCTAATCTTCCCTCACTAATTACAAGTCGATGAATTGCTTCCTATTTGATTTCAGCAAGACAAGGAAGCTGACAAGGAAAAACAAGTCAGCACTATATAGTTTATCACTCACGTTTAAGAGATTCAAAGCCTCTAAAGTCTAAAGATAGACACAAACAGAGCAATCCTTTTCAGGCCTATTTTTTTTCTTGTTCACAATCCCACATGCAAGAAAGTGAAGAAACAAAAAAAAAATGTAGCACACTAATATGCGAGTATAATGACATATAGACAGCAATTTCTTTCTTCCTCCCACCGCATGAATATTGTGTGGAGGATGTATGTTGGGGCAGGATGGTAGGAAACTTTCAGAAGGTGGGTCACCACTAAGAAACTACGTAAAGCGTGAGCTTTTTGCCCTGCGGGAGTTGGAAACCTTACACATAAATTAATAACACTAACTGGTTTAAAAAATATTGAATGCCAACATGCACATTTCACATCATTTAAATCAAAGGCACATTGTTTCAGAGATGCCTCCTGGTATGAGTAGCAGAACCTCCAAATATATAATCAGGAACAGAGCACAAAGAACTCTGTAAACTGGTTCGAAAGAAGCCACTTACGTAACCTGAGAGTTTGATGAACCAAGGCCGAAAAGCCCTGAAAACTAAACAGTGGTTGTGCTTCAACTGATTGAGAAGTAGAGCCACATCCAAACAAACTAAGTTACCTGTGATTTTGATGATGCCTGTTGAACAGCCTTTTTATTACCCTTGGCAGCCCCGTGATGAAGTGCAAGGTCTGAAAAGATGCTATCCAACGACCACATCACAAAAGAACCGAGCGCTTCAATAGATCTCTGGTTAAGCCAGTCTGTTGATATCTTGTATACATCCTCAGATATGTTGGAAACTGGAATCTGCCGGAAACATGTATAAAATCTGGCTGATGAGAACTTACGTAGAACAAGTTGAGATAACATCAGAAGTGAAAATGATAAAAACAACACTGTGATTGGGTTAATTCACAGACAAAAAAGACCAATTATTCGCGAGAATTGACATAAACAAGAAAGGTGATCAAATTACCGAAGGAAAAACATATGACACACAAACTATTAGGCTATTACACTAGATTATAGTTATTGATTGCACTTTCAATAACCATTCATGCCTTGACTCAATCACGCTTCTACTTAACCCTAGTCAAATGAATTGCAATTTTCAAAGAAAGCTGACGTCCAGCAAAATATCATCAAGAAGCCATAGATCAAGCAATCGAGGTTTTATGCCTACCGAAACAAAGATGTGTACAGCTACACGATTCGTGGGGAAGCTAAGCACTTGCAGAGGCATGGTAATTCATTCTCATCAAGATGCAATTTTTAACAAGCAAATCACATCCTTTACCACATAGATCAAGCACATAGAAAGCAAATATGGCATTTGCAAAATCATAACAAGTCCTATGGCACCTAATGAGTTGACTTTACGAATCAAGTTAAAATGTTTAATACTCACATCAACCATCCGTGCAACAGATGACTCCTTCAAAATCTTCATCCATGGAAATTGAGAACTGCTAACTTTTGCAAATGAACGGCCAAAATAATCCGCAAATCTCATCAGCTGTATATCCTGCTGAGTCTCGTAGGAAGCCTTTTTCACAAATGAACCGATTTATAAGTTCAAATTGTTTTTTATGCATTAAATTCAAATGAAACTCCTAAATTTGAATTTAGGAGATTCACAAACGGATCAGAAGATTAGGGAAAATCAATTTGATGCTTACACAAATATCGGCAAGAAAAGCAACGAGATCAGACGAGTCGATCTTTGAAGCAGCCTCAGCAACGGTAATCTTAGGCTTCTTTGGCTTCTTCGGCTTGCTCTTCTTCTCCTCACCGGCGGCGGTGCCATTCGCGACGGCGACTCCCTCAGCATCACTCCCTTCCTCACCATCGTCATCAACAGCAACTGAATTCTCGCCAGCAGACGCCGCCATCTGAGCCTCAATCAACTTCTTACGTCTCTCCTCGGAATGCTGCTCAATTGACCGGAAAACATCATTCCGTGGATCCGGAACAATACCACCACCAGCAGCACCGGATTTCCCTTGCTGCTTCAACGGCTGCTTCTTACCTTTCTTCTGATACGACACCGTTTTCCATCCATGATCGGTGTTGACGGCGGCGCCGTTGCTAATACCATTGCTATTCAATTCGCTGAATTCACCGGCAGATGACATCGAATTCTCACCCATTGTTTCACTCATTAATTCAATGAATGTTCTTGAGAGAAAATAGTATGGAAATGAAAAAAGAGATCTATATTTCCCTTATTTTTTTCCTTTATTTTCAGAAAAGAAAAGAAGAAAAAAAGAGACTCTTTTTAGAGGTGCTGTTTGTTATTTTCTTGACGTCAATTTTCGTCGTTTGAAACGTAGGCGACGAGTGGAAGGCAGATATAAATGGACTAGCGGTAGGTGGGTGGATGGGAGTTCGGACCGGATATTTACTAGCTTCGGTTTTTTTTTTTTTTTTAAAAAAAAAAAAAAAGGTTAAAGGTTGTATATTTTTTATCTAGGATTTGTGTAGGTTAGAGTCCTTTTTTCATATTTTGTATATTATTTTGTCCTTCCTACGGCGCAAAAAAAAAAAAATAAAATATTTGTGTAGGTAAAACTAGATGTGGCATCGGGTTGGAAACCGACCCATAAACCATCTATCCGAAATCTGTCCTGATAAGATTCGAGATTCAATTTTCTTCTCGAGCCCGTATTCGAAAAGCGTCGAGTCTCGACAATCGGGATATCCGAATGTTCGGAATTCCGTCGTGTCGAAAATGAATGTGTCGAATATATGATGTTAAAAAATATCCATTTAAATATAAAAATTATTTTACAACAATTATTTGATCAAAACAATAGTTCAAAAGGTGGGGGGCGGAGAAATGAGTTAACGGCGACAAAGTCGGCGGCCAGTAAAGGCGGGTGGCTTTTGTGAGGAAAAACACTCTGAATATTAGAGAGTAGAAGAGAGCTGCAGAGAAAGTGATAAACGACGGAAGCATGGAGTGTAGTATGCTTATGTTTTTAAGATTTAGGGTTGTGAGTATTTAAATCGGGATGAAAAATGTTATTTATATATATATATATGTGTGTGTGTGTGTGTGTGTGTGTGTGTGTGTGTGTGTGTGTGTGTGTTCGGGTCGGGATCAGGAATTCGACGGGATTGAGTTTTATACCCGATCCAGTTTCCGCATTTTTTGGGTCGGGAAAAATCCCGAAATTTCGGGATCGGGATTTTTCGGGATGGGATTCGGGACAGACCGGGATTATTGGGAAATTTGTCACCCCTGGGTAAAACGAACAAATTCATTCCTAGAAAAAATATTTGTTCAGCTTTGTTAGTGTATGTAATCATTCGTTTGTTTAGTGTAACGAATCAATTCTAAACATAATTGTTGAGCAACAAAAAAAAATTCTAAACATAATTGTAATAAGATTAATTTTCAAACGAATGAGTACGTGTTTGAATCACAAACGTTTGATTTTGTTCACAGACTTACTTATATAGATAAATTAATGTATAACACTCGTTTTTTTGGGTATAAAACGGATCATATATATAAAAACCATAAAAAGGAATACAAAAGCAACACACCACTCTACCTAAAGAGAAAACATCAAAACCCTATTTATTCATCAATCAACTACTTCAAGCTAATCAAGCTATCTGTGATTCCTTATATTTACAAACTACTCAGGACACAAACATTGTGATAACCTTAATTCTTAAAGTGAAATTTCAAGGGGAGCTTTGTCTTTTCTTTCTCATTTAGGGTCATAATAGAGTTTATTGCCGCCATATATCTTAGAAAAAAACTATAAATAAAGTCATTTTTGCAAAAACGGGTTCCCCTCATCTATCAGGTGCCCACCTAGGCGAGCCCCGCGAAACTCGAGAATAGTTCGGCGCTCCATTGTGCTTCGTCCTCTGTAGAAATTCTCAATCCGGTTGTGGTGTTCATGTTTTCAAAAGTGATACCGGACGGAAAAACCTTTTGTGAGCTTTGGGATCCTGTGGGATTTAGCATGTTTTCTCGTGAAGAAAGGGATAACATCGATAAGTAAGGAGGATTTTTGTCGATTTTACTAGGTTTTCTTTTCTATTTAGCATACAATTTGATTCTGTGACTTTCGTATTGTTGGAGCTAATTGTGAATACATGTGCTAATTGTGATAATTTGTGATCAAAATTCGTAACTTGTTGTATCTGGAATTTTTCTGTGAAGAACATGTTGAATGTGCGTTATGATACTGTTAAATCGAATGGCGTGCTTGTTGGAAGAAGCGCCCGAAAGACAACTTATGTAATTGTTTTTATAATTAATAAATGACAGATTTATTCTCATATTATTATTTGCTTTGTGCTTATATTTAATACACTGTTGAAAACCCCAAGTTGTATCATATGTAGCCATATAACTTGGTGTGTGTCACACATGAGGATTAAGTTTATGGTGATACACTTGAACTATTAGTCCGTGGTGAACTTAATCAAAGTATGTGGTCTATTGATTAAACCACTATTAATGCGCCCAGAACACTTTATGGTGTGACTGTCTTATCCGGACCGTCGATATTGGTTATCTAAGTGGGGCATTTATATATGATGTAGTCATAGTGGACTGGACCGATTTAATCTGCGTTTCTCTTATAATTCCGTGATTGAGAAATCTTATTAAATCACAAGATGATCATATATAGATTAACCTTAATCTTGAAGTGATTGCATACTCCTACTAGTTTCAGGATAGGTTTTGATGTGTTTGTTAAGGCTCGCTAAGAGGCGCAGTCTGAATCACTTTCACGTTGGCACTATTCTGGAATGAGTGAGAAGTGTGTGTCTCACATATATGGAATCCATTCCATCATGCGGGAAGTAGAAAGACAATCCTCTTATTTGTTAATCCTAGAAACTGATCGATCCGCGGAGTTCGTATTGGTTATGAACTAATTGATCACTAGTGGTTTAATGGTAAATAAGTATAAGTTGTATTGAAGAAGGTTTACGAAAATAATCCCGCTTCACTACGGATAGTCTATGGAGGGTTAGCTTGTATGTAATGATTATATCAATAGACACTTATCGACTCGACTCGACGTTTTGAGAATAAGTTATATCTATAATCGATAGAGTTCAGTTTCGGATTTATGGTGGCGTAATTCCGGAATTAATAAGTTGAGTAGGAATATTTTGTTCGATAATATTTTATTCAATTTATTGTAGTTATTGGTTATAGGTCCATGGTCCCCGGGTTGGCTCCTAACACGCGAGTGTTTTCTCGTTTTATGGAACATCGAGAATAAATTAAATAGTTGGTCTATTTAATGAATATGCAATATTATTTATTTGGTAAATAATATGTAAAATAGAAAAGACATTTTCTATTAAATTAATGACAATTGTGGCGCTTACTTTTGTGATAATTTAGGAAAAGAAATTTTCCTATATTATGTCACATGTGTAATTAATTAATTATTTATTTGTTAGATAATTAATGGAAAAGAGATAATAGATTGATTTTTTAGGAATTATCTCTTATCTTATGGCAAATATCTTTTCCTTATGTGAATAGGTAATTGTGGTGTGAAAGGATAACTCACTATTGACTAGTTATTTTCCTATATAAAGAGAGTTTCTCCCAACACAATAAACACATCAAATTGCGCCACACATATCAAAATAGAAGAGAAAAATTAGTTTCTTGTTCTAGTTATTAAGAGAAGAAAAACCTACGGTTTTTCTTGAGCATATTCGAGGAGGTTCTGCGGCGAGGATCGACGTCCACCAATCGTCGCTAGGAGATACAATCCGGAAGGCTACGGCTTCTCCCCTTGGTCGATTGCTTCTTCCACTTTTTTTGGGTAAATCTTCAACCTTCTCATAGTTATGTTAATTATTTATGTGGATCATATCGTAGTAAAATCGCATGCGAATTTATTCGTAGCTTCCGTTGTACATGATCGGGCGTCTCGATCGGTGCTGTGAATAATATATGACGATCCAATTATGGATCGGATCCGGATTCGGGTTTCTGTATATCTAGCAGTGCTACCAACTAATTTTTGGAAGGCTAGCTAAGGCAAGGTGTTGTCTTTTCTAGGTGAGGCTTAGGCTTTGTTGGAAGCTGTTTTGGTGCGCGTATTAGATATTATGTTATGTTATGTATGATGATTTGTGTTGCTTCTTAATGGTATGAATTGTCTCTTATTGAATAAGAAATAAATGAGAGCTAATAACTAATTGTGGAAATGATTGTGAAACTAACTGTGGAATTTAATAATTGGCAGAAATTACGTGTGATCCTAATGTATTGGACACCGTAATAGTGTGATAATATGTGCTCATGAAAAAATGGGCATGATGATCTGGATGTGTGCTCATGAAAAATAAGGCATGATGAACGGAGTCAAAAGTTCTCATTAAAAATGGGGCATGATAATCCGAGTGTGTGAGTGGTTAAATGTGCTCATAAAAAAATAAGGCATGATGATTCGGGTGTGTGGTCATGAAATAAGAGACATGAAAATCTTGGGTGCGTGTGTGATTGTATGTGTTCAAGAAAAACGGGACATGATGATCGATTGTGTGTGTGTTGTGAGGTCCACAAGGGGGGACAAGGCAGTATTAGGTTGCGTGTACGAGTTTGTGTGTGCAGTGTGTTGAAATAGTTTCCTAAACCCAATCGGTTTGGACCGGATCCGACCGGGTCGGATCATTCTCTACTATTCCTTTATGTTTGTACATATAATGACTTTCTGTTATTATATATTTATTCATTTAGCGGACCATTTATGATATTGTATATAAGATAACGTCCATAGTGTCAAACTGTGAAAGAGAAATCATGATAGTGATTATGGTTGATGAGATCTCGACTCACTTTAAAAGGTTTGATACTTAAATGTTTCTAGTCGTATGTGCTATTAAATGGGACACTAATAGTACGATTAGACTAGCACGTATTGTATGTCTTCTATCTTATTAAAGGTAGGGATAGATCTCATCTATCAAAGTGTAGAGACACTTGGATTGTACGCGGACGTGTATTAGAGAATGCGTACGTTAGACTGACCCACTTACTTTATTAAGTGTCGCACTATGTGGCGGTGTGTAATTATCCTAAGACCGGAGTCTTCATGACATCACGGTGTGCATTGTCACTATTTTAACACTATTGAGGTTTCCCCTAGCCATGGGGCGATCATGCGGTAGTGATTGAGTGTGATACTGAAGCATGCGTAGGATTCGTGTCGCTCATCCGGAAATCGCGTATCCTAATGGTAGGAATAAATATCCGAAAGGGCCTTCTTATAAAGAATGTCTAGCTCTCGCGAATCTTTGCAAAGTGGGAGTAAATGAGTTACTTTGAGAGAGCATGATATTCAGATTAAAGGATACGGTCGTTAATGTATTGACACTCGAGATACGACCATATGTATATTATTATAGCGATAGGATTGTATTTACACGGTAACCATTTTACATGAAAGGTTGTAGTCATAGCACTTGACTCTTTCCGATGATTGGGGGTCGTGGACGTGTTTCTAGACGCGATCCATGATCGTTAGATATGAGGGGTATTTTAGTAAATGTACTTTGTGCCTACGGCCAACATATTCGAAAACCTATCGGATTGCACACATATGAATAGCTAGCGGGAATTAATTTGTGGTTATAGCGATATCCGGATGAGAATTTGTTTATTTCTACTATAAAGTGATAAATTAATATTGTGGAATTTATTTAGGGGCAATGGTCCAAAAAGACACATATTAGTCTTAATTAGGCAGATAGGATACACTTAAATCTTAAGGACATAAAATTAGTACATAGATCAAACTATCCCTAATTAATTAAAAAAAAATAACGCGATTTTTTTTTGAACGAAAAAAGTGTTCTTTTTCTTTTCTGGACGCTAAAAAATGTTGTTTTTCTTTTTTTTCCCGGTGACCACCTCGATGCATTGACCACCGCGATGCAGTGAGCACACCCGATGCAGTGGGCACCACCCGATGCAGTGACCACCCCCGATGCAGAGACACCGCGATGCAAAAACGCCGCGATGCAAAGACACATCGATGAAGTGACATCGCGAAGCACTGACAACCGCGATGCAGTGACACTACGATGCATTGACCAATGTGATGCATTGACACCCCCGATGCATTGACACCGCGATGTAGTGGCCATCGCGATGCATTCACCACCGCGATGCAGTGACCACCCCATTGCATTGACCACCGCGACGCAGTGACCATCCCGATGCAGTGACCACCTCCGATGTAGTGACCATCGCGATGCATTGACCACCCCCGATCCATTGACCACCGCGATGCAGTGGCCACCCCCGATGCAGAAACACCGTGATGCAAAGACATCACGATGCAGAGATGCCCCGATGCAGAGACACTACGATGCATTCAACACCGCGATGCAGTGATCACCCCAATGCATTGACCACCGCGATGCATTGACCACCGCGATGCAGTGACCATCCCGATGCAGTGACCACCTCCGATGCAGTGACCATCGTGATGCATTGACCACCGCGATGTATTGACCACCCCGATCCATTGACCACGTGATGCAGTGGCCACACCGATGCAGTGACTACCCCCGATGCAGAGACACCGCGATGCAGAGACACCACGATGCAGCGACACCACGATGCACTAACAACCGCGATGCAGTGACACCGCGATGCATTGACCACCCCAGATGCATCGCGGTGTCTCTTTAGAGTCCAGGAAAAAAAAAAACTTTTTTAGCGTTCAGAAAAGAAAAGAAAAACTTTTTTAGCGTCCAGAAAAAAAAAAAGAAAATCAACGCTGGTTTTTTTTAAATTAATTAGGGGTGGTTTTGTCTAGTTATTAATTTTATGTCCATATAACCAATTATGATTTAAGTGTGTTCTAAGTGCCTAATTAAGTACTCAAACTAGTCCTTATAAACAAATACCCAATTTATTTATTATTAATAAATTAAATACAAGATATTAATTATGTTGATCAATTAAATATACATAGTTAATATGTATGGCATGCATATATGAGTATATATGATACATATGTATTTTGTAAATTAATTAATCATAGTATTATATTATTATTAATATTGGATATTAATATATATGTATATATGTATAGTATATATATGTGATATATACACATGTATAATTGATATATATATATATATATATATATATATATATATATATGTGTGTGTGTGTGTATATATATATATATATATATATATATATATATATATATATATATATATATATATGGTAATATAATAAATATATATTCAATATTAGATATTAACAATATATATATATATATATCTTGGAAAGTATTTAATATAAGATTAAATATACGGCATATATGATTTTAAGGAAAATCCTTAAAAAGATTAAGGTAAGTACTTAATGATATAATCAATCAATTATCTAACTGATTTATTAATTCCTTATTCTATTGGGAAAATAGTTTCATGTTCCCTACTACTCTCAGAATGATTGTGGCGCCTCATATGCTTATAAAAGGTGAGTTGTGCCAAGCACTTTTGGATCACAATATTCTTGCAATATTCTAGTGAAAGAAAGAGAGAGTTCTTGTGGGAAGAAGAAAAGACGACCTAGCAGTCAACTTTTTCCGATAACAGTCCTTCGAGGATTCCGGAGGTTGTTTGTGTGGATTACCGCTAGAGACCGGACACTTGGACGACTCGATGCTTGGACCATCAACCGTAGACAAAGCGTCGATCCAATTGGATCAACCAAGGTGTTCTCTCGTCTACTTCTTTTATGCTTGTTGCTTAAACGAAATTGATCCTGGTAATAAGGAAATAAAATTTTAAATTCCGCTGCGTTCCCGCGTAGATTTCTTAACAGTGGTATCAGAACGAACTTCGAGCTTAAGCAATAAGCATTAAATAATTTGCGTAGTAATTGTGATAGATGCAAGATTTAAATTCGCGGAACGAAGAACGAAAAAAAAGGTGGTGCATCAACATCGGGGCTCCGCGCAGCAGCGCCCCACCTTAAGCACGCCAGCGTCCCTTGTGGCGGTCAGCTGATAACGGTCATTTTGTGCCCGTTATTCTATGACCTTTATCCCCGATTCTAGTTTAAAGGAGTTATAATAGAGTAATAATAAGTCGTTACACGCTTAATTTGCATATGCCGAGAGTTACGATTCATTATTATGTATTAAGAGGTTTTATTATATTATTTGATGTTACGGATCGTATTTCATGCTATATTTGTAGTAACCCGTTGTGGAGCACAATGATGGACTTCGGGAAAGCTTTAATGGATCGCAGACAAGTTCAGAAAGCCCAAGACGGAAAAAGAAGAAAGCCCAGGAGCACATAAGGCTCGGTCGACCGAGCCTATGCATTCGGTACACTTTTTCACCTAAAGCCCAGCAGCAGTCCGGCACATTGTTTGAGGCGGTTAGGGTTCAGTAGTGTCGGCATTTTAAGTCGGTTTTCTATGTCGGCTGAGGCTCTATATAAACACAAGTCCTTTGTATTTTTTAGTACACTTTTTCACCAACATTATTTCATTTTTACATACAAGCAAATAAGGATTCATATAGGATTTTGGAGGTTGCTAGGGTTGCAAACATGTAAGCCCTAGTTTATCTTCTTGTTTTCTTTTAGGTAATCAATTCCCAATTATGCTTTGATTGTTTGAGTAGTTATGCATATCTAGATGATGTAGATCTAGGATATGGCGTAAGGGCGGTGGTGATACCTTGTCTATAAGGATCCCGTATCCTACGTCCTCTACCTAATATCTACGGATGAATCTGTGTGTTTAATTTACGTGTATTTAGATTAGCTTATATGATGTCCTGATGATTCACTATATAATCCGATTCGTATATGAAACGCTGAGAAATATATTCGGGGATGTAATTGGGGAGTTAGGCACTCGGGTGACCGAGAGGTGTCACTCGGTCGACCGAGAGCATCTATTCGGTCGACCGAGAGCCGTCGAATCCGTTTCATCCGTTAATCGATCACGTCTTTATGATTAGGTTAGCTTAATTGAATCTGTTATCTCAGTAGGTATGGCTATGGCTACGTCACTCGCTTAATTTAATTAAAACGTGTAAAAAGGAAATACCGATATAAAACTCTTAGGTAGGCTTAGGAATTGATCTTCGGACGTTCAGCGTTATCTAGGTAGGTTTATATTAGGGAATTGCGCGCACCTTGTTACACGTAGATCGTAAACTAGCATGAGACTATAACTTGGTAATTGTTAGTTGGTCGAGGGCTTGAGTGATCGTCTAGGAAGTACGCCTAACCAAAGGAATGTTGCCCGGACGAGGTGTACGGTCAATATCGGCATCCTTAGAGTCGTAAGCGTGTGAGTTATATGAGATGGAGGCACCAAAAGGGGAAGTCACGTAACAATACCACAGTGATATAGTGACCTACCGGTGCTACATCAAGTTTTAGGGGATGACTCCCGTAGCCGGTATAAATAGATATGAATGGATTAATAGTTGTTAAGTCTTCTTTGTTATATAAGTTGTCTAGATCCAAATGATTATGGTTATAATTGGGTAGTTGAT
Source organism: Gentiana straminea (assembly GCA_036785695.1). Taxonomy (NCBI): domain Eukaryota; kingdom Viridiplantae; phylum Streptophyta; class Magnoliopsida; order Gentianales; family Gentianaceae; genus Gentiana; species Gentiana straminea. The sequence continues at coordinate 2,714,971 of JAVUPR010000461.1, read as the reverse complement.
TACGTTATTTGTTTATATGTTTGAGTGTGTCTTTCTTTTCTCGTACTTTATGTTGGTCATAGACCGTAGTTGTCAAACGGAATAAATAGGTTGACTATTTAAGTTAGGATCCACAAATTGATTCTCTGTGGGATCGACCTCGACTCTGTCTAGCTATACTGCGATTGAACCTAGTTCACTTGCTAGTGGTTATTTAGGAATCGAGTTAATAATTTAACTTGACCTCAATCAAGTTTTTGGCGCCGTTGCCGGGGAATCAATGGTCCAACTGCTTAAATGATCAACTTAAGTATTTCGTCTTTCTGTTTTCTATTACAGTGAATAAAAATTAAAAAAAAAAATAATAATAATAAAAAAAAAATATATATATATATATATATTAAAAAAATATTTTGTATATTCGGTCGACCGAACTATGGTACTCGGTCGACCGAACCCTTTAAATGTTTTATCTGATAGTTGTTTTCCCCTGTGATTACGTGAGTAGGTTATAAGCCTAGCGACGGTATGAGTAATCATACTTTGTTAGTTCAATAACCGTTTGTTGTTTTTCATATGATGCAGTTAATCAGAGGGAATCACTCAAGCGATGTTCAGCAAAATGTCATCACATCAGTCTTCTGAGGTTCAAGGAAAAGAAGTCATGGTGTTGAGAACCAAAACCACACCTAGAAAGCCGCTGACACCTAAACTCAAGGAAAGAATAGCAAAGATGAAGGCAAGATTTCACGAAGCCAAGAGGTCAAAAGAGTCTAAAGATGCTTACATATATAGAGGTATGTCCAAGTTAAACCCTGAAGAGATTTCTTCAGATTCAGACTCGGGATATGACTATATGCATCACATGTCGGATATAGAATCGATTCGAGGATAGCTTAGACCTAAGTCGCCCTATAGTCATCGGTCCTAGAGATGCAGCGCTTATTGAGAATGAAGCTCGGTTGATGCCGAAACTAGATGACCCAGGAGCATTATGGTAGAGGTTACCTTAGAAGGAGCATACCTAGGGTTGGCTTTGATAGATTCGGCTCGAGTCCGAACATTTTTCCGAAGAGTCTTTGTGATAGAAATCTAATCCTTACTCCCACGAATACTCCGTTGCAAGTTAGATTTGCGGATGGGACCGAACGATCATGTACGGAAATATGTATAATATGATCATTGGCATAGGACGGCTCGGGTTTAAGATAGATATAGTTGTTATGGATATAGATGAGCACCCTCACCGCCCGATCATTTTAGGGAGAGCCTTTATGAACACTTCTAGAGCCCTAATTCGTATGACCGGGCGTGAGATCACATTTTTCGATGCTAGAGGTTCGAGACCGATGGGACAAGGAATTCGATTTCCCTACTCCGGTGAGCGTGAATGTCATAGGAGTTTGGTGATTCAAAACCGAGATATTACTCCGAGCCTAGGAAAAAGTGTCGATGACAATACGGACGGAAGAGATGAGACCCTTACGATTCGAGTCGTGAGAAAGGCTGTCAAGCCTCGCCTTTTTGTTCTAGAAAATCATAATCCCGAAGGCACCGCCTTTCTCCGGACCCAAGAATAGAAGGAAGCGGACAAAGAAACGAACTCGTAGAGTTCGAACTAAAGAGAGCTCATCTAGTTCTGAAAATATTACGAAAATTGGAGCTTGCTTGGATGGGCAGTTTGACTGTCTTTTCGTTGGACTCGCACCTCGCGGAAAGGCACTCGTGGAAAAGGACAGCAAGACATTTTCGGTAAAGGCTAACCGGGTGAAAACCTGGCAAGCCAAGAGCAGTTCGTAGACAGTGATGATTTTTGGAAAGTCGAGCTACCGACTTAAGCTGTAGAACTATTTCTATCCTTCGTTATTTTATCTCTATTTTTATTTTAAATATAAGTAGCATGGAACGATAAGAAGTTTTTTTTTTATTTTGCCGTGTTCCGACGACTGCTGAGTTAAGGATGTGCAAAATAATTTTTTTTTTATTCGAATCGTTTTTATGTGAAGTGAAGTGTAGTAATTGAATCTTTGTAAAAAATTGTTGATTAAGGGAACGGTAATGCGTTATTTTATGAATGCTTAGACCAGATTGTTTGATTTATTCATGATAAGAATGAGGTTGCTTTTGTGCTTGGGACGATTTATTGGTTAGAGAAGAAAAAAATTTTACGGTAGGAATTGCAAGAGTGAAATAATAAATTTTGGCATGGTTATTTGTTGTAGATAAGTTACGGTGTGTCAAAATAATTGAAATGGTCAACACCATTAATTTCTACATATCCCCATTCACCTTTCCCTCTTCCCAATTTCTTTATTCTTCCAATTCAAATTTTCAAATTCCACATTTCCACCTCATCAATCCCCAACAACTTTTATCTACCAATCACATTCCACTTTTCAACCTCCATTTTTCTATTTAAACCACTCACCCTCTCTTTCATTTTCCTCATCCCTTTCTCCATTACAATTCTTCCATCTCCCCGTTTCTCCAAACCCCTGTAGAAATCAAATGGAAATGTTATGAAAATCTTCATCCATTTCACCATTTTCACTCACTTCGAAAAGCCTATCGAAATTTATTCGATCGATCGATTCGATCACGGGAAGCATACGAGCCGAAGGCGTTGTCACAAAATCACCACACTCGGTCAACCGAGTGACCGCTCTCGGTCGACCGAGAGCCGGGCTGCCCCTCCGTCCGTGGCTGCTGCGCGCTGTTTATCCGTCGGGATGCCACCAAGAAGACGCAGAGCCGCTCAGTTCGTGGCTGTTGAAGGCAACATCCCATTGATCAACGGGGTACCACAATTCGCTAGTCGGGAGGTATACTCTTCATTTGTTAATCATTTTGTTAATGCCCCCATCCATCGAGCTCGAGGATTGGATTTGGGGAATTGTGGAGACGAGCTTCTAGAATTGGTGGAACGCTATCAATGGCGTGATGTCGTAGCACCCCCTGGCCGAGTCAACGTCAATTGGGTAAGAGAATTTTATGCTTATTTACGCGTACACCCCGACACCAATATCGTACGTATTCGTGGCCGACCAATTGTAATTTCTCCGGGTACGATTAATGCTTATTTTGGGGTGGATGTCTCGGAGGACGGGCCGGAGTATATGGTGACATTTGACGGGTCCGATGCTTGGTTGGAGGAAGTTGGTGCCTATCTGGGAATAGAGTGGACTATCGGGGAGATTGCCCGCACATTTGCGGAAACGGACTTTAGGAGATGGGAGGATAAATGCCTTAATCGGCTTATACGTTCTAATATCTTTCCGGCTAAGCATGTATCTACGGTCTACTATACCCATGCCACTTTGCTTTATTGGTTGCACATGGGATGGCCCGTGAATGTGGGGGCGTTGATACGTAAGGAAATGACGACGATGCTCTCAAGCCTCGGCACACTTTACCCTTTGGGTCACGATCACTACATTCGTGAAGGAGCCGAGTGCCCGGTGTTAGGCGGCGATTCCTATGTGGGACCAATGCCTATTCTATCTTTAAGTTACTCGTCCCACCGCCCGTCATTCACGGTCACGATCAAGAACAAGAAGGGGAACCCGAGGATGATGCTTGACGAAGCCGGCCCGAACAATTTGCAACTAGCACCATTCAATCCGGGATGGGATTAAGTATTTTAATTTGAGTGTTTGCATTTCCTTTAATTAACAAGTTTTTTTTATTTTGACTCAATTCTACTAGTATGTCGTGTTATATAGAGCAAGTATCTCCGTTTCCTAAATTCGGACTCATGTAATGTTTTGGACGTCTTTGAAATGTATTGAAATGTAATCATTAATTTAAGGACTTAAAGATGTTTAAGGAAATTGTTATCCCTTTTACGGTCCCTTCTTTGAGATTATTACTTGTTTGGACTAATCTGTAACGAGTTTCAAGTTTTGTTTAAGATATGTGTTGCGGTGATTACTTTTGTGCAAGCGGCCAATGCACATGCTGTTGAACTTTGCTTTGAATTTCCAAGACTTATTTAACTTCCCCGCTTATCCGAGAGCTAAGTTCCTTTTCGAGCTTGTTATTTCGGTTTTTATACATTGGGGACAATGCATGGTTTAAGTGGGGGGTACAAGTCACTTAGCTCAAATGAGTAATTCCATATATCAAATAATAAATAAAATGAGCAAGAAATTTTAAACTTTTGAACGTAGAATCAAATTTACTTTTGTGGGTCCACGATAATTATATCTAATAAGAAAGAACTCATATTTCATGAGTACGTGATCACTTTATGCCTCTGCGATTTATTGATTAGTAAACTTAATGATATTCATATTGTCCGTTGCAAGTAGTTGTTTATTATTCAATTATTCAATAATTGAATCGAGTTGTACTACGCTTGTTATAAAAGGTAAAAATTATAATGTGTACATTGCATAGATAATTGATTATGCTTACCTAGTGTCAAATTTATCGTCTGATGTGTTCCTAAAAATTCTAGCCACAAAAGCTGAGTAATAAGCTTGAGACGTACTGTGTTTGACAATGTTAAAACACTTGGGCTTGTAGTAAGTTACCAAAGTAGCCTCGCGCTTGTGGTGATATTCGATGCTAATATTTGATCTAAGATAGAGGGACGCTCTAAAAAGTTTTCCTTCTTGAGATTGATAGTATCCGAAAAATATGAAGATATGAAAAGAATATTCAACTCTTTAAGAGGCTTTGAGTAGTACTCGGTCTCCAAGTCCAAAAACCCTATAGATACGATCTTGCTTATTATTCCAGTGCTTGAAAAATTAAAAGGCTTAAGAAGTGGGAATACTGAAGTTGGTAGGTTAAGACTACAAAGTTTGCATAAGCTCTAATCTTGCTACGAATGTTTGAAACTCAATGCACATGCACACAGCACATCGATTCATGATGAGTAGTGGATAATGGATATCTGACGAGCATAGAGGATATGAGTTGATTCGAGTCTCTTGTGTCGGTATACGGTGACCACTGGAAAGTAGTTTATGGGGAATAACTTATTGATATTTTGATCGGGACGATCAAAGGGCTAAGTGGGGGGTAGTTGATAACGGTCATTTTGTGCCCGTTATTCTATGACCTTTATCCCCGATTCTAGTTTAAAGGAGTTATAATAGAGTAATAATAAGTCGTTACACGCTTAATTTGCATATGCCGAGAGTTACGATTCATTATTATGTATTAAGAGGTTTTATTATATTATTTGATGTTACGGATTTGTATTTCATGCTATATTTGTAGTAACCCGTTGTGGAGCACAATGATGGACTTCGGGGAAGCTTTAATGGATCGCGAGACAAGTTCGAAAGCCCAAGACGGAAAAAGAAGAAAGCCCGGGAGCACATAAGGCTCGGTCGACCGAGCCTATGCATTCGGTCGGCCGAGTGGACCTAAAGCCCGGCGACGATCCGGCACATTGTTTGAGGCGGTTAGGGTTCGGTAGTGTCGGCATTTTAAGTCGGTTTTCTATGTCGGTGAGGCTCTATATAAACACAAGTCCTTTGTATTTTTTAGTACACTTTTTCACCAACATTATTTCATTTTTACATACAAGCAAATAAGGATTCATATAGGATTTTGGAGGTTGCTAGGGTTGCAAACATGTAAGCCCTAGTTTATCTTCTTGTTTTCTTTTAGGTAATCAATTCCCAATTATGCTTTGATTGTTTGAGTAGTTATGCATATCTAGATGATGTAGATCTAGGATATGGCGTAAGGGCGGTGGTGATACCTTGTCTATAAGGATCCCGTATCCTACGTCCTCTACCTAATATCTACGGATGAATCTGTGTGTTTAATTTACGTGTATTTAGATTAGCTTATATGATGTCCCGATGATTCACTATATAATCCGATTCGTATATGAAACGCGAGAAATATATTCGGGGATGTAAATGCGGGAGTTAGGCACTCGGGTGACCGAGAGGTGTCACTCGGTCGACCGAGAGCACCTATTCGGTCGACCGAGAGCCGTCGATCCGTTTCATCCGTTAATCGATCACGTCTTTATGATTAGGTTAGCTTAATTGAATCTGTTATCTCAGTAGGTATGGCTATGGCTACGTCACTCGCTTAATTTAATTAAAACGTGTAAAAAGGAAATACCGATATAAAACTCTTAGGTAGGCTTAGGAATTGATCTTCGGACGTTCAGCGTTATCTAGGTAGGTTTATATTAGGGAATTGCGCGCACCTTGTTACACGTAGATCGTAAACTAGCATGAGACTATAACTTGGTAATTGTTAGTTGGACGAGGGCTTGAGTGATCGTCTAGGAAGTACGCCTAACCAAAGGAATGTTGCCCGGACGAGGTGTACGGTCAATATCGGCATCCTTAGAGTCGTAAGCTTTTTTGGTATATGAGATGGAGGCACCAAAAGGCGAAGTCACGTAACAATACCACAGTGATATAGTGACCTACCGGTGCTACATCAAGTTTTAGGGGATGACTCCCGTAGCCAGTATAAATAGATATGAATGGATTAATAGTTGTTAAGTCTTGCTGTTATATAAGTTGTCTAGATCCAAATGATTATGGTTATAATTGGGTAGTTGATTACGTTATTTGTTTATATGTTTGAGTGTGTCTTTCTTTTCTCGTACTTTATGTTGGTCATAGACCGTAGTTGTCAAACGGAATAAATAGGTTGACTATTTAAGTTAGGATCCACAAATTGATTCTCTGTGGGATCGACCTCGACTCTGTCTAGCTATACTTGCGATTGAACCTAGTTCACTTGCTAGTGGTTATTTAGGAATCGAGTTAATAATTTAACTTGACCTCAATCATCAGCGTCGACTGGTGACTCTTGGTGGACCCCGAAAATTTTGATTTGTTGTTTGTGAATTTTTATGGTACATTGATACCTCTATTTTTAGTTAATGTCATGTGGCTAACCAATAGTTCAAATAGTTTGGACCATTGGGATGCCACATGACACTATGATATAATATGGTTGGTTTATGGTATAATATGGTTGGTTTATGGTCCACAATTATAGACTTATGATTAACTTTGGCCTTTCCAAATTTTGTTTGGATTAGGCCTATGCCGTTTTCAAATTTTTTAATTTTAGAAAGGACCTAGGTTGATGCCTTTTGGTTTTGAAAACCAGGCATCCCTTTTGATTAGAAATCAAAAGGAAAGATACAAAGGAGGCTTAATTTTAATTTTAATTTATTTGGGAATAGTTATCATTAATTAAAATTAAAATAGAAATGGTTTTGAAATTAGTCTTTAATTTTATTTCGATTAAAATCATTTAATTAATTAAATGTTAGTTAGTTAATTGATTAGATAAAATTATTTAATTGATTAAACGTTAATCGATTAATTAAGATGCAAGTTGGTAAATTTACATTTTATCTTTTTTCAAAAGATTTTATTGTATGGATTAGATATTGTAGTAGATATAATATGATTATGTGGACTCCGATTGATCATGGACTCGACCAATATGATAAATGTGAATGATTTAATTTTTTTGTTGGTTTTGAAACTGTCCTAGGCCGTTATAAAGAACGTGGCCTAGTTTATTTTCTGAATTATCCCATTCCCGTTAGCTTCCCCCCACGTGTGCGACGGGTGTATTTATTTTATTAGATGAAATTTTATGTAACAAGAATGGAGCAGAAGACGAAGGGCAAAGAAAGACGACATAGAGATCCTGTTGGCGGTTGCAGCTACCCTAGATTGTGACCTACGGTTTCGTCAGTTTGTATTTGAAACCGTACATAGGAAAAATCCATGATCATACCGGTTACTTTAAGCATTTTTTTTGAATGTATTTATTTTATATGATACGATAGATGCATGACTAGACACGATCTAGATGAATGTGTAGGATGTATGTCTATAGAGATAAATATATTTGATGAGACCGTACGTAATTAAAATTAATTAAGTGAATTGATTTACATAAATACTTCCACAACAAAAAATCAAGTCAAAATATTGTCTCCCAATATTATAGCGACGGTGAAGAGCCCTTGTTCGGATCCAACTGATCGGCCCTCGTCGGGAGTTGACCTACCTCGGATATATCGTCGTTATTGAGATATGATCGTATGAGATCTCGTGAATATTGGGTTATGACTTGACTAGAATATTGCGGTGATTGGCCCTCGTCAGGACCGTCTTATTCTAGAGGCAAAGGGTTGACTACCACATAGAGATGTGTAGTGTCAAAGAGTTGACTAGTCAACCACCAAGAGTCATATAGAGATAAAGTTGGTAAAGGACTACCTACTCATCAAATTTTTCCGGTCGGCCCTTGTCGGGAATCGGGGTAACTAGATAGGATCTTGACCACTAAAGAATTTTGGAAATTCTTGAAGTCAATTGGGAGTAGTTGACTAGTGGGAGCAAAATTATAAATCAAAAGACCATTTTTGATTTTGCATATATAAACAACAACACTCTTTTATCTTTATTTTATGTTGTAGTTTTTAGCAAACTTTAAATTCTATGTTTTAATTCTCAATGTATAAAACCAAATTAATGACTGTTACCTTTTGAGAAACGTTCTCAAGTATGGTTAAGTAATTTTAATCCTCTTAAAATAAGCAATGACACGAGCAACTCCGTTATAGTATTTAAAGACAAAGAGACTACATATTTGTTGGAGTGCTCTATGACTTTAATTATTAATCAAAACGGAAGCTCATGATGTGATTAAATCGCTTAAAATGAGTTTCAATGAATTAATCAAATATTGGATACGACGATATCCAATGGGTCATTCTGTCATACGATGACAATAAATTCGAACATTGGATGTGTTGAATGAGAATGACCACAATGAATTTTGGAAAGATTGTTTTCAAAATTGAAAGATTTAAGTATCGACTTAATTCTTTAATCATTGCTTGAAAGTTAATTGAATAGTTCATATTTTGAATATGATTCAAAATGTTAAATAAACTATCTAATAAACTTTGGATTTTCTTTATGAAAGAAAATTAAAAGGTAGGTCTTGTGATTTTTCTTAATTCTTATGAAGACTAAACTAAGAAATATTTACAAGTGCTTAAGGGATTAAAAAGAAAGTTAGGGCATGTGTTTGAATAGAGAACTACTAGAAGTCTCTAAGTTGAGATAAATCTATCTAAGCTCAAGTCAACTCTTAGATATATGATATCTTACGAGTTCGATTGAATTAGAAAGATTAAGTGCAGAGATATCCTAAGATATGGAAAGTGAAGCAAACGTTGCAAGATTTGCCATATTATATTCTGAATCTAGTAAACTGATTAAGGAACTAAATAAATATTATGTGTTCCGGTTCTTATGAAGAACATGATTTTCAGTTATCCGTTAGGATTTAGTAGACATATTCCATTGTAAGGAATAAATGTTATTCCGATAAAGTTTAACGGTCACTGAATATAGCATACTAGATTTGTGTCACTATATAGTTGATATATGTTATACAATCTCAACTAAATATTTGTGTGGCTGTTATCCTTGATATTCAGTGGCTGTTTTAGACACAGTCTCTGCGGAAGCAAAACGTGTAATCAAATTCCATTCTGATGATGTCTGAACTATGTGATTATGAATCATATGGGTGATACGCATCTTAACTAAAGATGACTATAATACCATTTTATGAAAAGATTATAAATTCTAGAAAATTGCCTAAAGCCTAAACATATTGATGCTTATTGGCTTATGACAATTAATGCCACAAATGATATTATTGTTAATTACCCTCTTTGACTATTTCAGAAATAGTTGAATGTGCTTAGTGAAGTACGAAATTCGGAAAGTCTGAAAAGTTTGAGCTAGTACAAATATGAGATTGATGAACTACTTAGGAATTAACCTTCAATCGGATTGGAGTAATTAATACCTGAAGGGTGTTTTAGAAGTTGTCTGAAAAGGAATCAGATTCTCCCTTGAAGGATACCATTTTTGGGATGCATATTTAGATTGTGTTTCTAAAATAGAAATAGCACTTTATACGCTAAAGATGCAAAGTAAGCCATGCAGAGTATCCCGCACCTATTTTAGGATAGTGCCATTAGTTAGAACATAAACTTAACCAAGTTCCAAAGAATAAGGTTGAATGAATTCCATATCAGATATGGAAGGTGGTAACCTCAAATCCATCTTAACTGATGATTCAGGGTTGTCGTGCTTCTAGCAAACAGGTAAAGTCTGAAAGGCTTGGATGTCCTATCGATGTCTACGTCGTAGGGGTCATTATGGTGCAGAGGTAGTATTGTCATTGATACAGTGACGCGTCTTTTCACGTGAGTCATCAATGGTTAGTTCATGCTAAATTAGCACGGAATCGTTCAAAATTTACACGGGATCATTGGAATTCACACGAGTCATAATTCACACCGACCCTCTCAATCAATGCTTGTTTTGACAAAAAAGTCTATATATTGACCAATCCTTTACCAAACCATTCATCCCTCTCATTTCTCATTTATTTTTCTCGAATAATCTTATTTAGTGTTCCTTTTAATGGCTAACCCGCATTCTCCTGTGTTAATTCCCAATGACGAAGTTGATTTGTCATTGGACGAGCAGTCTCTCATAAGCCGTTTCATAACAGAAGAGGAGAGGCGTGAGTACGTAACTAACTAGATGGAAAGAGCTGTTGTTTCAGAGAGACGATTGAATATAGAGAGTCTTTCTAGTTTGATCAGCAACTTGTTCCGAGATAATTGGTGGCATGGTGTCCCCCAAAGCCCATTAAGCTTTCCTCACGTTAATCGGTCTATTGTGCGTGAATTCTACGCTTGTGTAGCTACGGCAGAGCTCAATGAATTTATAGTCACAGTGCGAGGCGTTCCCGTCCGTTTGAATAATACATGGATCAACGACGAGTATGCCATTCCAAATATCCACAAGGTTTTGATTTCTTTCTTTTTCCGGATGTTCCTGAACTGCTCCAGCGTGACATGGATATTTTATTTGGGGAGACGCATCTGTGGGAACGTGTGAGGCCTCAGCGGCCTACCCGCCCTTCACCCTGGTCCTGGTACGGTCCATTCTTTCCTTTCCCGATTATGTTTCTTGCCACCAATATGTATGGTACGGTCAACTACACCACACCGGCATTTGATTTGTTCGCCCTTGCGTACGCAACTATTACTTCCTACTTCGACGTCGGAGAGTATATTCTGTCTAGGATTCGACAGATAGCAAAGGGCAATACAGGGGATGGATATATATTTTTCCCGTATCTGATCACAAGTATATGCGTCAGGTCTGCCGGGGTGCCGGAATATGTTGAAGATGATGTGACATACGGCCATGATGACGTTATCACCTATGAAACTTGATGTGATGAAAGTGTTCATCTTTTATTTTAGTATGTTATTGTAAGCTCCATAGTCTTCAGACTGAAACGGAGTTATGTTCTATTATTTCTTGTTTTTTCTTTCTTTCTACTCGCAATTGTAATGGATGATCTTCGACGATCACACGAGGGGACTATCATGTTGTTTCTATAAAAGTGATTTGATGACAGATTTAATAAAAGCGAAAGATGAAGCTAAAACAAATGAAGTGTTCATCTCGACTAAATATGTTTTTTTAGTTATTATGTGTTCTTGTTGGTGCCCAAATATCTGTGGACGCATTCAAATTTATTATATAAATATTTGAAATTTAAAATATAAAAAGCAAGGAAGATTTAGAAGATAAATATTACAACGCCAAAAGTTGAGATAAAACCAAAATAAATGTCAAATGTTGGATAAAACCAAAATAATTACACCGATATACGTTGACAAAATAAATCTATGGCCATTTTGATCCTCAGCCTGTGAAAAGTTTCATTGCTCAGCTCAAATATGCGTGCGTCATTGATGATTATAAGCTCCATAGTCTTCAGACTGAAAACCGGACAATGTTCCCTGCATATTAAAGCCATAAATTTTACAACTAAATGTTTGAAATTAACAAATCTGAATAAGGTTTGATACGTATCGATACTCCGTCTGTGGACATCCAGTCTCGTCGTGCCGCACTGTATAGAATGGTGTTTGAGATGGATCGATCATCCATTGTATTGTCCTACAATCTTGTGATGCCGATAACATTAACCTCATGTATCGAGCCCATTTCTGTATGATCCGGTCAATGTGGGCCGAGGCACCATCTTTGTATCGGCTGTCGTGCACCGTTATTGTCCATTCACTAAGTGACATCCGCACAAGCACCCAATGATCCGGCCCAATCATCCAGATAGCATAGGCAATCATTTTCTTGGTCCATGCAGCAGTTTCCAATGTCAAAACAGCCGGAACCACCGCATCCATGTCACCCTCCCATTTCTCTAGTTCAGGCACAAGAGTATTGGCAAATGAGGCATAACACAATCTCGCATATTTTTCATACTGATCAGGGAAAGCTGCTATACGAGCAGACAACAGTCCCACATAGGCGTCAATGTGCTGTAAATGGAATTTATTACTCAGTCACAATATTACGACAAATAAAAAACCGTAATACATGTTAAAGAAATTCGAATACAAGTTTAAATGAGTTTACCTGTGAATTTATCTGATAACCTTGAAACAAAATACAGTTGAAAAATTCTCGATCCGCAGGGTAAGGTAAGATTTCGTCGTCGCTTTTCAGCCCCCATACTAATAACTTGGTTGTGTTACCTTCTTTTGAGGTGATCCAATCTTTCAGTTCTTTCCGCTTCTGATCGATAGTTCTCCGAGCGGGTGTGTGCCTATCATCCTCAGGCCATTTTTTAGGCCAAACCCACTGGGTATTACCCTTCCTAAGTTACTCAGTCGTCTTCAGGGTCGAGCGAAGTCCTATTTTTTTAGTGCAGGCTCTTTGTAGCTCCCTCTCCCTCTCCCCCTCCCCCTCATTGTATTCAAACCTAGCATCGCTTGGGGCCCTAGAAGATTTCCAGTGTCCGTCGAACTCATCTTCACATGCACGTCTTTAATATCGAATTCTGGACCTAGACCATCACACTCAAACGAAAAATCATTCACTGGGTCAAGATGGGTGCTTTGCTCTATCTCAGGGTGTTGACCCTGAACGGATGGTGTGCCTTGTGGACCTGAAGACGGCCCAGCTTGGGACCCTGATACCTGAGGCCTGGAAGGTGTAACCTGGGACGGTGACGCCACATGAACATTCCTAAGAGGTGTCTGGTCCGTGTTTGTATCACAACCTCGAGGTGTCTCAGTCTCAGGCTCACGGCTGCCTTGTGTAGCTGAAGACGGACCAACTTCGGTGGTTGGTGTGCTTTGGGTAGGGTCGAGATATGGATGTGAGTCACCGCCCTGGGAGCCTTGTGATACAGATGTCCCACATCGGTGCCTAAATGTACCCTGTAAATTTAAGGAAATATTGTGAATTTAATTTTTTGTCAACAAGATAAAAGCAATTATATTTGTATTTAGGAGTTCATTCGAACCTGTTGCACCACCGCCCTTTGTATAGAGTTGAGGAAATGCGTATGTCGTTCGTCAACTATTCTAATAGTTGTTGCATGGGCCTCTCTCAGACGTGCCATTTCAGCCTGCACTTCACTCAGCTTAGCATTCATTTCAGCATACTTAGCCTTCGTTTCAATCAACTCGGCCTTCGTTTCCATCAACTCAGTCTTGACTTCTCTTAACGCATTGTCAACTATACGCGTGATTTCAATCACCAGTGATTCCAACGGCACAACGCCCCCGACAATAGGTATACTACCACCGCCTATATCGAATTGTTGAGCATACAATGTTGTACCCGGAGGGCTTGCGGATGTAGACGGGGCTCTCGTGTGTTTGTCATGACGGGCTTGGCGAGATGGTCGCTCGTCCTGAGCATCAACTCCTGGACGCTCACGGACTATGACATCCACTTTGGACCTTGGCGGAACATGTCTTTGACCAGGGACAGGATCCGGGACAACTACGGGGGGAATAGGTAATTCATGATGAGGAGCTGTAACCTCCGCCTCCGGCAACCCCATTCCAATTACGAACTTCCTATCTTCGGCGGTTGTCAAAATATCAGCGACCATGTCAACCTGCATAAAGGAAACAAAAAAACATCCGATTTTAAATACAATGTTTAAAAATATTGCTGACAGTGTAGATTGATAACAATGATAATATAATACATACCCATGGAGTAACACCGGATGTAGGATTGACCAAGGTTTTGTAATAGACCCCGCCGTCGATGCATTTCCATCTCAAATAACTTGGACGAGCATTAGCTTGACCTTCTACCTCTGTTGCAAATCTCCCGTACTGTATAAGTCTAGGCATTGCATGAAAACACCACATCTGTAACGCGTATAAACAACCAGAGAATTTCTTTTAGCATATTTATATATATTTATATGCTAATAAAGAATTTCGACAGTGAATTTCGACCAAAATCAGTATATTTATATATAAAGATATATATACACTTATTTTCTTAAGTTTTTATAAATATATATATATATATATATATATATATATATATATATATATATATAGGGTTGGGTTCCCCTACATACCATACTATCCATGCTTACCGTACATACTACTAAAATAGTGCATCGATCACTATTTTAATGCACTTTGGTTATTGTTTCGGTGCAACTACAAATTGAGGAGCGGGTTTCTAGTTAGGTTTCTAGTATTACCTAATAGCGATTTCCCCCGCTTAACTAGGTGCATTCAAACAATAACCATGTGCACTAAAATAGTGATCGGATGCACTATTTTAGTAGTATGTACGGTAAGCATGGATCAATAGGTATGTATATGAACTCATTTCTATATATATATATATATATATATATATATATATATATATCTAGATTGTGAGACAGAAATTATATAATCATCATGTTATATATATATATATATGTATATATATATATATATATATATATATATATATATATATATATATATGTACCGTGTATAATTTCTCCCCGTGTATGTGTATATGTCCGTGTGTGTGCTTAAACGTGCGTAAATATAAAATTATCTGTGTGTATAATTTCTTTCACTCGATAATAAATATATTTGCCAATAAATACATGATAAAATAAGTGTATATATAACTTTATATATAAATGTACTGGAATACACGCACGCACACACACACACACACACACACACACACACATATATATATATTTAATGGACACCCGTGTTGTTATCGGTTAAACAATCATTTTTTCTAGTGTGTTTATTTTAGGCACCACAACGCAAAAAAACAATATTCGAAAAAAATACTAACAATTTGTCTCTCTTTATATATATATATATATATATATATATGGTTAGATTTTTAGGAATATTGTTGTGTTTTTTGATGTCTGGCAATATACAGTTATATACAAGTAAATATATGTGTATATAAATGAAAAACCAATATACACACTAGAAGGGAAATTTTTTAAGTTTCGTTGTGTTGTGTTGTGTTGTAACAGTAGACGGGGGTAATAGAAGAGAAGATTATTTTCACCAGCGTCATAGAATATTTGTTGATGACGAGGGATATCAGATGCTGGACAGAGCCAACAGAACATGGCTTATACTTTCGATCTAACGGATGCCTCACTTCCGGCGGAGGCTTTACCAAGCTGCTGAGAACGGAAAAGATGCTCTATTGAGCAGACCTAATGAAATATTCTACGAGCTACCTACCAGGAGCCCCAATACAAAGCCTGGAGATTAGGCATGACACAGCAGATCAGAAGGATTCGAAAACACCCTAGGGATGCATGCATTTCTAAGAACCTCATCAGGTCGAGGCGTACCATACAATAAGTCGGAATTTCATATTTTTGGAAATTTCAAACAACATTTATTTGTCGTTTGTTTCTCGTTTTTAAATTCACAATTTAGTCCTTATAAAATTAGGGAATTTTCAATGTGATTGCCCGTAATAATTAAATTATTCGAGTGTTATAAAATTATTCACAATATCAAAACATTATACATCATCAAAATATGTACAAAATCATTTCTACAATATCACTGTTCTATATTAATTCTGAAAATAACACTGTTCTATATCATACATGCATTTCATTTCATTCTCAATAATAAAAATTTTAAAATATCAAATAATAATAAAAATTACAATATCAAGATGTCTACAACATCAAAACATGTACATAATCATTTCTACAATATCAATTATGAAAATAACAATGTCACTACTATCATATCATACATGCATTTCATTTCATTTCATTCTATAAAATTTCTACAATATCAAATAGTCAAAATAATTTACAATATCAAAATTTCTACAAATATCAATAACAATGTTTTCCACAAAATATACATAAACTTTCCAAATAAAATTTCCCAAAATAATATATTTCAGATTTTCAATACATTACAATCAACATTTTTACAATAACCTAATTTTTACAATTTGTTGAAATTTGCAATACTAACAATACTAACAATTTGCAATAACCTAATTTTTACAATACTAACAATTTCGAAAATATTACAATATCACAATTTCTACTATATCACAATTTCTACAATATCACAATTTCACAATTTTAAATAAACATAAATTCAAGAAATTTGGGAAAAATAGATCGAAATTAAATATAATAAACTGTAAATTGCTTACTAGAGGGTACTCGTCTAAATGAATAACGGCCATTGTTGATTGTTGTATGATATGAAGCTTGATTCAATAACCTTCCCGTCCAAACCCTCTCCAATCACCTTCCACGTTGCTTAATGCTTTCCCCGTGAAATTAAATCCTTTCCCCGTTCCAATTTAAGAGATATGTGGTGGGGCTATGCTTGTGGTGGGGCTGCTTGTGGTGGGGCTGCTCTGCATTTTTTTTATGAATTGAAAAGTGAGGAAGTGAGGAAGAAGAAGGAGAAACGGCTCTGTATTTGTTTCCTGGATTCCATGGGACTGTGGAAATTTTCGACGTTGCGTTCCAATTTTCCACGGGGCGAACATTAAATTTCCCCCAGGGCACGTGGAATTACAACTTTTGGCACCAGTTGATTTTCCACGTGAACCATTCAAATTCCACGCCATAAAGTGGAAATATGGCACGATCCCGTGGAAACAGGCACGGGTGGCTCAAAAATAAATGTCAGGTCACCTTACTTGAATTATGGGTCACTACAGTGACCTCAATCTATATTTTCTCATTTAGATGAATGAACGTTTCCCCATGTCTTGAGACTCGAAGTGGGGAGTGTTTGGAAAAATAAACCGAGCGATAACTGTTAACGACGATAACACAAAATAAATACCAAAAGGAAAAACACGAAACACCAAATTTACGTGGTTCGGCTAGTGTGATAAAATGAATATATTATTATGGTGGAGAAATACAAAATATCAAACTCTTTTGAAACTTAAAGACAAAAGCCAAAATAGCTAAGACAATCGAGAGTTTATTTTAATTGATACAACTTGGTAATATTGATACATCTTAAAACAATTGGCTAAGACCATTAGAAAAAAATATTCTAAAATGGAAAATGACGATTGGGGGTAGTGTTGGAGATATCCCATGAAATAGGGGTAAAACGGTCAACTTTAGCACTAATTTCGGATACGTTCCGGTGTAATTCATCGGGAATTTATTACGGCTAAAAATTCTACTCACGGAGTAGATAATGTTTGGCTGTGAAATCTATCGATTCGGGTATCGGATGAATGATAAATTAATTCCTAATTTTGGTTGTAGGAGATAGGAGTTGAAGAGAGGACGTCAATTCAATCTCCCCCATACATAACTTGAGGCTTGTGAGCTCAAGTAATAAGTGCTCTTGTAGATGTGCCCCAAGGGGCCAGGAATTTTTGTGCAGGAGGGAGGACATAGATAATTCCACACGCGCGCGCCACCGCCGTCTGGCTCAGCTCGGCTCCAGCTCGGTTCGGTTCGGGTGTTACTATTAATTTTTTGGACAAAATTTCTCTATGAATTTAACCATGAAATTAATTTTGGAATGTGATTGTGTCATTTGACCAATCAGAATTCTTTGAATCATTCGACCAATCAGAATTCAGACAACACATCATCCGACCAATCAGAGGATTGGATTAATTCAAAATTAACCATGTTATTTTCGGCCAAGATGATTTCCTTGTGGGAAAAGTCGGCCGTTACTTTTCCAAGAGGAAAAGTTTGATCTCGTGTCTCGGCCAATCATATTTGAGCATTGGCTCATCCCATCCACTATATAAAGAACCGCATGGATGAGAGTTTAAGCATTCTATTTTCTCATGTGTCTTTCCACCACAAAAAGTCAGTCATTTAGATCTAGATATTGAGTCGAAGAGAAGTGGAACACTTTGTAATCGGATTTTTGAAGTGCCTCTAAATCCGAGACGTATGCCGTTGTATCTTGGAAGACAGTTGCTACGGCCCTGGATACCATACCGGAGCAATTTGTCTTAAGGAAAGAGTACCATACTCGCCTCGGTTTGTTATTTATTTATGCATCGTACTTTACTTTCATTTACATTCATGCCAGATCTGTACCGTGATAGCTTAATTTTTAGATCTAAATTGTAATAACCTTATTTCATTATATCTATCATATAGTTGTGTTATTTTAATAGATCTAC
Source organism: Gentiana straminea (assembly GCA_036785695.1). Taxonomy (NCBI): domain Eukaryota; kingdom Viridiplantae; phylum Streptophyta; class Magnoliopsida; order Gentianales; family Gentianaceae; genus Gentiana; species Gentiana straminea. The sequence goes on along the minus strand of JAVUPR010000461.1, from coordinate 2,696,450 downwards.
ACCATAGTTGCTTTAATTTGTTAGATCTACATAATAAACTAATATTTTATTTTCGAGTTTTATTTTTCTGTATTTAATTATCCGTAATTACATACGTGAATTACGGATCTGTTCCGTAAATCACTCCACACACGACACCTTAACCAACAAGCTTAAGGCAAATTCTTGATGTGATTTACGGTACCTCTTCCGTGCTAGTTTGGTTTTTTCTTATGTTTCTTTCAGACGGAAGAACTTATTATGTTATAGCTCTCATGTCGGTCCGGTGATTTGTTTGTCAGATATAATTATATTTTGGAAGATATTCGCGTTGCTTCTGTGAATGGCAAATCTTTTATTTTTCTTTCCACCATGTATAGGCTGGGGTCAATCTTTGAATGTGATTAGTTACTGATATAAATAATTAAAAAGTTAACATCACTCTGAATAGGAGAGCTTAGATACACATGGGAAAAAATGGTTTTGTAACTCAACTAGAATATAAATAACTAGAATATAAATAAACCAGGGGCGGATTAATGTGAGGAAAGGGGTCACGTGACCCATTGAGATCCAATGAAATTTTTTAGTATTAAGATTATATAGTTTTGTTGTTAGAAAAATATAGTTTTAGGCTTCGGTGACATCACTGTACAAATTTTTAGATACAAAATATGATTTTACGGTCCGGTAACCGCACTGTAAAAAAATTCCTGGATCCGCCACTGAAATAAACAATATATAACTATTTTTTGAAAAGAAAAATATATTTAGTTTTCACCACATTTACAGGAAGTTTTTGGGTGGTATCTTCATTTATGGATTTACAGCTTAACAAATCATGTCACGCGGTTTCACTCTACATATGATGGGTGGACCCAAAAACTTCATCTCATTTACCACCGCACACCGCATAACCTTATGTCATCACTCATCAGTCATCACTCACCCCATCATCACTTGTCATCATTGTCATCCGTCGTCATCATCCATAGTCACCGTCTTTCATCACCCATATCATCACAATATTTTTGTATAACGACTTAAATTCAATCGAGTTGGGTCACTATATTTGTATGTTTATGCTATATAAGATGACATTTTGCTATTTTATATTGATTTATCATTCATATAAATTCGTCCACAATATATAATATCAAGAATTAAATTTTGAATGAGAAATTACAATGAAATTATGATTGATGGGATATTGATTTACACTTCAAAAATGTATCATGATATTGATAAATGACTTATTAACAATGCGATTAGACTAACACGTATTTATATCTTCTAGCGTATGAAGATAGCCATATATCTCAACAATCAAAGTGTATTGACTTGTATTAATATTGTATACATAAAATTGACTCACTAATATAATAAGAGTCACATATAGTGAAGTGTATGATTGTCTTGGACATGAGATCCTTATAATATAATGGTGCAGATTATCATCATGTTTGGATTCTATTCGGGGATATCATGCATGGTAAGTGTTGATCACACGGAGGAAGTTGAATGTAATATATATTGAATCATATGTACGATTTATGATTTGATCATATAAGATTCGTGTTTCATAATGGTTGGAATGAATATACAAAATTGTTTATTGTATAGAAAATATTTTATTCGCAAAAACTTTGCAAGGTGGGAGTGAAGAGTTTGCTTGAGAGAATATCATGTTTCTCATTATGAAAAAAGGTCGTTGATGTTAGACATTCGAATAACGACTGTGCGGATATTGATCATGCAAAATATTGTATTTTTCGAAAGCAATTATAAGATACATGAAACATAGAGAAGCTTGGGTCGTACATAGCTACAGTGAATAGCTTTAGTATTTCCTTTGGCTTTCGTTTGTAACGGATGCTTGGACCCTCGGTTTTTAAAAAATAAAGAGGTTAACAAGAAATAACTAATCTAACCCTATCAATAACGAGAACTCTCTCTCTTCATTGTCTCTGCCCTCTTTCTAGAAATCCAAGCCCCTTCCTCCCGTCGCTTTGCTTTCTTAGCTTTCTTTTTCGATTTCTTTCTCCTTTTGTTTATTGTACTCCCTTTTTTGTCTTTTCCCCCTAATTTCCCCAAATCTGATGTTTCTTCTTCTATATTTCCATTTAGGGTGGTGGGAATTTTTGCTGGAATCAGTCTTCGCTCATTAATCACGCTGGATAGTAGATCGATTGGTCTTTTTGGAATGGAGAGATGATTCTAAGCATGTTTTTGGGTCCATACCTATCAGAGCTGCAGATCTAGGCTTGGTTGGATTTCTTTGTTGGTTCGATGGTAGGTGTTTTACTCCGGTGATGCTGCTTGGATGGATCCATCACGTTGCTCGGACAAATGACTGGATGCTGGCCGGCGATGACAAGTTATTTGTACCAGTTGCTGGTTTCCTTGTGTCCAGTATGTCTCAATGCCGGCTATGATCTTTGTTTCCCAGACCAGTTCCTACCAGTTAGGGCAGGATTTGGGAGTAAGGGTTACCTTTAGTTATGTATTTTTCTTCTTTAGTTTTTAATTATAGCGGGATTGTCCCATTTTCATTCCTGGTGGTGCTCCAAGGTTTAGTCCTGGCGGTGGTCTGGGGTGGAGTCCTGGTGGTAATATGGGGTAGAGTCCTGGCGGTGTCTGGGCCCTGGGGTGTTGTTTAGTTTTCTGTTTATCTGTAATTTTCGGCGTTAGTCTGGTGTTAATGTTAATAATATTCTTTCGTTGGGAAAAAAAGAAACCCTATCAATAAGAATACAAATTTATTGGGCGCTATTATTGGCAGCACAAAAATTTACCATGAGTCCATGACACCATATTTCGGACAATATTCGATTTTACAAAGGTTGAAAATGCATCTTCGATCTTTGGAAAAATCGAATATTGTAGTTTATATTCAATTTTTCAAAGGTCAAATATCATTGTAATCAGGGGCGGACGCTGGATCTCAGGTAAGAGGGCAATAAAATTTTTAAAAGCAAATAAAAAATTTAAAGGGGGGGGGGGGGGGGGGGGGGAACGATATCTTTGTATATATACTAGTGTAATTTTTCCGGATCAAGGGGGGCAGTTGACCCCCCTTGGTTGTATGTGGCTCCGCCACAGATTGTAATACCTGGTAGTAGATTCGATGTGGTGTTAATAAAAGCCGCATCTAATTATATATTAAACAAGAATGACAGCTGGTATGAACAGAGCGATTTTTGGTAAATACGGGCAAACGTGTCACTAAAAATCTTTTTAGCGACATGGCCGGCCCTCATGTGATGCCGGAGAGACGGCTATATTAAGCCCAACGGTGCCGGGAAGGCCAACGTACATATTTCGCTAAAAGAAAAAAAATTCCGTGTAAATTCAATCCGATCCAACCTAATATAATATGTTAAATTTTTTTTTTGATAAAGGCCCAAATTTTTTTTACTCCAATCGATAAAGGTCTAAATAAAAAAATTTACTTGGCAAAAAAAAAAAAATTAGACATACAAACAATTTTATTAATTTTTTGTTTGGAAAACTATAGAAATTAAAAAGAATATATTATTTTATAGTATTATATATCTATATAAAAAAAAACACATAAAGAAAAATAAAGCAAACAAACAAAAATAAAAAATTCACTTCACTCCTAAGTACGTCCTCCTCTTTATCCCCCCCCCCCCCCCCCCTGCCTCTTCTTCACTCTAAGCCGCTTCTGCTTCTTTTTTTTTTTTTTTTTTTTTATTTTTAAATTTTTTTTTCAATTTCCCACAAATCATAAATTCTAATATCAATCTTTAAGTTATAAATAATATCAAGTATCACTATCAATCTTTCCCGACACAACAACACAAGCCCTATGTTCTTAAGTGGATGTAATTTTCTTATAATAATTTACTATTTTTCTTATAGTTTAAATGTTTAATAAATAATAATGGTAATGTAATATAATCAAAATTTTGATTAGATGAATAGATGATTAATGGTAGAAAAGACTACTTTGTAGTCATATTTCGAGACAATCAATAAATTGAATTTTGTATTTATGGATGTTAAAAACGCGATAAGTATGTTTTAAAAAAAAAAAAAAAAACTTCAACTAAAAAGCCGAATTCGAGGACTTGCTCTTAAGTTCAAAAAATGTCAGGGCCGGTCCTATCGTCACATTTGCCTTTTTTAACGACATATTTGCATTTTTTAGCGACACATTTGCCCTATATTTACCAAAAATCGCACTGTCCATACCGTGAGCCAATAAGAATTGAGTTTTAAAAAAAAATTGTCTTCAAACCTCACAAATATGCAAGATACAAAAGAACCCATGCATTTTTACTTAAAAAATCATGATAATAGTTTGTCAAGTTTACTATACTTAGAAACCTTAGCTGGTTCCCATGACACAATACGGAAGGCGGTTTTTATATGAAAGTTGACTAGGTATCTACCACTACCTCACGAGAGAAAATGATAAGTACTTTAATGAAATAAATTAAGAAAGTTTATGTAATGTCATAAATTTTAGTATATATATAAACTCTAAAATGTATCCAAACTATTATTAATGAAATAGTATTAATATTTAGTAGGTACCTTAAATAAGTAAAAAAGCAGGCATGACAAAATCTTGATAGATATAAGTTTATTTAATTAAAGATAAAAAATTAAGAAAAAAATATAGGTCATCCTTTCTTATCCTATAAAAGATTCTTGAAAAGAAAAGCATTGAACCTCAACACAAAGGGCATCACGGCCCTATCCCAAAGATTTGTGAGCATGTAAATCAAATGTTATACATAATGATTCAATTCGCAAAGAGTGATCGTACACATTTTTTATTCGAGAGAAGAGTGATCGATACATGTTATCGAACTCTCACACACCAGCTTAAAGGTAAAATTGTCACCACAACACTTCTATTTATTTACTATTGAGTTATGCCCTTAAGGCTAGCTAGTATGTACTACTACTATTTCATGGGCCAACTAGTTGAATGATCTTAATGGATAATGCAACTCGATAGTTATGTCTTAGTAATTTAGTTTACAATAGGTTATTTGAAGAAAAAGATTACATCTAGAATATCGAACCTCCACACATCACATCAAGGACATAACTGTCACCAAGAACTTACACAAGGGGTGGCTTGGGGTGCCATTTAAAAAAAAAGAGAATTAGGGATAAAGACACAGTTTAGAATATTTTTAAGTAACAAAACAATCACATATTTTTTATAAGGAGAATGACAACTTCTATAGTTTTTAGGGGGAATGAGGGAGAATGACAGAAATATTTCATCAATTGAGTAGAAGGACAGTCTTTTGAAACTTTTGCATAAAGGACAAAACTATTTATTCACTGTCGAAATTCACTTGTGTTCAAAATTCACTGTCTGAATTGACTGTCAAAATTCACTAATTTTCAAAATCAATTATCGAAATTCACTGATTTTCGGGATTCACTGTCGAAATTCACTGATTTCGGGATTCACTAGGGAGATTCACTGATGTTGGTCCCTTGGAAAGGCTAACACAAGTTTAGACGGGGGGGGGGGGGGGTGAATAAACATGTCACCAAAAACTTTCCCAAAACTGGAATTGCCCCAGGAACTGAGTTTTTGCCATACTCAAACTGATACTCTCCTCAGTTTTGTTCATGTCCTTTAACTTGTGCGGAGTTCAGCTAACTAAACTGAGTATAAGTCAATACTGACTTATATTTAGTCTTGTTAACTGGCAGCGGATATATTATAGCCTTTAACAACTAGTTTACTTAGTTTCAGAGTGAAAACCAGATACATATAACTACAATAAAGTAAATGAGTGCGTAAAGTAATTAAACAAGAATTATAGAGGTTCCAGGTGGTGTAATCCTGTACGTCCTCTCTTCCCCAGTGATGCGGAGGAAAATTCCGCTAGAACTTCTTTGAGATGGCCCGGTTACAAAAAGTTCTAAACTGATAGTCCTTGACTAATCCCTAGCTTCACTATCTAAACACTTGTAGAACGGTAGGATTCTTTGCTCTTCAATTGCTTGAACACCGGTCCTTGAAGGGTAGAATTGCCTCTTCACCACTTTCATCACAAACACGGTCTTCCCGACAAGACTCAACCGTCCTTCACACCTCGCTTGGTGTTTCACGATCTAACCCTTTGATAAAATCAAAGTTGAGACTTGAATCAATAACTATGATTCAATTGTGATTAGAGTTTTTCTTCTGGATAGATAAATTATGCACGGCTCTGAGTTTCTTCAAATGATAGATCTTGATTTTGCTTGAATGCGCTTGAAGAAATTTTCTTGATTTGGCAATAAATTACTTAGCAGGAATTCTTTTGAGATTGACTTTCCCCCTTAATTAGATCTTTCTTGACTAGATAGATTCTTTTTAATTCCTCCTCATCCTCCTCCTCTTTTCTTGTTGTTGTAGAGGTAGTCTATTTATAGGGGTTTGTTTCTCCTGCTTGAATGTTGTAACGGCTATATTTTGTGACCGTTCTGATTTGTCAGTAGTTCATCCAATAAAATCGCTTCCTTTATAAAGTTCGACTGTACTTGTCAGTTTATCGAATGACTGCCACATAAAACTGAGTATCCTTATCAGTTTTATACTGAGTTTATCATTTGTCAGTTTCTTGACTGACTTGGAGCATTAACTGTGATTTTACTCTTCTTCAAATATCAGTACTCCAGTTTCATCTGATTATAATTGACTTAATCAGAGTACACCATGACTCATTATCATCTAAGAACTCATTGTCCTTATGATTCTTAGGTCTTCATACAAGATCCATAAAGTCAGTTCATGTCACCACAATCTTGCCTGAAGTCTAACTTTACAGTCTCGACGTAGTCTTCATAACTGAGTTTGAACCCTCGGTTCTTCAATCTTCTGTAACTGAGTCTGTGACCCTCAGTTCTTCATTTACTGAGTTTGAACCCTCAGTTCTTCAGTCTTCTGGATAAGCCAACTGAGTCTGTGACCCTCAACGAACTTATCTTCTTCAGTTTTCATGTTGGTGTGCTCTGTTTTTCGGTTCCTTATCGAATCTTAGTTTAACTAAATCTCAGTTTCTTATATTCTCAGTTCTCGGCCTAGAATTATTACAGTGCTTGTCTGTTTTAACCTATACAAATATCAGACTCTATAAAATCCTATACATTGATATCTAGACATCTTTTTGCTTTGCACTATAACAGCTAGTTATGACACTTCATCAATGGGGTTTAGAACAATAACTGATTAAGCGATGAATCATCATCAAAACATAAATTTTATTTCCAACAACTGATTTTCGGGATTCACTGTTTGTCCTTCTTGCTATAAAAATTATGTAGCTTTCCTTCTCCATATAAAAAATATGTAGCTATCATGTTACTTAAAAATATTCCAGATATTGTCCTTTTCTCTTATTTCCCATAGTTTTTTTAGCCTGAAAGGACAAAGCAAAAAAAAAAAAAAAAAAAATTTCGCGCCTATAGCCTTGCCTGGGACTTTTTTTTTTCTTTCTCAAACACTCATATATTTTGATCTTGATATGTAAACGCGATACAAATTTTACTGAATTTTTTATTTTTTTGATGCTCTTCGTTTTGAGACTTGGTTTGATATAATTACATCGTTTTTCGTGAGATTCTCTCTCGAAATTCACTCAGTGAATATCCCAGTGAATCCCGAAAATCAGTGAATTTTGATCGTGAATTTCGAATAATAGTGAATTTTGACAGCGGATTTTCTGAAATCACGTCGGAATATGTTCAATGTGTTCTCAAAATAAAGAGTATGAAAAATTAAAAAAAATTGGTGAAAGAATTTTCAAATTTGGAGTTATAGATTGAAAAATATAAGTGACGAAATAAAATTCGTCGGGTATAAAATCTAGGCCCTTTTATCAAGTGGTAATTGGTTGAGGGTGATTTATCAAGAGAAAATATGAACAAGGGGAGGAGTTTTTGGAGGTGATTTAGACTGAACCTGAGAATTCTCCAGGATGCCTACGTATCCAATGTGTATCTTGGAATCAAGTTTTCCGTAGTTCTTTTGCGGTTGTTTATATAAATGGCGATTGTGCCCTAGGCTGCATGGGCCGTGCCTTATGTGGACTCTCTTTTCATGTTATTCAAGTTAGAGATAATTCTGGGATTATCCCTTGATTTTAGGAGATAATTGAGATATTCATATTAAATGATAAAGATCGAACCTTAAATGCTTGGGATTCTTTCCATAATTATCGTATAATAATAATAATTATTATTAGTATTATACTTACAGCGACCCGCGCGGCGAGATGCTAAGGTCGAGCTGCGTAGGTCTACCCTCGCCGATCTTAACCGACCTATTGTAGATCGGGGACAACCTGAACAACCTCCTTTCATGAGGACTCAGTTCGGCCATTAAGCCTATGATGGGACTCCTGGCCCTTACGGTTAGGGTATTAGGTCTATTCTTGCCATTATTTGGGTCATGTGCCTGGCACGTGGGGTTGTGAAAATCCGGTATTGTCATAAGCCCCCCAGATTCAACTGAGCTCTTAGAGGTCAGTTCGAATCTGAACTAAGTGTTTCGTCTTTCCTTGGGTTTCCCGGCTCGTTAGTGTCGATGTTCGGTCCTTTCCTTAATAGGGTTGGTGGAGTTTACTGTGCCAGGTGGCACAGCCATACTTTCTGCCATAATGTTTTTTGAAATACGAGGCGTCTCCCGCCCATTTCATGGGACGGTTTTTGAGAACAGGCTGAGGCTTATAGCCCCTTGTCATATCAACCGTTGCATCATGTTTTGGCAGGCATAAAGCACTGTTACATCTGACGATTTTTAACGTGAGTCCTAATTGCTTATTTTTACGTTTAAATTTCACTTTCCTTTTATTTTCTATCGACGATGAGAGCTAGCGCTTCGACTACCACAAGTTTTTCTGTGCAAACTCTATGGAAAAGGAGAATGGTCCCGAGGTAGAGGAAGATTTGACAGATTTAGCCGGTGTTTCCTCTTACTGTTACTCTGAGACATTTGACCCAGAAACTCGTCTATGGATAAAAGAGGGTACTCAACGCCTTATAGGGAGCTTTGGGAGAGCCTTTGTTCATGCTGAACGCATCCTGGACTACATATGCCAGGAATATAACATAAATCAGGGGATTTATACCCCCACGCTTCCGGTGGAACCTCGGCCGTATGCCTGTCATCCCCGAGGGATTTGGCACTATCTAAGAGGGCCAATTGAAGGGTGGATTACCTTGGTGCCCCACGTTTCTGGATGTGCTAAGATGCTACAAGATCGGAGCTGCACAAGTAACTCCTCCTAACGGTGTCAGGAGTATCATCGGGTTCACCATCCTCTGCAGGATGGCGAATGTTTGCTTTACGGTCCCTCTATTCCAAAGCTTTCATCATATCCAGAAGAATCTAGGACCGAGTGGGTGGTACACTTCCCCCACCGTCCCGGTGTTCAAGCCTACATTGCCGATGGTGCTTCACCGGCCAATAACTGGAGAACACTATTCTTCTTTGTCCGGTGCGGGAATCGGGCCGAATTAAGCCGGTGGCTAACGGCCACTCTGGACAAGGATTATGTGCCCGACTTGGGGGATTTTGCCGATGTGCACTAATGACGGTCAACTTGGTATCATATTTTACTATCAATCTACCCGGATTTGTGTTCTCAATGGGGATAATATGTATGAAATCATGGGTTAATTAGCTAAATGTGATTAAGCCACGTCCGGGGTGACTAAATTGGTATTATGCGTATTAACCATGTATTTTATGTGTTATTTGCCATAAATAGAAGCTACTATGTGTGCTATGGTTTTATTTTCAGAAGAACGAGTGTTCGGAGCATCATTTGGGTTGAATATAAGAGTCAATCGATAAAGAACTGAACGGAGCTGAAGGTTGAAGTGTTTCGAGCGGAGATTGGACCTGAGAATCTGATTGGTGATCTTGCAACATAGTTTTGAAGCTTTACAAGACGAATTGGGCTTGGACTTCTTCATGAAAGTTGTGGGCTTGAAACAAGGATTCTAACACACTTTGAATCACCCAAATTGGATTTGCGTAGGCCAAGTTATGGTCCAAATACCGAAGCTAGGCCTAGGGTATTCCAAGTTAAGTCGGCAGACAGAAAAATACAAAAATACCCTCGGTTTACCGAGCCCCAAAATCTTTCAGAAACATGTTTTCTAGTCCTCCAAGGATTGGGTTTACCCCTATGTCGGTTTATACACCTATATAAGGCCATTCAGAGCTGCGAAATTGTATTCATCTTTCATTCATCCTATTATTCTTTCTTCTATCAACTAGATACAATGTAGTCTTTTGAGAATAAAGTCTTCTTTTTATTTTCTTCTTTTCTTCTTGCAATTGAATCATGAGTATTTCATTATTGAATTGTCCTTGGTTTACGATCTTCATGGATCATCTTGAGTCGCCGGAGGGAGAGAGAATAGAAGAGTAGATCTGTTCTTCGTTATGGGTAAGATCTAGTCTAAGGTTTTAATCTTTATTCAATTCGTTCATATTATACGCAGAATTATGGGTTGCGCTCTTCAGATCTGAAACGGTCTATATCGCTAGATCTGAATACCTAGTAAATCCTAATTCTGTGGTTCGGCGTCAGCTACGTTGATCGACAGATTTAATTTACATGTTAGTAGCCTGATCAACTATTTGCATATCTTCGTAAATTAGCATGAAGTACTGATAGTGAAGTGTTAGTTTGGACATTTTCTTGACGGACCCTAGGAACGTGCTAATCAGTGTCGATAGCTGCCTAGACGGGTTAGCGGTATGAGTTAACACTCAATACCGGCAAATCTAGAACTTATCGCGTATGGGCTATTACGGACCAATTAAGGAGGGTAGCTTGCGTATAGATTATCTACTTCCATGGTCGGAGTAGATAGGATTAGGAGTTGCACCCGTAGCTTAATTACAAATATAGATCAGATAAGGATTAAGGGGAGATTAGTTATGAATAGTTTGGTTAATGCCTTTTTGATATATGATTGATGATTCGTTTATTTGCATCTATGTTATTTACTTGTTCTTTATGTTGGTCAATGACCACCCTATCCGGTTGACCTATAAATTATAGTTGTGTTTAGCATTATTAAATAAAAGTCTCTGTGGGATCGACCTTGACTCGCCTTTGCTATACTACGATTGACCTAGTAATCTTGCTAGTACGTCGTGTGTATTAGTGAATTGCACACGCGATCAAGTTTTTGGCGCCGTTGCCAGGGACTATTTATTTAATTGTTAGGCATAGCCATTAATTTATAGTTAACATTTTTTGTTTATTTTCTTTTCTTTTCGATGATTGAATAAAATTGTGAAGGTTTTTTTTCATCGCTATGTTCCTGAGGCTGTTGAGAAAAGGATGTGCGGGAGTTTTTTTTTTTTTTTTTTTGTTTTTTTGAAACGAACTTTTATTTATTAAAAAAGAGTGGTACCTTCCACAAAACTTTACATCATATGTATGAAACAAAAAGATAAACCAACATAAGGGGTTGCAAACCCATAATTGGAAATCCCAGGCTAGCTTGAGATTTCGCACACGCTGCTCTAGTTTTGAAATCAAGATCCTCACTGGGGGGTAATCCGCTTGTGGATCAGGGAAGAGTTTATTTCTACGATGCCATATAGTATAAATCATATCTCTATATTTGTATGGCCAGTCCGGAGGATCGGTGATGTGCGGGAGTTTTTTTACTTGGCATGATTATTTGATTATTATTTTGAGTCTTGAGTCTTTTTATTTTTATTTGGAGTCTTATAATAGTTTTGTTGTGTTTAAGTAATAAAGTTGTTATGTATTGGCTTAAATTGTTTATTGCACATATTCTTCTTATTTGTACTATTTACTGCCATATGACATAATGATTTTGTTACTTATTCGCGCCTCGCGGTACTAATTGCCTTCGTGCAAGAATTGTTTGTATTAGCTGACCTAGTGCAGATTAGTCCTTTGGAGAAGACAACTTTGGTTCCATTTCGGTGATATGATTTTCTTCAGACAGTTAGCCGAGTTCTTCTATTTTCCAAAGCTAAGTGTTCTTCTTCTTCCTACTTTTTTTTGCTTTACTTTTCACATTGGGGACAATGTTGAGTTTTAAAGTGGGGGTAGGCAGAACACTTAGTTTGAACAATTGGGACACACTTACACTTACTTTTGTGAATTTCGATTTTTTGAATTGAATGAAATAAAAACCTTAAAACGTTGAAATTGCTTAATTACATACTTAATTCTTTAATGATGAATAAGAGGTTTGTCAACTATTTGAAGTAGTGGTTTATTAATCATCTATCTTGTTGTGGAATCGACCTTTTTTAAAGCACATATAATTCAATTTTTCAGTATGTGGTATGGATGACGCATTATTCAGTTTTGTATGGAAGAATGAGCATGTGCTATGTTGCATTAAGTAGTGACTTATTAATTGTTATTTTGCCATTTGCATTCAATTTTTGAGCACGCAATCTGAGTGAGATGTATTTACATGAGATGAAGAGTTATCCTAGACCGGGAATCGATATTTGTCGGTGGATATACTTTAACCAATTGTTGTAGGAGGATGGTAGCAACTTGAATGCCAAACAAGGTAAACCGGGACAAAACATATTTGTAAGTGAGAGCGAAAAAAGTGAGAAATCTGCCATGCAAAAGAAAAAAAAAATGAAGAAAAAAAAAATATAATAAAGGCAGTGAGGGAAGCGAACTCGTAGCAAAAAGGGCACGACCCTCGCAAAAAAAAAAAAAAAAAAAAACGAGGACCTAAGAGTAATACTCGGTCCCCAAGTCCTCCCGGCCTAAGTAAGGTTTCATGTTGTTTACTTGAGTCTGAAGGAAAGAGGAGCGAGTGTGCACATTGATAAGTAAGGATTGCGGGGTCTCTATACTACATTCTTTTCTTGAATGCACCATCACAAAAGATTCATCACATGACATATTGATGCATTGGTAGGTGATGATTAATGGGGAACTTATGGATTTGTGCATGATACATGTTTTGCCTAAAATCTTATTGATATAATGTGATTCTGTCTGCGTCACTGTTGTTTGAGAGTTATTGCACACAAACGTCGGTTCTACTATGAGATAGTGCTTAATGGATTATTGAGTGATATGTGCTGACCCTCATCTTATTTATCATTCTTGAATGAGTCTGTTCATAATTAGTTGTAATTGTTTATGGGGTTTGTTTGATTTGGTTTTAACTCGGGACGATCAAAAGCTAAGTGGGGGGTAGTTAATGACGGTGAACTTGGTATCATATTTTATCATCAATCTACCCCAGATTTGTGTTCTCAATGGGGATAATATGTATGAAATCATGGGTTAATTAGCTAAATGTGATTAGGCCACGTCCGGGGTGACTAAATTGGTATTATATGTATTAACCGTGTATTTCATGTGTTATTTGCCATAAATAGAAGCTACTATGTGTGCTATGGATTTATTGATAGATGAAAGAGTGTTCAGAGCATCATTTGGGCTGAATATAAGAGTCAATCGATAAAGAACTGAATGGAGCTGAAGGTTGAAGTGTTTCGAGCAGAGATTGGACCCGAGAATCTGATTGGTGATCTAGCAACGCAGTTTCCGAAGCTTTACAAGATGCATTGGGCTTGGACCTCTACATAACAGTTGTAGGTCTTGAACCAAGGATTCTAACACACTTTGAATCACCCAAATCGGAGTTGCGTAGGCCAAGTTATTGTTCAAATACCAAAGATGGGCCTAGGGTATTCCAAGTTAAGTCGGCAGACAGAAAAAGACAAAAATACCCTCGGTTTACCGAGCCCCAAAATCTTCCAGAAATGCATTTTCTTGTCCTCCAAGGATTGGGTTTACCCCTAAGTTGGTTTATACACCTATATAAGGCCATTCAGAGCTGTGAAATTGTATTCATATTTCATTCATCCTATTATTCTTTCTTCTATCAACTAGATACAATGTAGTTTTTTGGAATAAAGTCTTCTTTTATTTTATTCTTTTCTTCTTGCAATTAAATCATGAGTCTTTCACTATTTAATTGTGCTTGGTTTACGATCTTCAAGGATCGTCTTGAGTCGCCGGAGGGATAGAGAATAAAAGAGTAGATATGTTCTTCGTTATGGATAAGATCTATTCCAAGGTTTTATTTCTTTTCTTAGATTCATGATTGTTCTTGTGTTAGATCTAGATTGTGCTTGCATCTAATAATCTATGAATTAATTAAACGAACCTTAATCTTTATTCGATTCGTTCAGATTTTACGTAGAATTATGGGTTGCGCTATTTAGAACTGCGACGGTCTATATCGCTAGATCTGAATACCTAGTAAATCCTAATTCTATGGTTCGGCGTCAGCTACGTTGATCGACAGATTTAATTTACATGTTAGTAGCCTGATCAACTATTTGCATGTCTTCGTAAATTAGTATGAAGTACTGATAGTGAAGTGTTAGTTTGGACATTGTCTTGATGGACCATAGGAACGTGTTAATCAGTGTCGATAGCTGCCTAGGCGGGTTAGCGGTATGGGTTAACGCTCAATACCGGCAACTCTAGAACTTATCGTGTATGGGCTATTATGGACCAAATTAAGGAAGGTAGCTTGCGTGTAGATTATCTACTACCATGGTTGGAGTAAATAGGATTAGGAGTTGCACTCGTAGCTTAATTACAAATATGGATCAAATAAGGATTAAGGGGGGTTAGTTATGAATAGTTTGGTTAATGCCTTTTCGATATATGATTGATGATTGGTTTATTTGCATCTATGTTATTTACTTGTTCTTTATGTTGGTCAATGACCACTGATGTATGACTTTTATATGATTAAATTTACGTTATATTATTATGTTTTATTGACGAATTCTATGTAAAATATATGAAATTATGATATAATTAGTATGAAATATTAATCTTTATAGTTTAGTATAGTTAGTAGTAAAAGTTAGTATTTATAGTAAAAAGTTGTAGTTTTTGTACCGGTTTTTAGTGACCGGATTGTTGTGTCTATTTTACACGGGTATTTTGTGTTTATTTCATTGCAGAATCCTAAGATGAACTGAAATCCCGAGTAGAGACACTTTTTGAAGTCAATTCAAGTCGTTGGAAGGAAGTTATAAAACGTCACTCAATTTAAATGGTCAAGTGGTTAGTTGTTTTTTAATGAAATCCCGAAAACGACACGTATTGGGAATGGCTCGTTAAAAAGACATTTTCTGGGAAAATGTTCTTCATGAAAGTTGAAGATCTTCATATGAGCTTTCTAAAGCACTTTGAATCATGAAGATTAGAGGTCTACAACTCAAATGATGGTCAAGTGGCTAATTGATTTGTACTATTGAAAAATCCCGAAAAGGACACGTAATACAAATGGCTCATCGAGAATACGTTTTCGAAGAAGTGGCCTTGATGAAAGTTGTAGAGAATTCAACGAGCTTTTCAACGGAAGTTTGATTATGTCATTCGATATCGAGAACTCGAGTTATGATTTTTAGAAGTTAGCTATGTAATTATATATAATTATATATATAATTACACAAAGATCTGTGATGATTAAGGTAACATGGGCTCACATGCTTATAACTAACGTAATGATTGTCATCATTACACCGGACCGATCCGGCCAATTTTCAGGACCGGTCCGGGAAGGAGGAAAGTCTATAAAAGGAGATCAGAGGCTCATTTCAAAGTGTACCAATATATATACACAATATTCTATATATATTCTCTATCCCCTCTTTTCTTTAGTTTGTAAATAGGCCTTAAGCCGGGAATAAAGTAGTAGTAGTAGTAGTATCGTGGTAATGCTCGGGAAATTATCAGAAGTCCGGTGTTGCTAGAGTTGTTGTTATGTCCGGAAGAATACAACTTCTGAATCAGCATCTGTAATCGGGTAACTTTTCTGAAGTATTTATGTTTATGTTTGTTATTTTCTTCTTTTTAGTTTTTATAATGTTATTAGGCTAGATCTAATAACTAGCCAAAGTTATGTAATCGTATTATTTCGATCTTTTCGTTAAAAGAATGATGTCTAAGTAAAAGTGATTAAAATTGAGTTAAAATGAATCTTTTTCTATTTCGCTACGTAAAGATAACATATTCGGAATGACGTAATCAATCATGATGAATACCACATATAACCTGACGATGAACTGACCAGAGAAGTCAGGATATGAGTAAAAATAGAAAAACCGGAGGGTAAAAATGG
The DNA here is from genome assembly GCA_036785695.1 of Gentiana straminea. Classification (NCBI taxonomy): domain Eukaryota; kingdom Viridiplantae; phylum Streptophyta; class Magnoliopsida; order Gentianales; family Gentianaceae; genus Gentiana; species Gentiana straminea. The sequence goes on along the minus strand of JAVUPR010000461.1, from coordinate 2,680,298 downwards.
CCGTCTGATTAACGGAATCCTATTTCCTACCTGGGGGCAGATTTGTCCTAGAAAAACAAATCTTATTAACTTTGTACTCGAGATCTTAATAATGTTAAAATCACAGTTTAATTGAAACTACACCGTTTGTGTTAAATCGATCCGCTTGACAACCGGAGCCTCTTGAATAACATCGGCCATCGACAAATGGAATCACCTCTTTTATCCGGGGTAGATTTATACTCGGTACTGTTTTGACTAACTAAGTTTAGCCCGGGGCGATTGTGGACATTGGATCGATGACAATTTGACATATGACAATTTCATACGCTCGTGTGAGGAGGAATTGTTGACAATAGGAGTACACCGTTTCATTTACTCAATTGGACCTAATAAAAAGGAAGATCGAGCACATTCTATTAATTGAAAAGATCGAATGAATTTATTACATATACTTTGGCTAGTCTAGTCTATAAACTATATATTGGTATCTATATATTTATATATATATATATATATATTTACTATTTATGTACATCTATATATATTTATATATCTATATATATTATATTAGAATAACTTTTAAATTACGCATTTATTTTATGTTGGTTAGAGTAGTAGTAATCTGTGTTATAAAATTGCGGTTTAGATCGAGTTAATAGCGACTCTTTGGTGTTTAACCACACTTAAAAGAATTACCACTTTTTCCCCGAGCATTCGACACCGACTCACAACTTTATCACTACAATTTGATCCGGTACACTGCCGGTTAGGATCCGTCTAACCTAGAATCGGTCTGTCCCTTTCTTGACGCCGTTTCTAAGGTCTGGTTTTGGTGACGTCAGCTTTCTGCCGGGGAAAAACGTCGCTAATTTCTTTCTTTGTGTCTATGGTTACTACTTGTATTAGCTTAAAAATTCTCGAGGATAAACCAACACTCTTCTTATCACATTTCTTTTTTTTTTTTTTATTTTTCGTTGGTATCTACTTTCTTTTAGTACCAATTTTCTTCTTCTTTAAAACTCGAGCATTTTTCTATTTTCGTTAGTTGATGACCAGAAGCGGTAAAGCCTCACTTACTCCTTATAAGCTGATATAAACGCTTACGAAAGGCGGTACGGCGGATAGAGAGTAAACGTGGTCAAACCGACTTAGGACTCCTTGGAAAATCTCCAACGGAATCATCTTCTAATAAAAATAAAGAAATGGTCCGAAACTAGTGATGAAACAAACGAACGAGAGGCTAGATCATGCTTTAGGGCATGGCCAAAACCTTGTTAACCCTAATAATAATCGAATAATAGGAACAATCAAGATCGGAACCGAATAATCGTAACAATCCGCCAAACCCAAGACCTATCGTGATCAAACCGTTAGGAGAAACCAGACTAATAATCCCATACTTTTACCTAATGAAGGAGCAAATAATTTCGAAATTAAGTCTCATCTTTTTGGTTTAATTGACGCAAGAGCCCAATTTCTAGGAGAATATGATGAAGATCCACATCATCATCTCTATTTGTTTGAAGAACTGTGCAATACAGCCAAAAGTCAAGGTGCTCATAAAGAATTAACGAGGATGACTATGTTTCCTTTTTCTTTAAAAGGAAGAGCCCGAGATTGGTTTATGTCACTTCCACACCACTCGTTAACTAGTTGGGAGGATATTCAAACCGAATTTACGAAACAATATTTCACTCCAGGGACGGAATTTGGAATTAAAGGTCGAGGTTGCTAATTTTAGACAAGGATCGAAGAAACGCTTGGGAATGCGTGGGAAAGGTTTAAAAAATTGTTAAGAGCTTGTCCCGATCATGGTTATTCCTTAGATATGCAAATTCAACTTTTCTGTCGTAAACTAAGAAAAGATTCACGTGCAGATGTAGATCATGCATGTGGTGGTTCGTTAATGATGAGTAAAGCTCAAACAGTTTACGATGCTATAGAAAAGATTTCCAAAAATAACAGAATATGGGAAACCGGTTCTAGCACTAGAAAAGTAGCTTTTGCAGGAGAATGTACGTCAAATACGGAAGTTCTAGCACACTTGGTGAATTTGAGTAGAAAGTTTGATGGATTACAACAAGGAAAGAATAAAAATTCAGAAAATAGTATGCCAACTGAATACTCAAGTCATGATAATGTGTCATTAGGGATAGAAGAACCAACAGGATATTGAAGGGAGGAGGTGAGTTTTCTTCAGCAACATAGGAATTTGAACAATGCATATTCAAACTCGTTTAATGCTATTAGAAGAGACCACCCAACTTTTAGATGGTCTGAAAACCCTAGTAAGCCAGGACAACCGCCGTATCCAATTCAGTATAAGAATATGAATAATAATCAAGTTTATCAAGGAAATACATCTAATCAGAATTTACAATCATTACATAGATCCTATCCTCAGCATACCACTCAAAGTATACCAGTAACTCAAAGTTCAACTCAACCTACAGAAGGGGTTGAAAAATGGGAAAAACTGATGGAAAATATGATGGGTGTAGTATCTACTCAAGCTAAGAATATGGAAACAATGATGACTTCTATAGGTTCAGTCAGTAAGGATATGAGTTCAATGAAAACATCTATGAATGGACATGATACCAGAATGAGAACGATAGAAGCTTCATTAAGGAATATGGAAGATCATTTGAGTAGGGAAGGTGACGTAACAACAGTAGACCTCCTGGAGGATTACCAAGTAATACTGAAAGAAATCCAAGAGAGGTAAATGTTGTAGTTACGAGAAGTAGGAAACTCTACGGTAGTAATGGAGTAGAAAACTTCGGGAATAATGAAGTAGAAAATGATTTAGATAGAAAAAATGAAGAGACTAAAGATGAACTTGAATTTACTGATGAGGAAGAAGAAATTATAGAGAATTTCTTGAAAAGGAATAGAAGTTTGGAACCTGAGAATGAAGGTGAAAAATGGGTAAAAATCCCTAGAATTTTGAAAGATCCCATGGATAAAGATTTAAGGACTTTATTTAAGGAACATGTGAGAGTAGAAGATAAAGAAAACAAGGATGAGAAACAGGAAGAACTGAAGAAATCTGAAGTAGAGATTGATTCAGGGAATATTTTAAAAGAAAAAATTCAAGAACCTGAAACATGGCGATCAAGTAATACTCAAAAGTTTAAGGATAAAGGAAAAGAGAACATGACTTCGAAGCCAAAGGTTATAGATTTAGAGTCTTTACCTTTTCCACCTAAAAATCAAATTAAAAAGATTAAGACTGATCAGAAGTATGCTCGTTTCCTTGATACTTTTCGTCATATTCATGTTAATATCCCTGTTATCGAAGCTCTGATAAATATGCCTGCCTATGGAAAGTTTTTGAAGGATATACTATCAAATAAAAAAAATTAGAGGAATATGAGAATATATGCCTGAATGAAGAATGTTCTGCAATTTTGCAGCATAAGTTACCACCTAAACTGAAAGATCCTGGAAGTTTTACGATTCCATGTGAAATTGGAGGATTTCTGTTTAAGAAGGTCTTATGTGATCTTGGAGCTAGTATAAATCTCATGTCTTATGAGGATTATAGAAAGCTAGGCATAGGAAAGCTTACTAAGATCGAAATGACTCGCAAATGGCGGATAGATCGATTAAGTACCCTAAAGGAATAATTGAGGACATATTGGTTAAGGTAGACAAGTTCTATTTTCCAGTAGACTTTGTAGTTATGGAAATGGAAGAAGGATTTTCAGCGCCACTTATCTTAGGACGTCCATTTCTAGCTACAGGGAGAACTTTAATCGATGTTCAGAAAGGAGAGTTAATTTTGAGAGTCAATGAAGATGAAGTTGCTTTTAATATTTTCAAAGCTATGAACCATCAATACACATCACCAGAATCATGTTCTTTTATAGAAGATATTCATTCTGTCTACGATAATCAGTTACCAACTTTTGAAGACAGATTAGAAGAATGCTTAACTCTGTCTATCTATAAAGAAGATGAGGAAGACATTGAAATGAAAGAGATAATCCTTTCTCTAGACAAAGGCAGTTTTACTTTTAAACCACCATGGCATAAGTATTTGGAATTAGAACTAGAAGGACCAATTCTTAAATCATCAATAGAAGATCCGCCTAAGAATCTGGAATTGAAACCGTTACCTTTAAATCTGAAATATGCTTTTCTTGAAACTAATAACCTTTTACCAGTTATTATTTCATCAACTTTAACTGAGCAACAAGAAGATCAATTACTAGGAATGTTAAGAAAGCATAAGAAAGCTTTTGGATGGACGATTGCCGATATTCGAGGTATTAGCCACGAGATTTGTGTTCATAAGATAATTCTGAAAGAAGATGCTAAACCTTGTATTCAACCGCAACGCCGCCTCAACCCGAATTTGCAGTTAATCGTTAAGAAAGAGGTTATTAAGCTATTAGAAATGGGAATAATCTTTCCTATATCGGATAGTGAATGGGTAAGTCCAACTCAAGTTGTACCAAAGAAATGAGGTTTCACAGTGAAAGAGAATGATAAGAATGAATGGATCCCAACAAGGGAAATTACAGGATATCGAATGTGCATTGATTTTAGAAAACTAAATGATCATACTAAGAAAGATCATCATCCACTTCCATTCATAGTGCAAATGTTGGAACGTTTAAGTGGACATAAGTATTACTGTTTCTTAGATGGTTATTCAGGATATTTACAGATATTCATTGCAGCAGGAGATAGGGAAAAAACTACTTTCACTTGTCCTTATGGAACTTTCGCGTATAAAAGAATGCCGTTTGGTTTATGTAATGCTCCTGCTACGTTCAAAGATGTATGATGTCTATATTTTCTGATATGGTTGAGAAATTCTTAGAAATTTTTATGGACGACTTTAGTGTTTACGGAGACTCTTTTAATGGCTGTTTGTTACACTTAGAACGAGTGTTACAACGCTGTGAGGATACCAATTTAGTGTTTAACTGGGAAAAATGTCATTTGATGGTATCAGAAGGAATTGTACTAGGTCATAGAATCTCGAAGTAGGAATCGAAGTTGATAAAGCTAAAGTCGAGGTAATCGAGAAATTGCCTCCACCAGCTTAATCTAAGAACGCTAAGAGGATTTCTTGGACATGCGGGATTTTATAGGAGATTTATTGCGGATTTTTCAAAGATAGCAAAACCTCTAAGTCATTTGCTTGAAAAAGAAGTACCTTTTAATTTTGATAGTAAATGTATGGAAGCATTTAAGACCACGAAAGCAAAATTGATTACTTTGCACCGGTATTGGTAGCACCGACCGGAATTTACCTTTTGAGATTATGTGTGATGCAAGCGATTTAGTCATAGGAGCATTTTAGGTCAAAGATATAATAGAATTCTCAAAGCTATTTACTATGCATCTCATACGTTAAATGCAGCTCAACTGAACTATGCAACTACAGAAAAAGAACTGTTGGCTGTGATTTTTGCCTTAGATAAGTTTAGATCGTATATTGTTGGCTCTAAGGTAATAGTTTATACAGACCATTCAGCATTGAAATATTTACTGAGTAAGAAAGATACGAAACCACGTCTTCTTAGATGGATTCTCCTACTACAAGAATTTGATATTGAGATTAAAGATAAAAAAGGAAGTGAGAATGTAGTAGCAGATCATCTAAGTAGAATGGAAACTGATGAAGAGATAGGAAATGAAATTAAAGATTCATTTCCTGATGAACAACTGTTTAGAATAGATACTCCGTCAACCATGCAGTTATTAAAGAAAAAAAAATCCTTCTAAGGAAAATTCACCTTGGTTTGGAGATATCATTAACTACTTAACCTGTGATTACATTCCGTCTCATTGGACTTGGCAACAGAAAAAGAAGTTCTTTTATGACTTAAAATTTTATTACGGGAGGAACCGGACCTTTTCCGTAAATGTTCGGATGGGATAATCGAAAAATGTGTGCACGATAATGAAATTTTAAGTGTTTTATCGTTTTGTCATGATCGTGAGGCAGGAGGTCATCATGGAGGTTGGAAAACTGCTTTTAAAATTTTGCAATGTGGTTTTTATTGGCCTACACTTTATAAAGATGCATATACATATGTTAAATCTTGTGAATCATGTCAAAAATGGGGAAATATTTCGAAAAAACATGAAATGCCTATGCAACCTATTTTAGAATGTGAGTTATTTGATGTTTGGGGTATAGATTTCATGGGACCTTTCCCTATATCGTTTGGAAAAAGATTTATTCTTGTAATGGTAGATTATGTCTCGAAATGGGTAGAAGCTGAAGCTCTTCCCACTAATGATACCAAGGTTGTCATACGATTCCTTAAAAAGAACATATTCACTAGATATGGCATTCCAAGGGCGATCATTAGTGATAGAGGTTCACACTTTTGCAATCGACCATTTACTAAGTTAATTGAAAAATATGGTGTAACGCATAAGTTAGGAACACCTTATCATCCGCAAACCAGTGGTCAGGTAGAGGTGTCGAATAGAGAGATTAAAAGAATCATAGAAAAAATAGTGGATTCAAACCGTAAAAACTGGGCAGTTAGACTAGACGATGCGTTATGGGCATACAGAACAGATTTTAAAACTCCAATTGGTTGTTCTCCCTACAAATTAGTCTTTGGTAAATCTTGTCATCTCCCAGTAGAGTTAGAACACCGAGCCTTCTGGGCTATTAGATTTCTAAATTTCGATCCTAAGGTCATCGGTGATCATAGACTACTTCGATTAACGAAATTAGAAGAATTTCGCCTTGATTCATATGAAAATGCTCGAATCTACAAGGAACGCACGAAATCCTTCCATGATAAGAGAATCTATAGTCGTGAGTTCCATGTAGGTGATCGAGTGTTATTGTACAATTCACGTTTAAAGTTGTTTCCGGGAAAGCTTAAATCAAGATGGACGGGACCATTTAAAGTAACACGAGTTTATAAATGCGGAGTTTGTTGAACTAACGATGGGAATACAACGTTTATAGCCAATGGTCACGGGGTGAAGCTATTTACGGAAGGTGAAGAAGTCTCTCTCATAAATGAAGTGATGTTGCTGATCGACCCTCCGAAAGACTAAAAAGCAGTGCTCTATAAACCGAAAGTATCAAATTACCAGGTTTTATCTTTACTTTTATATGTCTAAACTAGTTTCGTCTTTTACCGGATAGACGTAAAAGAACTGGATGTCTTTTTTAGATAGATTATGAATTTTTGTTTTACTTTTAAATTTAGGTTTTGATAGGGATATTGCCTTTACTATAGAAGCTTTAGTTTTTGGAAAGAACAAGCAATTGTTGAGAGAGAAAAAATTGAAAGAAGTTTGTAATGGTACGTCGAGAAGCTCGATAAAGAGAAGGGCTAAGTTTCTAAGGAAGTGCAGAATCTGTGGAAAGATTGAACACAGTGGGCGATGTGGGAAAAATATAACTCAATCTCAGAATGAGTGTTTGAATGTAATTAAGAAGGGAACGATTAGGTGGTTAACCGAAAATCCCGATGGAATTCCAAGACTTAATTCAAAACGCTACGTTCCTAGGATTTAGTTTGCTTGAACGGTATGTTAGAAATCTGGAGTTTGTAGAAATTGAAGATTTAGAAACCCCGTAAGTTCAAGTCTTTTATTGTTTTTAGTTTTATAAATTTTTTTGCATAACTTTGAAAATTTTATAAAATTGGATCTTTATAAAATTAAGGAGTTTTATAAAAGTTTTATAAAAAGTTTTTTTTAGTTTTTAGATATTTTATAAGAATTAATAGAAATTTAGTGAATTTTTATAAACTTTTAAATAAGTTTTATAAAGATTTTATAAATTTTGAGAAATTGTTATAAAATTTATAAATTTTATTTTCTAGTTTTATTAAGTTTTTATTGAGTTTTATAAGTTTTATATCAAAAATCCAAAAAAAAAATAAAATAAAAATTTTCGAAAAAATCATAAAAATTTCACACGGACCGATCCGGCCCTTATCCAGGACCGATCCGGGTTCGATTTAACCTAAAAGGACGGGACATTTCTTTCTTCTTCATTTCTCCTCTTTTCAGCAGCCGCACCACCACCTCCACCCCAAAATTTTCTTTTTCTCTTCAAAAATACAAATTACACTACACCATTACATACATTCTTCCTCTTTTGCTCTCCTCTCTTCACCACAAGTGAAAAATTTGAAAAAGATCGAACACAAGCTCCATTTCATCCCGGTGGCTTATACGACTTTTCCGGCCACTTTTCACCGTTTTGTTCATTATAAGGTATAATTTGTTTACTCTAGTTATCAATTTCATGATTTTTGTAATTTTTAGATTTATTTTCAACTGTTTTGATTTTTAAGTGTGTTGTGACATTTTATTGGTGTTGTTTTTGTTTTTGTTGTTCTTTTGTTATTCCAAAAATTCGTAGAATGGCCTCATCTAGTCGCAAAATCTCTAAGAAACGAAAGCCTAATATTCCAATAGAAGTACCAGTCGTAGGTCTTAAAGATTTAACACCGGAAGAAGAGTCTGTTAGTTTTGCTGCTACAGCTTCACCTCAAGCTAAGAATGCTTATAAGAATATCTATAGTAAATGTGGAGTTGTGTTGGAAAGAGGCTTAGATTTTGATGACTTATGAGAGGAAGTTAGGCGTATTTTTGCGAGACGCCAATGGTTGGATTTTGCAGCTAAGAGGACAGGAGAGATCAATACTACCTTAGTGGCAGAGTTTTATGCAGTTCTGTCTACTTTGACACCCACTGAGGATAGTATGATAGAGTCTATCCCCCTTAGGTCTAGACATGTTTCTTTTAGTCCGGAACTTATCAATGCTGTTTTAGGGGTAGAAGTTTTTCCAGATGAGGAGGATTACAGAGCTGTTTATAGATTAGATGATCCTGCTATGTATGAGCAGATTGCCTCTAGAGCTCAGAGGGAATTTGATGCTACGGCAGAGTGGGTGGACAACAGATTTAATTATGGGAAGTGTTTTAGAGATCGAGGGCAATCAAAAGATTTTTGAGCCATACTCTATCCCACTACCAAACACACCGCCTTTGGTAAAGAAGATTTATGCATTACTTGGGCAATGATTCGTGATATTAAGGTGGATGTGGGGAAGATCATGTATAGAAGGGTTTTCGAGTTTATTGTTACTGCCAAGGCAGGGAGTCACATGTACTTTCCTGGCTTTATTTCGGATTTATGTCGTAGATCGGGAGTTCCTTTCCTATCTAACGACAAATTAACTATGGCGAGATGAGTCCCCGATAGGCCCTAGTCTGAGGAGGTCTCCAGAGGGTTCGATAGACTCGATAGTTAGACGTAGTGAACCTCCACCAGTTTCAGCATTTTCATTTTTTTCTGATCAGCAGCAACAAACTTCTTTTCCAAGCACCATAACATACGATATGTTCCAATCCTTAGTGTCAGATGTAGCCCGAGGACAGGCTAATATGGCCTTATTTGCTGAGCAGAGTAGGCAGTGGAGTGATGATTTACGTAGAGGGATGTTGAGACATGAGCAGATGCATCTTGATCCTTCTTTCGATAAAACTGCCTATCCGCCCTGTCAATCTGACCCATATACTTTACCAGATTGGATAGCACCTATCCCACCATCTCGAGCTTTCATCATATGCCAAATCCTTTTGGAAGCCGCCTAGTGGTCGGGGTGTCTTTTATACGGGTTCTCGTGGTGTCGTTACATCTAGTGGGGAGGATTTTCGGATTTTGCAAGGATGACGTCGAGTATGAGTTCGTTAGGTCTCGACAGTTCAGTTCGGACCACGACTACGTTTCCACAGCCAGTAACGTCATCGGTTCCAAGTTTGAATGATCCAGTTTATCCAGCTGAGGATGATGATGTTGACATTGTTTGATTTCGAACAACTTTATTATTTTTAAACATTTGCTGTCTGTTTATTTTATTTTCCGCATTTTAACTTTATTGGATGCTAAGTTTGCTAATTTAATAGTTTTTCGTTTTCATAATCGTTTTATGTCGTAGTAGTAAATTTAATCATTTTTAATAGTATTTAAATATTTCATCAAAGATCTAAAAATTATTTGTATAATTCGTATGTCGTTTTTAAAATATAATTCATGTATCGTTTTATCCATATCATTTAGATAATCTTTATTAACCTATATAGATTTTAATAGACTTGAGTCTATTTTAGATAACCAAGAGAACTTGAATTTTACAACCTTTATACGGTGACACCATTTTTAAGCCGGACCGGTCCGGTCAGTTTTCAGGACCGATCCGGGAGTTAAATTTGCTTAGTCATGCTTGAGAGTGTTAATATGCAGCCACGTATACTCTCAATGTTTGTCAATTTAAGGAAAGAGAGCTGAGAGTGAAAACTTGCAAATTCACTCAGTTACTTTCACCTTTCTATCTGTTAAATTATTTTCATCTGTTTCAACTAAAATGTCAAACCGGTCATCACCGTCAGTCAATTCATACGATCCGGAGGCATTAGATGTTTTTGTCCCGGAGTCTAGCGCTTCAAACGTTAATTTGTTGGTGAATGCGAGGTTTGCAAATTCTCCAATTTTGGTTGAGAAGGGTATTAACTATGAAAAAATTGATCAGTCAGGGAAGGATTTAATTCAGAGTAGAGGTTGGAGAAAGTTTGTAAGAAATCCAAGAGGTAGGATTAATGTTTCTATCGTTAGGGAATTTTATTCCGCTCTCTCTACTGTCAGTCCTGTCGATCCGTCACAACTTGTATCCGTTCGTGGTACACTTATTCACTTTTCACCTCATATCATCAATCATATTTACGAAATACCGATTTTCAATCAAATCCATAATCTTCATTTTGAATATCAATGGGCGTTAGGGAACTCCTTTAACGTTGTCAACTATGTCACGGAAGCTTTTCCATATTTGTTTCCAGAATTCGATCAAAATTACGACTCTACCACTTCGACTCTACCGCTCATCCGAGAGCATGGAAACACTTCATTAACTCACGAGTCTATTCGACTAGTGACTTTGCGTGGGTTAGTGATAATGAAATACTTTTGTTATTTGCGTTGATAAGCGGAGCTCATGTGGACCTGGGGATTTTGATTTTTAAGACGGCAGTAAACTTTGCAGTGGAACGGTATAATAATGGAAGGCCGATGCCTTTTGCTTGGTTAATTTCAAGGTTATGTATTCATTTGAATGAAGTCCCTGAAATTGCTTCTGACGAGATATATCCGTCTCGTGATTATCGTAGAGGATTGCTACCGGTAGAGAATCCGGGTTGTTCGTCAACTATTTGAGATAGTTGTTGTTGGTTTTATTTAAGTTTGGTTTGCTTTAATAAGTTAGAAAGTTGATTAAGATTAGTAAGTTAGTTAGTAAGTTTGTTTTATTTTGAATCTTTTAGAGTGTAATAGTTTCTTTTTGTTTAATATATATGTTTGTTTGTTTTTAATATACGCGTGTTATCGATGTTTATAACGATCATCTATAATTTTAATTTAATTTTCGAACCTACTTTTTCATACTCATTGAACATCGGGACGATGCCACTTCGTAAGTGGGGAGTAGAGTTAGGTTAGAAAATTTCATTAAAATTTTCGAAAAAAAAAAAATTAGATCTTTCATATAAATTAGTACTTTAATTACTTATTTCTTAGTTTTAAATTTTCTTGAATGATTTAAGTTAGTTAATATATGAATAAAAATGATATAATTTGAGAAGATTAATTTTTGATTTAGTAAAATATATTTGATATATTATGAATATGTTTTATATCTTTTATAAGATTTTTAAGATTTTGAGTATGTATAACTAAATAATTTTTGTCAAATATTTCTTTTATGGAATTATTCAAGTAATTTTTATATTTATAAATAAATTTTTAGATAATTTTCTTTTCAAGATAAATTATGAATTTGGAATCAAAATTAGGAATGATGATTTTTGGACACCACAAAAATATAACTATAGCCAAATAAACTCTACCCGAATAAATTTCCAATTTTTGACCCTACATCAGCTTTTTAAAGAGTGATCAAGACCTCACTCGGAATTTAGCCATTTTGATTAACTAGAAATTTCCGACCCTTAGCTTGTTTTGGTCTACATTTCTTTGAAATCCTTCGAGTTTGTACGTACTTATGAGAAGAGATGATGACAAAAGAGTTAAGAGTTGAGAAAAAATGGTATATGCTGAGATTGGAATGGGTAGATAGGTTCTAATATAGATGTTCTCACCTCATGACGCTTACAAGATAGCTGATTTTGGCAATAAGTTCAGATATGCTATGAAAAATTTATATTAGGAACAAAGCACCATTTTTTACACAGAATTAATCAAATATCAGGTATCTTCCCTATCTTTGATCGACCAGATATATAAATAATAATAATGCCTGATGATAGTAGTCCAGCTAGGGTATTATCTCGAAATGTCCTATTGCTGGGAATGAAGGCATAAGTCGAATCATTAGATCTCAAGAATGATTACGGGTTTAAGGAAACCGGACTCGTAATTTTAGATCGAAAGAGTAGTACTCCGATCAATCTTGATGAAGCAATGCTGGTAAAATTTGATTTTTCTACACACACTCACGCTTTAGTTCTTAATATTAATGTTAAAAAAATTATAAAAAAAAAAGAAAAAGAAAAAAGAGAGAAAATCTGAAAAATAGTTGGAATAAAAGGATGTTATTAATCGGAATTGTTTTTTATCAAGAATGTAAAGACGTAGGTACGTACGACTTGCCTCTTTCTCTTTTTGATTATTTTTTTCTTTCTATCTTTTCGATTAACCAATGTCCAATCCTAATATATTATAAGCTATTGTGTCTTCTATCTGACTTAGTTAATGATTCCAGAAATTCGTAATAATCGAGACAGAAAGTAATTCTAATATTTTATTTATATTTATGAATTATTGCATGCATGTTTCCATCTGATTAACATTTGATACTTAATTTATTTAAGTTATATAAACTTTTTCTCTTATTAAATTTCTATAAAAGTTATAACTTATATGTTTATAATATTGGCGATATATATTACTATAGAAATTTTAATTTGTTCAATTATGTTATCTTTCATTTATATATTACCGCTTATTTTTGCTTGAGGACGATCAAAAGCTAAGTGGGGAGTAGTTGATGTATGACTTTTATATGATTAAATTTACGTTATATTATTATGTTTTATTGACGAATTCTATGTAAAATATATGAATTTATGATATAATTAGTATGAAATATTAATCTTTATAGTTTAGTATAGTTAGTAGTAAAAGTTAGTATTTATAGTAAAAAGTTGTAGTTTTTGTACCGGTTTTTAGTGACCGGATTGTTGTGTCTATTTTACACGGGTATTTTGTGTTTATTTCATTGCAGAATCCTAAGATGAACTGAAATCCTGAGTAGAGACACTTTTTGAAGTCAATTCAAGTCGTTGGAAGGAAGTTATAAAACGTCACTCAATTTAAATGGTCAAGTGGTTAGTTGTTTTTTAATGAAATCCCGAAAACGACACGTATTGGGAATGGCTCGTTAAAAAGACATTTTCTGGGAAAATGTTCTTCATGAAAGTTGAAGATCTTCATATGAGCTTTCTAAATCACTTTGAATCATGAAGATTAGAGGTCTACAACTCAAATGATGGTCAAGTGGCTAATTGATTTGTACTATTGAAAAATCCCGAAAAGGACACGTAATACAAATGGCTCATCGAGAATACGTTTTCTGAAGAAGTGGCCTTGATGAAAGTTGTAGAGAATTCAACGAGCTTTTCAACGGAAGTTTGATTATGTCATTCTGATATCGAGAACTCGAGTTATGATTTTTAGAAGTTAGCTATGTAATTATATATAATTATATATATAATTACACAGCATCTGTGATGATTAAGGTAACATGGGCTCACATGCTTATAACTAACTGTAATGATTGTCATCATTACACCGGACCGATCCGGCCAATTTTCAGGACCGGTCCGGGAAGGAGGAAAGTCTATAAAAGGAGATCAGAGGCTCATTTCAAAGTGTACCAATATATATACACAATATTCTATATATATTCTCTATCCCCTCTTTTCTTTAGTTTGTAAATAGGCCTTAAGCCGGGAATAAATTAGTAGTAGTAGTAGTATCGTGATAATGCTCGGGAAATTATCAGAAGTCCGGTGTTGCTAGAGTAGTTGTTATGTCCGGAAGAATACAACTTCTGAATCAGCATTTGTAATCGGGTAACTTTTCTGAAGTATTTATGTTTATGTTTGTTATTTTCTTCTTTTTACTTTTTATAATGTTATTAGGCTAGATCTAATAACTAGCCAAAGTTATGTAATCGTATTATTTCGATCTTTTCGTTAAAAGAATGATGTCTAAGTAAAAGTGATTAAAATTGAGTTAAAATGAATCTTTTTCTATTTCGCTACGTAAAGATAACATATTCGGAATGACGTAATCAATCATGATGAATACCACATATAACTCGACGATGAACCGACCGGAGAAGTCGGGATATGAGTAAAAATAGAAAAACCGAGGGTAAAAATGGCCGTCGATTAACGGAATCCTATTTCCTACTCAGGGCGATTTGTCCTAGAAAAACAAATCTTATTAACTTTGTACTCGAGATCTTAATAATGTTAAAATCACGCTTTAATTGAAACTACACCGTTTGTGTTAAATCGATCCGCTTGACAACCGGAGCCTCTTGAATAACATCGGCCATCCGACAAATGGAATCACCTCTTTTATCCGGGGTAGATTTATACTCGGTACTGTTTTGACTAACTAAGTTTAGCCTGGGGCGATTGTGGACATTGGACTCGATGACAATTTGACATATGACAATTTCATACGCTCGTGTGAGGAGGAATTGTTGACAATAGGAGTACACCGTTTCATTTACTCAATTGGACCTAATAAAAAGGAAGATCGAGCACATTCTATTAATTGAAAAGATCGAATAAATTGATTACATATACTTTGGCTAGTCTAGTCTATAAACTATATATTGGTATCTATATATTTATATATTATATATATATATATATATATATATATATATATATATATATATATATATTTTACTATTTATGTACATCTATATATATTTATATATCTATATATATTATATTAGAATAACTTTTAAATTACGCATTTATTTTATGTTGGTTAGAGTAGTAGTAATCGTGTTATAAAATTGCGGTTTAGATCGAGTTAATAGCAGCTCTTTGGTGTTTAACCACACTTAAAAGAATTACCACTTTTTCCCTGAGGATTCGACACCTGACTCACCACTTTATCACTACAATTTGATCCGGTACACTGCCGGTTAGGATCCGTCTAACCTAGAATCGGTCTGTCCCTTTCTTGACGCCGTTTCTAAGGTCTGGTTTTGGTGACGTCAACCACCCTATCCGGTTGACCTATAAATTGTGGTTGTGTTTAGCATTATTAAATAAAAGTCTTTGTGGGATCGACCTTGACTCGCCCTTGCTATACTACGATTGACCTAGTACTCTTGCTAGTACGTTGCTTGTATTAGTGAATTGCACATGCGATCATGCACGCCATTCTTAATGGCAACTTTTTTATCCCTCATAAGGAGTTATCGTCGAAGCTTATTGATGCAGCTCGACTGCATGATGCCGGGCGGAGCCCTTTGAACCTTTAAATGCTGTGGAGCACGCTTCTTGTAAAAATCTAACCACTGCCCTTATTTTCAGAATCAGACATTTATCCTTGTCCCTTTTCACAGTGATCGCCCTAATGTATCAGCCAAGCGCGGTGGGAGGGGAGCTAATCAGAGCAAGCACGTCTACCGAAAGGACACATTCTGATGAGCGTCTTCTTTCCCGACCTGTGAGTATAGCCGTTAATGTTGTGCCCCTTAGTACTATCATGACTTGGTCCCAGCCGAGTCATCTAGGGAGAGAGTATTCCCATTTCTTCTGCTCTGAGGGTGGATATTATAGCGCCTACCATTGAAATCCCGGATAAAGATGTTGAAGAAGAGGACGAAGGTACACTTCTGATCAGGAGGAGCCGTTTTGAGGCCGGTGGTCGGGAAAGGAAGAGAAGAAGAACCGACACTTCTTTGGGTCAGTCTCCTGAGTCGATTGACCCAGATGGTGAAGCCGATGAGGTTAATGACATTGAGGACGAGGAAGATCCGAACCCGATCGTATATTGAAATGACCAACGGGCAGTTGGCCAATGAGGGTATCAGCATAATCGAATACATAAGTGTTCTTGGCGCTCTTCTATGTTTTATCATTAGGCCTTATATCTTCTAAAGTTTAAATTGTTCTTGTCTCAGAGGTCTCGTATCGGAGAGGAGACCTTCAAGCGACTGGCTGGTGCGGCCTCATGTGCGGAGAATTTGAGGAAGAGGATCTTCGAGCTGGAGTGGGGATTATCTAGCGTTAGCAGCTCAGTCAGAGTTTGCAAGCTGCAATTAAGGAGAATGAATCTCTCAAGCAGTGGTTCCAGGCTCAGAAAGTTGAGCTTCATAGATTAGGATTTGCTTGTAAAGCTTCCCATGAAGCCATGCATGGGGAACACTTGGCAAGAAACATCTGAAATGGGGCAGATTATCGCCAAACTAAAGGTAGAGAAGAATGCCTTATTGGCTGAGCTCGCCGCCACCCCCTCCCGAGTGCTAGGCGAGTATAAGGCCTTTGTTGAGTTTGAACATGCCTTAGATCTATTGCTCACCCCTACTGTATGCGAGTTTTACACCATGGGCATTATCGAGGCCTTGGCCCAATTTCCCGATTTGGACACCATATGCCTTCCCCATGCCAACTTGTATGTTAGGAAATCAACTAGTTTAACACAGCGGAATTTAAAATTTTGATTTCTGATCCAAGATCGACTTCGTTTAACACAATAAACACGTTAAGTAGTTTGACGGTGTATACCTTGGCTAATCTAAAAGATCGACGCTTTGACCGTCAAGGAGAGTAGTACTGTGCACGAGCCGTCCACGTGTCCGGCCTCTATCGATATCCACACGAATTCCTCACCGGAATCCTCATTGGATTGCTACTAGAAAAATCCGGTTGCTAGACCGGCATTTTCCTCTCTCTAAAACTCACTAGTAGAAGCTCTTTATTTTACGCAAGAACTATTAGCTCTTGGAATTGTGATGTACAAAAGAGCTAGCCAACCCCTTTCTTATATAGGGAGAGTGGCGCCCCATATGTCCCTAATCTGATTAGGTGAAGCTTCCTAGTAGATAGATGAAAGAGAAAAACTTTTTCCTAATATAATAAAGAAAATCACTTTGATTGATTTATCTCTTTTATTATAATATCTTATATTATATAAATTCAAGATATTGCCAATATCTTATATTGAATATCTTTATCTAATTACCATAAATCTATTTTCCCAAAATCAATTAATATCCAATATTAATATATGGTAATCTCATTAATTAAATTGCACAATCCAAGTGTATCTAATACACTAGTCACCTGCGCCCCTTTTGCAAAATAATTGGCTTCCGGAATATTCTTTAATTAATATAATTAATATCTTGTATTTAATTTATTCATAATAAATAAATACCACCATATTAATTTATTCACTATAACTCTTTATAGTCGAGATAAACTTTCCTTATTTGGTTATCACTATAACCGCATTTTAATCCGACTCGATGTTCTTATGTGTGTGACCCGATAGGCTTCCGAATATGTTGGCCGTAGACACAAAGTGCAAATTACAAAAATGCCCTTCATACCTAACGATCACGGGATAACGTCTAGCAACACACCGTGACCCCCAATCATCGAAGAGTCAAAAGCAATGACTACTACCTTTCATGTGAAACAGTTACCGTGTAAATAGAATCATATCGCTATAATAATATCCATACAATCGTATATTGAGTGTCGGTACATTAACGATCGTATCTTATAATCTGGATATCATACTCTCTCGGAGTAACACATTTACTCCCACTTTGCAAAGATTCTCGAGAGCTAGACATTCCTTATAAGAAGAACATTTCGGATATTCACTCCCAATCATAGGATACGCGATTCCCGGATGAACTAACATGTATCCTACGCATGCTTCAGTATCACACCCAAGCACTACCGCATGATCGTCCCGTGGCTAGGGAAAACCTCAATAGTGTCAAAGCATGACAATCCACACCGTGATGCCATGAAGACTCCGGTCTTAGGATAATTACACAACTGCCACATATTGCGACACTTACTGTAAGTGGGTCAGTCTAACGTACGCCTTCTCTAATACACGTCCACGTACAGTCCAAGCGTCTCTACACTTAGATAGACGAGATCTATCCCTATCTTTAATAAGATAGAAGACATCCAATACGTGCTAGTCTAATCCTACTATCAATGTCCTATTTGACAGTACATACGACTATAGACATTTAAGCATCAAACTTGCCAAGGTGATTCGAGATCTCATCAACCATAATCGATATCATGGTTTCTCTATCACAGTTTAATACTAAGGACGTTACTATATATACATATTCAATAATATGAAGATAAACAAATATATAATAACAAAAGTGCTTTTATTAATCATAATAAAGTTATTACATGAACTAAAATAGATTGTAAACGACCCAACCCGGTCGGATCCGGTCCAACCCGTTTGGGTTTAGGACACCATTTCAACAATCTCCCACTTGGCCTAAAGCCAATCACCCATATGCCTAAGCCAATGCATGTGAACATATTTCTCATGCTTTGCTTGTGACAATTCCTTGGTTAACGGATCAGTTATGTTATCATCCGTGTGGACTTTCTCTATCTTTACAACTCTCTATCAACTATCTCTCTAATCAAGTGATAGCACCGTAGCACATGTTTAGACTTCTGATGAGACCTTGGTTCCTTTGACTGAGCAATTGCCCTATTGTTATCACAGCACAGTGGGACTGGACCTTCAATGTGGAACCACACCAAGTTCAGTAATGAACTTCTTCATCCAAACTGCTTCCTTTGCCGCCTCTGAGGCTGCTATATACTCGGCTTCCGTTGTAGAATCTGCAGTAGTCTCTTGTTTGGAACTCTTCCAGCTCACTGCTCCACCGTTAAGCGTGAAAACAAATCCAGACTGTGACTTCAAGTCATCATTGTCAGTTTGTAAACTGGCATCTGGGTAACCTCGTAATACCCAATCATCATTCCCTAAAACCAGGAACATATCCCTAGTACGTCTCATGTACTTGAGAATATTCTTACAACAATCAAGTGACCATCACCTGGATTTGATTCTGGTACATACTAGTCATACTAAGAGGGTACGAGACATCCGGTCTAGTGCACAACATGGCATACATGATGGACCCAATAGCCGAGGCATAAGGTATCCTACTCATTTGTGCCATTTCCTCCTCTGTCTTAGGAGACATTTCATTTGACAGATAGATCCCATGTGACATGGGCAGCAATCCAATCTTGGACTGCTCCATGCTGAATCTCTTCGATCTTGTCTATGTAGGTGGATTGTGACAGACCAAGCAACCTCTTAGATCTATCTCTATAGATCTTTATTCCTAGAATATAGGCTGCTTCACCCAAGTCCTTCATTGAGAAGTTCCCGGATAACCAAACTTTGACTGACTGTAACATAGGCACATCATTCCCTAAGAGCAATATGTCGGCTACATAAAGCACTAAGAACACAATGGCACTCCCACTAACCTTCTTGTAAACACAGGGCTCATCTTCGTTCTTGATGAAATCAAACTGTTTGATTATCTCATCAAAGCGAAGATTCCAACTCCGAGAAGCTTGCTTCAACCCATAAATGGATCTTTGCAGTTTGCACACCATCCCGGCGTCATTAGTTGTGAAACCCTCAGGCTGTGTCATATACACCTCCTCAGACAGGTTCCCGTTAAGGAAAGCTGTTTTCACATCCATCTTCCAGATTTCATAATCATGGTATGCTGCAATAGCGAGCAAAATTCTAATGGATTTTAACATGGAAACAGACGAAAAGGTTTCGTCATAGTCAACTCCTTGTCTTTGCTTATAACCTTTCACCACTAACATAGCCTTGTAAGTGACTACGTTACCGTCCATGTCGGTCTTTCTCTTAAAGACCTATTTACACCCTATAGGAACTATTCCTTCAGGTGGATCAACTAAGTAGCAAACTTGGTTGTCTTTCATGGATTCTATTTCAGAATTCATGGCCTTCAGCCATTTCTCTTTGTCAGGCCTTAATAACACCTCCTCGTAAGTCTTAGGATCCTCATCTTCCATGAGGTATACGCCCGTGTATCTTTTGGGTTCACGGCGTTCCCTGGTAGATCTTCAAGATGCTAGTGTGTCTACGGTAGAGGTTGGCGTAACATCCGTGTGTGGTGTCTCCTCTACTTCCATCAACCGACTGTTATCCGTAAGTGGTTCTTGAATTTCTTCAAGATCAATCTTACTCCCATTGACCCTATCCAGAATAAACTCTTTCTCCAGAAAGTGGCCAGTCCTGGAAACAAACACCTTTTGTTCTCCTGGATGGTAAAATTGGTATCATCTAGTTTCTCTAGGATAACCCACAAATAGACATTTGTCATATCTAGCCTCTAATTTGTCAGGCATCATCCGCTTAATATAAGTCGGACAACCCCAAGGTTTAAGATATGCCAGAATTGATTTTCTCTTATGTCATAACTCGTATGGAGTAGAGTCAACCGTCTTTGATGGAACTCGGTTAAGTGTATAGGATGCGGTTTCTAGAGCATACCCCCAAAATGATTTTTGGAAGAACTACGTAGCTCATCATGGATCGCACCATGTCTAGCAAGGTACGGTTCCTCCTCTCAGACATGCCATTCATTTGAGGCATTCCGGGAGGGGTCCAATCAGGTAGAATCCCATTCTCCTTCAAGTAATCTTGAAACTCTCCATCTAGGTATTCTTCACCTCGATCGGATCGAAGTGTTTTGATTTCTTTACCTAGTTGTTTCTAAACTCAACTTTTGAATTATTTGAACTTTTCAAAGGCCTCAGACTTATACTTCATTAAGCATACATAACCATAGCATGAATGGTCATCAATGAAGGTGATAAAATAAGAGTATCCTCCTTTGGCTTGAATCGACATTGGGCCGCACACATCAGTATGTGCTCAAGTAATTCATTGGATCTTATCCATTTGCCACTAAATGGTGACTTTGTCATCTTGCCAAGTAAACAAGCTTCGCATGTATCAAACGATTCGTAATCGAAGTGATCCAATAATCCATCTTTATGGAGTTTGGAAATGCAATTATTAATTATATGGCCAAGTCTAGAATGCCATAAGTAGGATTCATTCAAGTCATTTATTTTGACTTTCTTGTTGTTTATATTAAGTACTTCAACATTCATATCTAATATGTAGAGACCATTGCTAAGTATGCCAGTACCATAAAATATTCCATCACGTGAAAAAGAACAATATTTATTCTTAAACGTAAAAGAAAATCCTTCAAAATCTAATGCAGAAATAGAAATAATGCTTTTCGTAAGAGCATGAACAAAATAACAGTTATTCAGTTCTAGTACTAGCCCACTGGGCAATGAAAGATAATAAACTCCTACGGCTAGTGCAACAACACTTGCTCCATTTCCAACGCGTAGGTCCACCTCTCCTTTCCTCAGTTCTTTAGTTCTTCTTAGTGCATGCATATTCGTACAAATATGAGAACCACAACCAGTATCTAATACCCAGTGGTTAGACTTAGAAGAAGCAATATTGATCTCAATCATAAACATACCTGAAGTCGAAACATCAGTATGCCTCTTCTTGGCACTCAAGAAGCCTTTGCGGTTTCTCCTTCAATGGCCGGTCTCACCGCAGTGGAAGCAAGCATCCTTGGATTTATCTTTTTTTATTTTAGGCGTTGGCTTAGGGGCAACCTTCGCCTTCTTGGAGTTCTTTTGGGCTTTTGCCTTGCCCTTGTTAGAAGTGACAAGCAACACTTGCTTTCCTTTTCCCAGTGTGCCCTCAGCAGTTTTCAAATGCTCAATAACTCTGCAAGGGAGCAATCTATCTTGTTCATGTGATAATTCATCACGAACTGCGAGTATGAATCATGTAGAGATTGCAGAATTAAGTCAATACTTAACTCGCATTTCAACTTGTGGCCCAGCTTCTCAAGCCTCTCTATGTACCCGATCATTTTAAGCATGTGCGACCCACAGTAGTTCCAGATGCCATCTTACAACCAAATAGGGCCTTCGAGACCTCGTAACTCTCAGTGCGAGACTAAGAAGCATAGAGCTCTTTCAGGTGACCAATGATCGTGTAGGCGTCCATAGACTCATGCTGTTTCTATAGTTCAGGTGTCATAGAAGCAAGCTTGATACACGTAACATCAGTACTGTCAGAACAGTGCTTGTTATACTTCTCGACAACATCTATAGCCGCGCCCTATGCGGGTTTTTTCGGTATGGGTTCGTCCAAGACATAGCCATCTTCTCATGCCTCAAAACGATTTTGAGGTTTCTTTCCCGGTCGAGAAAGTTGGTTTCGTCAAGCTTATTGTCGATGATAAAACGAAGGTTCAATTTGTTTGACATTTCTACAACAATAAATAAAGATAGAATAAGTAAAAGTTCATGTATTCAAAACCAAAAATTTGCACTTAAAATTTTATGAGGTTTTTCTCCCACTAGCCAACTATTCCCAATTGGCTTTCAAGAATTTAATCAATTCCTTAGTGGCTGGGATCCAATCTAGTTATCTCAATTCCCGACGAGGGCCGATCAATTAAGACAATTTCGAAAGGTAGGTACTCCTACCAGTCGCATCACATGCGACTCCCAGTGGTTGACTAAGTAAACTATTTGACGATTCACATCTCCATGTGATAGTCAACCCCTTGTCTTTAAAATCAGATGGTCCTGACAAGGGCCATTCACCGCAAGATTCTAGTCGAGTCGTAACCCAAATATTCATGAGATCTCATAACGATCATATCTCGATAATAATGATATACCCGAGGTAGGTCAACTCCCGACGAGGGCCGATCATTTAGATCCGAACAAGGGCTTTTCACCGTCATTATAATATTGGGAGACAATTTTGGCTCGATTTTTGTCGTGGGAATAATTTTAAATTAGTTCACTTAATTAATTTCATTCAATTATGGTCTCATCTACTATGTGCATATTACTACGATATCGTATAAAGTAAAACATACACAACATTCCACGCACAAAATTAACCGGTATGATCATGGACTTTTTCTATGTGCGGTTTCGAATACAAATTGACGAAACCGCGGGTCACAAACTAAGGGTAGCTGCAACCGCCAATAGGATCTTTATTGCGCCATCGCCAATGAGATTTTTATCTTTCTATGGTCTTCAACTTCTTGCTCAATTCTTGTTACATAATAATGTATCTAATAAATAATTACACCCGCCGTACACGGGGGGGGGGGGGGGGAGCTAACGGGAATGTGATAAATGCAGAAAGTAAACTAGGCCACGTTCTTCATAACGGCCTAGGACAATTTGAAAAACCAACATAAAGTAAATCACTCTCATCTATCCTATTGGTCGAGTCCATGATCAATAGGGGTCCATATAATCATATTATATCTACACATCTAATCTATACAATTATATCTTATGAAAAAGATCAAATTAAAAATTAACTACTTATGCGTCTTATTTATCAAATCAAATAATCAATTAACTTTTAATTAATTAAATGACTTAAATCGAAAATAAAATTAACATTTAATTTTAAATCGATTCTAATTTCAATTTTATTAATTTGGAACTATTC
Source organism: Gentiana straminea (assembly GCA_036785695.1). NCBI lineage: Eukaryota > Viridiplantae > Streptophyta > Magnoliopsida > Gentianales > Gentianaceae > Gentiana > Gentiana straminea. The sequence continues at coordinate 2,656,612 of JAVUPR010000461.1, read as the reverse complement.
AACATTAAAATCAAAATTAAAATGTCTCTTTTGTTTCCTTTCCTTTTGGTTCTTAACTAGAAGAGATGTCTTTGGTTTCCTAAACTAAAAGACATCTCTCCAAACAAGATTTGGTTGACTGCCTGGTCTATTTCCAAAATCAAAATTTTGAAAGGGGGCTAGGCCTAGGCCTTTTCCAAATCAAATATTTGGGATGGGCCTAGGCCTATTCTAAACAAAGTTTTGGAAATGCCAATATTATTTTAATGTCATGTGGCATCCCAATGGTCCAAACTATTTGAACCATTGGTTAGCTACATGACATAACTAAACAAAGGAGATATCAATGCACAATAAAATATCACAAAATGAAAAACAAAATCGGGATTCACCATGAAGCAACCAGCCGACGGCAGCACCCTAGGGTGTCACCACCACCGGCCGCCACACGGTGGGGAGCCGCCGCCGATCGGCCGAGCTCCCTACCCGATTACCCTTTTTTGTTTTCCGTATTCGTGAATCTAAATCTTGCATCTATCAATTAATTAATACACAATTTAATTAGTGCTTATTGCTTAAGATCGAAGCTGGCTCCGATACTACTGTTAGGAAATCAACTAGTTTAACGCAACAGAATTTAAAATTTTGATTTCCGATCCAAGATCGACTTCGTTTAACACATTAAACACGTTAAGTAGTTTGACGGTGTAAAACTTGGCGGATCTAAAAGATCGACGCTTTGACCGTCAAGGAGAGTAGTACTGTGCGCGAGCCGTCCATGTGTCCGGCCTCTATCGATATCCACGCGAACTTCTCGCCGGAATCCTCCTTGGATTGCTACTAGAAAAATCCGGTTGCTAGACCGGCTTTTTCTCTCTCTAAAACTCACTAGTAGAAACTCTCTATTTTACTCAAGAACTATACGCTCTTGGAATTGTGATGTACAAAAAAGCTAGCCAACCCCTTTCTTATATTGGGAGAGTGGCGCCTCATATGTCCCTAATCTGATTAGGAGAAGCTTCCTAGTAGATAGATGAAAGAGAAAAACATTTTCCTAATAAAATAAAAAAAATCACTTTGATTGATTTATCTCTTTTATTATAGTATCTTATATTAAATAAATTCAAGATTTTCCAATATCTTCTATTGAATATCTTTATCTAATTACCATAAATCTATTTTCCCAAAATCAATTAATATCCAATAATAATATATGGTAATCTCATTAATTAAATTGCACAATCCAAGTGTATCTAATACACTTAGTCACCTGCGCCCCTTTGCCAAACAATTTGCTTCCGGAATATTATTTAATTAATATAATTAATATCTTGTATTTAATTTATTTATAATAAATAAATACCGTCATATTAATTTATTCACTATAACTCTTTATAGTCGAGATAAACTTTCCGTATTTGGTTATCACTATAATCGCGTTTTAATCCGACTCGATGTTTTTACGTGTGTGACCCGATAGGCTTCCGAATATGTTGGCCGTAGAAACAAAGTGCAAATTACAAAAATGTCCTTCATACATAACGATCAAGGGATAGCGTCTAGTAATACACCGTGACCCCCAATCACCGGAATAGTCAAAAGCAATGACTACTACCTTTTATGTGAAACAGTTATCGTGTAAATAGAATTCTATCGCTGTAATAATATCCATACAATCGTATCTTGAGTGTCAGTACATTAACGATCGTATCTTATAATCTAGATATCATGCTCTCTCGGAGTAACACATTTACTCCCACTTTGCAAAGATTCTCGAGAGCTAGACAATCCTTATAAAAAGGCCATTTCGGATAATCACTCCCAATCATAGGATACGCGATTCCCGGACGAACTAACATGTATCCTACGCATGCTTCAGTATCACACCCAAGCACTGCCGCATGATTGCTGGATATAAAAAAACGCGAATCCGGATCTGATCCATAATTGGATCGTCAGATCTGATTCACAGCACCGATCGATACGCTCGATCATGCACAACGGAAGCTACGAAATAAATTTGCATGCGATTTTACCATGATTTATTCGCATGATTAATTAATAAAACTACAAGAAGATTGATGATTTACCCAACAGAAGTGAAGCCGCAGTCTTCCGGATTGTATCTCCAAGCGACGACTGGTGGACGTCGATCCTCGTAGTAGAACCTCCTCGAATATGCTCAAGAAGAACCCTAGTTTTTCTTCTCCCAATGGCTAGAAAGAGAAACTAATTTTTCTATTCTTTTATTTAGTATGTGGCACAATTTTCAATGTAATTTGTGTTAGGATACACTCTCTTTATATAGGAAAATAACTGGTCAAAAGAGTTATCCTTTTCACACTACAATTATCTATTTCCATAAGGAAAAGATATTTGCCATAAAATAAGTGATTATCTCCATAAAAGAGATAATGATTATAAAATCAATCTCTTATTTTTTCATTAATTATCTAACAAATAAATAATTAATTAATTACACATGTGACATAATTTAGGAAAATTTCTTTTCCTAATTTTATCACAAAGTGGCACCATTTTTGCCATTATAATTAGTAGAAAATGTCTTTTCTATTTTACATATAATTTACCAAATAAATAATATTGCATATTCATTAAATAGACCAACTATTTAAATTATTTTCGAGGTTCCACAAAATGAGAAAACACTCGCGTGTTAGAGCCAACCCGGGGACCATGGACCTATAACCAGTAGCTACAATAACTTGAATAAAATATTCATCAAATAGAATATTTCTAACCAACTTATTAATTTCGGAATTACGCCACCATAAATCCGAAACTGAACTCTATCGACTATAGATATAACTTATTCTCAGAAAGTCGAGTCAATAAGTGTCAATTGATATAATCATTACATACAGACTAACCCTCCATAGACTATCCGTAACGAAGCGGGATTATTTCCGTAAACCTTCTTCATTACATCTTATCCTTATTTACCATTAACCCACTAGTGATCAATTAGTTCATAACCAATAGGCCGATCGATCAGTTTCAAGGATCAACAAATAAGGGGATTGTCTTTCTACTTCCCATAGGAAGGAATGGATTCCATATTTTGAGACACACACTTCTCACTCATTCCAGAATAGTGCCAACGTGAAAGTGATTCGGACCGCGCCTTTTAGCAATCCTTAACGAACACATCAAACCCTATCTTGAAACAAGTAGGAGTATGCAATCACTTCAGGATTAAGGTTAATCCATAAATGATCATCTTGTGATTTAATAAGACTTCTCAATCACGGAATTATATGAGAAAAGCATATTAAATCGGTCCAGTCCTATATGACTCTCATCATAGATAAATGCCCCACTTAGACAACCAATGTCGACGGTCCGGATAATACGGTCACACCATAAAGTGTTCTGGGCGCATTAATGGTGGTTTAATCAATAGACTCCATACTTTGATTAAGTTCACCACGGACTCACAGTTCAAGTGTATCACCATAAACTTAATCCTAATGCATGGCACACACTAAGTTATATGGCTACATATGATACGACTTGGGGTTTTCAGGAGTGTATTATTTACAAGCATGATTAGAGACAATTTGTCGTTCATCATTATGACATTTTACCCCATTTCTATACCACTTTAAGCATTATTGTACCAATTCAAGTCATTAATTGTTTAGTTTCATTCAAATGTGTAGATAGTAATTATTATATAAAATATCATTTTTGATAGGTTTTGTACCGGTTTAGTAACCGGAGCGTCATGTCGGGTTTAAGCTTGGCAATTTGGTGATTTATTGCCGGAAGCTATCGAGTTCAAACGGATCATTTGTCCTCAGTGCTTCTGCCGTAGCCTATCTTCAATGGACTTTTGACCCCACTTAAAGGAATTTTATGGAGAATACTTTTTGATGAGGGTTGTAGATCAAGAAACGTGCTTTCCAACGCATCCCGAATCACATCAATTGGAGGTCTACAACTCACGTTATGTCCATTTTACTGAGATGTTGTGAAGACCGGCACATGCCGGACCTTTTGTGGCGCACGCCGAATCGTCGCAAAAAGCTATCAGAGATATTTCCAGAGATTCCGGAGCGTTCCGGACCTTTAGCGGCATACACCGAAATGCCACAGAAGCAGCTTTCAGAGGATAGAATTTTAGAATCCCTAACCCCCATCTTCTTCCCCTTCTTCTTCTTCTTCCTCCTTGAAGGCACCAAATCGCACCAAGGGGCTGTTCTAGCCTAATTTTATCACTAAAATTAGCTCTTATTTTCATTGTAACCATTAAGGATTGGATTCTAAGTTTAGTTTCTACTACTTTGGCGTGGAGGTAATACACTTGTGTATCAACTCCATTTTTAAGGCTTGGGGGCTCGAATGAAGGACAAAAATTTCGAGCATCTAGCTTTTGATTGGTAACTCTTAATCTTTACTTTAATTCAAGTGTTCTTATATCTATGAAGGTTAATCTTGAGATGTTGATGTTTGTAGTTATGAGTGGCTAGTTTTCAACTAGCCAAGATGATGTATTTGTGATAGTTATTAATCTCTATTAGTTGATTGAGGATGTTAGTTGATATATTTCATAGCTTTATGTGTTGTTGTTATCTTTTCCTATTTTCATTGAATTTCTTGTTGGTGTTGGATTGATCACTTAGCGCTAGCACACACACACTTAGTTGAGACCGAAAGGAGATATTAGGTGTGGGAGAAGGAATAGAGAAACCGGAAGGTAAAATCAACCTTAATTGGAATTCGATTTCTTTTCCGGGGGTTATTGGCATTGTCATTGCATTCAAGATCTTAATCATGTTGAATCATTAGGTCTAGGGTTCTTAGACCAAGGAGGAGACATATAGTAGTTTCATACACTCGTTTGAGGGGGAATTGCTAGCTTAGGAATGCACCGGTAACACACACTTGAACACCATTGGAAGGTTGGTAGGTAGTTCATTCCCATGACAATAGTAGAGATATACTTGATCATTGTATTGTCTTGGCTAGGCTTTTTATCATTTTATCACCTTTGTAGTAGTAGAATCATAGATACATTTACCTTCTTGTTAATTTGCGACTTAGATCAAGATAATAATAATAGCTTTTTGGTGTTCAACCTCACAATCCTCGTGGATACGACCTTGACCACTTATTAAACTACAATTGACCCGGTACACTGCCGGTTAGATTGGACACCTAGAAAGTCTCGATCAAAGCACGAAGCAAGTAATAAAATGAGAATAAATCTGTCATTTATTAATAATAAAAACAATTACATAAATTGTCTTTCGGGCACTACTTCCAACAATGATTGCCCCGTGGCTAGGGAAAACCACAATAGTGTCAAAGCATGACAATCCACACCGTGATGCCAAGAAGACTCTGGTCTTAGGAAAATTATACAACTGACACATATTGCGACACTTAATGAAAGTGGGTCAGTCTAACGTACGCATTCTCTAATACACGTCCACGTACAGTCCAAGCGTCTCTACACTTAGATAGACGAGATCTATCCCTATCTTCAATAAGATAGAAGACATCCAATACGTGCTAGTCTAATCATACTATCAATGTCTCATTTCACAGTACATACGACTAGAGACATTTAAGCATCAAACTTGTCAACGTGATTAGAAATCTCATCAACTATAATCGATATCATGGTTTCTCTATCACAGGTTAATACTAAGGACGTTACTATATATCCATATTCAATAATATGAAGATAAACAAGTGTATAATAACAAAATCTTTTATTAATCATAATAAAGTTATTACATGAACTTAAATAGAGTGTAAATGACCCGACCCGGTGGGTTCCGGTCCAACCCGTTTGGGTTTATGACACCATTTCAACACTGTATAGGTCTTATATGGACAAGGTTTACAATGATTGTGTGGCAGATTTCCGAAAGGGTGTGGATATTGTAGCTCGGAAAATTTCCCTCCGGAGGTCTTCCAACAAGCCTGGGACAGGCGCAACTACGACGCCATGGCATGATTCAACTCCTGGGTCTTAACTTGTATGCTTTTTATTTGTAAATGGAGAATAATGTATCTGAATAATGTAAAAAACATTTAATGTAATTTTTTTAGCACTTGAATGTATCTTTTGATTTTGATCTAATTCTGATCTACGTTGGATAGCCCTCACACTATGCCTTTCGGTAAGGTGTATTCTTTGAATGACATATTTAACTCCTACTCGCCATCCGTTTCTCTCTTAGGATCTCTCCTTTTTATAGAATCGAAGGTTTATACTGAGTCCGACCTGCGAAATTCAGCACGTCCATAAAGATTCACATTGTGCCCGATCTACGGAACTCAACGAGTCATACGAAGATTTTCACTGAGTCCATCCTGCGGAATTAGCGTGTTTGATTCTATCGATGTGTTTATGACCGTGCATTTAATATTGTATTGACTAGGGTTTTGGTAACCGTGGGGCAATAAATGCGGTCTAAGAATCTGGGACGCTCTTATAAATCCTGTCCGTTAGATCTTTTCAATCTCGGTCGTCTGATTCTTTTCCTTTCTCTATAAAAGGTGGTTTTCCCTATCCTTCATCATACTCTCAAACTCAGAGCTTTGTTATTTTTTCTTGTTCATTATGACGATGTCATCTAGTGGTTCTCCTCCTCTCATGCCCCCGGTGTGTCCCCTTTCTTTGATACTGCATCTGCTACTGCCCGCGCGAATTTCTTGGTGTACTTCAACAGGCAACGGACCCTGGCGGATATGGGTTTGAACATGCATAAAGTTGAAGGGAGTGGTTCTATGTTTCACGTCGTTTTCTCAGGGTGGCGCGATTTTACGGCAGCATATACGGGGAGGTATAAACTCACCTTGGTGCAGGAGTTCTACTCTATTTTATCTGAGGCCGACTCCGTTGAGGGCACCACCTCGGTTTTTCTTTGAGGTGTCCCTGTTGGATTTACTCCGGCGGCCATAAACGCGTTTCCTTGCCTCCCCGACGTCGATCCGGCCATGCATTACGAGGCGGCTTGGGATCTTGATAATGAGGAGCCTTATCTTGCTCATAGAGCATACGCATACCAACGCTTATTTCCAGGTGAAGGAGATCCTGTTTTGTAAGGTGTTGCCTCCGGGATGCACCGGTCAAATTGGGAATGGAAGTGGTTCATCAATACCCACGCTATCCCGACGGTAGATTTCAAGATGCTTACTGATGTAGAGGCTATCCTGATTCATGCTATCTTTACCCCTGTTAGGAAATCTACGCGGGAACGCAGCGGAATTCAAAATTTTATTTCCTATCGACCCAAGATCGAATTCGTTTAAGCAATAAACAAATAAGCTAGTAGACGGTGGTTACCTTCGTTGATCTAAAAGATTGACGCTTTGACCGTCTAAGGAGAGTAGTTCTGCATAGAGCCACACATGTGTTCGGCCTCTACCGCTAGTCCACACGAACAGCCCGCCGGAATCCCATCATGGATTGCTATTGGAAAAATCCGGTTGCTAGACTGGCAATTTTCCCCTCTCTCCAACTCTCTATCGAATTCTCTTTATTTTACACAAGAACTATTATCTCTTGGAATTGTGATGTACCAAAAGAGCTTGACACCCACCTCTTATTTATAGTAGAAGTGGCGCCCCTACTTAGTGTGGAGGAGAAGAAAACATTTTCCCAATAAAATAAGGAAAATATAATTGATTGGTTTATCTCATTAATATTCAATATCTTATATTAAATATTTCCAATATATTGTCAATATATTATATTGACTACATTTATCTTATTACCATAAATCTATTTTTCTAAAATCAATTACTATCTAATATTAATATTATGGTAATCTTATTAATTAAATTGCACAATCCAAGTGTATCTTATACACATTAATCCCGCTCCCCATATAGCCTTTTATTGGCTTCCGAAATATTCTTTAATTAATACAATGCTATGATTAATTAATTTTCAAAATACATGTATATCATATATATATATATATTTCGAAATTATATGTATCAATATACATATTTAATTAATCAACATAATTTATATCTTGTATTAAATTTATTCATAATAAATAAATACCACCATATTAATTTACCACTATAACCTTTATAGTACGAGATAAACTTTCCTTATTTGGTTATCATCTATAACCACATTTTAATCCGGCTAGATGTTCATATGTGTGTGACCCGATAGGCTTCCGAATATATGGCCGTAGACTCAAAGTGCAAATTATGAAAATGCCCTTCATGCCTAACGATCACGGGATAGCGTCTAGCAACACACCGTGACCCCCAATCATCGGAAGAGTCAAATGCAATGACTACTACCTTTCATGTGAAACAGTTACCTTGTAACTTACAATCCTATCGCTGTAATAATATCCATACGATCGTATCTCGAGTGTCAATACATTAACGACCGTATCTTATAATCTGGATATCATGTTCTCTCGGAATAAGACATTTACTCCCACTTTGCAAAGAGTCTCGAGAGCTAGACATTCCTTATAAGAAGGCCATTTCGGATATTCGATCTCAATCATAGGATACGCGATTCCCGGACGATCAATCATATATACTCCGCATGCTTCAATATCATACCCAATCATTACCGCATGATCACCCCGTGGCTAGGGGAAACACAATAGTGTCATAGCATGACAATCCACACCGTGATGCCATGAAGATCCGGTTTTAAGGACAATTACACAACCGCCACATAGTGTGACACTTAATGTAAGTGGGTCAGTCTAACGTAAGCATTCTCTAATACATGTCCACGTACAGTCCAAGTGTCTTTACACTTCGATAGACGAGATCTATCTCTGCCCTTAAAGACAGAAGACATCTAATACGTGCTTGCCTGTTCGTACTATCAACGTCCTGTTTAATAGTACATCAGCCTAGAGACATTTAAGTATCAAACTTATTAAAGGAATTAGAGACCTCATCAACCATAATCTCCTATCATGGTTTCTATGTCACAGTTTAATACTAAGGACGTTATCATATAACAATTCACAATTGGTTCTATAAAAGAACGTATCTATGACAATAGAAAAGTCATTTAATATATGTATAGACATAAAGAAATAGTAGAATGATCCGACCCGGTCGGATCCGGTCCAACCCGATTGGGTTTAGGAAACTATTTCAACAATCTCCCACTTGGCCTAAAACCAAACACTCGCACACACAAGACCAAGTTAAAACACAAGAATCTCATGCAATACTCGCAACTAGCCCTAGCCATGAACGGATCACTATCCGTGGGGACTCGGACTATCTTCATATCATGTTCCAAATGACCAAGTCAAAGGAACCGCCTCAACACACACATGAATCTCCGACGAGACCCTGGTCCTTGCTTGAAGCAATGAATCCACTTACTGTACCAGCTATACAAAAAAGATGGAAGAACCATATAAGGTTCATGAATGAACCTCCTAGATCCATGTACTAGCTCCCGCTGCGCCTCCAAGGCACTACTGTGTTTTGCCTAAGTTGTAGAACTTACAGTTACCCGGAACCAAGAACATTTCTAGCTCATTGTATCACTTAATCAAAGTGACTGCAAACCCAGACTTTAGCTCCCACTCGCCTTTATAAGACTCAGGATATACGTATATACAACTATATTTATCTGATCCCAAGTTTCGATAAACTAGGAACTCTTCCTTAACTTGTTTGAGGATATTCTCGACATTCACCAGATTTACTTTCATACTTCCTCATGACTCTTCATGAAGTATGAACATCTGACATAACTCTTATGATGGTTCCTATCACAGTAGCAAAGGAAACCTTCCATAATCATCATCTTTCACCTCATCTTTAGGACCAACGTCCTAACATAGATAGATCTTGAGAACACCGGCTAGCAGTATCTCCTATCGCGACCTATGCTAAACTCTTTTAGCATCACATCTATATAGGTAAACTATAATCTAATAGCAGTTAAATGTATCACTATAGATTCTTATTTCTAAAATAGAACTGCTAATCCAAGTGATTTCTTAAAGACCTTGAATTACCAAACATTAATTGACTGTGACATGGGGTGATAATTCATGAGTGAGATATTTAATACCTTACTCAAAAATTGTAACACATTCCCACTATACATCTTGCACATTAGGCATATCCTTCTTTTGATTAAATCAAACTCTTTTGATTATCAAACAAAGAAATCGTCTAGAGAAACTTGTTTGAGTCCATAAATGGATCTCGTGGGCTCACATATCATATTATCGTCTATGAACATCGAGCTATCTATCCAACATCTTCAACACTATCATATAGCCATGATACGAAGTTATAACAAGCATAGTCTGAATAAAACTGGGCTCAGCTGGCGGCATAAAGATAATTACAAGGTTTACACCATGTACCCTTCAACCGTCACTATAGCCTTATGGTAATCATATTACTATCCATGTCAGCCTTTCAGGGACATGCCCTCTAGGTAAGACAGACTAGGTTCACAACCTGGTTGTCACTGATGGAATCTAATTCAGATATTATGGCTCTCAGCCATATCTCTCAATTTTGCCTTTCAAACATTCCTTCATAAGTCGTGAGATATTCATTCATCAAGATGAACATACCAGTAGACCTTTTGGGCTTGAGGTTATCCACGGACTTACAAACTTTTTGTTGAAAATTAAACTGTGATAGAGAAACCATGATAGGCGATTATGGTTGATGAGATCTCTAATCACTTTAATAAGTTTGATACTTAAATGTCTCTAGGCCGATGTACTATTAAACGGGGCATTGATAGTATGAACGGGCTAGCACGTATTAGATGTCTTCTCGTCTTTAAAGGCGGGGATAGATCTCGTCTATCGAAGTGTAGAGACACTTGGACGATACGTGGACGTGTATTAGAGAATGCGTACGTTAGGCGACCCACTTACACGGATAAGTGTCACACTATGTGGCGGTTGTGTAATTATCCTTAGGACCGGAGTCTTCATGGCATCACGGTGTGGATTGTCATGCTTTGACACTATTGAGGTTTCCCCTAGCCATGGGGCGATCATGCGGTAGTGATTGGGTATGATATTGAAGCATGCGGAGTATACATGATTGGTCGTCTGGGAATCGCGTATCCTATGATTGGGATCGAATATCTGAAATGGCCTTCTTATAAGGAATGTCTTACTCTCGTGAATCTTTGCAAAGTGGGAGTAAATGAGTTACTTCGAGAGAGCATGATATCCAGGATTATAAGATACGGTTGTTGATGTTTTGACACTCGACTAACGACCGTATGGATATTATTACGGCGATAGGATTGTAAGTTACACGGTAAGCGTTTTCACATGAAAGGTAGTAGTCATTGCATTTGACTCTTCCGATGATTGGGGGTCACGGTGTGGTGCTAGACGCTATCCCGTGATCGTTAGGCATGAAGGGCATTTTCGTAATTTGCACTTTGTGTCTACGGCCAACATATTCGGAAGCCTATCGGGTCACACACATATGAACATCTAGTCGGATTAAAATGTGGTTATAGATGATAACCAAATAAGGAAAGTTTATCTCGAGACTATAAAGGTTATAGTGGTAAATTAATATGGTGGTATTTATTTATTATGAATAAATTAAATACAAGATATTAATAATATTATATTAATTAAAGAATATTCCGGAAGCCAATTTGTTGGTCAAAGGGGCGCCACATTTAATGTGTATAAGATACACTTGAATTGTGCAATTTAATTAATGATATTACCTATTATTAATATTGGATATTAATAAAATAAAATAATATAGATATACTATGAATACATGCGTGTGTGAGTGCATTAAATGCAAATTGGTGATTTGCATCATGCGCACCAATGTGTGTGTACATATGATATTATTAGATTTTTTATATGTGTAATATATATGTGATATATACACATGTGTAAATTGATTTATGGTAATATAATAAAAGATAAATATTGTCAATATAAGATATTGACAATATCTTGGAAATATTCAATATGAGATATTGACAATATCCTAGATTTATTTAATATGAGATATTATAATAAATGAGATAAATCAATCAATTATATTTTCCTTATTTTATTGGGAAAAGGTTTTCTTCTCCTCCACACTCTATTGGGGCGCCACTTCTACTATAAATAAGAGGTGGGTGTCAAGCTCTTTTGTACATCACAATTGCAAGAGCTCATAGTTCTTGTGTAAAATAGAGAGCATCTTTTGGAGAGTTGGAGAGAGGGGAAAAGGGCCGGTCTAGCAACCGGAGTTTTCCAATAGCAATCCATGATGGGATTCCGGCGGGCTGTTCGTGTGGACTAGCGGTAGAGGCCGAACACTTGGGCGGCTCTATGCAGAACTACTCTCCTTAGACGGTCAAAGCGTCGGTCTTTTAGATCAACCAAGGTAACCACCGTCTACTAGCCTAATTGTTTATTGCTTAAACGAAGTCGATCTTGGGTAAAAAGAAATCAAAATTTTGAATTCCGCTGCGTTCCCGCGTAGATTTCCTAACAGTGGTATCAGAGCGAGCTTCGAGCTTAAGCAATAAGCATGTAATTGTGCGTAGTTAATTTTATCGTTTAAATCACGTAATTAAAAGATGAAAGATTTTTGATTTGCAAAATTGATACACGAAAAGAAAATAAAAACGAGATCTGGTGGTGCTCGGCCGACTGGCGGCAGCACCACCCCGGCGGCGGCGGCGGCGGGGCAGGGCTGCTTCCGGCAGTCGGCCGGTCAATGCTGGCGGATCTCCAAATTTTTGTTTTGTGCATTTTGTGATTCAATATGGTTCATAGTTGTGATTAATATCTCATTTGTTTAGTTGTGTCATGTGGCTAACCAATGGTTCAAATAGTTTGGCCATTGGGATGCCACATGGCATTAAAATAATAATGGTCTTTCCAAACTTTGTTTGGAATAGGCTAGCACTTACCAAATATTTGATTTGGGAAAAGGCCTAGGCTTGAAGCCACTTCCAAAATTTTGATTTTGGAAAGTGGCCGGCCTAAACCAAAATTATTTGGCCTTTCCAAATATTTGATTTGGAATAGGCCAGCCTTTTTCAAATATTTGATTTGGAATAGGCCAGGCCCTTTTCAAATATTTGATTTGTAAAAGGCCTAGCTTGCGCCACTTCCAAAATTTTGATTTTGAAAAGTGGCCAGCAAAGCTAAGCCAAATTTGGTTTAGGAAACCAAAGCGCATCCCTTTTGATTACGAATCAAAAGGAAAGAAACAAAAGAGAAATAATTTTAATTTTGATTTATTTTGGAATAGTTCTAATTAATTAAAATTAAAATTAAAATCGGTTTAAAATTAATCGTTAATTTTATTTCGATTAAAATCATTTAATTAATTAAATGTTAATTAGTTAATTGATTGGATAAAATTATTTAATAGATTAAATGTTAATTGATTAATTAAGACGCAAGTAGTTAAATTTTAATTTTATCTTTTTCATAAGATTTTATTGTATGGATTAGATATAGTAGATATAATATGATTATATGGACCCCGATTGATCATGGACTCGACCGATAGGATAGATGTGAATGATTTAATTTTTCTCGTTGGTTTAAAAAAATTGTCCTAGGCCGTTATGAAGAACGTGACCTAGTTTATTTTCTGCATTTATCCCATTCCCGTTGACTCCCCCCGTATGCGGCGGGTGTATTTATTTTATTAGATAGAATTAAATGTAACAAGAATGGAGCAGAAGATGGAGACCAAAGAAAGAAGAATAAAGATCCCATTGGAGAATGGCGCATTACAGATCCTATTGGCGGTTGCAGCTACCTTAGATTGTGACCCGCGGTTTCGTCAGTTTGTATTCGAAACCGCACCTAGGAAAAATCCATGATCATACCGGTTATTTTACGCATTTATTTTGTGCTTGTATTTATTTTATATGATACGATAGATGCATGACTAGGCACGATCTAGATAAATGTGTAGGATGTATGTTTATAGAGATAGACATATTTATGATGAGACCGAAATTAAAATTAATTAAGTGAATTAATTTACGAAAAATACTTCCACAACAAAAATCAAGTCGAAATATTGTCTCCCAATATTATAACGACGGTGAAGAGCCTGTGTTCGGATCCAACTGATCGACCACCGCCGGGAGTTGACCTACCTCGGGTATATCGTCGTTATTGAGATATGATCGTATGAGATCTCGTGAATATTGGGTTATGACTTGACTAGAGTCTTTCGGTGATTGGCCACCGTCAGGGCCGTCTGACTTTAGAGACAAGGGGTTGACTAACACATAGTGATGTGTATCGCCAAAGAGTTGACTAGTCAACCACTGAGAATCACATAGAGATGTGAATGGTAAAGAGTTACCTACCTATCGAAATTATCTTGGTTGATCGACCACCGCCGGGAATCGAGGTAACTAGATGGGATCTCAGCCACTAAAGAATTTTGAAAAATTCTTGAAAGTCAATTGGAAGTAGTTGACTAGTGGGAGCAAAATCATAAACCAAAAGACCATTTTTGATTTTGCGTGTATAAACAACAACACTCTTTTATTTTCATTTTATGTTGTAGTTTTAGCAAACTTTATATTTATGTTTTTCTCGATTAGTAAAACCAAATTATGACTGTTACCTTTTGAGAAACGTTCTCAAATATGGTTAAGTAATTTTAATCATTTTAAAGTAAGCAATGACATGAGCAATCCCGTTATAGTAGTTAGAGACAAGGAGACTACATATCTGATGCAGTAATCCAAGACTTTAATTATTAAAGAAAAACGGAAGCTCGTGATAGTGGATACGATCCAATAAAATCATTCGGTCATACGATGACGAGTTATTCAAACGTTGGATAAGAATGACTAGACCGAATTTTGGAAATGATGTTTTCAAAATTGTAAGATTTAAGTATCGACTTAATTCTATCATTGCTTAAAGGTTAATTAAATAGTTAATGTTTTAAATACGATTTAAAAGGTTAAATAAACTATTTAATAAACTTTAGATTTTCTTTATGAAAGGAAATCAAAGACATAGCTCTTGTGATCTTTCTTAAGTCTTATGAAGACTACACTAAGAAATATTTACAAGTGCTTAAAGGATTAAAAAGGGAGAGTTAGGGCATGTGCTTAAATATAGAGAACTTATTGAAGTTTCTATTATAGGCAAGTCTGTTGAGATAAATCTATCTAAGCTCAAGTCAACTCTTAGATATATGATATCTTACGAGTGTGATTAAATTAGAAAGATTAAATACAGATATGGAAGGTGAAGCAAATGTTGTAATACTTACCATATTCTGGATCTAGTAAACTGATAAGGGAACTAAATAAATGTTACTATGTTCCGGTTCTTATGAAGAACGTACTTTCAGTTATCCGTCAGGATTTGAGAGACATATTCAATTGTAAAGAATAAATGTTATTCTGATAAGATTGGATGGTCACTGAATCTAACATACTAGATTGTTGTCACTAAATAGTTGATATATGTGATGAGATCTCAACTAAATATTTGTATGGCTGTTATCCTTGACACAGTCTCTCTGGAAGAGAAGCGTGTAATTAAACGTCATTCTGATGATGTTGAACCATATGATTATGAATCATGTGGGTTAAACGCATCTTATCCAAAGAGGACTAAAATACCCTTTTATGAAAAGGTTATAAATTCTAGAAAAATTGTCTAAAGCCTAAACATACCGATGTTTGTTGGCTTATGACAATTAATGCCACAAATAATTGTTTGTTAATCTCTATGACTATTTTTAGAAATAGTCAAGTGTACTCAGTGAAGTGCATAATTCGAAATCCCGAAAAGTTCGAGCTAGTACGAATATGAGATTGATGAGCTACTTAGGAATTAATCTTCAATTGGATTGAAGTAATTAATACCCGAAGGGTGTTTCGAAGTCGTCCGAAAAGGAATAAGATTCTCCTTCAAGGATACCATATTTGGGATACGCAATTGGATTGTGTTCCCAAAATGGAAACAACACTTTATATGATAAAGGTGTGACGCGGAGCCATGCGAAGTATCCCTTACCCGTTTCGGGATAGTGCCCTTATACTTAACCGAGTTCCAAAGAATAAAGGTTGAATAAATTCCATATTAGATGTGGAAGAGGATAATGTCAAATCTATCTTGACCGATGATTTGAAGTTGTCATAGGCAAAGTCAGAAAGGCTTGGAGCCTAGTACGACATATGCAACTTTGTGGCATATCTTAGCTAGCACGCTGGATATTATTTACTTGTCTGCGGAGCAAAATGTTTGTCTCCAAACATGCTGTCTTCTAAAGGAAGTGTTTCTTCCAAAAGAAACAGTGGGAGTAAATCAGATCTCAAAAGAGTTTGAGAACCACAAAGATACATTCAACCATTGGAACATGAGCGACGCCGCATAGCGATGAGGTGTATAACACTTGCTCGGTGCACACAAAAGTTCTCGTAAGTCCGTGGATAACCTCAAGCCTGAAAAGGCTGTTGGTATGTTCATCTTGAAGAATGAATGTCTCACGACTTATGAAAGAATGTTTGAAAGGCATTTGAGAGATATGGCCAGGAGCCATAAAATCTGAATTAGATTCCATCGGTGACAACCGGAGGTTGCGAACCTAGTCCGTCTTACCTAAAGGGAGTGTCCCCGAAAGGCCGACATGGATAGTAATATGATTACCATCGGGCTATAGTGATGGCCGAGGGGTACGGGATGTAAACCTTGTAATTACCTTTATGCTGCCAGCTGAGCCCAGTTCTAATCAGATGATGCTTGTTATAACTTCGTATCATGACTATATGATAGTGTTGAAGACGTTGGGCAGAAAGCTCGATGTTCATAGACAATAACATGACACGTAAGTCCACGAGATCCATTTATGGACTCAAACAAGTTTCTCTAGACGATTTCTTTGTTTGATAATCAAAGGAGTTTGATTTAGTCAAAAGAAGGATATGCCCAATGTGCAAGATGGATAGTGGGAGTGCATTACTATTTTTGAGTAAGGTATTGGATATCTCTCTCATGAATCATCTCCCCATGTCACAGTCAATTATTGTTTGGTAATTCAAGATCTTTACGAAAGCACTTGGATTAGCAGTTCTTATTTTTAGAAATGAGAATCTATAGTGATAGATTTAACTGCTGTTAGATTATAGTTTACCTATATAGATGTGATGCTAAAAGAGTTTAGCATAGATCTCGAAGGGGATACTGCTAGCCGGTGTTCTCAAGATCTATCTATGTTAGGACGCTGGTCCTAAAGATAAGGTAAAAGATGATGCTTATGGAAGGTTTCCTTCGCTACTGCGATAGGAACCATCTTATAGGTAATGCCGGATGTTCATAGTCCATGAATAGCCATGAGCAAGTATGAAAGTAAATCTGGTAAATGTCGAGAATATCCTTAAACAAGTTAAGGAAAGTTTCCTAGTTTATTAAAACTTGGAATTAAATAAACGTAGATATACAGACGTATATCCTGAGTCTTATGAAGGCGAGTGGGAGCTACTGTCTGGGTTTGCAGTCACTTTGATCAAGTGATACAGTGAGCTGGAAATGTTCTAGCCTATGAGTCACTGTAAGTTCTACAAGTAGGCCAAAACACAGTAGTGCCTTAGAGGCGCAGCGGGAGCAGTACATGGATCTAGAAGGTTCATTCTTGAACCTTGTACGGTTCTTCCACCTTTTCTATATAGCTGATATAGTAAGTGGATTTATTGCTTGAAGCAAGGACCGGGGTCTCGTCGTAGATTCGTGTGTGTGTTGAGGCGGTTCCATTTGACTTGGTCATTTGGAGCATGGTATGAAGATAGTACGAGTCCCCACGGATAGCGATCCGTTTATGGCTAGGGGGTTGCGAGTATTGCATGAGATTCTTGTGTTTCAACTTGGCCTTGTGTGTGCGAGTGATTGGTTTTAGGCCAAGTGGGAGATTGTTGAAATAGTGTCCTAAACCCAATCGGGTTGGACCGGATCCGACCGGGTCGGATCATTTATACTATTTCTTTATGTTTGTACATATATTAAATGGCTTTTATGTTGTCGTATATCTGTTCTTTTAAAGAACCAATTATGAATTGTTATATGATAACGTCCTTAGTATTAAACTGTGATAGAGAAACCATGATAGGCGATTATGGTTGATGAGATCTCTAATCACTTTAATAAGTTTGATACTTAAATGTCTCTAGGCTGATGTACTATTAAACAGGGCATTGATAGTATGAACGGGCTAGCACGTATTAGATGTCTTCTGTCTTTAAAGGCAGGGATAGATCTCGTCTATCGAAGTGTAGAGACACTTGGACTGTACGTGGACGTGTATTAGAGAATGCGTACGTTAGAGGATCGACCCACTTACACGATAAGTGTCACACTATGTGGCGGTTGTGTAATTATCCTTAGGACCGGAGTCTTCATGGCATCACGGTGTGGATTGTCATGCTTTGACACTATTGAGGTTTCCCAGCCACGGGGCGATCATGCGGTAGTGATTGGGTATGATATTGAAGCATGCGGAGTATACATGATTGGTCGTCCGGGAATCGCGTATCCTATGATTGGGATCGAATATCCGAAATGGCCTTCTTATAAGGAATGTCTTACTCTCGTGAATCTTTGCAAAGTGGGAGTAAATGAGTTACTTCGAGAGAGCATGATATCCAGATTATAAGATACGGTTGTTGATGTTTTGACACTCGACTAACGACCGTATGGATATTATTACAGCGATAGGATTGTAAGTTACACGGTAACTGTTTCACATGAAAGGTAGTAGTCATTGCATTTGACTCTTCCGATGATTGGGGGTCACGGTGTGTTGCTAGACGCTATCCCGTGATCGTTAGGCATGAAGGGCATTTTCGTAATTTGCACTTTGTGTCTACGGCCAACATATTCGGAAGCCTATCGGGTCACACACATATGAACATCTAGTCGGATTAAAATGTGGTTATAGATGATAACCAAATAAGGAAAGTTTATCTCGAGACTATAAAGGTTATAGTGGTAAATTAATATGGTGGTATTTATTTATTATGAATAAATTAAATACAAGATATTAATAATATTATATTAATTAAAGAATATTCCCCGAAGCCAATTTGTTGGTCAAAGGGGCGCCACATTTAATGTGTATAAGATACACTTGAATTGTGCAATTTAATACTTTTGTGTGCACCAAAATTTTGAGTAGTGTTCTATACCTCATCGCTATGCGGCATCTGCTCATGTTCCAATGGTTGAATATATCTTTGTGGTTCTCAAACTCTTTTGAAATCTTATTTACTCCCACTGTTTCTATTGGAAGAAAGACTTCCTCTAGAAGACGGCATGTTTGGAGACAAACATTTTGCTCCGCAGACAAGTAAATAATATCCAGCGTACTTGCTAATACATTCCATAAAGTTGCATATGTCGTACTAGGCTCCAAGCCTTTCTGACTTTGCCTATGACAACTTCAAATCATCGGTTAAGATAGATTCGACATTATCCTCTTCCATATCTAATATGAAATTTATTCAACCTTTATTATTTGGAACTCGGTTAAGTATAAGGGCACTATCCCGAAACGGGTAAGGGATACTTCGCATGGTTTGCGGCATACCTTTATCATATAAAGTGTTGTTTCCATTTTGGGAACACAATCTAATTGCGTATACCAAAGATGGTATCATTCAAGGGAGAATCTGATTCTATTTCAGACAACTTCTGAAACACCCTTCAGGTATTAATTGCTTCAATCCAATTGAAGATTAATTCCTAAGTAGCTCATCAATCTCATATTCGTACTAGCTCGAACTTTTCGGGCTTTCCGAATTATGCACTTCACTTAGTACATTCAACTATTTCTAAAAATAGTCATAGAGATTTAACAAACAATTATTTGTGGCATTAATTGTTACAAGCCAACAAACATCGGTATGTTTAGGCTTTGGACAACTTTCTAGATTTTATAACCTTTTCATAAAAGGGTATTTTAGTCAACTTTAGATAAGATACGTATTACCCACATGATTCATAACCACATGGTTCAGACGTCATCAAAATGATATATGATCACACGATTCCATTCCATAAAGAATGTCTAGAACGACCACCAAATATTAAGGATAACAGCCATATAATTATTTTAGTTGGGATTTCATCACATATATCAACTATACAGTGACATCAATCTAGTATGTTAGATTCAGTGACCTTTCAACTTTATCGGAATAACATTTATTCTTTACAATTGAATATATCTACTAAATCTAACAAATAACTGAATTCGTGTTCTTCATAAGAACCGGAACACAATAACATTTATTTAGTTCCTTTATCAGTTTACTAGATCCAGAATATGGTAAGTGTCACAATGTTTGCTTCACCTTCCATATCTGTATTTAATTTTTCTAATTTAATCACACTCGTAAGATATCATATATCTTAGAGTCGGCTTTGAACTTAGATAGATTTATCTCAACTCACTTGCCTACAATAGAAACTTCAATAAGTTCTCTATTTAAGCACATGCCCTAACTTTCCTTTTTAATCCTTTAAGCACTTGTAAATATTTCTTAGTGTGGTCTTCATAAGACTTAAGAAAGACCACAAGAGCTATGTCTTTGATTTCCTTTCTTAAAGAAAATCTAAAGTTTATTAAATAGTTTATCTAACCTTTTGAATCGTATTCAAAACATTGACTATTTAATTAACTTTTAAGCAATGATTAAAGAAATAAGTCGATACTTAAATCTTACAATTTTGAAAACAACCTTTTCAAAATTAGATGTGGTCATTCTTATCCAACGTTTGAATTAATTGTCATCGTATGACTGAATAATCATCTTGGATCATATCCAATATATGACTAATTCCTGGAAACTTATTTCAAATGATTTAATCATATCATGAGCATCCGCTTTCATTAATAATTAAAGTCTTGGAGCACTGCATCAATTATGTTGTCTCCTTGTCTCTAACTACTATAACGGGGTTGCTCGTGTCATTGCTTTTTTTTAAAAAGGATTAAAATTACTTAACCATATTTGAGAACGTTTCTCAAAAGGTAACAGTCATAATTTGGTTTTACTAATCGAGAATAAAAACATAAATATAAAGTTTGCTAAAACTACAACATAAAAATAAAGATAAAAGAGTGTTGTTGTTTATACACGCAAAATCAAAAAATGGTCTTTTGATTTATGATTTTGCTCCCACTAGTCAACTACTCCCAATTGACTTCCAAGAATCTTTCAAAATTCTTTAGTGGCCGAGATCCCATCTGCTTACCCTGATTTCCGACGAGGGCCGATCAACCGGAATAATTCGAAAGGTATGTAACACTTACCAATCACATCTCTATGTGACTCTTGGTGGTTGACTAGTCAACTCTTTGACAATTCACATCTTTATGTGGTAGTCAACCTCTTGCCTTTAGAATAAGACGGTCCAGACGAGGGCCAATCACCTCAATACTCTAGTCAAGTCATAACCCAATATTCGCGAGATCTCATACGATCATATCTCAATAACGACGATATACCCGTGGTAGGTTAACTCCCGACGAGGGCCGATCAGTTGGATCCGAACAAGGGCTCTTCACCGTCGCTATAATATTGGGAGACAATATTTCGACTTGATTTTTGTTGTGGAAGTATTTACGTAAATTAATTCACTTAATTAATTTAATTACGGTCTCATCAATTATATATATCTTTATAGACATAAATCCTACACATTTATCTAAATCGTGCCTAATCATGCATCTATCATATCATATAAAATAAATACAAGCACAAAATAAATAAATGCGTAAAGTAACGGTATGATTATGGACTTTTCCTAGGCGCGGTTTCGAATACAAACTGACGAAACCGTGAGTCACAATCTAAAGGTAGCTGCAACCGCCAATAGGATCTTTAATGCTTCATTCTCCAATGGGATCTTTATTTTCTTCTTTCTTTGGTCTTCATCTTCCACTCCATTCTTGTTACATTTAATCCTATCTAATAAAATAAATACGCCCGCTGCAAATGGGGGGAGCCAACGGAAATGAGATAAATGCAGAAAATAAACTATGTCACGTTCTTCATAACGGCCTAAGACAATTTTTAAACCAACTGAAAATTAAATCATTCACATCTATCCTATCGGTCGAGCCCATGATCAATCGGGGTCCGTATAATCATATTATATCTAATCCATACAATAACATCTTATGAAAAAGATAAAATTAAAATTTAACTACTTGCGTCTTAATTAATCAATTAACGTTTAATCTATTAAATAATTTTATCCAATCAATTAATTAATTAACATTTAATTAATTAAATGATTTTAATCGAAATAAAATTAACGATTAATTTTAAACCAATTGCAATTTTAATTTTAATTAATTAGAACTATTCCAAAAATAAATCAAAATTAAAATTAGGTCTCTTTTGTTTCTTTCCTTTTGATTCATAATAAAAAAAAGGATGTCTTTGGTTTCCTAAACCAAAAGGCATCACCCTTGGCCCTTTCCAAAGTCAAAATTTTGAAAGGGGGCTTAGGCCTAGGCTTTTTCCAAAATCAAATATTTTGAAAAGTGCCTAGGCCTATTCCAAACAAAATTTGAAAAGACCAATATTTTGGTTAATATCCCTGGCCACTTTCCAAAATCAAAATTTTGGAAGTGGCCTAGGCCTAGGTCTTTTTCCAAATCAAATATTTGGAAAGGGCCTAGGCCTATTCCAAACAAAGTTTGGAAAGACCATTATTATTTTAATGTCATGTGGCATCCCAATGGCCCAAACTATTTGAACCATTGGTTAGCCACATGACACAACTAAACAAAAGAGGAATTACCAATCACAAATATGAACCATATTGAATCATAAAATACACAAAACAAAAATTTGGAGATTCTTCAACATTGACCGTTCAACCGACGCCGGCGGCGGGCTGCCCTACCGCCGCCGCCAGCTGGTCGAGCACCATCAAATCTCGTTTTTTTTGTTCTCTTTTCATGTATCGATTTTGCGAATAAAAAATCTTTCATCTTTTAATTACGTGATTAGAACGATAAAATTAACTACGCAAAATAGCATGCTTATTGCTTAAGCTCGAAGCTCGCTCTGCTATCATTGTTAGGAAATCTACGCAGGAACGCAGAGGAATTCAAAAATTTATTTCCTATCGACCCAAGATCGACTTCGTTTAAACAATAAACAAATAAGCTAGTAGACGGTGGTTACCTTCGTTGATCTAAAAGGTCGACGCTTTGACCGTTTAAGGAGAGTAGTTCTGCATAGAGCCGCCCAAGTGTTCGGCCTCTACCGCTAGTCCACACGAACAGCCCGCCGGAATCCCATCATGGATTGCTATTGGAAAACTCCGGTTGCTAGACCGGCCTTTTTCCCCTCTCTCCAACTCTTTATTTTACACAAGAACTATTAGCTCTTGGAATTGTGATGTACCAAAAGAGCTTGACACCACCTCTTATTTATAGTAGAAGTGGCGCCCCTACTTGGTGTGGAGGAGAAGAAAACCTTTTCCCAATAAAATAAGAAAAATATAATTGATTGATTTATCTCATTAATATTCAATATCTTATATTAAATATATCCAATATATTGTCAATATCTTATATTGACTATATTTATCTTATCACCATAAATCTATTTTTCCAAAATCAATTAATATCTAATATTAATATTATGGTAATCTTATTAATTAAATTACACAATCCAAGTGTATCTTATACACATTAATCATGCGCCCCATATAGCCTTGTATTGGCTTCCGAAATATTCTTTAATTAATACAATGCTATGATTAATTAATTTTCAAAATACATGTATATCATATATATATATTTCGAAATTACATGTATCAATATACATATTTAATTAAACAACATAATTAATATCTTGTGTTATATTTATTCATAATAAATAAATACCATATTAATTTACCACTATAACCTTTATAGTACGAGATAAATTTTCCTTATTTGGTTATCATCTATAACCACATTTTAATCTGGCTAGATGTTCATATGTGTGTGACCGATAGGCTTCCGAATATGTTGGCCGTAGACACAAAGTGCAAATTATGAAAATACTCTTCATGCCTAACGATCACGGGATAGCGTCTATCAATACACCGTGACCCCCAATCATCGGAAGAGTCAAATGCAATGACTACTACCTTTCATGTGAAACAGTTACCGTGTAATTTACAATCCTATCGCTGTAATAATATCCATACGATCGTATCTCGAGTGTCAATACATTAATGATCGTATCTTATAATCTGGATATCATGCTCTCTCGGAATAACACATTTACTCCCACTTTGCAAAGATTCTCGAGAGCTAGACATTCCTTATAAATAAGGCCATTTCGGATATTCGATCCCAATCATAGGATACGCGATTCCTGGACGACCAATCATGTATACTCCGCATGCTTCAATATCATACCCAATCACTACCGCATGATCGCCCCGTGGCTAGGGGAAACCTCAATAGTGTCAAAGCATGACAATCCACACCGTGATGCCATAAAGACTCCGGTCTTAAGGACAATTACACAACTGCCACATAGTGTGACACTTAATGTTAGTGGGTCAGTCTAACGTACGCATTCTCTAATACACGTCCACGTATAGTCCAAGTGTCTCTACACTTCGATAGACGAGATCTATCCCTTCCCTTAAAGACAGAAGACATCTAATACGTGCTAGCCTGTTCGTACTATCAATGTCCTGTTTAATAGTACATCAGCCTAGATACATTTAAGTATCAATCTTATTAAAGTGATTAGAGACCTCATCAACCATAATCGCCTATCATGGTTTCTCTATCACAGTTTAATACTAAGGACGTTATCATATAACAATTCACAATTGGTTCTTTAAAAGAACGTATATATGACAACAAAAAAGCCATTTAATATATGTATAGACATAAAGAATTAGTAGAAATGATCCGACCCGGTCGTATCCGGTCCAACCCGATTGGATTTAGGACACTATTTCAACAACCCCACAGGTGGGTGTCGACTGGGGTGTCATAACCCATCGCGAGGCCGTCAATTTTGCAATGATAATGGATCCTGCTCGGCCTATACCTTTCGTTTGGTTAATCTCAAATCTTTGTACCAGTAGTTGTGGAATGCCGGTCAGCCCTGAGGATGTGTACCTCAACGCGGATTAGCTTTTACTTTAACATTTTCTTTTGCTCGTACTTTGTAGTACCTTCTGGTTTTATGAATGATTTTATTCTTTTTTGTGTCTATCTTTCGAGAGTCCCATGGATTCAATAAAATTATGCTGAACCGACTACGGAACTTAGCGGGTCCGACCTGCGGACTTAAATACAATTACACTGGTCCAACCTACGGACTTGGATAAAAATTATACTGAGTCCGACATGCGGAACTCAGCGGGTCCGACCTACGGATTTGGATACAATTACACTGTGGCCGACCTGCGGAACTCAGCGCGTCCGTCCTGCGGACTTAGATAAAAATTACACTGAGTCCGACCTGCAGAACTCAGCGCGTTCGTCCTGCGGACTTAGATAAAAATTAATTACACTGAGTCCGACCTGCGGAACTCAGCGGATCCGACCTGCGGACTTGGATACAATTACACTACGGCCGATATGCGGAACTCAGCACGTCCGTCATGCGGACTTAGATAAAAATTACCCTAAGTCCGACCTGTGGAACTCAGCGCGTCCGTCTTGTGGACTTAGATAAAAATTACATTGAGTCCGACCTGCGGAACTCAGCGCGTCCGTCCTGCGGACTTTCATCAGTGCGTCTTCTGCAAGCTTTATTTGTATAATCATTCCATGCAAATCATGCACCATCAATAAGACAAAAATATAAATTGCATAAAGAAAAGCACCCGCCAAGTGCCAAATATAACCATCCAAAAACAAAGTATCAGAAAAAATGTATTTAAGACAAAAATATAAAATAGCAACTAGTAATGCCTATAGCTCGTCATGCTGTGTCATCTTGACCCATTTCCTATTGATCATTGTTGTGTAGCAGCTCCTAGCTGCTTCAACATCTCTCTTTATCTCTATTGATCCATCCGCAGTAGGGAACTTTGGGCTGATGTGGGCCGATGAGATGACAGCACGAAGCTCGATCAGTGCTGGTCTTCCCATAATGATGTTGTATGCTGAGGGAGCCTTTACCATCACATAGTTTATCATTAATGTTTTGCACCTCGGCTCCCTTCCAAATGTTGTTTCTAGCTTGATCATTCCTAGAGGATGAACTGGAGGTCCTACAAAACCAAAAAGAGGTGCCGACATGGGGGTGAGTTCGGAATCCTTTAAGTTCATAGACTAGAAGACGGAGTGATACATGACATTAACAGCACTTCCAGTGTCCACACATATGAGCTTCACAAGATTTTTATGGACCACAGCTTCAATGACTAAGCCCTCATTGTTAGTTATCATGAGTAGTGGGTCATTTGGACCGTAGATCACTGATTTCCTGACCTGTCCGTTTAAGCCTTGCAAGCTGACGCTAGGCCCGCCTACAATGGTGTTGATCGTGTTGATCGGTCAATTGTCTATTTGACGATCAGCGTCCGGGGTCTTGTCCCTTTTCCTTCGAGGTTCATCCTGACGGTCTCGATCTTGCCTGTATGTTCTCCTCCTGAAATCTCTTCGGCCTCGGGGCTCGGGCTCTTGAGATCGGTCAACGACCTCATCCATATTTTCATCCATAATAGCAGCATGAATAACTTTTATCAGATATTTGCATTCCTCTGATTCGTGGCCCACATCCTTGTGGTAGGCACAAAACTTGCTCTAATCTCTTCTTTCTGGCGGTCCCCTCTCGGAGGGGGGGGGGTTCTTGACAATCATGTTCTCTCCATTATGGCCAGGACTTGTACATAGGATCTGTTCAAAGTAAATAAAATCCCTTTCTTGTAGAGCGCTTCTCTCTCCCGACCGATATGCGGTTGGGGTAGTCGTGCTATCCCAGACCGCTTTCCTCTTCTTGTCGGGCTTCTCTTCTGCCTTTTCTCTTTTAGACTCTCCCTTCTCTGATTCTCGTTTCAGTGTATTCGCCTCTTCTCCCTGATAATACTTGTACGCAGTGTCCATGCATTATTCCATGGTCCTGAGGAGTCTACTACTCAGCTTTACGTATAGCTGTCCTTCTCGGAGCCTAGCCACAAATGATGTAATCAACAACGAGTCGTCCATGCCCTGAACTTGCACATACACCTCATTGAATCTTTTTAAATACCGGAGGACATATTCCTATTTCTTTTGTTTAATTGTATGGAGACGGGTCGCATTTCTCTAATGGCCTAACTATAACAAAGGCCTTAAGAAACATTCTCCCTGGTCTTTGAAATTGGAAACTGTCATTGGTGGGAGTTTTCAAAACCATTCACGGGTCCTGCCCGTCAAGAACGTGGGAAACGCTTTGCACTTCATCTCGTCTGAAGCGCTGAATAGACCCATCTATGTGATATATTGAAATAAACTATCTGATGGATCCTTGGATCCATCGTTGGGGTCCACCTTAGGCACCTTGAATCCTGTAGGTCGATCATACTCATCTACCTGCCTCGTGAAATGTGAAGCGAAGTAAAAATCATCCATTCTCTTGCCCATCATGGCATTGATCTCCGCATGGGCTGCTTCCCTAACCCGAGCATTCAGCGTTTCTTTCCCTTATTTGAGATAAATGCCTCTTCATCCTGTTTTACTTGATTATGAGGTGTTTTTTCTCCGGTCTCCTCCTCTGAATTATCCTCTTCTGATTGTACTGCCTGGAGGATCGCCCGTTTGGTAGCGGGATCCATGGCCGCCAATTGCTCCTTAACATCTTGTTGTTCTGAATTTAGGGAGGCTTCATCTGATTGCTCTATCTGGCTTTCTGTATCATCCTTGTCGTCATGGTCGTTGTTTTGATTATTTTGGGTGTTTGCCGCATTTGCTGCCGCGGCAGGCTTCTGGGATCGTGTGTTGGGTTTTGGTGGCATGATGATTGATTTCAATCCTCAACAAACAATCACCAGTAGAAGGCCCTCATTCTAGCGTCAATTGACGAAACAAAATTCGTCGGGTATAAAATATAGGCCCTTTTATCAAGTGGTAATTGCTTGAGGGTGATTTATCTAGAGAAAATATGAACAAGAGGAGGAGTTTTTGGAGGTGATTTAGACTGAGCCTGAGAAATTCTCCAGGATGCCTACGTATCCAATGTGTATCTTGGAATCAAGTCAGCCGTAGTTCTTTTGTGGTTGTTTATATAGGGGTCGATTGTGCCCTAGGTCTGCGTGGGCCGTGCCTTTTGTGGACTCTCTTTTCATGTTATTCAAGTTAGAGATAATTCTGGGATTATCCTTTGATTTTAGGAGATAATTGAGATATTTATATTAAATAATAAAGATCAGAGCCTTAAAGGTTTGTGATTCTTTCCATAATTATCGTATAATAATAATAATTATTATACTCTCTAGCCGACCTACGGCGATATGCTAAGGTCGACCTGCGTAGGTCTACCCCTCGCCGGTCCTGACCGACCTGCGGTAGATCGGGGGACGGCCTGAACAACCTCACATCATGAGTACTCAGTTCGGCCCTTAAGCCTATGATGAGACTCCTGACCCTTACGGTTAGGGTATTAGGTCTATTCTTGACATTATCTGGGTGTCATGTACCTGGCACGTGGGGTGGTGAAATCCGGTATCGTCAATAGGTGTTTAAAAAAGATGAATGAAAGAGAAAGTGAGTTGGTTTTTTTATTTTTTATTTTTTTAGGAAAAAGAGGCGCCTGAGTTTAAAAAATAAAATAAAAATAGTTTTGTTTTTTATGCAAAATTTTTGAAAATATGCCGTTCTTCCTAATTGATGAAATGTCTTTGTGCTTCTCAAATTCGTTTTTTTTCCACTATATCAAAAAAGCTTATATTATCATGCTGCCCAACACAATTTATCATTCTAACCAAACCAACATGACTATACAAATATAATTTGTTAGTTGAGTTCACCTAAACATTAATTTCTGACTCCATCAGCGAATGTCGATGCAACATTTTTTTTTATTTTTTTTTATTTTTTTTTTTATTTTGAGGAACGCTGCAACATTCTTCTTTGCATAAGAAATAAGGTGTAATTTTTTTAAAATTATTTTAAAGGTAAGAAAGAACGTGTTGACTCAAAATAAAGTTGCATTTATTTTCATGGAAAAGAGAGAAATAAAAAAAGAAAGATATATGAAAGTCAAGCGATAATGTACGAGCCAACAAGTGAAATACTAGTAATAAAACACGTGGAGTTTTTGGCCGTTTCTTTTTGACGGGGAGTTTTGTTCATAAGGGGCAACATATCACCTAGAACATGGATGCATTAAAAAGATAAAATATAAACGTGATTGATGCCCCAAAATCTGGCTTGGTTTGAGTGATATCGCGTCAGCTTATGAATCATAATATCTACCTATGATTCATGTATTTGATATTAAGAAAATTGCTCTCAACGTGTGCATACGGTGCGATGACGGAACTAGGATATTATTATTGGATGATCCTGGTTTTTCACTTTTTAAAAGAATAAATATATCACTCAAAAAAATTACCGAAACCTAAAAAAATGTAATGGACATATGATCTAGAGCACGTAATAAGTACTGTCATTTAAATACGTAATAAGAGAAAGACAAAACTAACTAAATTTATCTCTACGAATCCCGAGAGTTTCAAAGTCTTTCATCACTTGATCATTACTATCAACATACACTGCATCGACCTTCTTAATATGAGGTATCATACAGTCACAAAAAAACTTATCATTCATTTTAATGGTATACTTATAAGGTGTTAATATGTTAAAATTTTGCCGTATAGGTATAAGGTGTTGTATATGTATAAGGTGTTAAGATGTTAAAAGTTGTAAATAAAGAAAAAAATTGGTATATTTACAAGGTGTTAATATGTTAAAATATATATATATATATATATATATATATATATAGGTATATATATATATATATATATATATATATATATATATATATATATATATAAGTTTTTTTTGAGTGGAATATTTATAATGTGTTAATATGTTGAAATTTTAATAAAAAAAATGAAGATGCCGTGTTTCGAACTAGCAACCTTTTGACTAAACAATAATAAATGCACTTAATCCCCTGGATATGGCCTAGTGGTGAAGGCATGGGTGTTTAAAAACAGCCTGAACAGGAGCGGGAGGTCTAAGGTTCGAACCCCACAAGGGGCGAATCGCTCTTTGTCTCCTGTCAATGGGCAGCCTGTGTTCTAAGCTACTAGGTACACAGATTTACATCTCCATACACCTGTGGAAAAAATAATAATAATAATAATAATAATAATAAATGCACTTACACTTCCTCCACCAGACCATAATTCTAAAAGAACACAATTAAAGCGAACGAATTTAACAACTACTATTATTGAAACAATTATACGAATAAAAAAATTTTTTTTTCCTTCAAATTTTGGGGTGGTCTTGACCACCCCTCCCCTAGGGTGGGTCCGCCAAGTGTTTGTATATATATATATATATGTACGTAAGTATGTATGTATCTATACATACATACATATATGTTTGTATGCAGAGATCCCTTGGATATGGCCTAGTGATGAAGGCATGGGTGCTAATTCAGCCTGGAACTTAAGTTGGAGGTCAGCGGTTCGATTCCCGTAAGGGGTTGATTTCCGATTGATAACACCCTTTAGTGCGTTGGTTTAATAGGCGACCCGTATTTGCGCCTACTAGGTTACCTGATTAACCTCTCCTCACATTCCTGTGGGATCGGGGGTGATGGGACCCTCAATGGTAGGGTATACCATTTTTTTTGTATGCAGAGGCGGATCCAGAAAATATGTTCGGGGATAAAAAAATTAGTGAAATTTTCTTTCAGCTGGATCTGTTAAGGATGAACAGTTGAGCTGGAGAAGAGAAGTAGGTGTGATTACATGAAGGGCTTCAATGCCTTAAGTTCATTGTGACATTTCGTCGAACACTTATGAAAGAAAAATATTTAAATGGTTAAGTTGAGGAAGTTGTTGGTTCGCAATACAAGGCTTGTGAGAGTTCAGAGGGGAAGGGGGGTGAATGAACTCTCTTCGATTTTGGAGTTTCTCACTAAGGAATTAAACTAGTGAGTAAAAGCAGACTAGTAAGGGCACTCGTCTGGTTTTACTATGCTGGTCTGATTATCTTAGAGAGGGCAGCAAAATAATGATATTTTCAAATAAGCCTTGACTTGGTTTTCAGTGATGTGTTGTGTGCAGCTGATTATGCTAGTACTTAACGTAAATTGCTGAAAGTAAATGAGTCAAAGTGTTTTTATCGATCTTCGAAGTGGCGTAATCTCCTACTTGACCGCTTCTCCTGTGACTTAGGGGTATCACTATCGTACTCTACGCTAATACAATAGACAAGTGTCCTTGACACCCCACAGATGCTTCACACTCTAAATAGCCAATTCTTGACACCCCGCAGATGCTTCAATGGTCTATTTTCCCACAGCTCGTTTGAAGAACTTTCATTCTTCAACGACCCGGCTGTTCTTCTGTTCCTTCACACCTTCTCTGATGCTTCAACAAGTTCAATGCTTTCTTGAAGATTGATTATTGATGAAATTGGTGCTATATCAATTAATGATACAAGGTGAGAGCTTGGCTGGATCTGACGTTGAAGTTTGATTTGCAGCTCTCAGATCAAGTAGATCACTAGATATTTCTTTGAGTTCCTTTGATGATCTGCTTCATTTCTAGATGTAGAGTGGTAATCTTTTGAAGATGATGATCTCGTTCTTGAATGTTCAGAGTATCTTAGATGTTTATCAGTTTCAGATCATTTTCTTCTTGTTGTCCTTCCTCTTGCTTTTATACTCTTCGTATGGTAGCTTATCCATTGCAATAATGAGTGGCCATTTTTTAATGCTAGCTGGCATTAATTCAAAAAGAACTCGTTCAGCTTTTGCCCGTTGGTTGTATTACTTGATAGCTTCTAGAATGTATCTTTTAGCATTAAATGTTATCTTTTCCACTTGTATGATTTCTTTGTCGTTAGATCAGAGTTGATCACTTGGATGGCTACACGCTCTTTAATTTATCTCCTTATATTTTAGTATAGTCTTGAAAGCATATTTGTATTCTCTGATTGATCTTGTGTCGTCCATTTTCTGGATGCTTTACTCGTCTGCTGGTTTGTTTTTACTTGGTCCGGAATTGGTCTTCTAAAAGGTAGTATGCTTGATAGATGGACTAAGAGTCTGGTCTTCAGGCCTTCTTTGCCTTCAAGCATAGACTAACATAACTTAAGAACAATTACAATCAAAGTCTAACTAATCCTATACAATTTGTATGTTAGACTACTAAGCAAACTTATACTTGGTTATTACACCAATTACTTTTGGTATCATCAAAACTTCTAACCTATAGGGGAATAATAGAAGTTAGTTAGATTTGAGCTCAAAGGGTCTATATAAACACTAATTAGGCCATGAAGAACTTAGTTTTTTGAGTTAATCTCGTAATTCAATACTAAAACAAATTCAATGATTCGTTGTTAGTTTCCCACCTTTTCTGTTAATTTAATTTTTACGGAGAATAGTTTTGGTTTATCTTATTGGGTGCTTCGTTGTGCAATCTTGTTCGGTTTCTTTTGTCTGTGCTTGATTACTGCTGCAATTCAACAGTTTTAAACAATGTATTAGAGAGATACGCTTCATTTTCGATTCAATCTTGATTTCTTGATTCAAATACCTAATTTCTTGTTCAAATCTTCTTCTCATGGCTTCTACTTCTGCAAATAGTGTTGCTAATCCGTACTAAAATGCGTTTTTACACGTTTAAAAAATCAAAGAGAAACGTCTGAAACTGCAAATGCTAGGAATAGAAAGATGACTACCGTTGAGGCGTTGAGTGTTTTCCTTGATGATATCAAAGGATCTTTAATGTAATTTAGATGTTCTTAATTTTAGTTTTTAAATTTACAAAGTTCAACTAATTTTACGATTTATTTTTAAGAACCCAACAATATTATTAAGACAAATATGGAAATTAAACAAAACGAGATCACATCGGTTGGAGGTAGTGAACCCCAAGAAATAACACCAACGTAAGCTAAACCATATGTTTCTAATAAATGCGTGGATACATTTCTCGAACGCTTAATAAAAGAAAAATAAGCCGGCACAAAGGAAGGCAAAGGGACGACAGGCTCTAGCCAGGCATCCAACTGCCGAACTATCTTCAGAAGCAGTAGAGAGCGACACCATGCATGACAAACAATCGCTCTCGATGATAGA
The DNA here is from genome assembly GCA_036785695.1 of Gentiana straminea. Taxonomy (NCBI): domain Eukaryota; kingdom Viridiplantae; phylum Streptophyta; class Magnoliopsida; order Gentianales; family Gentianaceae; genus Gentiana; species Gentiana straminea. The sequence goes on along the minus strand of JAVUPR010000461.1, from coordinate 2,623,353 downwards.
GAGGTGAAACTTGATCACCAAACTGCCTTTTCCAAAGCTTCAAAATTCAACTCCAATACCTAGATCAAAATAGAACGAATAGGATGTCACAACAGAACCCGTACTATCTCCAAAAAGAAAGCCAACTATTGAACCACCACCCGCTACCGATGCATCCATATTACACTTTCAAATTCCAAATTAAATAAACAAATTTAAGGATTTTGTTTATTACATGATACATGACATTACATTTTTTTTTAGTTCTTTTATTTCTATGTCATTATCATTACAAAACATTACCTTAAATCAAACAGGCATAAACTTAAGTTTGAGTCTACACGTCTAAGCTATGCTTAGCATTAACTTTTAAATCTCAAACGAAAAGGGGTGATTCTGTTGTGGAGAGGCTCTAATAGAGAGTTGTATACGTGGCAACATCTGGACCACACAGTTTCAGATGCAATAGGGAATTCTCCACACGGGATGAAACTGTGTGGTCCAGATGTTGCGACGTGTACATCTCCGCATTAGAGCCTCTCCACAACAGAATCACCCAACGAAAAGATAACTACTCCCTCCGTCCTACAATATAGGGCTTATTGGATTTACACACGGTTGAATAAAGTTAATAAATGAGTTATTTTTTAAAATTTCAAGATAAAATATTGTATTGTTTTTTATATTGACTTATAATAATGCATTATTTAATGTGATAGTGAAAATAAAACATTTAATATTGAATTGAAATGTAAAAATGTCTTATATAATAGGACAAAATAAAAAATCTAAAATACTCTATGTTATGGGACGGGAAGAGTATTTTAGTTTTTCAGCTTAACTTTTCCATCCCTAGAAAAAAAAAAAAAAAAAAAAAAAAAAAACCTTAACTTTTCACCCTTTCCTTTTTTGTGATAATTAAAAGTATTTCCTGGACTGCGGTGACCAGGTGCCTATCACATCGTTCCTAAATAAAAATCATTTACAATACCAGCCCTAGTTATTTCACAACTATTATATTTCTGATAATCAAAAGTTATATTATGTATTTTATTCATATATTTATGACATTTAATCATCACTTTTTTTAAGTATACGAAAAAATTTAAAATGACTTTTATTTAGAGACGGATGTAGATTAACGCACATAATTAATCTATGGAAAGAAAGGCCTTGTTTAAAATTCTAAAATTTATTTTACTTAAAAGATTTCGAGAACAAGTCTAAGTTTGTTAATTAATCTTGTACTCCTTCCATCCGTTTCTATTTATTGCCAAAATTATTTGTTTATTAATTAATCTTGTACCCCTTCCCTCTATTTATATACTAGTCAATAACCCGTGCATAGAGGTGGCCAAATGGTGTAACCGCCGGTTTTTCTAACCGCGGTTTTTCAAACCGGCGGTTTGATGAAAACCGCCGGTTTGAAAAACCGGCGGTTTATCTTGTTCAAAACCGCCGGTTGCCGGTTTGGGCCGGTTCCGGTTTGCCCCGGTTTGCTCCCGGTTTGCTCCCGGTTCGAATCACGGTTCCGGCCACGGTTTTAAAATTTCATTTTTTTCTTTTCATTTTTATATAACACTTATTATTTTCACTACAATAACAAATTATTATTATTTTAATTATAATTATTAAAGCGAATGTAATATATATATTATTTTAAATAGATTTCTATTCGGTTTTAAAAATAATATTAATATTGTGTTATTTTATTTATATGTAAAAAATGTTATTTTAAAAAATTATGTTGTTTTTCTTATATGTAAATTGTGTTATCTTTTCAACGCTTGTACCGGTAATTCGATTTCTTACGTATTTTTTATGTGTAATCGTGTCGGAGGCACAACACATATAAAAAAATCAAAGCGAATGTAGTTCTAATTGTTTATGTTTTTAGTCTTTTATAGTTTGCTTTGTAATGATTTTTATAGTTATTTAAGTAGGTTTTAAGTATACTTTGATTATAAATGTTGTTTTATAGTTTCTTATAGTTTTTTTTTATAGTTTGTTATAGTTTTTTTTTATAGTTTATTATTGTAGTATTTTATAGTACTCTTATGTGTTTGTATTACATAGTTTCATATAATTTTTTAGGTTTGTATATGGTTTTTTTTAGGTTAGTATATAATTTTATAGTATTTTTTAGGTTTATAATTTTTTAGGTTTTTTTTTAATTTATAGTTTTTATGGTTTATTTGTATAATTTTTTTATGGTTTATAGTTTTTTTTATGGTTTATAAATTGTTTTTATTTACATGCATCCAGAAAAAACAAAAAAAAAAAAACAAAAAAACTGTTGGGCCGGTTAAACCGGCGGTTCCGGTTCCGGCCGGTTTTACCCGGTTTCGGTCATCCGGTTTGAACCGGCGGTTCCGGTTCCGGCAAACCGGCAAACCGGCGGTTTTCGAATGCATAATGCACGGGGTAATGTAAATTAACTTATTGAAAGTATAGTTTCCATTTAATGTTTATAAGGAATTATTATACTTGAATTTATTTCAGATCCATATAAGTTTAGGAAAATTAAATTAAAATGTTATCTCAAACGCTTATGGGTATCGTAATGAAATAAAATCAAACGAATGTTATACCAAAAGAAAAGGTTATTTCAATATAGCAATGAAATATATATATTTCTTTTTTTATAATCAAGAGGATGTAGGGATAAAATATATATCTTTGGTTTAACGTAAAACAATTTTGACCAAACATTTGTTAAACTTTAACAATTGACTGCAATTTGATCCAGTAAAAATTAATTTTTTTTTTGAGGGGTGAAGAATAACTTTAGACCTATAATTATCTTGGACTCAACACAATTCATCAATCAGCTTCAAAACATAGATCTGGCCAGATAAAAAGAACTTGGCTAAATAACTGTCAGGTCAAGACACTTCAAAATCACCATTAATTGTATGTCGCTTCTTCATTTTTTTTCAACTCTTGTATGAGACCACCACCAAGTTATTGAAGCATTTTTTCTTGTCAGAGTGTACGCGAAATATAACCCGATTAATTCCATTACTGCTAAATGACTCTAGTTGGTCATCAATTAAAAGAGATACGACATTTATCATATCAATATTGTGTACTTTCATTAAAATGAGAAACAAAAAAGCGTACTGCTAATAGACAGAGCAACAATAAGTGGGTTTGTTAATTCTTCATTAGACAATCTCTAAATCTATAGTTGTAATTGCCGGGTCTTTTGTAGCTTATATCATTTTGTATCCGATCATATTACTTTATGAGAGTTAAACGCCAGCCAACTCCTCCACCAACCTTTGGGTATCCAATCACATTCATATGACTAATAAGAATACTAAGAACCACATCAAATAAGTGAGATATGTAGAAAATATCAACATCCCATTCTCTTCTATAGCTTTATTAAAACCACTGTTCAAAATACATTACATACAACAACCATATGAGACAACGTACATGATATACATTGAAGAAGCCTAAATAAATGGATGCCTAAATAATACTTGAAATTTCTACCGGTCAAGATTTGAGTAATCTTTTATCTCCAATCTACATCATTATTTCGGTGAAACGCTTTGCTTTCAATTTGCCTCTGACCATCAAATGAAATGTGAATAACCCGTCCTCCTCTCTTTGAAATCTTTGAAAGAAGGGGCGCTATCCCCTGGATATGGCCTAGTGGTGAGGAGCTGGGGTGTTGTAATGACAGTCCGGACCCTGTTTGGAGGTCGAGGTTCGATTCCCGTAAAAGGGCTTGATTTCCGATGGCTAAAACTTCGGTGATGGGGAACTAAGACAAATTTTTGACTCTGCCTCAGCTCACGATTAACCTCTCCTCGTATTCCTGTGGGATCGGGGGCGAGGGGCCATCACGGTTAGGGTTTAACCGTTTTTTTGAAAGAAGGGGCGCTTCCGGTTCTGTCGGTGCTTGAAACAAATTTGTCTTCTCCATATTACTATATTTCTAGAGTCAATAATTTGATATGATGAACTACTGAACTCAAATCACTTGCTGTCATTACTCTTCAGTTTATAGTTGAGGTGTATCCTGTAGAGGGACTCAAATTGGATCAGAGAAAGTTCTAATGATCTCGATGTAACTCAAAAATATAGGCATTTGTGGGTTCAATGCGAAAGTTGTTATGGATTAAATTATAAGAAATTTTTGAAATCAAAAATGAATATTTGTGAACATTGTGGATATCATTTGAAAATGAGTAGTTCAGATAGAATTGAACTTTTATATCATATACAGAACATATATATAGAATACAGAAATACAGACAGCCGCGGTGGACTCTTGGTTGCTAATGTCTTATTCTTGAATAAGAGTCTTATGCACCGACACCATAGCGAGTTCTTGATGAAACATACAATTTTCCCATCAAGATAGGCTGATGTCATTGAATGATTGAACTGTTATGTCATTTAGCATCAGGTGCCGATGCAATGTGTTGCTTTTGAGGTAAAATCAAGTTTCCGTTAATAGACAATAAAGAGGAACCTTCCCAATCTACAATATGTTTTTGCTTTCAAAATGTTGAAGACAACTAAATTAAAAAAAATAAATAATGGTACACAAACCCGAATCATAAATTCATAACCTAATCTACATTCAATCTTGTCCTCTGATCAGATATTTCCAATAATAGAAAATGCAAGAAGTGATTTTAAAAATACGAATATACCTTCAGAACACGTCTTAAGTCAATCTTCTGTCATAATCCCAAAAAAAACCCAGCTTCCATGTGAGCTGCCAAGTAAAGCAACAATGTTTCTTAGCCACAAAAAAAGGGGTAGAAAAGAGTAAGCAGCTAGTAACAATTGATGAAATAAGACACTTGAAGAAAACAGTCTACCAGAGAAAGCTCACATAATTCATGTAAAAATCCAAAAAAAAAAAACAAAGGCCTTTTGAAGATAGCATAATGTTAACATGAAAATGTAACTTTCGCTTATTGTTTGAAGAATTACTGTAGATTGTGAATTGAAAAATAAAAGTGAAGGCTGAAGGTCACCAAAGGAATGGTTTAGGAAACTTTCCACCCATATATCATGTTGCAACTTGCAACCATGTTTTTATTCACAAAAACATGAAAAAAGTGTCCCCACTGACCTACATCCAGTAAACAAAAAACAAAGAAGCAAGGATCAGCCTATGTGAGAGAAGATGATGGACAATGTAAGGAGGAAAGATACATACTTCAAGAAGACCGCTATCAATAAACAACTCACTTCTTCATGTTAAAGGATCCTTAATATTTAATCTTATTTTTCTGCATAGTTTTACCTTCTCCTTTAATTGATACATTGACAACACCATCAGCGCTTTCCTCATCCCTCTCACCCATACCATGAGCTTCGATTTGATGAGGCTATTATGATAATGTTGCCAACCTCACCACCTCACTCAAAAAAAAATTAAAAAAATCAGGTACTATGATCAAGTTCAAAACCATAACAGATCTCGTAATACCCCAACCCTCTTCCTTAACTTTGGAGGCAGAGTCTTATAACATCATAGTGCTACCTCGTTGCATTGTAACCTGACATGTAGTAAAAAGCCAAGAAGATAAATAGATATAGATGAATAAGAGAAAATTCAAAGATTGGGACAACATTTTCCACGGGTAGAGCATCGGATGAACTTCACATGTGAACACTTTTTATAGGGGTTCACATCAACGTATGATCCTTTTTGAAGTTGAAATAAAAAACAGAGAAATATGATGCAAACATTTCAATTTTTATATTCTTACGTATGAAGATGATGACGCAGCCGTGCAGCAAAACTAAAAAGTTGTCATGGCGGCCTTCACAGCTCTTATTACATCCTCCCTATTCCATTAAAGATAAAACGGCCCCAACAAAGCTGCAAGCTGCAAATATGGAATTGTAGATGTGGCTTATTAGCCATACTCAACAAAACATACCTCAAAATACATACATGCTCCATTGAAAAAAAAAAAAAAAAAAAAAAAACCTATCTTGATTCAACTGAAAACGAAATTAGACCGGAAAAAAAATGCGCTATCAAACATGTAGGCACAATGTAATTATAAAAAACCATCAAACATGTAGGCAGAAGGTAAATATCATTTCAGATCTAAAATTGTCTAAACACCTTTCAAAAGTCAGAATAAGAAATCTTGCGGGATATCTTGCAAGTTAAAATAGGATTCCTTGCAAATAACCTAGCACCGGATTGTTTGCCATTGCTAATTAAAATGCGTTGGTGAACAGGATAGAAGAAAAGATATATCGACATGAATTCCGCTCATATAAACAGACTGAGATAATTTTGAAATTGGAGATAAGACTTTTTGCTTACCGAGACTTTTTGGTTAAAGATCCATGCCAACCTTAAATCTCAGAAAAGTGAGGTGAAATATAATGTGTAAATTAAACAAAGTAGGTTGAAGTCAATATATTTTAGTTTGTTCTTTATAAGAGCAATGACAACTTTGTGTATCTTCATACACAAATGTAAGGAAAAATAATTCAACAAAGACTGTGTTACATTGCGCACTAACAGAGAAAGTAGATCATTGGTATAGGAATATCGTCCACATATAGCAAGAAGAGTAGTGATTAAAAGTAGTGCAAAGGGTCCAATTATTGTATGAAGATAAAGGCTTACTCTATGTATAAGATGCAAGGTGGGATAAACAACGTGTTGTGTTTGATTTTGTTTTTTACTATCACTCAAATTTCTCAAGCATATACATATAAGATATAGATGATATAGATATAGATATAGATATTGGTATTCTGGATTTGATCTTCTTGAAAATCTTCAAAATGGTAGCATTAGAGATGAAACATGTTTCTTCCGAGTTTCTTCAAATTATAGCTCAAGTTCAAAACAAAAGTAGAACTTAGTATGTATCTACCCGATACCGTTTTAGCACGTATTACAACTAAAGCAATATTAATGCGTATGACCTCGGTAAAGTTCAATTTATTGAAACTGAGTTTAATATCCATCATAAAATCGAATAAAAAATCCGAACGCACGTTTAAGGTTAGATAGAAAGTGGAGGTTACAATGAAAATCATGAGTTCATACAACAATCTGAGAAACAGCAATACAGTAAAAGAAAATATAACATTTACCCAAATCTTGATTCAATATGTCGGAGAAATAATAATAAAGAAACTAAATTAATAAATTCATAAGTAGCATATCTCCGATTCTTTCCGTACCTTTATTCGGCAGCAAATTACCATTTTGTCTCCGTAAGTTTTTGTCTCTGGAAATCCTTAAAACTGCGCAACAACACGTAATCGTAATGAAAATACAATAAACAATGACAACATGAAGCGATAAGGAACTTGTCGTAAGAAGAGGCAATGGAGATGGGCAGAGAAATCGGCAATAAAGAATAAATTAAAAATTAAAAAAGGTTATAGTATAATTACGGGTTACCTGATTGGGAAAACAGATCGATCGATCGATCACTTAACCCAGATTTCATCGCCCTTCCTTTTTTTCTTCTCAGAGGTAAAAGGCACCACGGTCGATTATAGAATATTATTCGTTAAGAAAATCAAAATTTGTATGATGTTAAATTTGGATGAAATTGCTTCCGTGATTCTGATATTGCTTCCGTGATTTTTTTTTCTTTTTCTGTTTTAACAATACTGATATATTAACAGTATAGATTATGCTCATATTTTACAGCTGTTCTTTTTTCCTTTTTTTTTTCTTCTAACGGGTATAAACCAGGTCATTTTACGGGTTTTCGGATTAAATCACCCTTTCAAATATATATAGATATATAGATATAGATATTGCCAAAATATTTATTTTTATTTAAGTGTTGGAAAATATTTTTCAAAGAAATATTTTCATCGATTTTCTAATTAAAGCCATTTTTTATAATCATGGTGATTTGAGCTCAGGACCTCATTATTTACCCTCAGGGCATGCCTCATCCGCATTATTATTATACTATTATACCCATTCTTATTCTTGGTGAGAAGTAGAAAAATAATGTACATTAATGATATTCAAGAGTTCTTTTAATCATTATATCGTTATTATTCGTATTTTTGGCAACCCCTCACCTAATTAGGAACGGAGTGATTATTTCTTTGTATCCATGTTGAGAAAATAAGAACAAACATAGCTGGCTATATAATTTGTGTACCAAATAAATGATATATTCGGTCTATATATTCATTCAATGTATCACTAAATACTTTTATCATTATTAATTAAAATATACGTAGTATTACTTCTGTCCCAACGTAAGAGTCACTTTACAATTCCAAAATATCATTTATTAGGTTTTTCTCACCATACCCTTAATTTATTATCAATCCAACGAATTTTCAATATTAAAACAATTGCAATAATGAAACTTTTCAAATATTTAAACAATTACATTAAAACAATAAAATATATAGAATGATACATAAAGCCAAAATATAAAATAGTGATCCAAGAAAAAGGACACATTTTAGAATATTTTTAAGTAGCAGAAGACCAAATAATTTTTATAGGGAGAAGGACATATAACACAATATTTATAGCTTAAAAGACAAAATTAAAAATTTTAAAATAAAAAAATAAAAAATAAAAAAAACCATAAACACGCTGCCTGTTTTTTGTTGTTTTTTTACTCTTTCTTCCATTTTCAAACACTCATGCCATTTAATCTAGATTTCTAAACGTGATGAAAATATCACCGAAATTATTTTTATTCACGCTCCTCGTTTTCAGATTTGGTTCGATATCATTTCATCGTTTTAAGTGAGATTCACTGTCGAAATCACTCAATTAATCTTGCCGTGAATCGCGAAAAATAGTGAATTTCGAATAATAGTTTATTTCGACAGTGGATTTTCGGAAATTACGTCGGAATACGGTGGATGTAGTCTCAAAATAAAGAGCATGAAAAAATAAAATAAAAAATAGTGAAAGAATTTTCAAATTTGGAGTTGCAGTTTGAGAGATAAAAATGTTTAAAAACGATAGATGAGAGAAAAAGTGTGACGGTAGTCAGACTAGTACTCCCACGTGTCATCCCCGTATTAACCTAATAATAAAGACGAACACAAAAAGAGATAAAGCCGGACCTAAACCCAGGGGGGAGGTCGGCTCGTCTGGCTTCCTCGTCCGCCGCAAGTCGGCTAGGGCACAATGGAGCTCAGCCAATGTAGCTCGGGCCTCACAACCTAAGGGACTCGACGCAGGACGGCCTGAGTATCCCTTAGACGGATCATCCCACGTGCACAAAATAACAGATAAACATAGAAAGAATCCTCAGCGACAAAGGCTCTTATCCTACATATAAACTACCGTGATTATCTCCTACAATCAAGGGGATCAAATCATGATTATCCATTCCTTAGGGAACACGAAATCAGAGTCCAACAAGGACACGACCCATGCAGGCCTAGGGCACAGGCCCCCTCTATATAAACAATCCCTAAGTTACTACGAAAGACTTGATTCCTGAACCATAAATAGGATACGTAGGCAACTTGAGATTGAATCATCTCAGGCTCAGTCTAAAAACACACAAACCCCCCCTATTCACACCTCTTCTAGGGTTCAACCTTAAGCAAATTGTCACTAGGGTATACACGGTCCGGATAATCACACAGACGATTTCCAGCATCGTCAGTAGGCACCAACAAGGTATCGTTCTAGTGGTGAGCATTAGGGTATAACCTGGCAAGTGACCATGTTCGAGCCTTGTTAGAGGAAAAAAAAAAAACGCGTGTGTAAAAACCTTTCGTTTCCGTAAAAAAATTAAAAAAAAATTTGTAGGCATATGCTGTTTAGACGATGTCTAAATTTCTTCCATTTGTATCCTTCTCAGACTGATTAGCTTATTAAAATGTATTGGGATAATAACAATCACTCAAATAATGATTTGGTAAGATTTTTTATTTTTTATTTTAAAAAGATTTGGTAAGAGTTTTAGATTGGAAAGAAAAGCATTTTCCCCATTGATAAAGACAAAGAAAGTTAAGTCATCTTTGGAAATAAATCACTACTGGAAAAAAAAAAATTTAAAAAAAATAAAAATAGAAAAATAACGAGCTGTATTTGAAGGGAATAGCCTATGGATATTGGCTAGAGAACAAAAACAGCATCTTTCAGGCTTATGTGCTTTATAAGTGTGTATATATATAAATAAGCCCAAAAACCAAAATGAGCTAAACAGCATATCAATGGCATTCACATCAACCTTCTTCTCATCCTCCTGCGGTTTCTCGCTACGACAACGATTTCCTTTGCAGAGTAGCTTGATATCATCATCATCATTTTCTCCATGTAGCCAAATCATAACATGTAGAAACAAAATTGTTTCATCAAAAGTCCATACAACCTCTTCTTCTGTTGTTGTTGTTGTTGATGAACCAAAAACCCGAATCCAAGAAACGAAGATACCGGATTTCGTGTTTCCTGAGTTCGATTTCGAAGAGTACATGATTCAGAAGGCAACTATGGTGAACAAAGCTCTTGATGAAGCAGTCCCTTTACAGAAACCAATCAAGATCCATGAAGCAATGAGATACTCGCTACTTGCGGGCGGAAAGCGGGTCCGCCCGATCCTTTGCATTGCATCATGTGAATTGGTTTGTGGGAATAATAATGATGATTTAGCAGCCATCATCCCAACAGCTTGTGCTATGGAAATGATCCATACCATGTCATTGATCCATGATGATCTACCATGCATGGACAACGACGATCTTCGAAGAGGAAAGCCCACGAACCACAAATTCTTCGGTGAAGAAACCGCTATTCTTGCAGGTGATGCTCTATTGTCCTTAGCTTTTGAGCATGTAGCAGGAAAGACAACAAATGTTTCTGCAACCCGAGTTGTCCAGGCCATCGCCGAGATGGGATCAGCCGTCGGATCAAACGGGCTAGTTGCAGGACAGATTGTTGATCTAAGCAGTGAAGGAAAACAGATAAATCTGAAAGAATTAGAATACATTCATATCCACAAGACGTCGAAGCTTCTAGAAGCGGCGGTCGTGTGTGGAGCAATTATTGGAGGGGCAAATGAAAGAGATGTAGAGAGATTGAGGACTTATGCAAGATGCATAGGGCTATTGTTTCAGGTGGTTGATGATATTCTCGATGTGACCAAGTCGTCGGAAGAGTTAGGAAAGACCGCCGGAAAGGACTTGGCCAGTGATAAAGCTACGTATCCGAAGCTGATCGGGCTCGAGAAGGCGAAGGAGTTTGCCGACGAGCTCGTGGCGAAAGCCATGGAAGAGCTTAGCTATTTTGATGATGTCAAGGCAGCACCTCTGTACCATTTTGCTAATTACATTGCATGTAGACAAAACTAAGTTATCAGTTTATGTTTAATTATTCTCTCAAAAAAAAAAAAGTTATGTTTAATTATTAGTGTAAAAAGGAGGTTTGGGAGGAATTTTTATTGGAGAGTTTTAGTATACACCGATATGTTTGATCTACGACATGTGTATAAGAAAGACAAAATAATTTGTCTTATATACATTTGTCGTAGATCCAACGACTTGGAGTATTGCGAAAAATGCGGGTAAGAATTTCTCAATTTGAGATGTAATTGACTTTTAATGAAAGTGATTTATATGTTTCACTTATTGATATAAATAGATTTGGGGCCCCACCTTGAAAACGGTTACATATATGTCTACAAAAAGTATTAATCCTACTGAAATTTTTCACCAAAATTCACAAAATAAATTATACTTCCAACTTAATTACTTTGTGAAAGTTGAATGCAATGAAACAATCATTATTGTATGTCTACCTAAAGATTAATCTCTTCCTTGCGGTCAACCTTCAATAAAAAATATATATATATAAGTCGTTATAAAAGTTTTCACACAGATTAAGAAAATGGTTGAATATAAAAAATTGAAGGTTAATGTCTAAAATGTCCATTAACTATCATTAATGCAATAGATCTTAAGTAATAAAAAGTGGTTAGATTGATTAGAAATTAGAGGTAAGATAGAGAAATGGGTAATAAATGGTAAGGTGCAAGGTGTTGTGCACCAATTCCGTGGGAAATTTTGACGGATCCATCGAAATTTCGACTGGAGCAGAGTGAAGCAAATTAAAATATATATATATATATAATGGTATATATCTATATAAATTATATATATATATATAAATGGTGCTCTCATCGAAATTTCCGACGGAAATGGTGCACAGCACCTTGCACCTTACCATGTGTACCGTAGGGGATCCGCGTCCATGTAGAATGACTTACATTGTAACACAAATCTTAAAGTGTATGATGACTTATATTTTGGGACGGAGGTAGTAAGTACGTTTAATTTTTTTCACACGGATTAAGATCGTAGTTAAATGTCATTAATTTTAATGATAAAATCTTATAATACTCTTTTGACTCTCATTAATATAATAATACGGATTAAGAAAGTTGTTATATGTCATTAATTTTAATGGTAAAGACCTAGAATACTTTTTGACATTAATTGATGTAATAGCTGTGAAGTAGGTGAATATATAAATTAAGAGTGAATAGCAGATTTAGTCCCCTATCTTTCTCAAAAAGCAGGGACTTAGCCCTTATCTTTGAATTTGGCTTGACCGGTCCCTTATCTTTTAAATCTTTTGCGAATTCAGTCCATTTAACGTACCGTGAACAAAAAATTGACGGAATGATTGTGCGTGTCTTACAAACGCTCGTTGGCATTAAAAAATATTAATATTTTAATCGCTTTCCTAAAAAAAAAAAAAAACATAAACAAAGTGACAAATTAAGCACAAAACAAGCAGCCAATTAAAATACAAAGAATCAAAGAGAGTAGCAAATTTAGCGCAAACAAACAACGCAGCAGAGACATTACTCAATGATTTTTTTCTTAGCATGCAGGTTCTACTAGTTTTCTCAACAAAAAAAAATCTAAGAAGCAAAAAGAAAAAAGTGTTATAGAAATCAGATTCAAAAAGAGAAAAAGGAAAGGTATGGGGAGACCTCCTTGCTGCGATAAAGCTGGAGTAAAGAAGGGGTCATGGACTCCCTACACTCAAAGATCTAGACGTTAAACGAGAAAAATCAAGAATTTAACCGAAACCTCTTGCAGGTAAGAGATATTGAATGAAAATTTCTGCAAATTCTGCAAATTGACTACCTTATCCAACCCTACGAACGAAAATTCTGCAAATTCGCTACGTAACCAAAATTTTGGACAAGATGAACCTTCACAAGTATCTCGAATTATGGATGAAAAGGTTGCAGAACTCACCATATACGGGTATGGTAGATCCACGAAATCGAAGCGCCATCCCGTTATACAGCAAATTGAGGAAAAAGGTTGAAATTGAAAAATTAGGGTTCTTAGACTTAAATTGGGGAAGACGATTTGGTAATTTGCAATATAAATTAGATGAATGATTTAAAGAAGCTGTGATTTGGGCATAAACCCCTAACGATGAAAGCTGAGAACAATGAACGACATGAGCGACGGGGATGAATGCTAGAAAATTTACGCTGAGGTTAATGGGAAATATTTTTTTTTTGTTTATGTTTATTTTTTTAGGAAACTGATTTAAATATCAATATTTTTGAATGCCAACAGCGTTTGTAAGACACGCACAATCATTCCGTCAATTTTTTGTTCACGGTCTGTTAAATGGACTGAATTCGCAAAAGATTTAAAAGATAGGGGACCAGTCAAGCCAAACTCAAAGATGAGGGCTAAGTCCCTGCTTTTTGAGAAAGATGGGGGACTAAATATGCTATTCACTCTATAAATTAAAGGTAAAAGGAAGATAAAAGTAATAAACGCCACTAGGGGTGTTCACGGATACAGATTATCCGAAAACCGAACCGATTCGAGGTCATTCGGTTCGGTTCGGTTAATGTTCGTGTTCGGTTTAGGTTAATAATATAGAGAAACCGAAAATTTTGGTTCGGTTACGGTTCATGCTACAAATTATCCGTAACCGAACCGGATTAAAAACCGATTACCCGAACTGAAACCGTACCAAACAAAAAAATGTAACCGAACCGTTTATATCCAACATATATAATTAGTTTTTATAACCAAAATATTATATTTGTTTTTATAAAAATTGATTATAACCGAACCGTTTGTAACCGAATGAAAAAACCGGGAAAAAAAAAACAAACCGTTTTTGACCAAATAGAATTGTTAAATTTTTATTTCGGTTTTTGGTTAACCAAACCATATATTTCGGTTCGGTTCGGTTCCCTAAAGCAAATGGTTCGATTTCGGTTTCGGATATTTACTAACCGAAATTTCCGGTTTCGGTTTCGGTTTCGGTTACGGCCATTAACCGTACCGAACCGAACCGTGAACACCCCTAAACGCCACATTGATATTATAAATGAACTTATATTATTAGATAAATTCAAAAAATTAAATGAATTTATATTTTAAAACATAGGTAGTAATTTTTATGATGCTTGCAGAAAAAACAAAAAAAAAATCATATAAATGTGTTGGATTGGAAAGCTTAGTTTCCTTTTAATGTGAATATGTGTCATTAATTTTAACATAAAAATCTACAATATTTTTTTGATTATCATTAACGGCAATGCAATAGCCGAAGTAATAAAATGTGGTGAATATATATATAATAAATTATAGGGTAAATATAAGAAATATATAATAAATGATTAAATGATAGGGTTTATCGTTAAAAAAGACAATTTGAACATGAAATTTTGAACATAGAAATATACGAAAAGACAGTGGAATATTTTTGTGGGTAAAAAGGACATATTCTTATTCCGATGTGATTTAAATTCTTTCGTATTCAACTACAAAAACGAATATATCTTTTGATCTGATTATCGAAAGATGATAATTCTTTCATCACATTTTTCTTTTTTCGTCCTCTTTATCTAGAACATCTCATTTGATATTTTTTAACGTTATTTTCAAGGTCATTTTTGTAAAACACACACATAAAGAGTGAACTAATAAAACATTGGATTTGAAATCAGTTCCACTGCAAAAACAGTGGATTTAGAATTATGAACAGTGGATTTGGAGTTGTACTTATCACCAATTTATATTTCCACTGTCATGATTCCTATTTTTTTCACTCTTTTTCGTCCTTTTAAATCACTCACCTAAATGATATTGTAAAAGACCGAAACAAAACACAAAAAAAAAAATAAATAAATAAACCATACAAACTTATATTTTGAAACGGAAGGAGCAATACATCCATCTACATCTTTGAATTTGTTTCATAATATAAATCATTATATATTACTAGTGCAACATTTATTTATTTTTTCTTTATCTTACCGCTAATTCACTTCAACCATTTATTGAATAAAATTCAATTTATCAAAAAACTAGACAAAATAAGATAGGTATTACATAAACTCTATAAATATTTAGAATAGATATTCGACCTTTATATGGTGCTAAAAGAAATTGTGATTGACATTCAAAATATTACAAATTGTAAAAATGATTGTTTATCAATAAAAAAACATATAAACTTGATACGGCGTACTATTTATTTAATTATTCTATAAATGAAAATCGTATATTTTAACGTTTCCATTGAAAAAAAAAACTTAAATAAAAAAAATAAAAAATTAGGTTTAGGAGTGTCGGAGAATGTCGGAGTGTCGGTGCCGTGTCGCCGTGTCAGGGAGTGTCGACAGTGTGTAGGAAGCGTGTCGGATATTTAACTTTTAAATAATATTAATTTAATCAATCGACACGTGTCGGACACGGTGTCGGAACGTGTCGGAACGTGTCGTTTCGTGTCTTGTGTCGGACACGGCGCACGGCGATCAGATTGAAGTGTCGGTGCATCATAGTAACATAACATAAGAAAAACATTCACTTATAGGCATAAATAGACACTAGACAAGTTGAGCCATTTAGCCGGGACCTTTGCCGAAATACCACTACTGAGGCAAGGCAATTTCTGAACTACCATTCCGTTGTCGAAATACCACTCCATTTTTCGCGTTTTAGGTGTATTTGAAACCAAACTA
Organism: Gentiana straminea; assembly: GCA_036785695.1. Lineage (NCBI taxonomy): Eukaryota > Viridiplantae > Streptophyta > Magnoliopsida > Gentianales > Gentianaceae > Gentiana > Gentiana straminea. The sequence continues at coordinate 2,607,403 of JAVUPR010000461.1, read as the reverse complement.
AACCCTAATTGGGAAGGGGAACCCCAATAGGGGGTTTATGTACCTTAAGATCATGTACATTTGTGAAAAAAATGGGAGAAAATCGCGAACCGAAATCGTGAAAATTGCACTAAAGTGGTATTTCCACATTTACACCACGGAATGGTGGCATTCCAGAAATAATCCCCCATTTAGCCTCCGTTTGTTTTGGGTTGAGTTTGAGTTTATTTTATATCACTTCATCAATCATTTCTTACAATTTATCTCACCAATCATTTCTTTAACTACAAATAAAACATTATTAAATCATTTCTTCAAGTACAAGTAAAAATTATTAAATCGTCTCTCATAATTTCACTTTATTTACTTTGTTACACTTTTTACCATTATTTTATTCATTATATTACTTTATTTCAATTTCTCTCATCAATCATTTTTTATTTACGCAAATTTCATAAAAAAAAAAAACATTTCAACTTTCTAATCATTATACTTCAATCATTTTTTATCATGTTTTATTATCCACTAGTATTTAAAACCAACCACAAAACAAACGGAGCGTTAGAATTTTTGTAGGAAGTGTTCCCTCTTTAATTTACACATAGTAAACTTGAGAAACTACCCCATAAATGTAGTAATAAAGTCGAGCAGAATATAATAGATAAAAGGAATCATATGATAGACTATAGCCGTTACAAATGTAGACAATAGTAAATGATATCAAGTATGATGATAATACATGGTCATAATATTAGGGCCGGCAACTTTTCCCTGTGATAAGTTATGCTCCATAAGCCTCTTATAACAACATGACAACACACCCTCTTGCTTTTTCATCCAACAACTTGCCATAAACATATGAAATGACTGAAATGCCCATAAAACAAAAGCATCAATATAAACTTACAAACAAAAAGTTGATAGGCCTTAATTCTTTTGTCTCTCATCTTGGCAAAATTATCGTATATCAGACAAATCAAAGCCACAAGATGTTGCATATTCAACACGTAAGGCGAATGTCTACAAATACTGCATAGCGCACTGCAGTGCAGGCGTGTGTGCAAGGACGGAGCCAGGATTTACTCTCGGATGGGCAAGTGAACTCTGTTAAGATGATCGAGTAGGTTGGATAAGAACGACTAAATGAGTAGAGTGTTTAGCCCCTCTAATATCTTGCTTTAGCTCCGTCCTTGTGTGTGTGTGTGTTTCATGGGAATATATTACCACAGAAAGTGGACAAATAACCAACAGGTGTTTGTGGGATTTGAGCCCGGGACCTCTTGGTCCAGGGGCTTCAACTATATATATATATATATATATATATATATATATATATATATATATATATATATATATATATAGGCACTGCAGTTAAAGCATACGCATGTTTATCTTCTTCTCTAGAGGCGGTACGACGAGGAACACTTCATAATTAAAAAAGAAACTGTGGAAATATGTAAAACATCATTCAGTCTGAAGCAGAATACCTGATAACTCTACAACAGTCGTGAAGATTTAACCACCCATCACCTTCGGCCGCCAACCTTCAATCACATCTTCGGTCAGAGCACGTGTTCTAACGAAGGACTCCAACGAAAATATGGTCTACATGTCACAGCAATACAATACAAGGTCAAAAAAATAAAACAATCGTATAAATAATGCTAGCTTTGTAGACTATGTTTGTTACCTTCATATAAGACTTCAAATGGGTAAGAGTGTCTGGAACTGACCAATTCTTGTAATGACCCAGAGCAATCTCTAAATGGTAGAGCTTTGGCCCAAGGGACAAGTCAGCACCTGATAGCTTGTCGCCGTTTACAAGTGGGCCCTTCACAAATCGATGAACCGGATAGCGTTAGTGGTCGAGAAAGCATTCTTTTTTTTATCGGAAACGATAGAAGCTCAGACACACAGAGCCTTGAATAGGACTCGAACCCAGGACCTCTTGGTCCTAGTGCTTTAGTGTTGACCATTTAGCCAATGCCTCGTTGGCTCGATAAAGCAACCTTTACTGAGAATAGCTATTCGATCAAAAAGAAAGTTGGATGGCATGGCATTTCATGGCTCTTTATCCACATCCATTTTGAGATACTTAATGATTTCTGGAAATGCTGTATACTTTGGTTGCACAGTTGTATCTTCCAACATTTAAGGGGCAACGGGAAAAAGGATGATTCAAAACTCACATTTTCTTTGAGATGATCATTCAGTGCAGCCAACTCACTGAGTAATGTCTGTTCTGTTCCATCATTCGGATCTTTGCTTTTCAGAAAACCAACAAATGCCGAAAAGATCTTTGACCCTCTGCAGATACAAAAATGAATCGAGCTACATATAAACAGTTCAACCCGACCAACATCCTATTATATCTTCTAACAAGGAATGTCAAATGTAGCATTTATTTTTGACATCCTAACAAGTTTTGACTGTGTCCACGTTGATCAATCATTGGCTACCAACATGCGAATCAAAAAAGAACAAGGAATAAGGAATTTAAATAAGAGAATATTAATTCTGATAAAACAATGATAAGGATTGCTTTATCAACAACTACACAGAAAAAGTATAGCAGCAATACAAATAAATTGAGTGTTGCAGCATATATATAAACTTGTTAATAGCATGGCAACATATAAAGAAACATGTTCGATAATATTGCAGCACATATATGGATTATAAAACTTGTCAAGAAATCAGAAACCTCAATTAGATAGGGCTTACGTCAAACAAGCTAGGATGCACGGGTATGGATACGTGAACACGCGATACGCGGGTACGGGATTTTTGAGAAATATTGGATACGGGTACATAGGGCATTTTTGCAAATATTGAAAATATAAGGATCAAACTCTACATAAGAAAACTATAAGGTCCAAATAATAAATATTAAAATACATAAAATAAAACAATTTTTAGTGGTTCTTATAATTATAAGTATTGACTTTTCAATATGGTTCTTCATTTCACATATCCAAGTTATGGAAATGAATATCCGAATTTCGTATCCAATTTTTAAAATACGAATTTGCCCTCAGGTTTGTATCCTAAGTATCTGGTGTGTATCTATGTGGATATGTATCGGATGCAGGACACGCAACCAAACAGAAGTATCCATGCATCAATAACAAGTTCAACAAATTTGAGAAGGTTATTCTAATGTTTCATTCGGGGAAGAACACACACATTATGAACAATCAGATTCAAACAGCAACACTTGATTCCAGACATAAAACGAAAACCACTGAATGTAAAAACACATTTGCAGAAGTAAAGGACTAGATTGATGAAGGTTAAAGTTCTAACTCACACGGAAGCCTTCTCAGGAGGTGTCACCAATGATGGCTCAGGAAACTTCTGTTCCAGAGACTGCGTTATAACATCTGAATCGGGGATCCACTTGTCATCAAGTTTTATTAATGGAACTTTACCCTCTGGACTTATTTTTAAGAACCTAGATCAGTAAATGTTAATGAGATTTTAGTTGCTCATTTAGATTTGAAATAACCAGAATATTTCAAGAAGTCAACCGAACAGTACGAAAAAGATAACTAGCTCCAACAAGTACCATTCAGGCTTGTTACCCAAATCAACCAACTTCAAGTCGTAAGGGAGATGCTTTTCCTCCAAAGTTAGCAAAACCCTCTGGGTGAATGGGCCTAAAAGTAAATAAATAAATACATAAAATCGAAGAATGCAATAAGAAAACTTATCAGTGAGACTTAGGCTTCCAATTTAAAAAGCAACCAGGAACTAATTCAAAGAAGAATTTGATTCTAATTGCAGAGAGACATCGGTTCAATCCATCAAAGTACTTAGGGACACGCAATTTTTCACCCACCCCGGTGGGTAAGGGGAAGGTAAGGCCATAAGGGTCTTAATTTTTAAGCATATAGAGGGACAGGTAGAGCATGTGGGTAAGTTGTGTAATCGTCGTACACCCTCCAACCCCGCCACATAATTAAGTAAAAATGTATAATTATATTCTTTTTCCTATGCATATATGGAGCTTTAATTACATAAATATTGTCAAAAAAACTACAATATAGCTATTCATGTCGTCTTGTAATCTTCTGTTCTGTAATTTTTGCATTAGTTAAATAATGTCATGGGTTCAATCTTTTTTTGTTTTCAATTTTGTTTTCATTTTTATTTTTTTCGGAATGATGGATATCCTCAAAATCCGCCAATCCACATAGGTAAGCGAGGGTGTACATTCTACTAACCATGGGTGGAGGGGAAGGTAAGGGTGAGGCAAAACCAGCTCCTACTACATCTCCAAGTACTATATGCATACAATAAAGTGCAAACAATTCTATCAACATATTTCTAACTTCTTTAGAGACACGGTAATCTTGTAAAACCTCCATTACCTCATTACACCACAAATTTATTTTGAGAAAAACATTAGCAGCGCCTTCAATTCCTTAAAAAGATTTTTTCGACTTTCTTGTCTTTTTGTAGTGTGTGTGTGTGTGTTTGTGTATCATAAATATATTGGTTGCAAGCTCACAGCATATGGACACAGTTTTCCTCCAATAAAACAGTACATATGCAATCAAATTGCACAAGAAACAATAAGCCATTGAAAATACCATAATTCTGACTCTGAATTTTAACACAAGAAAGAATGATTGGAGGTTAAAACACCTAATGTACTACTAATATTAGAATTGCATCAGTCAATAATGTAATCACCATGCAGTTACAACCAAATTACAAGAGCAAAAAATTGATTCATTATCAGTAGGCTAAAGCCAAAATTGTCTGTCCGCAAGGCGTGCATCTTCTCTTTGAACTACAACTAGTCTACTAATATTCTACTCTGTTATCACTATGAGCTTTCTGCATGATTCTCAAAATACTACTATACTCTCAATATATGCCATCACTCATGCAGTGTTACGACTTACGACTTAAGAAGGCAGTAAATAGAACAAACCAACACCATGTGCAGGACTTATATGATGACAATGCAGCTGAAATAACAAAAGAAAAAGAAAAAAGTTCTTTGAGACACACATCGAACACCTAGAGAGAAACCAGGTTTTTGACGGATGGAAGCTGTTAGAGTGTTTGTTAGGATAGCTGAGCTGAAGTTGCACAAAATTTCAGCTATATAAACGTTCTTAGTTGCTTTGTAACAATCCAAGAGTTGAAAGAAAACACGATTGAAATGCAAAATGTCCTTGAGGTTCTTCATCATTGAATGAAAATACTTTTCCAGTCTTGTTTTCTTCGTTTTTTCTGTTAGTGTTAATGGCGTTTTAGATTGAAATAATGAAAAGCTCAAATCCAATATCGACGTCAAACGATTAATCAACCAAAAGCAAAATCGGTAACAGTAACAGAGAGGAGCTTACAATCACCGAGTCTATTAGGAGTGGTAGTGGAGACTTTGGCGCATACTTCGAGGGGGTCAGTTACAGGCGCCGACGCCATTAATGTGAGACCTTTTCGACGGGTTACTCGCCGGCTTACCTCAAACGGAGACGAAGTGCTACGGAGAAGAGTCCGAAAACTAGGGCACTGCCGATTGAGATTTCCGGCGAACTGGTTGAGTAGAGTCGCCGATGATGTTAACTTGGCGGTCGACATTGTCTTTTGCCGGAGGAATAAATTTCTAGTACCGTAGGAGATAAGGTCCCGCTTAAATCGGTGAACTTTAGCGGTCTTGAATAAAGAACTCGCGGTTCTATCGGCACAATCCAATTAGTTCGGCAGCTGTAAACAAACCGAACGGTTCCTGAACGGTTTGAACTGAGTTTGATTTTTTTATTTTAAATAGTTTTGTTTGATAAGACTCAAAATGGAATATACTCGATTTGAAATCTGTTTGTCCACTCAAAAGAAGAAGAAAAAAATTCTGTTTGAATACTAAATGGTCAATCTCACATGGTTTTTATGCTCGACTCGTTAGTCGTAAGCGCACTCATTATTATGTACGTAAAAATGTGTATATATATATATATGATTTAAGAAAAGTTCAGTTGCCGAAATGATTTTTCGCTTAGCTTATTGGATTGAAAATGAATACGTTAAGATTATTTTATATTTATTGTACTTATTTTTATGAAAGAATGTATTTTTTTTTCCCTCGAAATCTGCTTGTGATTGTGTTTGAGTTGAATAGTCAAGTTAAATTCATGATCGTATTCGTTTCGTAAAATTTAAAGTAAACTCGAATGATATGTTTGATGCTCAACTTGAATTAGATCATTTACACCCTTACTCTGGCACAATTTTTTGTGATTAATTCCTTTTTTTGATGGCACCATAAATTTACAATTTCACTCACATTTTGAACCGTCCCTATCATGATATTGGGTTGGGGCTTGGCTTTCCCTATCTGTCCAAGAACCATCCTTGTGTTTCAACATTTTATTTTTTGACCGTTGTTTCCTGATATGTGAAACCCGTGTGGAAGTACCTTGTATTGCGTTCTCCTTCTGTAACTCATTGAAGTTGGGATTTCTGATGCCAGTAAGATTCGTATTGTATGATGCATTACTACGTTTGTACATATTCTTTATAACAATTTTTTTTCATTTCCATATCATCCTGCGTAGTTAGTTTACTTTTAAAAAAAAAAAGAAAAAAGAGCATACCATTTTGCATATACAGTATGCAGGTTATCTAGTGTACTATATATTAGCTTTCATATATATTGAATGTTGCTGAGAATTAGTATGCTTGTTGTGATACACGCATACACTGTGTATTAGTTTTTTAAATGATCGAAGTCCTATATGATGTTCATTAAGTTGTTGTTTTGATGTAAGGCATCCCCAAAAAACTACATTTCTATACTCCATACTTGTACATATTTCGTGTTGGTAATGTATGTTTTAGATATCCTGAGAGTTCGATTTACGGATGTCACATACCGAAATTTCGCCGTTTCAAGGTTTAGGCTAAGCCTTTAAACTCTTCGTTTTATTCATTTAAGCATCGAGGGCGATGTTCATATTTTAAAGTAGGGGGTGGGGCTAGTTAGCCAATTTTTCCGGTTTTAGTTTTTACGAGTCGTGTCTAAATTTTTAATGGTCTTTTAGTGAATTTCCGGGGGCAATTTTTCAAATTTTAATAGTTTCGACGTTGTTTATTGTATTACGACCCTTCGTATCCCGTGGGTTGACATGTGTTAATTACTCGAATACATTCTACTTTGTAGTTTCGATCATGTGTTGAAAATTGAATTAATTTCACGTAATAGCTTCGACGTCATAATTACTCGACTAGTGAACGTTTATAGTTGACGTATGACCCGGTTACCTGGAACTTATATTAGTAACTTCGAAGCGAAATAGAAAGGTCGTTGTTGTTAGGTACGGGATGACGGTTTTGGTATTTATTTTGACCCGATCAGAGCCAAAGGCCAACCTTAACAACTAATTCATAGTTACCCCTCTCAGCCTTGTAGGGTGGTTAGACAGCCACCCGAACAAGCCTTTCGTGTTACTAACCCGTAAATACTGATGCTCCGAACTTTATTTTGGTCTACGTACCCTTTACGACCTTGCATTTGAGCTTTTTAGTTTCGCACATTTATTTTACGATGTTGCGAGGTATTATTGGGACGTGATTATGATATTAACAATGTGTTGGTTTCGGTTTTGTTCCGAATTTTGGTGTATAGTGCCAAATTTTAATATATGTTCCAGTACAGTTTCTTTTATCAAAAAAAAATAAAAAATAAAAAAATTCAAAAAAAAAGAGAAAGATTTAAATCGTATTTATGATTGGTCAGATAATCGTGCTTACATAGATTTTTTTTTATACAACAACCTTAACTAGAGGAGAAGCTTAAGTGAATTTACTTATTTTTTTGATCGACGTCTAATTGATGGAATTACCAACAGGGTTGGTTTTTTCACTTTCTTTGTAGAAGAGGCTATTAAATATGTGGTCCGTTTGACCCGAAATAACCAGGCCCAATAGGGAAATCTCAATTCATTGGGCCTTTCGATACAATCAAATAGAAAGGCCCAAGGGCGCCACATTGATCAAGAAGGAAATCCAAGAGGAACTCGAATGTTTGGTGCGAACGCCCGTGAATTAACCCTTCAAGTCCTGCTCAACCGTACTAGACGATGATAAACCTCGATTAGTGGAGATGTTTACGACGTATAAGCCTATGGCGTAACCCTGGTACGTCACGCGTCTATATGCCGAACCAGGGGCGCACCAGGAATTTAATGATACGGGTCGAAAATTTGTCATATTTTACAATTACTAAGCGTAATGTTACATATTATAGTTCAATACGGGTCAATAGAGATTAATATATAAAAATAAGAGGTCGGTACACATATAAAATGTATATATAAAAGATGGCAAATATCCAAAAGGACACATATTAGACTTAAAGGTTAAAGGTTGTAAATGATCATTTTTTTTATCTTGAGGAAAAGGGACAAGAAAAAAAAGATAGTGGTCGAGAAGGACGAAAAATGTTACTACATGTGTTACTACATGTTCTACAACCAATGTAGTAAGAATACGTAAAGTCCTTTTCAACCATTATTTTTTTTTTTGTCCTTTTTTCCCATTTTGTATCTTTTTTTCCTTCTCGCCCCGACTTAATTATGCAAATAAGACACTAAGAAATTTTATTTAGTTACAAGAACGTAAAATTAATAAACCAAACTACCCTCAATTAATAATAAAAAGAAACTGCGCTCAAATTAAAAAACAAATGAGCAAAGCCGGCGAAAGCAAAGTTGTTATTGTTGTTTTGTTCTGTTTTAATTTATTTTTCCTGGATGCTAAAAACATTTTTTTTTTGCATGCTAAAAAAGGATTTTTTTTTTTTTTTTTCCTTTTCAGGTGACCACAGCGATGCAGTGACCACCCGATGCATTGACTACCGCGATGTATTAACCACCATGATGCATTGACCACCCCGATTCATTGACCACCCCGATTCATTGACCACCACGATTCATTGACCATCCGTGATTCATTGACCACCCGGATTCATTGACCCCTGCGATGCATTGACCACCCCGATGTAGTGACCACCGTGATGAAGTGACACCGTGATGCAGAGACACAACGATGGAGTGACACCGCGATGCACTGACAACCGTGATGCAGACACACCGCGATTCAGAGACTCCTCGATGAAGTGACACCGCGATGAAGATACACCGCGATGAAGTGACACCGTATTGTAGAGACACCGCAATGAAGCGACACCGCGATGAAGAGACACCGTGATGAAGTGACACCGTATTGTAGAGACACCGCGATGAAGTGACACCGTATTATTGAGACACCGCCATGAAGCGACACCGCGATGCAGAGACGCCGCGATGAAGTGACACCGTATTATTGAGACACGCCAATGTAGAGACACCGCGATGAAGTGACACCGTATTGTAGAGACACCGCAATGCAGAGACACCGCGATGCAGAGATACCGTGATGAAATGACACCGTGATGCAATGACCACCGCGATGCAAAAACCACCACGATGCAACGACCACCGCGATGCAGTGACCACCCCCGATGCATTGACAACCGCGATGCAGGGACCCCAAAGATGTAGGGACCATCGGGATGCAGAGACACCGTGATGTAGTGACCACCCCCGATGCAGAGACGCCGCGATGCAGAGACGCCTCGATGAAGTGACACCGCGATGCACTGACCACCCCAGATCCATTGACCACCGTGATGCAGTGGCCACCCCCGATGCAGAGACACCGCGACCACCCCCGATGCAGTGACCACCGCGATGTAGATAGACACCACGATGCAGTGACCACTGCGATGCACTGACCAACACGATGCAGTGACCACCCCGATGTAGTGACCACCCCGATGCATTGACCCACCCCGATGTATTGACCACCCCATGCAATGACAACCACCGATGCAGTGACCATCGTGATGCATTCACCGCGGCGATGCAATGACCACCTTAGATCCATTGACCACTATGATGCAGTGGCCACCCCCGATGCGGAGACGATCCCCAAAGCAGAGACACCGCGATGCATTGACCATTTCAGATCCATTAGCAATCACGATGCAGTGGCCATCCCCGATGTAGAGACACCGCGATGCAGTGACCATACCCGATACAAGGACACTGCGATGTAGTGACCACCGCCGATGCAGAGACACCGTGATGCAGTGACCACCCATGATGCAGAGACACCGCGATGCAGTGACCATCCCCGATGTAGAGACACCGTCATGCAGAGACGCCTCGATGAAGTGACACCGCGATGCATTGACCACCTCAGATCCATTGACCACCGCGATGCAGTGACCACCCCCGATGCAAAGACACATCGATGCAGTGACAATGTAGAGACACCACGATGCAGAGACGCCGCGATACAGAGACATTGCGATGCATTCACCACCGCGATGCAGTAACCAACCCAATGCATTGACCACCGCGATGCATTGACCACTGCATCACCACCGCGAAGCAGTGACCACCTCCGATGCAGCGACCATCATGATGCATTGACCGCCATGATAACGCGTAGTATTATCACGGAGGCTCAGCGGTGGTAGTTGATTGGATATCTGGCTTATTTGTGTGTGTTTAATGGTGCCTTAGGCCGGAGTGCCCGGCGGCGGCGGTGGATGATATGAACTGTTTGAGAGGTGATTTTAGCAGAGTATGGTTCTCTTTTTTTCTATTATAATCTATCTCTCTGGTTACACAGGCCCTCCTTTTATAGGAAGAGGAAGCTTAGTAGCTAATAATGACAGGTGTTACATGATATCTTAATAGTTAGGTAACTAAATATCTAGAGGACAAGTGGGCCAAATATCTCGGTGGCGTCCCCTAGGATCGCATAGGTCGCCTGCTTCGCTGTCCTGCTTTACTCTTGCTTTCCGCTTCCCTCCTTTGAGCCTTGTGCGGCCTCTTATGGGCCTTTCCGCGGCCTCTTATGGGCCTTTTGTCCAAGGTCGCCGATCGGCCCCCTGAGCCATCAGTGACCTTGTAGGTTTGAAGGCTCTGGGCGGGGACAGATCATGGCGACCTCGACTTGTTCATCACCGAGGCTATGGCCACGGGCCTCTATCCGACTTGGTGGTCCAGATAGGCTATTTCCGGGACTCATAGGTGGCGATATCATTTAGACACATCAATGGCCTCCTACTTCATGTCTTAGGAATTTTCGTGAAATGTCAAGCATGGAGTAAAGTGTGCCCAAAGATCGCGACCTTGTCGTCTGAAGCGACTTGTTCACTAAGGGCCGCATCATTCAAGCGTCTTGCCTCGAAGTAAGTTTGGGTCTATTGGGGACCTTTTGTCTAAAGCAACTTGTTCACTACGGGCCACACCATTTAAGCGTCTTGCCTCGAAGTGATTTTGGGTCTATTGGGACCTTGTCGTCTTAAGCGACTTGCTCACTAAGGGCCGCGCCATTCAAGCGTCTTGCCTCGAAGTGAGTTTGGGTCTATTGGGACCTTGTCGTCTGAAGCCACGCCATTCAAGCGTCTTGCCTCGAAGTGAGTTTGGGTCTATTAAGACCTTGTCGTCTGAAGCGACTTGTTCACTAAGGGCCGCGCCATTCAAGCGTCTTGCCTCGAAGTGATTTTGCTGATAGCCCGTTTGACGGTGTGCTTGCTCTTGGCGAGGAGATCCATTTGGTCACGGACAGTGGAGTAGTTGAACCGTCAGATCGTGGCTATCGTCAGCCCTCTCGGTAACCGTAATTACATGGCATTGACGCCTCTTTGGTAACCGCCCGAGTGAGCACGTGGGCATTGATTGAAATCCATAATGATTACGGTTTTCGTATTTTGAAATCCGAATTGACCACGCAAACCTTGACCGTTTGGACCGATTCTTAACCGCATGATCAATCTTCCCTTGCCTATATAAGGCGTTCACCCCCCAAACTTTAAACACTTTTCGCCTTTCTACTTTCCCACAGCCTTTTCTCTCTTGATTTTATTTGCCCTTTGTGAGCGCAAGGGTTATCCGGTGAAGGCTTTGGAGAGGATTTGGCGGTGGTTGAAGCAAGTTTGTTGTTTCAGGCAAGGATTTGAGGATTCCGGCATGTTCTTCCAGTTTCCGACACCTCCTCCGCCGTAAGAGCAGGTAAATCCCTCTCCCTTAAACCTCTCTCCTTACTTTTCCTCTTGTTTTTCGATCCTCCTTGCGGACTCGCTCTGTTTAGTGGTAATGTATGCATAATTTAGGCTGTTTTGAGGGGTAAAGATTGGGATCTTTGAGTAGGTGTTCTTGTTTTGGTATAAAATATGCGTGTTTTCACGATCAAGGATGAATGCTTTCTGGGTAGGTACCTGAGCATTTGGTTTTCGGAACATGGCATTTCCCCTCATTGATGTTGTTGTTGTTGTTGTTGTTGCTGCCCCTCCATTTATGTTGCATCTCCTCTCGCTTTTGTATTCCCTTCTTCCTGGAAAACGGAGTGAAAGGCGCCGAGTCGGGTGCGATCACCTCTTTGTTTTGCAGGATGTCTGATTCTGAGTATTCACTGGGGGGTGACTCTGATGGGGATCAAGAGGTATATGATTATGCGTTAGACGAAGGGGATGACGACCCTTCTAGTCCGGAGATGGTCGCCAGAGATGACCTGGCTGATGAGTTGGCTGAGATGGAAACCGCTCATTTGCCAGATGATGATCCTTTTGGTATCGGCCCTTTTATTGACGGCCGTGCTTCACGGCGTAAGAAAAGCCGTAAAGAGGTCGCCCGTAGTCAAGAAAGAACCCAATAAGACGAGGCTTCGACGTTGAACCCAAAGACTAGGCGATTATATTGAGGACGCCGCTTTCTCTTGGGCTCGAGCGAGGATGAAAACGCACCCTTACCTCGTAAGTCTCTCTGGGAGCTCCCTAAGAAACCGAAAAAAAGGGACCCCAAACCGATGACTGTTGGCGAGGCGGCGGAGAAAGCAAAAAACCCTAAACCCAATAATCCAGAGGCATTAAGAGAGTTTGCTCTTCTGGCGCGTATGAGAAAGGCGTGGAAGAAGAGTAGGCCAAACTTCATGATGGTGATGATCTCAATAAGCTCCTCCGACACCGATACAAGGTTGATACGGATGCTTACCAGTTTTCCTTGTTTGATTACTCGAAGGAAGAGGATAAGTTCAAACCCGGAGACCGCGAGGACTATGTTTGTGCTCGTCGTCCTGATGATACCTTGATCCTTCGTTTCGATCATTTCTATGCGGGGCTCAGACCCCCATTCGTACCATTTTTGGTTAAGATCTTTGAGCTTATAGGAGCCTTGCCCAACGACTTTGCAATTGGGGCCGTGATTCAGATTTTGGCCTTCATCGTTATGTGTCGGACGATGAAGAAAGAGCCCAACCTTACTCTATTGGGTCAATTTCACTTGTTCTGTGAGACTGACCTTCCGGGGCAGATATCTTTGAGGACGAAGACTCCTCGCTTACTCTTCTTGCTACCCAATAAAATCCATAAATGGCAGGAACGTGTGCTTAAAGTGGAATCCAAGGTTGGTTGGCCATTTCCCAAGGCCGTCCCACGTAAAGGAAAGTCCACCCTCTCAATTGGTGAGCCCCTAGTTTCTGAGCATCGATTCGTTAAAGGGCTCCTGACCCTTATAAATTCTGACGGGATTGAAGAGTCCTTGAGAAATGTGGCCTGGGTCGACCTTGTTGATGTGGCCCTGCCATATGCGAGCAGGGCGGGGATAGTTGGTCCTCGCCGGGCACCTGCCCTAGTTGCTATAGAACCAGAGGAGTGTGACCCTGACTGGATAGGAGATTGCCACTTAGGTAAATGCTTTCCATCCGAGTGCTCTATATGCGGAGGTGATCCTAAGAGAAGACCGCCATGTAACTTTCTTTGCTTTGTTTTTTATTTTATCAATTTGTATGCTCCGTCATTTTGCTTTATCTTTCGTCATGTCCTTTAATGAACTCTTTTTGTAGGCATGGACGCGAATGAACGCCGAGCTCAGAGGCAAAGGCTTGCTGATGAGGCCGCCAAAACTCGACAGACGACGCTGAAACGGGTTTTAGGGAAAGTACCACGTACCGTGGATGCGTACATTATTGACGAGACATATGATCCCACTCAGACGCAACAAACAGCGGCGCCCATAGGTACGGGCTCAAGCCAGGGCGGCGGGGCCCAAAAGAGATCGCAAACCGATGCACCTACTAAAGAGCCTCAGGCCCTAAAATGATCTAGAACCGAGAAGACCAAGACTGCTGGGGGAGCTGACAAAGGCTCTGATCGTCCCGACAAGTGACCTATTGATAAGTCGTCTTTGCGGTCAGAAGTGGCTGTTGAAGAGGGTGCTGAGGAAATGGGGGCGCTGCCTACAGGAACACTTCCCCGTGGTTATAAAGGGAAGGAGGCCGTTTGGCTGGATGCTGAGTTTATCCAAGGCCTTGATATGACGAAGGCGAGCCAGATCAGGGAGGCAATTTCCGACGTCATTCCCTTGGGCCGTCTTGCGTGGGATTCGCCCCCTGGCGTTCAAATGGAGGTTGGTAGGGGGATTACTGCTCGCATCATGGTTCAAGATGACGCCCCCGCCAAAGATGAGGTCGCCAAGCTTAAGGATATGTCCGGCCAGTTTGGGATCGCAGCCTCTATGGTAAATTTTAAGCTTATGTTTGCTTTTTTGATTTTTCTTTCCTGCGTACTTATCCCACTTTTCCTCTTTTAAGCTGGGAACTAGCATAACAAGGCTACAGAGGCCGCTGAGAAACGTAAGGCCGAACTCAGGAAAGCGACTGCGGCCCTTGGGGCCTCGGACAAAGCTAGGGTCGCTGTAGAGGTATGTGGATGCTTTAGCCGAGGTAGATCATATGAAGAAGGCCATGCTTGAGAGTGCTAAGCTGGACGCTGAGCTACAACAGAAAGTGTCAATTCTGAATGGTGAAGCCCAAAAATCTGCTGAAGGGTTGAAGGCCGCGCAAGAGGAGATTGCGGGCTTGAAGGAGCAACTCGTTGCTGCTATCAAAGCCGCCGAGGAAGCTGGTCCTATGGCCGTTGCTGCCTGTACGCGCTCTGACAGGTTTTTTGAACATCTAGAGGCGAGCTTTGACCAATGTGTATCTTCTTATTCCTGCAGTCCGCCACTCGACTCACTATGAGGTTGCTTGGAATCTTGAATATGAGGAAAGTAGGCAAGTTCGCCTGCGGCGCGCAACTCGTGAACTCTTTCCCGACCGTCAACGCCTTCGCACACTCGGCCCCGCGTCTGAACTGTCACGTAACAGCCAGGAGTGGAAAATGTTTATAAACTCATGAGCTCTTCCATCTGCGGATTTTGATGTCGTTACTGAGGCTGAAGCCTTGCTCCTTCATGGTTTTCGCAACCCCAAAGTGGATATTGACTAGGGAATCCTAATCCATCGTGAGGCCGTTAGGTTTGCCGTTTCCATAGATCCTGGTCTCCGCAATCCTTTTGGCTCGCTGATCTCTCATCTGTGTACTGATGTAGCTAGGGTGCCGACTCATCCGTTGGATCGCTGTGGATTCGTTTGAAATAGCTTTAAATTTTCTTAGCGGCCCCCTTGTTCTTGGCTAAACCGGCGAGCTTAGTAGATCGCAAGCTTACCAAGAATAGAATGGTCGTCGTCCTTTATTGTAAGCTAAGACGGACTTTTCATTCGATTATGCTTTTCAAAATATGCTCGTATTTTCATAAAGTAGATGCGGCGTACATATAATATCTTTTTAAATTGTCGGCGTGCCAAGGCCTGTCGTACTCGCGACCTTGATTGTCACTCGAACGTAGGTCCCTTTCTTGATTATACGTGCGACCTGTAACGGACCCTCCCAGTTTTCAGATAACTTGCCCTTTGTGGCTTTATGACCAGTGGCCTGCCTTTTGCATAAAACATAATCTCCCACTGCGAAGTGATAGTCGCGAATATGTTTGTCGTGGTGTCGCTTGGCTATTTGTTTGTAGTTCAGCAGACGGCCGTATGAGTTGATTCTCTTTTCCTCCGCTAGGTCGAGGTCGAGCTGCCTGGCCAGCGGATTGTTGGCTTCGCTAAAATGTACGACCCTTAGGCTTGGTAGGGCCATTTCTACTAGGGCCATAGCTTCCAACCTATAGGTTAGGGCAAAAGGAGTTTCCCCGTAGTTGTCTTTCTTGACGTTCTGAGGGCCCACAAAGCCGCCGGTAAATGATCCGGCTATTTTCCGGCCTTCTCGTTCATACTCTTTTTCAGCACACTGAGTACCTGCTTGTTGGCGTTCTCGGCTTGCCTATTTCCCTGTGGTTAACACACCGATGATTGCCAATGCTTAATGTTATTTTCCTTGCAAAACGTGTCGATCTCCTTGCGGAATTACGGCCCGTGATCTGATACTATCGCTCGAGGGATGCCAAATTTGGTCCACACTTGATCAAGCAAGAAAAATGTTATATCTCTAGTGTTGATTTTGACCAAGGCCTTGGCCTCATTCCACTTGGTGAAGTAATCGACAGCGACCACCACATACTCGCATCCTGAGCGACCTCTTTTGCGTGGTCCGATGAGGTCAATAGCCCACATGTCAAACGGCCAGGCGGCGACGATGATGATTTGCTCGACTGATGGTAGCCTGGAGATGTGATGACGGTTAAAATATACCTATTTATTGTTAGGAAATCACTAGTTTAACGCTCCGGAATTTAAAATTTGATTTCCTTTACTTAGATCGTTCTTCGTTTAATGCAATAAACACGTTAAGTAGTTTGACGGTTATACCTTGATGATCTAATAGATCATCGCTTTGACCGCCAACGGAGAGTAGTTCAATGCGCAAGCCGTCCACGCGTCCGGCCTCTATCGCTAATCCACACGAACCCCTTGCCGGAATCCTCCTTGGATTGCTATCGGAAAAACTCCGGCTGCTAGACCGGACCTTTTCTTCCCTCACAACTCACTATGGGAGGCTCTCTATTTTACACAAGAATTATGAACTCTTGCAATTGTGATGTACAAAAGAGCTTGACACCCACCTCCTATATATAGTGGTTGGGGCGCCCCATATGGTGTGGAGGAGAAGAAAACCTTTTTCCAATAAAATAAGAAAAATCAACTAGATTGATTTATCTCTTTAATTATAATTTATTTTGTCAATATCATATATTGATTATAATTATCTTATTACCATAAATCTATTTTTCCAAAATCAAATTCGGTAAAAACTAGTTTTACAATTTATAATACCGAAACACCCCAAGTATAAGGATCCGTAGTAAAGGATGTTAACGGGTCGTCCTAAGGGAATGGAACGTTTATCGAATTCAAATATAAATCTATATCGATTATGTCACAATTATCTATCTAAACTAAAGCCGAAACTAACTAAAACCTAAACCTAAGAATTAAAACTAAAACAGAAATAAAACAAGCGTAAAAAAAAATAAGAAAACAAAGAATACGGACGAGCGTTCACTAAAGTGAACAAGCGTCCGGAAACGAAATCTATCGGACGGGCGTTCGCTATTGAGGACGAGCGTCCAACTACGATCGTAACAGTAAAATTGCGTAAAAGTTGCAGAAATCTAAAGGTTTAAAAACTAAAACTTAAACTAAACTTATGCAAACGATTTGATTCAAACAAGTAAAGGAAAACACAACAGGCGACCGGACTCCACTTATCAACCAACAATCCAACTAGACGGTGATTAAAAAGACATAGTTTTTAGTAGTGATTTATCACGAATTCAATCAAATATCTTTAATCAAATTCCTAAGGTTTCGTTTGTCTTTTCAAACAAACTAAACATGCAATCAAAACAGATCACGAGATTGTTTCCAAGCTCTTACTCAACTAATCATGCATAATCTCTTAAAACACAATTAGATGCATTACTTTGAATAAAAGAGAACTTAAATAAACATACTTTCATAAATTTATTCAAGCATAAATTAAACATAGATCGTTCCATCAAATCTTAATTCAATAAAACTTAAACAATACAAAACAGATCCAAAGTAATGAAAAACTACGAAATAAACTCACTACACATAAGCATCGAACTCTCTAGTTGGTTTTGTTGTTGATAAGCTTCCTCCGTCGACTCACCGCAAGGTTTCTAGCCAACAATCATGGTGAACAAGATTGCTGGATTGGAGAAATTCATCTCTCGTGTAAAAAGGCTTGTGGCCGCAGCTTTTTGGTGTAAAATTGTGATCTCAATTATGTGGTCCGAATTAGTGGTTAAGAGGTCGTCGCTATATATAGAGTTTTAAGTCGGTTATGACTAAGTCGGCAACGGACGCTCGTCCGCTTCAATGGACGTTCGTTCACTCGGCTTGGACGCTAATCAAACGCTCGTTCGACCGCGGTTGGACTCTCTCGTTCGATTTTGGCACTTCGAACGCACGTTCCATTTCACCAAACGCCCGTTCATAATGGACGGAAGATGGACGCTCGTCTGGACTCCGTCTGGATCGACTTGAACTTGATTTCTTCATCCTTATCCAATTCCTTCAAGCCAATTCCAACTCTATCTCTTATAATTCGACTTGAGCTTCATTTATCCTCATTATATGCACGAAAATTAACTCCTACATGATAAATAAACAACGCAAAAATGTAATAAAATCCAAATAATAATAATTCCATTAAATTAAACACTTAAAATCATCAATTTTGCATACAACCCTCTTAAAATCATCTTTATTAAATAATTACACTTAAACCCTTAATTCTCATGTAAATTATGCAAATGTGGGAAAAAATAATAATAAAATACACCATTAATAATCATATAAATATGGCCTGAACAAATCCCCCACACTTAACTTTTTGTACGTCCTCGGACAAAACAATCAAAACTATAGCTCAACTTTATAAATAATCCACATAGATCTCTAACTCACGTAACAAAAGATACAACAACTATAGCAAATGATACCAACACAGAGATAGATTCGGTGTAAGTGTGACAAGCCATTCTCAATCTAACAAGCCTTTCAAAGAAATATCCTCTCAAAAATTCCAATGACTATCCTAGTACGTACAAGAATAGCTCCACTCAAAGCCTTCCCACGCACTCGCAGATAATCCCTACAAGATATCATGCGGTTCTACCGGGTATAAGATCCATGATAACAAAGACTTTACTTTATTCTTATTCATCATTTTTCAAAATTTTCAAATTTGACGCATATCGAATAAGCTCTTACCCATCATAGTAGTGTAGGACATTTCGTGATAATCCCCTACCTACTCAAATCATAAGGTAGCTATAAACCGACTCGTCGTGAGCTTTTGGTCATCATAGTGGAATAGACATACGTGGTATACCCTATCGCACTCAAATCATTAACCAGCCTTCCGACAAACGTATTTATTAATAATTGCTCACTCACTTTATTTATTCACTTCCCAAAGTCATAAGTTACATCTCACTTATCACATTCAAACTTTATGATATTCACAAGACACGGTCTAACTTAGGTGTAACTATACCGACCTTCCTAAGATAAATCATTAAAAATAATGAAAGGATATAATTCAAAAGTCATGCTTCAAAATCAAAGGCTTTCGTGAGTGAAAAACGAAACTATCTCCATAAAAGTAAAACATGCTATAATTATCTCACTAAGTCACATACTATCATCGTTAGAAAACTACAACTAGCAAGCATCTAGTTCCAAGTATATGCTCGAGACTCACAAAAATTTTAAATTTCGCAAAATTTAACATTCACTCAAATTTCAAAGGATATAGCATAAAAACATACCCAAACACCCCCCCACACTTAAATCACATTATGTCCTCGAATGTGCAAATATAAAAGAAAAGAAAACTTAGTCGGTTTCAACGGTGGTTGTCGGATGAAAGTTGGCGAGGTCATCCGGAGCATGGATGTACCGCCGCAACTCGAATAGACAACACCGGACAAGAGTAACTCGAAAACCTCGCTCAAAAGTATCCGCAACACTCGACATACCATATAATCTCGGGTACACGGGGTATATGAGCAACACATAACATAAAACACTCACAATGAACGTAAGAGGAATAACCATCAACACAAAATCAACTAAAGTATTATTTCTAAAACAATAAAACAACCTAAGAATGAAAAAAAGAAAAAAAAAAAACAAATAACTAGGTTGCCTCCTAGAGCGCTCTTTTAATGTCAATAGCTTGACACAGATTCCAAAAGATCAACCCGGATCGGGCCACTTTGGTTTAACCGCCGCCACCTCGCATCGAATTAGAATTACTAGGGCGGAAATGATTTTCACCACAACAACAAGTCAAGTGCGCAATAAGATCATTAAACTTTTCTCTCCAAACTACACCGACTCTCTTCTTCTTGTTCTTGCGCACGATAGGCATAGACATAGTGGTATGATCAGAAGTCTCAACAGAAGGTACCTTACGGGTGGATATAGGAACGTCATCATCATCCGACTCAAAGAAATAAGATGGAATCTCTTCACAAATCGTGACATCCGTACTCTCATCTCTTCTTTGGAAATAAAGAATCTCAGGCTTTTCCTTTGGTTGCCCAAAATATTTCTTAAGTCGATGGCCATTCACTTTAAAAGCTTGATTACCATACCCGTTCAAAGTAATTACTCCACTTGGATTTACCTCGAGAATCTCAAATGGACCAGACCATCTAGACTTTAGCTTACCAGGAAACAAATGAAGTCTGGTATTATAGAGTAAAGCCATTTCACCAACTTTGAATTCTCGGTCCTTGATCTTAGCGTCATGGAGTATCTTAGTTCTCTCCTTGCTGAGTTTAGCATTCTCGTATGCTCTGAGTCTGAATTCGTCGAGCTCGTTCAACTGTAACAACCTTTTCTCCCCACAGAGTTGGCTATCAAAATTTAAGAATTTAATTGCCCGTAAAGCTCGTGTTCAAGTTCGACAGTAAATGACAAGCTTTGCCATAGACCATTTGGAAGGGTGACGTGCCCATCGGGGTCTTGAATGCGTAGACGATAGGCCCACAATGCGTCATCCAAATTTTAAGACTCCAATTAGATCTATTATTGTTCACGGTCTTCTCCAAAATTCTTTTCGTGCTCCGGTTGCTTACCTCGACTTGGCCACTAGTTTGAGGATGATATGGTGTACCAATCTTATGTTTGACACCATACTTCTCAAGGATCTTGTCAAGCGGCGCATTGCAAAAGTGAGTACCTTCATCACTAATGAGTGCTCTCGGACAGCCGAATCTAGTAAAGATATTCTTTTGCAAGAATTTCTTTACAACCTTGTGATCATTAGTTTGAGTAGCTATGGCCTCGACCCACTTTGAAACATAATCCACACGTACGAGGATATACTTATTACCACATGAGGATGGAAAGGGTCCCATAAAATCTATGCCCCATACATCGAAAACTTCGCATTCAAGAATGGGCTTAAGTGGCATTTCCATCCGACTACTCGCCTTCCCGTTCTCCGGCACCTATCACAACCTTTACAAAAGGCTTCGCGTCTTTAAACGAGTCGGCCGCAGAATCCAAATTTTGAAGAATCTTTGCAACCGTCTTCGGTGTTCCATAGTGACCTCCCGTAGGACCGCCGTGGCATTGTTCTAGATATCCCACCGATCATGCTCGTGAACACACCTTCGAAGCAAACCATCCTTACGTACCTTGAACAAATAAGGATCTTCCCATACGAGATATTTAAGGTCGAAAAGAACTTTTTCCTCTCCCCGATACGTCATATCTTCCGATGACCACTTGCTAGGTAATTGACGTAATCGATACCATGGCCTAACCGTTTCAAGCTTCATCAATTGCTCGCCGGAAAATCAATGCCTATATCATTGTGATTTTCTCGCACCCTCATTTACTAAGCGAGATAAATGATCACCACAATATTCTCACTACCTTTCTTATCTTTAATCACAAGGTCAAACTCTTGTAGAATTAAAATCCATCTAAGTAACCTTGGTTTGGCATCTCGCTTTATCCATAAGGTAGCGTAAAGCCGCATGATCCGTCCATACAATCACTTGAGACCCTAAAGATAGCTTCTAAACTTGTCAATGGCAAAGACGACGGCTAAGAATTCCTTCTCGCCGTAGTATAATTGCATTGAGCCGGGTTCAAGGTACGACTCGCATAATAGATGGGCCCGAACCTTTTATCAACTCTTTGTCCTAAAACCGCGCCTACGGCATAATTAGAGGCATCACACATCAATTCGAAAGGCTTGGTCCAAATCAAAAGCTACTAAAATAGGGCACCGATAAGCTTATCTTTCAAACAATTGAAAGCTTCCTTGCACTTCGCATCGAACAAGAAATCGACATCTTCTTTCAAGAGATTTGATAAAGGCTTGGCAATCGTAGAAAAGTCTCTAATGAAACGCCGGTAGAAGCCAACATGTCCTAGAAAACCTCGTACCTCTTTCACTGTTTTTGGGTACGTCATCTTTTCAATGGCTTCAACCTTAGCCTTATCAACTTGAATGCCAGCATTGGACACCTTGTGTCCCAAAACTATTCCTTCATCAACTAGAAAATGGCATTTCTCCCAGTTAAGCACCAGATTCTTCTCAACGCAACGTTGGAGTACCATATCTAGGTTCTCTAAAATTTCATCAAAACTATCGCCGTAGACTGAGAAGTCGTCCATGAAGACTTCCATGCATTTCTCAACAAGTCCATCAAAAATGGCCAACATACACCGTTGAAAAGTCGCGGGTGCATTGCATAGACCGAATGGCATTCTACGAAAAGCAAAAGTACTGTATGGACACGTAAACGTGGTCTTCTCTTGGTCATTGGGGTCGATGGCTATCCGGAAGTAACCAGAGTATCCATCGAGAAAACAATAATACTTGTGACCACTCGCCTTTCAATTAGTTGGTCAATGAAGGGTAAGGGGAAGTGATCTTTGCGTTGACTTCATTCCGCCTACGATAGTCGATACGTACTCGTAGCCGCCACGAGACGTAGGGCAACTTCCTCCCCTTTTTCATTCTTTTCAACCGTAATACCGCCCTTCTTTGGCACAACTTGAGTAGGGCTGACCCACTCGCTATCGGCGATTGCGTAGATGATTCCCATGTCGAGCCACTTTATAACCTCCTTCTTGACAACCTCTTGCATATGCGGATTCAGCCTTCGCTGAGGTTGTCTTACCTTTTTAGCTCCTTCCTCCGTTCGGATTTTATGCATGCATATGTCTGGGCTGATCCCTCGGATATCACCCACTTGCCAACCGAACGCGAGGATGTTTTTCTTAAGCACTTCTATCACCGTGCTTCTTGCTCTTGGTCGAGTTTCGAAGAAATGATCAAAGGCAATTTATCTCCATCCTTAAGAAAGATATACTTAAGGTGTTTTGGAAGCGGTTTAAGCTCTAAATCGCAGGTGGTTGCTCAATGCTAGACTTTAACGGGCCACCTTTTTCTTTGTGAGCTTGGAGTGGTTGACCGAAGAATAACTCATCTTCCCGAGGCTCAACCCCGTAAAGGTAGTGGACCAAATCATCCATAGAAATCCTCCGGTCAACACCGCTCCCTTCTTTCATGATTGATCATTTTTCTCAACTCCTCGTCTTTAAGCTCTTCTCGCTAGCTCTTCCCAATCATCAACTTCCCAATGGGTAGCTTCTCTCCAAAAGTCTACTTCGTCCCAACTACCCATCAAAGCTTCCTCTTCACCCGGGGTAAAGTCTTCCTTAGTCGCCTCTTTGAAATCATCGTTTGTTGCCGCGCCTCTCCATGCTTCTAACTCAATAACAAAGCTCGCATGAGTGAATGAAGATGACTCGTCGCTGACTACGGCCCGCAATGAATCGAAGATGGTCCGCAATGCCTTGATCCTTAATAACGTCGAAAACACCTATCTCTCGTAAGCTCCATTGCATCTTCATAATAGGCATCTCCTCCGTCCTCATATATGGCTTCGACAAACGATATTTCATCAATTACGGCTCTTTCAGACTTGTCCCTCGTGTGAAGGTGACGGATGTATCATCGACTCTAAGAGTAATCTTTCCTTTGCGTAAGTCGACGAGAGCATTGGAAGTGTCCAAAAAGGTTCGGCCTAGAATTAGAGGCATTTCCTTATCGTGTGGATAATCTAGATAACCCGCCGGTAGGAAGACCAAATGTTCAACTTGAAGGAGAACATTAGCTACACAACCGGCCGCAAGACGACTAGACTTGTCTACCATCCGAAGAGAAATGGGGCGTTCTCGCATTCTTTTGTCTAGCCCGAGCTTCTTGCATACATTTAATGGCATCACATTGATGGAGGCCCCCGAGTCGCATAAAACATTTTCGAACAAATGGCCTTCAATCTCACAGAGATTGAAGGTCCGCCAGTGGTCACCTCGCTTAACGACTTTTTGTGAAACCATTGCGCAATCTTCTCGAAACACTTCTTCACCCATCCCCCGAAGCTTTCTCTTGCTCCCACGTAATTCTTTAAGATACTTAGTACATTTAGGCATTTCGTACAATACCTCGCCTAAGGGCATACTCACTTTAGTGTCCCTAAGTATCCTCCTCACCCCATCATACCGCTTGTCTTTGGCGAGGGCTCTCTCCTTGCTCTTCGGTGGATAAGGAAGGGCTTTATCATTCTTCGTGGCCCGATTCTTTATCGCCTCATCCTCCTTATCCTTCCATCTCACAAACTTTTCTTCCTTTTTCTTAGTCGTGGGTACAAATTCTCCCCGACTCTCCTTCCTTTCCTCTTCATCGAATCATTGTCGCCCTCCGAAGAATTGTCACTAAGCTCCTCCTCATCGTTGCTTTCTTCGGCATGTGATTTCGATTTCCCCCTCCCGAACTCATGGCGTCGTGAGGGGCTACTCGTTTCCCGACATCTTGCCGGGTCCAGCCTTCTTACCACTTCTCGCAGTTACTTCGTTCAACTCCTCTTCTTGCCCATACTCCCACCGAGGTGTAATGGCAAAGGCAAACATTCACATCGCCTTTCGGATTTCTCTCGGTATAACTTGGAAGTTTACCGTGAGGTCTCGCTTGCTTGCCGGTCTCGCCATTTGACCAACTTGTCTCTCAATTGCTTTAACACTAGTAGACAGAGTCTTCACCATGTCTACCAGCTCATCGAATTTGTGTTGAGGGACATATGAGGTGGTATGATTGTTGTTCTGAGTTTGATTCCAGCCACCTTGAGGCCTTTGGGAGTTCTGAACTGGCCTTTGATAGTTCGAGTTGAAAGAATTCGAATTTGAAGGGCCAGGTGGTAACTTGGCTTGATTGAAGTTTTGTCTTTGAAATCCTGAATAGTTCTGGTTCTGGTTGAAGTTTCGGAAGGGTTGGTTTTGATTATCCATTAAGTTTACCTCCTCCGTCATCTCGCCCCCCCGCTCGTGTTTCAAGATAATTTGAATTAAGGCCGCATCCGAAGATTGGCCACCGATTGCTTATCAATTCCATCCGAGCAACCAACAGCTTGTGTATCGTGATTGCTTGCGTACCTTCTTTCTTAACAATATTGGTCTTCTTAGAGTCGACCACATATTGTTCTTGGCGATGGTCTCACCACCACTCAGAAAGCGCCTCATCACCTCCCCTAAGAAGGATCCATGAGTCCGTGAGTCAAGATAGTCTCTATTAGGTTGAGAGACTCCTCTCGTAAAATAGTTCCAACAACTCATGTCTATCATATCCGTGATTGGGGCACTTCCTCATCAACGATTTAATCTCTCCCAAGCCTTGCCAACAGCCTCATCCTCCATCCGCTCAAACGTAGCTATTTCCCGTTTCATCTCCATAATCTTGCCTCGGTGAAACCCACTTAAGAGCGAAGGCTCTTTTGACATCATTCCATGTATGGAGGGAATGATGTGCTAACGACTTAAACCATCTCGCTTGCTTCACCTTTTAAAGCAAAAGGAAATAGCTTCAACTTTACGATCTCGTAATCAACACCAGATAATGGCCTCGCTTCACGCATTTGTACGAATGTGGACAAGAAGTCGTGCGGGTCTTCTTGAGCAAGGCCATGGAAAGAGCTATTTTGGACTAGTGCAACTACTCCATTTTTAAGGTCGAAATTTACTCCCCCATATCGTGGACGAATAGGTCTATGTCCCTCGAGAAAATCTTGATTAAGATATGGAGTGTAGGGGTCCCGGTTCAACCGATTAAGCCGGTTTTGGCGGAACCGTTGAAGTTGTTGATTTATGCCGCCTTGCCGATTCTCGCCGTTGCCGCAGCTTGCATTTGTTGAAGGAGTAAATTTAACCGAGCTTGGGGATCGTGATTTGGAATTGGTGGATCTTGATCCGCCATTTTGTCCAAATCGTGGAAAAGCCTTCTTCTAAGGATAGATCGTTCGTGCTCGTGATCAAAGATCGAAGTCCCTTCTTACTTCTCGTTTGCATAAACCAAGAAAGGAAAAGGAAGAAATCAACCCTTTGGGGTTGATTAGAACAGTTTAGAAAAGATTAGATGGTTTAGAGGGAGAAAAGAAAAGAGAAGAAAAGAGAAGAAAGGAAAGAAGTGATGATTGAACAGACCGAATCGGCGTCCAAAGGTTAGTGGACGTTCGTTCGAACCGAACGCTCGTTCGCCTTGAATGAACGTTCGTTCGTAGGACAGACTGAGGTGGACGGGCGTTCAAGTTGTTGAACGCTCGTTCAGATACGAAAACCTAAAAACTAAGGTTACCAGAAATTAAAAACGAGATAAAAAAAAATATAAAAGCAGAAAAGACTTATGGAAACAAAATAAAACAAATCTATAATTACGGAAACAGATCTAAGCTATAAAAAGTAAGGAAAATAATTGAAAGAAAATCAAATAAAATAAAACAATAATAAATGTAATCCTAAAATTAAAAACTACGAATTAAAATTAGAATCGATATAAAAATTTATACCTAAAAGAATCCGACAACCGAAACCGATTCCCCGGCAACGGCGCCAAAACTTGTTCGGTAAAAACTAGTTTTACAATTTATAATACCGAAACACCCCAAGTATAAGGATCCGTAGTAAAGGATGTTAACGGGTCGTCCTAAGGAATGGAACGTTTATCGAATTCAAATATAAATCTATATCGATTATGTCACAATTATCTATCTAAACTAAAGCCGAAACTAACTAAAACCTAAACCTAAGAATTAAAACTAAAACAGAAATAAAACAAGCAAAAAAAAGAAAATAAGAAAACAAAGAATACGGACGAGCGTTCACTAAAGTGAACAAGCGTCCGGAAACGAAATCTATCGGACGGGCGTTCGCTATCGAGGACGAGCGTCCAACTACGATCGTAACGTAAAATTGCGTAAAAGTTGCAGAAATCTAAAGGTTTAAAAACTAAAACTTAAACTAAACTTATGCAAACGATTTGATTCAAACAAGTAAAGGAAAACACAAAGAGGCGACCGGACTCCACTTATCAACCAACAATCCAACTAGACGGTGATTAAAAAGACATAGTTTTTAGTAGTGATTTATCACGAATTCAATCAAATATCTTTAATCAAATTCCTAAGGTTTCGTTTGTCTTTTCAAACAAACTAAACATGCAATCAAAACAGATCACGAGATTGTTTCCAAGCTCTTACTCAACTAATCATGCATAATCTCTTAAAACACAATTAGATGCATTACTTTGAATAAAAGAGAACTTAAATAAACATACTTTCATAAATTTATTCAAGCATAAATTAAACATAGATCGTTCCATCAAATCTTAATTCAATAAAACTTAAACAATACAAAACAGATCCAAAGTAATGAAAAACTACGAAATAAACTCACTACACATAAGCATCGAACTCTCTAGTTGGTTTTGTTGTTGATAAGCTTCCTCCGTCGACTCACCGCAAGGTTTCTAGCCAACAATCATGGTGAACAAGATTGCTGGATTGGAGAAATTCATCTCTCGTGTAAAAAGGCTTGTGGCCGCAGCTTTTTGGTGTAAAATTGTGATCTCAATTATGTGGTCCGAATTAGGGTTAAGAGGCTGTCGCTATATATAGAGTTTTAAGTCGGTTATGACTAAGTCGGCAACGGACGCTCGTCCGCTTCAATGGACGTTCGTTCACTCGGCTTGGACGCTAATCAAACGCTCGTTCGACCGCGGTTGGACTCTCTCGTTCGATTTTGGCACTTCGAACGCACGTTCCATTTCACCAAACGCCCGTTCATAATGGACGGAAGATGGACGCTCGTCTGGACTCCGTCTGGATCGACTTGAACTTGATTTCTTCATCCTTATCCAATTCCTTCAAGCCAATTCCAACTCTATCTCTTATAATTCGACTTGAGCTTCATTTATCCTCATTATATGCACGAAAATTAACTCCTACATGATAAATAAACAACGCAAAAATGTAATAAAATCCAAATAATAATAATTCCATTAAATTAAACACTTAAAATCATCAATTTTGCATACAACCCTCTTAAAATCATCTTTATTAAATAATTACACTTAAACCCTTAATTCTCATGTAAATTATGCAAATGTGGGAAAAAATAATAATAAAATACACCATTAATAATCATATAAATATGGCCCTATGTCATCAATTCTAACCTTAAATCGGAGTTAATTATATATATTTCATATTGAATCACTTGTTTATATTTATTATTTAATGTTAAGTGATTATTAATATGATTTTTGGTATTTAGTCGTTTTTATTATTAAAGACCAATTTATTGTGCGATAAATGCTGATTTTGTAGATCATGATAAATCGGGAGGATAAATGTCATTCAATCGTTGAATCTCAAGATAATAAGGAAGAAAATCGGAGCATTAATCAAGGGATAAGTTAGAGAAATCGATCAAGACACGGAAGAATGCAAGGGGGAGCAAGTTAGACGAGAAACGCATTTAACATGTGCAAAAAAGAGGCTCGGTCGACCGAGCCACTTCATTCGGTCGACCGAGGGTTGATATTCGGTCACCCGAAGCTCATCCAAGAAAAACGCGTGTATATCTTCTAGATCCTTCCTAGGTCGGCTATAGCCTCTATATAAGCAAAGCAGCCTACGAAATTGAGACCACAACCACCAACAACCCATAAGATACAATATATACAATACCTTGAGTTTATTAAGTTTTAGTTTTTTTTATGTTCGTTCATTGTGGAGTCGTCGGATTCTCCGGTTAGGGAGCGCATTAAAGAGTGGGAGTCATTCTCATCTTCGAGGGTATGACTTTTCAATTATGCAATCTTTATTCGTAGATCTGATTTATTTTATTATGGAGTAGTTTTCTTGTATTGATTCCGCGATGTAGACTAATTACGAACCCATGTGTTTAGGTTAGAAACGTTAAGAAGTAATCATAATTTGTACCGACGCATCCTTTCCCGGTCAGCCGAGACATGTCACTCGGTCAACCGAGACATGTCATTCGGTCGACCGAGGGTGGTGAAGTTTAGGCGTAATTATGACCGGCTTCGACTACGTCGATTCTCTCGATTTGGAATTAAAACGAGTAATTAAACCCGATCAACTTAATTATTTGTCATCATAATTTAACAAGAAACCTAAAAAGTGATTGTTACTTAGATCTAGATTGAATCGGCATCTAAGAAGTACGCCTTACCCTAGGAATGTTGCTTAGATGAGGTTACGGTTTATACCGGCATCCCTAGTTTCGTAATTGTGTCAGAAGTTATATGAGATGGAGGCATTAAAAGGCGAAGTCACGTAATGGAGGCACAATGATTTAGATGGCCTAATCGGAGCTAAATCTACCTTAGGGGATGACTCCCGTAGTCATAATAATTAATCTTTAACGTTTGTTTTGTCTCGTTGTCAATCTAGTTCACATGGGGTAGTTATTAGCTACTAGCGTAATCAATATTCTTAATATTCTTTGTTTAGATAATATCAACAAGTATTGTCCTTGTTTTAGTAGTTTTTAGTTTGTCTTTGTGGTATTCTCGTGTCTTGTGGTTGTCACTATCTTATTTACTACGTTTAGTTGGTCGTAGACCGCCCTTTCAATTTAGTTCTAGTAGAATAAAGTTGTGTTTTGTTTGTGCCGAGTCTCTGTGGGATCGACCTCGACTCTATCTAGCTATACTACGATTGAACCTAGTTCTCTTGCTAGTGTGTTAGTTAGGTATCGAGTATTTTATTACTTGACCTGTACATCAAGTTTTTGGCGCCGTTGCCGGGGACTCGAGTCATTAAATTAAAATATAGCTTATTTTGTTAGAACTGGATTCGTGGACATTCTGTGAATAAGAGTCTGTATATTAAACAATGTCGTTATAAATAAATAAAAATAAAAATAAAAAAAATAAAAAATAAAAGAGTTCGGTCGACCGAACCACAGTTCTCGGTCGACCGAGAATTTTTTTTTTTTCGTTTCGTTCGTATTAGTTTTACGATTCTCGCTTCGTTTTATTTACGTTTTTTTTTCTCAAACTTGTTTCGAGTCTGTTTTAGTTTCGTTTTTATTATTTAGTCTAGTTAAAGGCCTAGCCTTTAAGTTTTTATTGTTTTATTGTTTTTTGTTATTTTATAGTACGCTACTCGGAAATCGAAGGAACCGCTTGAGCCATATAATCCTGAAATAGAGAAATTTGCGAGGCGAAATAGAAAGTTAGCTAAAGAACTGGCTAAGCAAGGAGAAGAGGATCCAAATCTTGAGGAAAGCGAGCACGAATCAGAAAAAGGACATACAACCGATCATTCTGAACATTCTGAATCTGAAACAGAAATGGAAGGCATTCCGGTCAATCCGAACCAGGTACTTAATCCTGAAGTTGTTAATAATGCCAATAATGTTAATAATGCGAACAATCTTAATGCTAATAATGGAAACCAAGCTGCGAGGCGCACTTTGCAAAGTTATGCAACGCCCACTATTGAGCAATTCATTCCCGCTATCGTAGCACCGCAAGATGCCGCGGAAGTCTATCACCCTAGGCCTAATGTAATTCAAATGGTGACCAACTATTCCACCTTTCATGGAGTCCAAAACGAGGATCCTGGTGTTCATGTGACAAATTTCTTGGAAATCGTTAGCACTGTGAAACCAGAATTAATCCCGGAGGGTAACATTCGTTTTAAGCTTTTCCCTTTCACTTTGAAAGATAAAGCTAAGCAATGGCTTCTCTCATTAGAGGCCGGATCTATCACTACTTGGGAACAATTGTTGCAAAATTCATGAATAAGTATTTTCCCTTGGGAAAAACCTTTAAGTTACGCCAAGACATCTTAGGATTTAAGCAACAACCTGGGGAGAGTTTTGATCAAGCTTGGGAGCGTTTTAAGGAAGCTATGAGGAAGTGTCCTCATCATGATATCTCTCTTTGGCTTTTAATGCAAACTTTTTACCATGGATTGAGAGAGACTGAGAAAATTAGAGTAGACGCCTCTAGCAATGGAGCGTTTGTTCTTTTATCTCCTGAGGAGGCACAAGGAAAAATGGAGCAAATAGCGATGAATAGTCAATGGGGAGGCAATGACATAGCTACTGTGAAGATGGCCGCTGACATATTTGAGGATAGTGCATCTACCAAAATCTTAGAACAACTTTCTGTTATCAACAATAAGGTAGATGGAATGCAAGAGAGGATGGCAGAGTAGAGAAAGGGACTGGAATCGAGGTAACCCCTCAAAATGAGAATGCTGGTACTGAAGAAGCCAACTATATTGGGAAACAAGGAAATCAATGGGAGGATATAAGCCTAACCATAACCATCCCGGATTCCGATATAGTGACCCCAATGCAGAGAAGGGCCTAAACCGCCTACTACTTATGTACCCCAAAAACTAAAACTTTTGGTTGGGAAGCTGCAATAGATAAACTGAGTAATGTCGTTACTGACAATATGGGACAACTTTCAAAATCTATGGCTGATTTAGCCACTAACTTTAGCCAATATTGCCAGAAGACCGATGCTAAGGTGACCAACCAGAAGCTCTAGTCCAAAATCTCACTCACCAAATAGGACAACTAGCCGAGCAAGTCTCAACTAGACCTCTCCGGAGGGTTGCCAAGCAACACTGAGAAGAACCCTAAGGATTTGAATGCGATCATGACAAGAAGTGGAAAAGAAGTAACTCCACCATCCCTGCAAGAGAAAGAGAAAGTCACAAAGAATAAGGATGGTGAGCCAAGCAATGAGACTAATACTTCCGAGACTTTGCCTGAGCAAAGAACTTATAAAGAACCTGCTGGCCCTAGAGTTGAACTTTACAATAACAAGTATCCAATTTTCACTGATGTCGATCCTTCAACTCTACCTTATCCTCCACCAAAGCCGAAGCCTAAGTTTGATAATAAGAGGTATAAGAAGTTCGTGGATATATTCAGTAAGTTACAAATCAATATACCCCTAGTTGAAGCACTAGCTGAAATGCCTGAGTACACTAAGTTTTTAAAAGACGCCGTCTCAACTAAAAGGAAACTTCTAGATTTAGAGACCATATGCCTTAATGAGGAGTGCTCAGCCATTCTTCAACATAAGTTACCCCCAAAATGCAAAGATCCGGGAAGCTTTCTCATTCCCTGCACCATAGGTAACGTATGTCTAAACAAAGCTTTGTGTGATCTAGAAGCAAGCGTGAATCTGATGCCACTATCTATTTTTCGGAAACTAGGCATGAAAGATCTTAAGAAGACCTCAATCACACTGCAATTAGCTGACCGTTCTGTCAAAGAACCTTGTGGAGTGGTTGAGGATGTGCTAGTAAGAGTTGAAAAGTTTGTATTCCCTGTCGACTTTGTGGTATTAGATATGGAAGCTAACTACGAAGTGCCCTTGATATTAGGGAGACCTTTCATGGCCACTAGTAGAACGCTAATTGATGTTTACAAAGGCGAGTTAGTATTAAGAGTGAACGAAGAGAGAGTTGCATTCAATGTCTTCGACACTATGAAGCAACCTGATGATGGAGAGGATGCATGTTTCATGTTGGATTCCATTGATAGGATCGTTCAAGAATTTCAACAACATGAAAGTATCAAGGATTTCTTGGATGCTGTCTTGGAAGAAGAAGATGAAGTCAAGTACGTGAGTAGTGAGGAGGAGAAGATGATATGGCCAGGATGTAGTAGAGGAACCCCTAGGCCTGTAGAGGAAGTAAGTGCTGCGGAGATTGAAAGATTCTATCATAGACCAACGTGGCATAAGTACTTCGAACTTAAACTCACTGGTCAAAAGTTGAAGACCTCTTTGGAAGAACCTCCCACTAATTTGACTTTAAAACCTCTTCCTGCAAATTTGAAGTATGTATTTCTTCAAGATGAGACTTTGCCACTAATTATATCTTCTTCCTTGACGGATTTACAAGAGGAGAAACTAATGAGAGTTTTAAGAGAGTACCGCGGAGCATTTGGATGGACCATAGCTGACATTAAGGGCATTAGTCCTAGCGTATGTATGCACAAAATCTCCGTGGACCCTGAAAAGAAAGCGGTTGCACAACCTCAGAGGCGTCTAACCCCACAATTAAAGGACGTGGTTAGGGATGAGGTTATAAAAATGCTAGAAATGGGAATTATATTTCCAATTGCTGATAGCGAATGGGTAAGCCCTATCCACGTAGTTCCCAAGAAGGGAGGATTGACGGTGCAAGCCAATGAGTTGAATGAGTTAATTCCTGTGAGGCTCATCACCGGTCATCGAGTATGCATAGACTTTAGGAAACTAAATGATGCGACTCGTAAGGACCACTTTCCTCTTCCCTTCATCGATCAAATGCTCGAGAGACTGAGCGGGCATGCTTTCTATTGTTTTCTTGACGGGTATTCGGGATACTATCAAATCCACATCTCGCCCGAAGATCGTGAGAAAACAACATTTACATGCCCATATGGGACATTTGCGTATAATCGAATGCCATTTGGATTGTGTAACGCTCCCGCGACATTTCAACGATGTATGATGTCATTATTTGCGGATATGGTGGAAGATTTCTTGGAAATCTTTATGGATGATTTCTCCGTATTTGGAGACGATTTCGATTCATGTCTCACACATCTAGCACGAGTGTTGAAGAGATGTGAGGAGACGAATCTTGTGCTTAACTGGGAGAAGTGTCATTTGATGGTTACGGAAGTATATAGTACTAGGCCACCGCATATCAAAGAGCGGAATAGAGGTGGACAGAGCCAAAGTTGAGGTGATCGAGAAATTACCTCCACCTACCAATCTTAAAACTTTGCGAGGTTTTTTAGGCCACGCCGGATTTTATCGTAGGTTTATTAAGGACTTTTCCTTAATCTCTAGACCTCTTACCGAATTATTGGCCAAGGATGTGCCATTTGTGTTTTCTAATGAGTGCATAAAAGCTTTCAACGAAATAAAAAGTAGGCTGATTACTGCACCCGTTCTGGTCGCACCGGATTGGGATCTTCCGTTTGAACTGATGTGTGATGCAAGTGATACTGCTGTTGGCGCCGCTTTGGGTCAAAGAAAAGATAAGATCTTTAGGCCTATTTATTATGCAAGCCGGACTTTGAATGCTGCCCAAAGAAATTACGCCACAACGGAGAAGGAGCTTTTGGCCGTTATCTTTGCTTTTGACAAGTTTAGATCTTACTTAGTGGGATCTAAAGTCACTGTGTGGACTGACCATGCGGCTCTTAAGTATCTCCTAGCAAAACAAGATTCAAAGCCTAGATTGTTGAGATGGATTCTACTGCTGCAAGAATTTGACGTAGAAATCCGAGATAAGAAAGGAAGTGAGAATGTGGTGGCCGATCATCTGTCGCGCTTACAATTAGAGGATGGTGAGGAATTACCTGAGATAGGAGAATCTTTTCCTGATGAACAACTTTTCTCCATCACCACCATCGGGGGACATGATGATTGTGTTGCGGTTTCTTCGCGAATAGAGGTTGTGAAGGAGAAGAAACAACCATGGTTTAGTTTGTTTGTTAATTATCTATCCGCAAAGTACCTACCACCAAATCTCACTGTCCAAGAAAGGAAAAAATTCTTTAAAGATCTTAGACACTATTATTGGGATGAGCCTTATCTGTTTAAGCTAGGATCTAATAATGTTTTTCGAAGGTGTGTGCCCGAGGAAGAGTATAATGATATCCTGAAGCATTGTCATTCTTATGAAGTTGGAGGGCACTACGGGGGAGAAACAATTGCGGCCAAGGTCCTCCAATACGGTTTTTATTGGCCGACATTGTTTAAGGATGCACACCAATATGCACGAGCATGTCATGCTTGTCAAATGACAGGAAATATTTCACGGAGGAATGAGATGCCACTTAAGAGCATCTTAGAAGTAGAACTCTTTGACGTTTGGGGAATAGATTTCGTTGGACCCTTCACTTCATCACTATCTAACCGATACATCTTAGTTGCTGGTTGATTATGTATCCAAATGGGTTGAGGCCATTGCTTCCCCTACTAACGATGCTAAGGTTGTAGTTAGATTCTTGAAAAAGAATATTTTTACAAGGTTTGGGACGCCTAGTGGCGATTATAAGCGACAATGGTAGTCATTTTTGCAATAAACCTTTTGAAAGGCGATGATTAAGTATGGGGTTCGACATAAGCTAGCAACCGCATATCACCCCCGTACTACTAGTGGGCAAGTAGAAGTCACAAATCGAGAGATAAAGCGTATCCCGGAGAAAACTCGTCAATACGACTAGGAAAGATTGGTCGTTACGTTTAGACGACGCTTTATGGGCTTATAGGACTGCATATAAAACCTCGATTGGAATGTCCCCGTATAGGATTGCTTTTGGAAAGGCATGTCATCTTCCTGTGGAACTTGAGCACCGGGCCATGTGGGCAACAAGGATGCTAAATTTTGATGAGACGTTGGCCGGTGAGAAGAGGATGTTAGAATTAACTCGCCCGGAGGAGTTTCGTTTAGAGGCATACGAGAATGCCAAGATTTTCAAGGAGCGCACGAAGAAGTTCCATGACAAAAAGATTCTCGGAGAGGACCTTTCAAAAGGGTGATCTGGTTCTCTTGTACAATTCGCGCTTAAGACTCTTCCCGGGCAAGTTAAAATCAAGATGGTATGGCCCATTTCGAGTACAACAAGTCTTTCCTTCCGGAGCGGTGGAGCTATTCAATTTCAAAGACGAGTCCGGTTTTGTGGTCAATGGACATCGTGTGAAGCATTATCAAGGGCTTCCGCCTGGTGCTGAGGAGGAGGTTTTGTACCTCGAAGACCCTATCTATGAATAAACCATCTTGAACTGAGTCGAGCTAGCGACTATAAATTTAGAACTATTTCCTTATAACTATCTTTTTCGTTTTTATTTTTAATAAAGTAGCATGCGCCTATCACGGTTTTTTTCATCTCGCCATGTTCCGAGTCTAAGTTCGGAATAAACGAGGTTTTTTCCTTGATAGCCGTCATGTGAGTTTTTATTTAGGTTTAAATCCCTTTTGGTATTGTCCATGGCAGTATAAAGTAAAGTGGCTTAAACTGTTTTTAGATATTTATATCTAATTACTGCCACATTATTTTATAACTTCCATAGACATGGTATTTGACGATTTCGTGGAGCTTGTTTGCTTATACATGATGTGTCTGTCTCTCCACGACGTGCTGATGTTTACTCCGATATTGTTCCTTTACTTGGGAGCCGTTTCCAGAGCTAAGTCTTTTTTCTTAAACTCTCATTTATTTTTGTCATTGAGGACAATGCCATGTTTAAGTGGGGGCAAGGGACTTAGCTATATGTTGAAAAAGTAAAGAGGAACGGAATATTGAGGCAGTATTGAGCCAAATTTAAAAAAAAAATTCATGGATAAATGCCAAGTTGTTTAACTCGTACCCTTAAACTTGTGAAGTTCTTATACTTAGAATTGATAGGAAAGAAACCAAGTTGCGTGAGTACGTGGTCATATTATACTTTTGCGATAAATTGTTAGTAAACTTAAGGATATTCATGCCAACAATTGCAAGTAGTTAGGTATTGTTCAATTACTCAACATGTGAATCGCTTAGTACCGCATGAATTATAAAAAGAGGTATGTGTACATTGCATAGATGATTGGTTATGCTTACCTAGTGTCGTTATTTATCGACTGATGTATTCTGATCTTCTAGCCATCAAAGCGGAGTAATAAGCTTGAGACGTACCTGTGTTTTGACAATGCGTTAAAACACTGGGCTTGTAGTAACATTACCAAAGTAGCCCCGCGCTTGTGGTAATATTCGATACTATGCATGATCTAAGATAGGGGGGATAATCGAAAAAAAAAAGTTTTCTTCCTTGAGATTGGTAGTATCTGAAAAATATGAAGAATTGAAAAAGTTCAAGTTTTTAGAGGCTTTGAGTAGTACTCGGTCTCCAAGTCCAAAATCCCTATAGATACGCTCTTGCTTATTGTTCTAGTGCTTTAACCATTGCGAGGCAAAAGAAGTATGAATGCTGATGTTGGTGAATTTTGATATGAAGTCTGCATAAACTCTAATCTTGCTACATTTATATAAAACCAATGCACATGCACACAATCACTTCGATTCATAGCGAGTAGTGAATAATGCTTATCTTATGAGCATGACTGGTATGAGTTGACTCGAGTTTCTTGTGTAAGTATGAGTTGACCAAGGAAAATGTTGTCTTGGGGAATGACTTATTGATGCTTTGTTCGGGACGAAGCAAAGTTTAAGTGTGGGGCATTTTGATGACGGTTAAAATATACCTATTTATGTCATCAATTCTAACCTTAAATCGGAGTTAATTATATATATTTCATATTGAATCACTTGTTTATATTTATTATTTAATGTTAAGTGATTATTAATATGATTTTTGGTATTTAGTCGTTTTTATTATTAAAGACCAATTTATTGTGCGATAAATGCTGATTTTGTAGATCATGATAAATCGGGAGGATAAATGTCATTCAATCGTGAATCTCAAGATAATAAGGAAGAAAATCGGAGCATTAATCAAGGGATAAGTTAGAGAAATCAGATCAACACGGAAGAATGCAGTGGGGAGCAAGTTAGACGAGAAACGCATTTAACATGTGCAAAAAAGAGGCTCGGTCGACCGAGCCACTTCATTCGGTCGACCGAGGGTTGATATTCGGTCACCCGAAGCTCATCCAAGAAAAACGCGTGTATATCTTCTAGATCCTTCCTAGGTCGGCTATAGCCTCTATATAAGCAGCAGCTACGAAATTGAGACCACAACCACCAACAACCCATAAGATACAATATATACAATACCTTGAGTTTATTAAGTTTTAGTTTTTTTTATGTTCGTTCATTGTGGAGTCGTCGGATTCTCCGGTTAGGGAGCGCATTAAAGAGTGGGAGTCATTCTCATCTTCGAGGGTATGACTTTTCAATTATGCAATCTTTATTCGTAGATCTGATTTATTTTATTATGGAGTAGTTTTCTTGTATTGATTCCGCGATGTAGACTAATTACGAACCCATGTGTTTAGGTTAGAAACGTTAAGAAGTAATCATAATTTGTACCGACGCAGATCCTTTCCCGGTCAGCCGAGACATGTCACTCGGTCAACCGAGACATGTCATTCGGTCGACCGAGGGTGGTGAAGTTTAGGGCAGAATTATGACCGGCTTCGACTACGTCAGATTCTCTGATTTGGAATTAAAACGAGTAATTAAACCTGATCAACTTAATTATTTGTCATCATAATTTAACAAGAAACCTAAAAAGTGATTGTTACTTAGGATCTAGATTGAATCGGCATCTAAGAAGTACGCCTTACCCTAGGAATGTTGCTTAGATGAGGTTACGGTTTATACCGGCATCCCTAGTTTCGTAATTGTGTCAGAAGTTATATGAGATGGAGGCATTAAAAGGCGAAGTCACGTAATGGAGGCACAATGATTTAGATGGCCTAATCGGAGCTAAATCTACCTTAGGGGATGACTCCCGTAGTCATAATAATTAATCTTTAACGTTTGTTTTGTCTCGTTGTCAATCTAGTTCACATAGGGTAGTTATTAGCTACTAGCGTAATCAATATTATTAATATTCTTTGTTTAGATAATATCAACAATATTGTCCTTGTTTTAGTAGTTTTTAGTTTGTCTTTGTGGTATTCTGTGTCTTGAGGTTGTCACTATCTTATTTACTACGTTTAGTTGGTCGTAGACCGCCCTTTCAATTTAGTTCTAGTAGAATAAAGTTGTGTTTTGTTTGTGCCGAGTCTCTCGTGGGATCGACCTCGACTATCGACTACTCGACTCTATCTAGCTATACTACGATTGAACCTAGTTCTCTTGCTAGTGTGTTAGTTAGGTATCGAGTATTTTATTACTTGACTTGATTGTTCGATGCGGTGAAATCAAATCTTAAGGCTTTTTCAATTTCTTCCGAGGTGCCTGGCTCTAATAAGATGATCCCGGCCCCGCAACCTTTATGGCTAGCGTCGCCGTGGACGTAAAGCTGCCAACAGTGACTTGGCCTTTAGGGGTCGTCCGATGTGGTTGCTATAACTTCATCGCTAGATTCCGCCTTAGATTTTCCTGGTTCTTCCCTAAAGCTCGTTTCGGCAAGGAAGTCGGGCAAGGCCTGGGCTTTAATAGCTTTTCGTGGCTCATATCGGATGTCAAATTCGGTGAGCTCGATAGCCCAGCGCAGTAGTCGGCCAGATAAATCCGGCTTGTGGAGGACCTGGCGTAGGGGCGCGTCTGATAGTATGCGACGAAAAGTAAGCCCTTAATTTTTGGGCAGCTAGGCCAATTTTTCAATATTAAAATAGCGACTCTCTACTGGACTGAGAGCCTTAGAGGCATAATAGACGGGCTTTTGAAGGGTGCCCTTTTCTTTGATAAGTGCCGCGACGACATCCCGATCTGAGGCCGCTAAATATAAAAGCAAAACATCTGCAGTTACTGGACTGGTCAGCAATGGCGGGCTTGAAAGATAAGCTTTGAGCTCTTTGAAGGCCTGTGAGCATTCCTCCATCCACACAAAGGTTTTGCTCCCTTTGAGGATTTCGAAGAAAGGTAGGCTCTTTTCCGCAGATTTTGAGATGAACCTTCCCAGAGCTATTATCCTTCCATTCAGCCTCTGTACCTCTTTGATCGTCGTTGGCTCGCTCATGTTGATAAGAGCCTCTATCTTTTCAGGTTTGCCTCGATCCCCCTTTGGCTTACCATGAAGCCCAAAAACTTTCCGGCCTGAACCCCGAAAGTTCATTTGGCGGGGTTTAGCTTCATCGAGTGCTTTCTCACATTCATAAAGGTTTCACGGATGTCCACCAGGTGGTCCTGGCGACTTGATTGTATGACCATATCATCAATGCAGGCCTCCATGTTTTTGCCTATTTGCGAGCTAAAAACTCTGTTCACCATCCTTTGATATGTTGAGCCCGCGTTCTTAGACCAAATGGCATCATCTCATAGTAATAGAGTCCGCCGGCGGCCCTGAAGGTGGTCAACTCCTTATCATCGTCCGCCATCTTGACCTGATGATAGCCCGAATAGGCATCCAAAAAACTCAGCATCTCGAAACCCACGATCCCATCCACCATTTTATCAATTCGCGGCAGCGCATAGAGGCCCTTTGGACAGGCTTTGTTCAAATCGGTGAAGTCGACACACATCCGCCACTTTCCGTTGTGTTTTTGCACCATCACAACGTTAGCTAGCCAAGTTGGGTATTGAAGCTCCTTGATTATTCCAGCTGTCAGAAGCTTTTCGACCTCACCTTTTATAGAGACTTCCTTTTCTGTAGAGAATTGGCGCGCTCTTTGTTGGATCGGCCTGAAGTTTAGGTCGACGCTTAAATAATGTAGCGTGACCTCCGGCTCCACACCCCTCATGTTTGTTACCTCTTAGGCGAAGGCGTCCATGTTTTCTTTCAAGAGCTCAATCCGCTCCTCTTTTTCCTTTTCGGTTGTCTGCGACCCGATCTTCACTTTTTGGTTGGGGTATTTGTCA
This sequence comes from Gentiana straminea, assembly GCA_036785695.1. NCBI lineage: Eukaryota > Viridiplantae > Streptophyta > Magnoliopsida > Gentianales > Gentianaceae > Gentiana > Gentiana straminea. The sequence continues at coordinate 2,566,675 of JAVUPR010000461.1, read as the reverse complement.
TTTATGATGACCTCGACTAATTCGTCCTCAGCTGTAAAGTCAGGTTGATCCCGTTGTAGTGTTTCAACCTCCACAACTTTATCTGCGGTCTCCTTTACCATGGCGATCATACTGAACCCGTCAACTCTTGGTCATTTGGAATCGACCATATTCTTGGTCATATATTCTAGAAAAATTCCGGGCCGGCTGACGGCGACCCCGATTTCATCTCCCACATGGAACTTGACCCTTTGGTGTGGGACAGATACCACCATTTGGAATTTCTTCATGGCCGGAATCCCCAAAATCATGTTATAGTAAGAGGGGAGGTGAATGACCAAGAAAGTGATTACCTCAGTTCGGCTGGGCTCATAGTCGCCCAAAGTGATGTTGAGGTCAATTGTGCCTTTGACCCGCACTGTATCATTGGTGAAGCCCTCTAACACTCCGAGGTAGGGCTTCAGTTTGGCCTCTCCGAACCCAATTTTCTTTAGGCAATCAAAATAGATGACGTCGCGGCTTGCTTTGGTGTGGACCATCACCCTGTTGACGCCATGCTGATCATTTACTCCAACCTTAAGAATGATGGGTATCTCAATAGGACCCTCTACCGTTGAGAGTTCACTTTTTTGTGAACATAATTCCTTTTTCAGTTTCTCCCAACACTATCTGTTTTTCGAAACCGCGCGTGTTGATGAAGTGTATCTGTGATTTTAGTTGACTGTTGCCGGGGAGATTCCCATGAATTACCTGGACTTCCTTTTGATAAACGCGAGGTTGTCGCCCTTTGTTGACGCTGGTACTTCCATCACACTTATACTTAGCCGCGGGTCCCTCACTGATCAGCCTCTCTATTTCCCTCCTCAAGGTGAAACATTCATCAGTAATATGCCCGTGATCTTTATGGTAGTCGCAGTACTTTGATTTATGATATACCCGGATCGGAATGGGGCCCTGTTCATCCATATTGGGCCTACACTCTTGGCCCATCAACATAGGTAAATGGGCTTCCATCTCCTCTGGCCGCTGCCACAGCCATCTCTTACCCGCTAGCTACAAGCCGGGCTCTGTCCGCCAAACAGTAAGCCAGATCTTGCTCGCCTATCCTATGTCGGGCCCACCTTCTCCATGAGATTTCCACCCATATAGTCAAGCTGATTTCAGGACAAGGCACAAACGAGTCCACTGTTCGCCGTAATCACCACTGGTCGCAACCCGCTGGTCGCCATATTTACCGATCCAAATTGGACAAAGCAGTACTGGCCACTTTTAACAACGGTAGGCCGGGACACTTGTATTGCATGCATACTTTCCTTAGCTATGTACTCTAGTTGTCTTGTCGATGAACAAGTGAACCGACTTACTTTTTAGCCTATAAATATGGGATCACAATGTAATAGAAAGCCAATCTCTAATCTCAAGCTCTAAGTTATAAATCTAATACAAGCAGAAACTCTGCCAATTTGTCGACTGATTAACTTGTTCTTCATAAACACTTAAACCGCCACCACTGTTCTTTATCACCACCGTACCCCCACCGCAGAAATCACGCATCACAGCCTTGTATCCACAAGATAAACACTGTTACCGCAAATCTGGTGTTCAGCGCTACATCAGTTGGCTCCGTTACCGGGAACCCTCATCATCATTCAGCTTTAGGAGGTCACTTGAACCACCCACAAGAACGATTTCGGGGTGTCTCAGAAGAGATCACCAACTTCATCGCATACTCATGCTTGAGTCCATCTTTTAATACCCAGGTTGGTTTGTATACCCCTTTTTTCGGTTCTAGATCTTCAAGTAAAGAAAGTTTGGTTATTTTAGCTACAAGCTGCCTGGAGAACACAAACAACTTTCATATCACCCGAAAAATACCCACAAAAATCATAAAGTCATGGCTGGCGGGAAAAACTTGAACCCAGCAACACCGACTAAACCAATCAATCAACGCCCGACACGTGGAGCGAGCACGCTGCGTGGAGAGGCTAGCCGAAGGGTTGTGTCAGATGGGGCTGATATCAACCCCGCCCTCACAACCGACATGCGAGCATATATCCGGGAAAGAACTAGAGCTCGCGAGATACATAAGGAAGCTATCAGGAAAAATAAAGGGAAAGGGATCGCTGGGACATCTAACCCAAATAACGAGCAAGAAGCTGTCTCAGCAGGGGGAGCGCCCCCACAGCAAGATTCATTTAAGATAGCTCTACAAGCGCACATGGAATATGTAGAGGAAATACGGATTGGAAATGCACTATTAATTGCTGAAGGACTGCCACCCCAGCCTATCCGTAAATTCACCCCTCCGCGACCCGCACAAACAGAGCTACAACCCACCTTCATTCCTCAGAAAACAGCTCGACCCCAGCAATTAGAAATGGAAGAAAGCAGCCATGCGACTGTTAAGGGTCAATTTGTAGTGTTTTATAAGGATATATTTTATATCAATATTCCCCATATATGGATGTTTTTCGTAGAATTCGAGCTTATAATCGATTAATTGAGCAAATGACGTTTTGAATAGTTAAAATGCAAAATCGAGTAAATATCGTGGTTTTATTATCTATTTTGTATGGTTTTACGTTTTGCTCGGTTTTGTCATCTTTTAGGTGCACAAATGTGGAATGGAAGAGGTCTAAATGATGTTTGATTGAAGATTAAAAAGGAAAGAAAGAGATACAAGAGGATGAAGATGAAATAAAGCTTGGGAAAATCCCGAAAACGACTCGTAATACGACGGGCTAATCAAAAAGGCGTTTTCTGAAGAAGAGTCCTTAATGAAAGTTGTAGAGTTTTCCGAGAGCTTTTTTATGACATTCCGATCATAATTTTTGGAGGTCTACAACTCAAGATATGAATTTTAAAAGTTTGAGTTCAGTTCAAGAAGCAAACCAGCGTTCAATAATCAAACTAGCGTTCGGAGAGGAAATTCGAGTACAGAGTCTTCAGACGGCAACCTAAACTAGCGTTCAATGTGGCATCCAAGCTCTAAACTAGCGTCCATCAAAAGGGGACGGACGTCCGTCCGTTTTGGTAGCAGCCGACTTAAGAGACCATGCATAGCCGACATAATGCAAACCCTAATTAAATAAGGATTATTCCAGCCGCATATTCCTAATTATATTGCAGCCGACATACTACTCTTATATATGCATGCAACCCTAAATAATAATCCATAATATTATTTTACATACAACCGCAAATACAGAGAGAAAGAGCAGCAGCTTTTCTGGGCAGCTTCAAGGCCGGTCACCCGAGCCTTGTGCTCGGGTGATCCGGGGTTAGATTAGGATTTCTTTTTCTTTCGTTTGTCGATTCGTGGAGTCAATCATTGTACCAAACTATGTGAGTTTAATCTCTTTTTAATTTATTCAATCTCTAGTTTACTTTCATGATCTCAATTTATTTTGTATCTTTTTATGCGATTATGATGCTATTGTGTGAACGTATATCGAGAGATTGTTTACTAATTGATATGTTTACAACATACGGAAGTTGCGTAAACTAGATCACCATAGAAAGATAGGATTTTTAATCATTAATGATGACAAGTTAATCGATTAATTATCTAGGTTGTTAGATTCTAAAATACGGAAGTTAACTTGAATCTACACATTCGTTTTGTATGGAATATTGGTCTTAACATTCGGAAGAGGAGAGATCGATAATTGAATTCACTAAGGAATTAGGGATTCATAGCTTGAGAAATAGATTCACTAAGGAATTAGGGATTTGTATCTCGTGTAAAGGTGAAACCACAATTTGAATTGAAATCATGAGATGAAATAGGATTGAAATCACTTGGTTTGTGCACTGTTTGATCCCATGTATATTTAGTTTAGTTTAGGTTGTGTTATTTTATTTCGTAGGTTAGATTTATTTTAATTGCTCTTTCGTTTATTTTATTTGTTCTTTCGTTTACTCGTTTTTCCTAAGTAACAATTGAAAGGAATTAGTGAAATTAGATTCAACATCCCAATTCCCTGTGGATCGACCCCTTACTCACTTCGCTCTACTATCAATTACCCGGTATTCGGCCGGTTATGAGTTAGTTTTTCATGGTAGTTAGGGTTTATAAATTTTCTTTTGTTTAATGATGCAAAATCCCTCCAACAAAAGTGGCGCCGTTGCCGGGGAATAGGTGTCATGTTGAATCTAGTTAAGTTAGTTCTCGATTTTGTTACGTTTCGTTTTTCGTTTTCAATAAAAGTAGCGTTTAATAGATTGAGAGTTTTTATTTTGCCGTGTTTCGATGACCGTAGGGTTAAGAATGTGCAAAAGTTTTTTACTCAATCTGTTTTACGTGAAGTTTGTGTTTAGTTGTTACCTAGTCTAACCCATGTGCTAAAATTTATCTGTAGCTGTTGTCTGTGCTCTATGTTGTGTTTATAAGATTTAGGGTTTCTGTGTCTCTCCTGCATTGTCTGTGCAAATTCGTTGTATGGACGAGCGTTCAGGTAAGTGAACGCCCGTCCAGTCCCTAACATGCAGGTAAACGAGCGTCTGGTTTGTTGGACGCTCGTCCGTTCCAAAACGTATCAGCTCTGTTCTGTTTTCAAGAACCAGACGGACGTCCATATATCTAAACGCCCGTCCGGCCTGCATAAGTTTTGACCGCCCGTTTGAATTAGTGAACGCCAGTCCAGGTTCCAAATTTTTTATTTATTTGATTTTTAATGCTTTATTTAACGTGGTTACTTTAATACGAGCTTCTGTGGCTAATTTCTTTTACGTAGATGTTCTGAACTTGCATATTTATATCTTTCCATCTATGCATGTTGAATAATTGATTTTTTTTATTTACATGATTCATCCATGCATGTTATAGTTACTGTCGGTTCTCGTATGCTATAACTGGTCTTATTGTTAATTAGTAGCTAATGTCGGTTTTCGTATGCTACATACCGTTATGATGAATCGTGTGAGCTTTGAGACTTATGTGCTTCCTTGTTATTTTTGTAACTCATATGGGTAGCTACTGTCGGTTTTCGTAATGCTACGTCTTTGGCCGTATGAGTTATATCTGTTTAGTATAGCTAACTGTTGGTTTCCATAATGCTATCACCTTCAATGAGTCTTAAAGCGCGTCTACACTGCATGTAATGAACAGTACTGTCGTTTATCGTAACCTGTCATTATTTGGTAGATGTTTATTATATACATGTCATGCTGCAAATGAGTGGGCTAGTTTTCTTTCTTTTATTTTCTTTTATTTTTGCATATCATTTAGATGCATATCATTTAGTTGCATGTCATGTAGTTGCATTGTTTTTCTATTTTTCTTTTTATTTTTCTTGAGCGTAGTTAACTGTCGGTTTCCGTAATACTACCTCGTTTTCTTTATTTTTAGTTTCTGCATAGGCCGTAGTCACTGTAGGGTTGTCCTCCAAACTCGCTCGGCTGAGCCTCGTCGAATTTATTTTTTTATTTATTTTATTTTTAGGATTGCATATCATGTAGGCTGCATTGTAGTATATTTTCATATAGTTGCACCTAGCCTACGACTTTGTAGTATTTCATGTATAGTATTCAATCTTTAGTTGAGCTTAAGTTGAAAAATCTCTATGATCCTTTTCTTCATGTGCTTTATATATGTAATCTTTTCTTTTTCCCCGAAGACTCTTTTTGCACTAATCAAGTCTGCAGGATACTTTCTATAGCTATTGTGCACTTTAACGATGAATTCAGTTGTCCCGTGATGCTCCACAGTCTACTGAGCTATGCAAGCAATCCTGGTTCTTGTTGGTTCCTCCAGAATTGCCAGCATCCAATCGCCTAAGTTCTCTAATTTATTATTTCTGCACAACTTGAGGACAAGTTGCAATCTAAGTGTGGGGGAGAGGATGGTTTATATGTATCTATGAGTCGTTTGCTCAATTTCTGTTATATTTCTATGAAAAGTGCTAAATTTTTAAAATTTTTGTTTTGTCCCGAGTGAGCATTGCATGTCTTTATTCGAGATTTTATATCATTGGTGCATTATTTTGCATATTTAGTAATTTTAGTTGTTTCACCCGACACTCTTTTTCACATGCCATAGTAAATGATGAGCTAAATGTTGAAAGCCTACCCCATTTTAGTTGGAGATTTTTGATGATTATAGCATGTTTCTTTGCTTATGTACAATTCTTGAAAAGTTTAGTAGTTTGTATTCTAGGATTAAAGTATGACATACTGTGAATATCTGTAAGTTTGAATGTGATAAGTGAAACGTGATTAAGTCTTTGCAATAGTAATAAAGTGTTTACATGAGGTGTTATGCTCGGTGGTCCGTGCTACTAGAAAATAATCTTTTCCACGCCCACCGAAAATCTCTAAGTAAACATAATTGTAATTGTGTGTGTCGGAAGTCGGTTTATGATTTGGGTGAGGTAGGGTGTACCACGTATGTCCTATTCCACTATGATGACCAAAAACTCACGACAGCTTAGAAAAAGCCGCCTTATGATTGGAGTAAGGTAGGGGATTATCTTGAAATGTCCTATTCTCGCTATGAGGGCAAAAGCTTATTCGATGTGTGTTAGAAAAGTGTGAAAGAAGTGAAAATATTGAAATATATTATTATGAATAAGTAAGGACTTAGTTATCGTTAATCTTATACCCGGTATAAACCGAAGGATATGTTGTAGGGATTATACTTCGAGTCCGTCGAAATGTTTTAGATATTCTCTACTATTTCTTTTTGGGATATGTATGTTTTGTAAAGTGCCTGTTATAATTTTTGAATATTTCTAACTTAGATGGGAAACCGGGCTAGTTTTGGTTTGAATAACTTTCAAATTGTGGACCTTAGTGGAAGTTTATTATGGCTATGCACACACTACACGGGTGAACTTCTAAGTTATTGAATATACTTCATATTTGTATGGATGTTTATTTGTCTCGAGCTTGACTTTGTTTTGTTTTGCTCGGGACGAGCAAAAGATAAGTGTGGGGGAGTTGTTAAGGGTCAATTTGTAGTGTTTTATAAGGATATATTTTATATCAATATTCCCCATATATGGATGTTTTTCGTAGAATTCGAGCTTATAATCGATTAATTGAGCAAATGACGTTTTGAATAGTTAAAATGCAAAATCGAGTAAATATCGTGGTTTTATTATCTATTTTGTATGGTTTTACGTTTTGCTCGGTTTTGTCATCTTTTAGGTGCACAAATGTGGAATGGAAGAGGTCTAAATGATGTTTGATTGAAGATTAAAAAGGAAAGAAAGAGATACAAGAGGATGAAGATGAAATAAAGCTTGGGAAAATCCCGAAAACGACTCGTAATACGACGGGCTAATCAAAAAGGCGTTTTCTGAAGAAAAGTCCTTAATGAAAGTTGTAGAGTTTTCCGAGAGATTTTTTATGACATTCGGATCATAATTTTTGGAGGTCTACAACTCAAGATATGAATTTTAAAAGTTTGAGTTCAGTTCAAGAAGCAAACCAGCGTTCAACAATCAAACTAGCGTTCGGAGAGGAAATTCGAGTACAGAGTCTTCAGACGGCAACCTAAACTAGCGTTCAATGTGGCGTCCAAGCTCTAAACTAGCGTCCATCAAAAGGGGACGGACGTCCGTCCGTTTTGGTAGCAAATTTCCGACTTAAGAGACCATGCATAGCCGACATAATGCAAACCCTAATTAAATAAGGATTATTCCAAACCGCATATTCCTAATTATATTGCAGCCGACATACTACTCTTATATATGCATGCAACCCTAAATAATAATCCATAATATTATTTTACATACAACCGCAAATACAGAGAGAAAGAGCAGCAGCTTTTCTGGGCAGCTTCAAGGCCGGTCACCCGAGCCTTGTGCTCGGGTGATCCGGGGTTAGATTAGGATTTCTTTCGTTTGTCGATTCGTGGAGTCAATCATTGTACCAAACTATGTGAGTTTAATCTCTTTTTAATTTATTCAATCTCTAGTTTACTTTCATGATCTCAATTTATTTTGTATCTTTTTATGCGATTATGATGCTATTGTGTGAACGTATATCGAGAGATTGTTTACTAATTGATATGTTTACAACATACGGAAGTTGCGTAAACTAGATCACCATAGAAAGATAGGATTTTTAATCATTAATGATGACAAGTTAATCGATTAATTATCTAGGTTGTTAGATTCTAAAATACGGAAGTTAACTTGAATCTACACCTTCGTTTTGTATGGAATATTGGTCTTAACATTCGGAAGAGGAGAGATCGATAATTGAATTCACTAAGGAATTAGGGATTCATAGCTTGAGAAATAGATTCACTAAGGAATTAGGGATTTGTATCTCGTGTAAAGGTGAAACCACAATTTGAATTGAAATCATGAGATGAAATAGGATTGAAATCACTTGGTTTGTGCACTGTTTGATCCCATGTATCTTTAGTTTAGTTTAGGTTGTGTTATTTTATTTCGTAGGTTAGATTTATTTTAATTGCTCTTTCGTTTATTTTATTTGTTCTTTCGTTTACTCGTTTTTCCTAAGTAACAATTGAAAGGAATTAGTGAAATTAGATTCAACATCCCAATTCCCTGTGGATCGACCCCTTACTCACTTCGCTCTACTATCAATTACCCGGTATTCGGCCGGTTAGGAGTTAGTTTTGCATGGTAGTTAGGGTTTATAAATTTTCTTTTGTTTAATGATGCAAAATCCCTCCAACAGCGACCTCACATCCAAAGGGAGATAGGAGATCAGCACTAGGTCGGCTGGGGCCCGTGGTCGACGACCGCGGTGCAGCCCCAGGGCGGTCAAGGAATCCTCGACAAGTCCGCACTCGCACAGAGGGACATGGGGACTCACAAGATCAGGGAGGGCACATAGCATTCCCGCCTACTCCCCCAAATCAGGTAGAAATGGGCATCATGAAAAAGCAGATAGAGGAGCTACAAAAGAGTACAAAGGGTGTTAAAACGGTTCCGACATGGGGAACAAGTGTGCTTCATCCCAGCATACTGAAAGCGGCTCCGAGAGGAGGAACTCACTACCCCAATTTTATAAACTACCATGGAGCAACAGATCCTCTGGATTGGCTATCCGCCTTTCAAAGCAGAATCAGCTTATGCACCTCTAGCGACGAGGCTTGGTGTATAGCTTTTGTAGGGTCGATGCAAGATCGGGCAGCATCATGGATCCGCAGTCTTCCTCCTGGTTCGATCTTATCATGGGATGATCTGATCAACAAGTTTATAACAGAGTTCAAATCAGTAGAAGGACCTAAAAAGACTCATATTGACCTGCATGAGGTCCGACAAGGCGACAATGAAGGTACTCGCAGCTATTACGAACGGTTTCACAAAGTGCATGAGCTCACAAGGGGTTTAGCGGACAACGTCGTCATGAGCAGCTTTGAAACAGGTTTGAAGCCGGGGTATTTGAAATCTTATTTTGCTTTATCCCCACCTGCGAACCTGCAAGAAATGTTAAGCTCAACTAGAAAGTACATCGCCACTGCGGGAAACGAAGGAGTGTCTTCATCTAATAAAGGCAAACAGAGGACTGAGCGTAGTCCGCCTAGAGATACCCGTAGAAACCCAGATCGGGAAATCAAGAAACCCGAAAGATTTAAGGAGGAGCATTTCACGCCGCTCAGAATTTCCTATACTCAGATGTTGAATGAAATAAGAGATGAAATACCTGAGCCCTACCCGATGGTTCCTGACACACGTCGTGATGCATTCAAATATTGCGGTTATCACAGAGATAAGGGGCATACGACTGACGAATGTATTCAGTTTAAGCGGGCAATAGAAAAGTTACTCGCTCGCGGTCATCATGATCACCTCAAACTAGATACTGGTGGTCCGGAAAGGAGGAATCAGCAAGCTCGCCAGTTTGACAGGAACATCAGAATGATAACTGAGCCTCCTCCCAGCAACAATCAGATCAAGAATCGCATTGGTTCCATTAATAAACATGTGGAGAAGCCCGTTGTTTTGCGAGGGAACGAACAACCCCTTGCCTTTACTCGAAGTGAGTTAGTAACTTCGATCAATACAGAAGACATGTGTTTATGCATTTCGGTGGTCATCAATCGGGCCTGTGTCAATAGAGTGATGGTCGACACAGGGGCTTGCCGCGACATCTTATATTACAACTGCTTCAAAGAATTGGGGTTTAGCGACTCCAATTTAAGGCCGCACAATGGCACCCTTGAGGGATTCACAAATCACAAAATACAGGTCAAGGGGGCCATCGACTTAGATGTACAGATGGGAGATTATGCGCCATTTCGTACAGAAAAAATAATGTTTCTGGTTGTTGATATTCAGTCCAATTATAACATGATAATTGGGACACCTGCCTTGAAACAATTTCAGATGGTAACTTCTATTCCACATCAGCGGGCAAAGTTTTATGTTGGGGACAGGATCGGAACGTCGATCAGTGAGCCTGCGGCTGTCCTAACATATATACATGAAATGAGAACGGGGAATAAGAGAGCACGAATCGAGCAGCCACCAAACATGGAAAACATTGACATGATCAGGGTTGTTGTCGATCCTGAGCCAGTTAAAGTGGAGTGTGAAACATTGCAAGTTAGGGATGAACCTGATTTCACAGCAGAGGATGAGTTACTCGAGGTAGTCATCAACGATGAATATCCCGAGCAAAAGGTCAAGATAGGAGCTCGGCTGAGTCCTGTGGAAAGGGAGAAATTGATACAATTGCTCAAAGAAAATATGAGCGCATTTGCCTGGGTAGTCACAGATATGCAAGGAGTCGAAGCAGACGTCGCCATACATCATCTCAACGTCGACTCTACTTTCAAGCCAATTGTTAGGAACATTCTATTATGTTTTGATGATGGCCATACTAGCTGTTATAGCAAGCCTGAAATAAGTTAGAATTCTCTCGTATAAGTCTTTACTTAGAGTCGACAAGTTGTATAAGTTAAGTCGACAAGTATTGTACTAGTTGGTAGGACGGCAAAGCAAGAACAGATATTCAGCATAGTGAAGCCAGCCAAGCACCAAGAGAGAAGTATGAAGACATTATGGTCGACTTATAACCAAGGAAGTCTGTGATGACCTTGGATAAGTCTAAGTTATGTTTTAAGTGATGAAACTCAATGTTCAAATATGGTGTACACCGGTCTCACCCAAATCAAGGATCAAGTGAAGTACAAAGACTCTCCAAAAACTAGAACAAAGAAGGAAACGAGTGAATCGGTGAGTAAACCGACTTTCGGCAAAGAGAAAACAAAACAAAGAAAAGAAAGAACTAACGGCTAAGTCGAAGGCTCACTCGACCGTTCTAAAAACGGCGAAGAGACATTTACAAGATCGATTTGATATACGATGAAGATTCGAAGATCATGCATTAAATGCACAAATCATTAAAGGATCAATCAAGGACGGATTTTCTGCTATACGTTTGAAGAAAGAATCCGATCACTGAAATCAAGGAGAATACAATTAAGGGGGAATCAAGAATAAAATCAAGGGTTATTCCCTCATTAATATAGCCAACGGACGGAATTTCAAAAACCAAGGTTATTCAAGGCTATAAATAGAAGGCATTGACAGGAAAAGAGAACAACGATCAAGAAAGAAAATTCAAGAAGAGACTCTGTCAATTTGAAAAGCCTTCTTTCTGAACTTACAAAGACATATCTAGTGATCAACTCAAGTATCAGAACTACAAAGTCATACTTAGAATTGAGATTGATCAAGCAAGTGTGTGAATCACATTCACATCAAACTGAAGCAACTGAATCAGAGGCAATCTGAGAAGGAGTTGAATCTGTGATAGCTGTTGAAGGATCTTAATCTTAAGGAACAGCAAAAGGAAGACTGAATCATTGAAGCTGTTGCAGTCAAGGAGTGATAGTCTTGTAGATTGTGAAGCTTGGGAAGCCAAGGACAATCATACTATTGTATTTGTGAAAATAATAGTGAATTCCTCCAATCATCACAGGAGAAGAGTGGATTAAGGGATTACACCACCCTGAACCACTATAAGCCTTGTGTCAATTTAATTTCTGCAATTTACTTTACAGCATTTGTTTATTTAGCCTACATCATAACTTATATTTGTGACTGTCTACACTAATTTGAAAACAACATAGTAAGAAGGGACTTATCCGCTGCCTAAAAGCTTTTAAATATAAGAAAAGTTTTTGAAACTCCACTATAGTCATTCACCCCCCCCCCCCCTCTGACTATAGTTTCACCCTTCTCTGGGACCAACAATTGGTATCGGAGCGGTGTTCCTAGTATCGAACCTTGTTCATATCTAATTTCGGTAACAAGGAGATCACATATTTTCAAAGCGAGTTTTCAAATCGAGTTTTCCATTCACCGTCATTTATATATTCAATTATACCGATGGATTCCTCAAACTTCTTGTCAAAAGTACACATTTTTTAATGTTAACAATTTTGATGAATACAAAATAAGAATGTTTGTCTCATCTTGCGGCAACTCATGAAGAGATGCTTTGGATGTAATCAATGATGGACCGATCACAATCACTACGGTGGTAGGCACGGGGAGCGAGATCAAGGAAAGGAAATTGACAAACCTAAAAAGGATTGGACCAAGGATGACGGGAGAAGAGCAAATCTGGACTTTGTTGCAAAGACATGATCTTGAAGACCCTAGACAAGAACATGTTCATGAGAATTAAAGACCGCAAAACAAAGAAAGGAGATGTGGGACAAGCTATCATTGATAAATGAAGGATCCGAAGCGATTAAAGAAAACAAATTATCCGTTGCAAAACGAAGTATGAGAACTTTAAAATGAAGGTCGGTGAATCCATTGATCAAATGCACAACGATTCTCAAGCATCATCGGTGAATTACAACGGCTTGGACACATATATCCCCAAAAAGAAGTATGCTTGAAAATCTTGAGAGGACTACCCGAAAGATGGAAGATCATAACATCGAGAATCGGAGGAACAACAAATCTTGCAAGCAACGACACTCGACACCGATGTCCCGGTTAAAAGCTCATGAATTCGAATTGAACGGCGAAGATGGTGCTCCGGCAGAGACACACAAAATCACTGCATTAGCTGCATCCCAGCAAAGTAACTTTGCCGAATGCATCAGCAAAGAGACACAAGAACTAAAAGAACAGGTAGCTTTATTAGTTAAACGTTTTGACGGGTTTAAAAAGAAGCCATTCAAAGGAAATTCGTCATCAAACAAAAAGTCAAGCTCAAACAGAGACATGAAGAAGAAAGATGATGAATACAGATGCTTCAACTGCAACAAGAAAGGTCACTTCAAGGCTGATTTTCCTGAAGAAAATGACAAAGATGATGAAAAGAAGAAATACAAAGCATCGAAAAGAGAAAGAGCAAGAAGGCACTTAAGGCCAAATCCAAGCAGTGAAAAGCATGAAGAATCATCTGACAATGACTCAGATGATAGTGATGAAGAAGACAGCTCAGAAAATGAAAAAGCATGCCTATGCCTCATGACCAAAGAATTGGATGAAGATAAAAGTGATGGCTCAGACACTAAGGAAACAAGCCTATGTTTAATGGCTAAAGAATCAGATGAAACTGAAGTAACATCTAGTTCTTGTTCTTCATCTAATGCATCCACATCTAACACTGCACAATCCTCTAGTCTCACATTAGATACAGCAGACCTAGTCCAAAATCTCATGACTAAATTTGATGAAATTGAAAAGAATCATGAAATTCTGGAAAAGGAATGCAAGGATCTAAGAAAAGAGAATAAGAGGTTAAAGAAAGAACTGGATGAAGCAAAAGCTGAATTAACTAGTAAGGAGACCTACTTAAATGATCAACAAAAAGCAGATGATCATACATCTGTTACTAAAAGATCAGTTAAGAAAATCTCCCCACCAGTGAAGGTATCCACTGCACCACTAAAAGCACCAGATTACAAACCCTCAAAAAGGTTTGGATCCAGATCTGGTCTTGGCTACAACAGTCGGGATGAAAGTAGGAATAATGATCAACACCATTCTAAATTCGGGACCACTAGTGGACCAAAATTTAGAAAGGGACGAACCATGGTTCCAACGGATCATCCCGTTCCGGTGAAGACAAGACCCGGTGTAGTAAAACAAGAAACTAAATCCTCCTTCCAAATCAATCAAGAACCACAGCCATCTGAAAGGAAAAGGCAGACTTTACCCTTCAGAGGATGATTGGAATGTTGCACCTCCAAAATACAAGAGGAAACCATTCCAAAAAATGCATCATGTGTTTAAGAAAAACCAAACTGTTCCTAGACACATGAAGCAAGGAAGGTTTCCTACTGCATATTGGAAATTAAAGAAGGATGCAAATGCACCAAAAGGTGGAGAAAAGTATCAGAATACCTTCAGTAAAAATACTAGAAGCTATTCTGCCATGCCTTATACATATGAAGTTGATGACTTCAATTATCCAAAAAGAAGACCTTTTGGATACACCCTTGGTATGGGAGGCATGATTGCTAACAAGCATGGACCCAAACAGTGTTGGGTACCTAAACTTAATTAATCTATTTTGTAGGATGTCTGGTACATAGACAGTGGATGTTCCAGACACATGACATGAAACAAGAAATGGCTCACTGACTTCAAACCTTTTGATGGACCCAAAGTCACATTTGGAGGCAAGATTAAGGGGGAAGGCACAATACTCAAGAACAATCTAAAGATTCAAAATGTGGCATATGTCAAGGGACTTAACTTCAATCTGATGAGCATTAGTCAATTCTGTGACAAAGGCTATAATGTGCACTTCAACAAAGAAGGATGCAAAGTGATTCACAGTCAAACCAACACAGTAGTTCTTGCAGGTAGAAGACAAGACAACATGTATGTGGTGGATCGGAAAACGACCAAGGCGAAACATGCCTACTTGTCAAGAATAAACAATCAACAAGCCGGATTTGGCACAGAAGATTAAATCACTGAATTTCAAGACCATCAACAAACTATCAAGGAGCAAGCTAGTTGAAGGCCTGCCGCAGATCACATTCAAGAAAGAGAGTCTATGTGATGCTTGTCAAAAAGGAAAACAAATAAAAAGTTCATTCAAGTCAAAGCCTCATCAATCTACAACAAGAGTTCTACATCCGCGCACATGGACTTGTTTGGACCATCACACCAAGTAAGTGTGAGTGGTAAGAAATACACTCTTGTAGTGGTGGATGACTTCTCAAAGTACACATGGACCATTTTCATGAACAAGAAGAAAGAAACACTCAAGAAGTCCAGATTTGTTGAGAAGACTCCGAAATGAGAAAGAGCTAAAAATTATCAAGATCGTATCGAGATAGAGGCACCGAATTTCTAAATGAAATTATCGAACCTATTGTGAAGAAAATGGAGTATTACATCAACTATTTGCAAGCGGAACTCCACAACAAAATGGTGTTGCGAAAGAAGAAACGAGAACCATCAAGGAAGCATTCGGGACAATGATAGCGAAGCATGTTTACCAAAGAGATTTTGGGTCAAGCGAAAACACAAGATGCCATACACAAAACAGATCAATCATCAACAAACATCATGGAAAAACTCCATATGAAATATGGAATGGTAGAAAACCCAATATCTCATATTTTCATATGTTTGGATCAAAATATTTTGTCTTAAACAGAATCAACCGCATACCTTTGATGAGAAGGCCGATGAAGCAATCTTCATGGGATACTCAGACACCAGCAAAGCATTCAGAGTACTAAATAAAAGAACTTTGGTGATTGAAGAATCAATACATGTGGTTTTTGATGAACCAAATACAAATGGTGAAGATCTTCAAGATCAAGAAGAGAAAGCACCACAGAGAGAAATCTATACAAATGCAACCATACCAACTACTATCATGAATCATCATTTTGAAGATCAAGAGGAGCCACATACCAATACACCAGATGAAGCACCTGAAGTTGAAGTTCTTGCTCAGCATGAAGGTATGGAAGCACCAAGTGAAGATCAACTTCAACCAGACCTAAATTGGCTAAGAGACCATCCTGAAGAACAAGTCATTGGAGATATTCACACAGGAGTCAGAACCAGAAGACAACTGGAGCACATGCTAACTTGCTTTCTATCACAAGTGGAACCCAAGACCATAGATGATGCAATCCAAGATGCGAGATTGGATCACAAAGCAATGCAAGAAGAACTAAATGAATTTGAAAGAAATGAAGTCTCGGGAACTAGTTGACGGACACGAAATGGCCAACATCATTGGTGCAAAATGGGTATTCGGGAACAAGATGGATGAGCAAGGAACTGTTGTCGAAACAAAGCAAGGCTAGTTGCAAAAGGCTATTCCCAAGTCAAGGAATAGATTATGATGAAACATTTGCTCCGGTAGCAAGATTGGAAGCAATCGGACTTTTTCTAGCATTTGCGCACACAAAGACTTCAAAGTCTATCAAATGGATGTAAAGAGTGCATTCCTAAATGGACTTTTGGAAGAAGAAGTTTATGTAGAACAACCTCCTGGATTTCAAATTAAAGGAAAAGAAGACAAAGTATACAAACTCAAGAAGGCCCTCTATGGCCTCAAACAGCACCTAGAGCCTGGTATGAAACACTTGTCACGCTTTCGATCAAGAATGGATTCAACAAAGGAACTATTGACAAGACTCTATTTAAACCTGGAGGAAGGAGCAAGCACATTGCTAGTACAAATCTATGTTGATGATATAATCTTTGGATCGAGAGGATGAAAAATCGTGTGAGAAATTTGCAAACTTGATGAAGAGCAAATTTCAGATGAGCAAATTTCAGATGAGCATGATGGGAGAATTAAACTACTTCCTTGGCCTTCAAGTAAAGCAAATGAAGGATGGCATTTTCATTAGTCAAGCAAAGTATACAAGAGATTTGATACACAAGTATGGGATGGATACAAGTGGCACGACAGACACACCAATGTGTGCCGAGTCATACTTGGAAAAGATGATGGAGGAAAAGATGTTGATCGAGAAAATGTATAGAGGAATTATTGGATCATTATTATACTTAATCGCAAGCGGACGACATAGCATTTGCAGTAGGAGTGTGTGCAAGATTTCAAGCTCAACCAAAAGAATCTCATCTTCTAGCAGCTAAAGGATAATCAAATACTTGAAAAACACTATAAATGTTGGTATTTGGTATCCAAAAGATGGAGGATTTACATTGATATCATATTCAGACTCGACTATGCTTGGATGCAAAATAGATAGAAAAAGCACCTCTGGAACTTGCCAAATGCTAGGAACCAGACTAGTCTCTTGGTTCAGTAAAAGCAAAACTCCATATCTACATCAACAATGTACTAAAGCGAATATATATAGCAGCATGTAGCTGTTGTGCTCAAGTACTGTGGATAAGACAACAGCTAAGGGACTATGGAGTAGAAGAGAAAACAATTCCAATCATGTGTGATAACACAAATGCAATATCTATTACAGAAAATCCAGTATTGCACTCAAGAACAAAGCATATTGATGTAAGACATCATTTTATTAGAGATCATGTTGAAAAGGGGGATGTCATCCTAAAACACATACCCACTGAAGATCAATTGGCTGACATCTTCACTAAACCACTCAGTTATGAAAGATTCAGTAAGCTAAGAACTGAGTTAGGAATGATTGAAATTGAATAAGTATCAAACAGCGGCTAACTGGAGTAATCGCTAAGTGACTTCATTAACTGGTACGACCTTTGCCGTTACAGGAGATGCTCTGCAAGTAAGGCACTGGTATCCAGCGAAGGTAACATAACTGATTGTTAGGAACAGTCAAATGGCGCAGCTAAGTGAAGAACCTATTGGGACGGCTAAGTGATCAGCGAAGGCACTTCACCGAAATAAAGACTTGGACAAATTAAAAGTGTGAACAAAATCAATTCTGATTACACGTGGAGAATAAGGAAATTATGGAGGATTATTCTGTACACACGTGGCGATCAACTTATGATCATGGAGGTAATTATATTATTTTTCGAATTATAAACTCCTCGATTCCCGGGCTCTATCATTACTTGCCTCAAACCACACCCCCATTCCACTCGAATATCGCGATTTTCATACACAAAATCACGCCATTATGCCACAAAATCCTTCCATATTCAAAACCACGTTCACACTACCCAAATCACACTATAAAAACAAGACTTAGAGATTTTCAGAAATCTTTACGCTTTCTTGTCAATTACAAACCCTACTCTTGTTTCTTTCTATTGCAAACTCAAATTCATTTTCAAAACTTCTCTACTTTTCAAAAATGGCATCATCCTCCACAAACACCCAAGCTGGATATGAAAAATCGATTGCCACAGGATCCTTCTTTCAAGAAGAACACTACTTGAAACTGTGTGGAAATGACGAAGATGCCAAACGATTAGCAGCAGGTTGCAAAATCCTAAAACTATCAACCTTTCTCAATCCTCCTATAACCGAAGTTTGCTATGAAAGTCTGATTTCCTTCTGGAAATCTGCTCAATACGTGCCCGGCTCCTGTCGAAGAAGGTGACGAATGGGAAGAAGACAAGATTGTAGCATCTGTCAACGGAAAGGAAGTGGCGATCACAGAAAAGGATCAACAAAGGTCAATTGTTTGAGATCTGCTTTAAAGAAACCATTCAATGAGTTCAGTGCCCTAATTGGCAAGACCATTGAAGGAAAATTGGGAGCAAATAATGCAATGACTGAAATTAGGATGAGGCTGGTGGGAATCATCTATAATAATCTGCAATTCAACTGGGCAAAATACTTCTTTATAAGACTCAAAGAGCAAATCCAAGGTGAAGTAAAAGCAGCAAACAAGGGGACAAAAGAAGGAAAGACTAAGAAAGGACAATTCTGGGTGAAAAAGTCATATGGCATTCAGTTACACTACTTGTTGCAATGTCTTAAAGTCCCCACAGTACAACTCCATAAACTGCATGAATCCAAAGTCATGTTTACTTATGTTAAACAACAACGAGAAGGTAAGAGAAGGGAAGAGGAAGAAATCCACACGCAAAGACCACCGGTCAAAGAAAGAAACAAAAGATTCAGCGAAGTCTGGAAACGACAGACTTTGGACAATTGATTGATGAAGAAGAAGAGGAAGAAGGTTCTGACACTGAAGCAGAACAGCAAGAAGAAGAAATCAGTGGGGATGAACAACACCCTAATAAAGAAAACACTGGAGAGGATGAGGAATCATCTCCAGAAGAAGCTGTACAATTATCTGCAAACGATATAGATGATCGAATTGCAGAATATCTTGAGTGGAAGGAAGGCGATTCCAAACAACAGCTTCAAGACTCAGATCACATGCTTGCTGAAGAAGCATGGCTATTTGATTTTCTGGGAATCACAACTCTGGTAGGTGTACTTGATGAATCACCTCTATGGGAAATGGTTGATGCAGCCAAGGCAAAACTGCCCCAGAACTCTGGGAGACAAAGTGATGACTCAGAAGATGATGGAGATGATCATGATCAGGATGATGGTGATGATCATGATGACAATGATGATAATGATCATGATCAAGATGAGGATGATGATCTTGGTCAAAATAAAGAAGAGAACTCTCCCCGCACCGGATGCAATTGATGACACTACTCTTCTCCGTACATTTTTGAAACCACAAGCCTCCGGCAAGTCTACAACTCCAAAGAAAGACATCCACTCAACCGTTGTCCGTCAACGTTCCGGCTAACGAAATAGGTAACATTATGGACACCGGCTCACCGTCGCCACTCCGGTCAAGACAACCCCCGGCATAGAGATAGGGGGAACGGCGGCTCAAGCCACACCAAAGCATACACATCTACCCAAATACTTGAAGATCTAGATGTACATGCGGATGTCACTCAATATCAAGACAAGGGACAAAACAGGATCCGAACCAAAAACAAGGCAGAAACTCTCTCAGCTGAACACTGGCATTACACATGAAACTTTTGAGAAGGCGGCAGACTTGCTGGCTGAAGAATTGGAACATCAAGCAATGTATCTCAGATCCATGACTTCAGCTTTTCATGACAAAAGCTCCTCCATTGAAAACAAGTTTCAAGCCATTGCAGAATACATTGATGCACAAAATATTGTTGTTCAACAACAAGGAGAACTGATGAAGCAACTCAACATCAATATCACTAACAGTCTTAGAGGCCTCAGGCAACACATCTCCCAAGAAAACGAATCACTGGCAGTAGCTTTTGGGACTAGACTTCGGAATGTCAATGAGAAATTGAATGATCACAACAAAAGGTTCACTTCCATTGAATCAAAACTTGACTCTCTCGCTTGGAACGGCGAAGCCACCAATAGCATCCTACTCCAAAGAAAAGGGATGATGCGCCAAAAAGGGGGAAAACCGGGATAAGCCCGAAGGATCAACAATCGACCCCCAAACTTCACCGAAGAACAACGAGGGCAAGAGACGAGAGAAATAAGAATCGAAATGAAGCGAAGAACAACGACAAAGAAGGGTCGAGAATGAAGAAAGGGAAAAGGCCCTAAAGGAACCCGCATTGGATTTCCCCCATGAAAAGAAGAGATGATGATAGAGACAGTCCGGCGGACATCAAAGGCTGGATCTAGTCGAAAGAGGATCGCCGGTCAACACGGACTTAGCACCGGAGGAAAAACCGGCGAGAGGTAGAAGCGGCTCCGGATATACTAAGGAGCACGGGACGTACACCGGTCACCAAAGCAAAGCGAGAATATGATGCGGATGTACTTGGACCATGTAAGAGAATTTTTTGAGTACGGAAGGACTTTATCCTCACTCCTCACAAGATGAAGCACAGGCCGACCGGCTAAACTATCAGGATGAAAGGATGAGAACTGATATGACCAAACTCTACAATGAAGTCAAAAGAGAATTTGCACTTCTCAAACAAGCCAACAACAAACCAAGCTCAGCCATACCACTATCTGCAAAAGGACCAGAAGACTTGCCAGCGAACAACAAGAAGAATTCAAATAATATGGCAAAATTCTTCAATCCTATGGGGAGAATGGAAAAACAGGAGCAGTGGAGTCTCTACAAAAGCCTCAAGTTTGCAGATTCACATATTGCTGAGGCCAGGGAAAGACTTGAAAAATATTTTGGAGAACCTAAGGCAAATGAGACCATGCCTGATTTCAACGGACTCTTTGCCAAAAGAGTTTTCCAGGGTGTATCTGAATACACAAACTTTGGCTTACTCGGAAGTGGAAGTTTCCGAAAATTGACCGGAAAGACATGGAAGAGGTTCGGACTACAAAATTCAAGAGGTACAAGGCTGAATTGAGCAAAATGTAGTTTGTAACACTTGAATAAAGTCTTAGAACTTATTGCCCTATGATGGAAGAATAAAATTGTTGAACTTTTAATCATTGTGTATTATGAAAATTTTGATTACTTATGTTCGGCTTATGAGGGATTTGGCATCATCAAAAAGGGGGAAATTGTTAGGAACATTCTATTATGTTTTGATGATGGCCATACTAGCTGTTATAGCAAGCCTGAAATAAGTTAGAATTCTCTGTATAAGTCTTTACTTAGAGTCTGACAAGTTGTATAAGTTAAGTCAGACAAGTATTGTACTAGTTGGTAGGACGGCAAAGCAAGAACAGATATTCAGCATAGTGAAGCCATCCAAGCACCAGCAGAGAAGTATGAAGACATTATGGTCTGACTTATAACCAAGGAAGTCTGTGATGACCTTGGATAAGTCTAAGTTACGTTTTAAGTGATGAAACTCAATGTTCAAATATGGTGTACACTTGGTCTCACCCAAATCAAGGATCGGTGAAGTACAAAGACTCTCCAAAAACTAGAACAAAGAGGAAACAGTGAATCGGCTGAGTAAACTGACTTTCGGCAAAGAGAAAACAAAACAGCAAAGAAAGAACTAACGGCTAAGTCAGAAGGCTCACTCGACCGTTCTAAAAACGGCAAAGAGACATTTACAAGATCAGATTTGATATACGATGAAGATTCAGAAGATCATGCATTAAATGCACAAATCATTAAAGGATCAATCAAGGACGGATTTTCTGCTATACGTTTGAAGAAAGAATCCGATCACTGAAATCAAGGAGAATACAATTAAGGGGGAATCAAGAATAAAATCAAGGGTTATTCCCTCATTAATATAGCCAACGGACGGAATTTCAAAAACCAAGGTTATTCAAGGCTATAAATAGAAGGCATTGACAGGAAAAGAGAACAACGATCAAGAAAGAAAATTCAAGCACAGACTCTGTCAATTTGAAAAGCCTTCTCTCTGAACTTACAAAGACATATCTAGTGATCAACTCAAGTATCAGAACTACAAAGTCATACTCAGAATTGAGATTGATCAAGCAAGTGTGTGAATCATATTCACATCAAACTGAAGCAACCGAATCGAGGCAATCCGAGAAGGAGTTGAATCTGTGATAGCCGTTGAAGGATCTTAATCTTAAGGAACAGCAAAAGGAAGACTGAATCACTGAAGCTGTTGCAGTCAAGGAGTGATAGTCTTGTAGATTGTGAAGCTTGGGAAGCCAAGGACAATCATACTATTGTATTTGTGAAAACAATAGTGAATTCCTCCAATCATCACAGGAGAAGAGTGGATTAAGGGATTACACCACCCTGAACCACTATAAGCCTTGTGTCAATTTAATTTCTGCAATTTACTTTACATCATTTGTTTATTTAGCCTACATCATAACTTATATCTGTGACTGTCTACACTGATTTGAAAACAACATAGTAAGAAGGGACTTATCCGCTGCCTAAAACTTTTTAAATATAAGAAAAGTTTTTGAAACTCCACTATAGTCATTCACCCCCCCCCCCTCTCGACTATAGTTTCACCCTTCTCTGGGACCAACACCAATACAACAGCGAGCGCGCCAATTTTCAACTGAAAAGGAAGCAGCGGTGAAGGTAGAGGTCGGAAAGCTTCTACAAGCAGGAATCATAAAGGAGCTCGCCTATCCTACTTGGTTGGCAAATGTTTTTATGGTAAAAAAGCACAACGGCAAGTGGAGAATGTGCGTCGACTTCACAGACATCAACAAGGCTTGCCCCAAAGATCCATATCAGCTTCCTCGAATTGATCGGTTAGTAGACTCTATTTCTGGTTTTGAAATTTTAAGTTTCTTGGATGCATATTCTGGGTATCACCAAGTACGAATGGCTGAATCCGACAAAGAGAAAACGGCTTTCAGAGCCGCTGGAGGGTTATTTTATTATGAAATGATGCCATTTGGGCTGAAAAATGCGGGTTCGACCTATCAGCGAATGGTCAACAGAGTCTTCAGTTCGCAGATAGGCAGAAATATGGAAGCTTACATAGATGACATGGTTGTCAAGTCCGCTGGGGACGGTCACGCCGCGGACCTTCAAGAAACTTTTAGCAATGTCCGAAAACAGTCGATGAAGCTCAATCCGGCCAAATGTACTTTTGGCGTCCAGGCGGGCAAGTTTTTGGGTTTTATGGTTAGCCGTCGTGGCATCGAGGCTAATCCGGAAAATATTCAAGCTTTAATCAACATGCAAGAGCCTACAACTATCAAGGAAGTTCAGAGGCTCAATGGCCGCATCATTGCGCTAGGTCGCTTCATATCAAAATCAGCGGAGAAGTGTCTCCCCTTCTTCAAAATTCTCAGAGGCGACAAAACTTTTTCATGGAGCGCAGAGTGTTCGCAGGCATTTCAAGCTTTAAAAGAATATCTAGGGAAGCCACCTCTCCTGGTTAGCCCTATAGAGGGAGATGTCTTGTTTTTATACTTAGCGGCTTCGGACCGGGCCGTCGCCGCCGTTCTTGTCAAGGAGGCCGGAACCCTCCAAAATCCCGTCTATTATGTAAGCAAGGCTCTCAGTCCGGTGGAGAGTCGCTATTTTAATATTGATAAATTAGCCTACTCGCTTGTCATTGCTGCCCGCAAACTCAGGGCTTACTTTACTTCACACACAATAATTGTCTTAACGGATAGTCCGATGTGCCAGATACTGCATAAACCGGATCTTTCAGGTCGACTCCTCAGATGGGCTATCGAAATCACTGAGTTCGACATACAATATCAACCTAGAAAGGCTATCAAGGGTCAAGCATTACCAGACTTTATTGTAGAGACAAGTTTCAGCTCGCCACAACCTAGTTCTCCATTATCACAAGAGCCCGCGGCGGCCAGAATTAAGCCCAATCAGTGTTGGCATTTATATGTTGATGGGGCATCTAATCGAAATGGTTGTGGGGCCGGAGTAATCTTAATGGAACCCGGAACGATGGAAGAAATCGAAAAAGCTTTGAGGTTCGAATTCTCGGCCATGAATAATCAGGCCGAGTACGAAGCTGTAATAGCTGGACTCAAACTAGCCAAGGAGTTAAACGTAGAAAATGTTGAAGTCTTCTGTGATTCCCAACTCATCGTCAACCAAATCTCGGGGGATTATGACACGCACTGTGGTATTCTCGAGAAGTATGGTGAGATTGTTCGACGACTAAAAGGCAACTTTAACTATTGCGAGTTCATCAGAATTCGAAGAGAGGACAACGAGCGAGCAGACTATCTCTCCAAACTATCACTCAAAGGAGAGATTGCAGATCCTTCAATAATGATTGAGTATCTAGCCGTACCTGCTATAGAGGAAACACAAATCATGGAAATCGACGCACCAGCGCCGACTACATGTTGGATTGATGAGGTCCAGGCTTACATAGAAACAGGCATATTACCAGATGGAGCGGACAAAGCTCGCGCACTTAAGAAGAGAGCGGCCAGGTACATTGTAAACAACGGAATACTCTACAGAAGGTCCGCGACAAGGCCTCTTTTACGATGTGTTCGAGAGGAAGAGAGCATGACAATCCTTATCGAACTTCACCAAGGAGTATGTGGGGGCCATCCCGCTAGCCGCTCCTTGGCGCAGAAGGTTGTAACCGCAGGGTATTATTGGCCAACAATTCTTAAAGACTCAGCAAAATTGGTTAGAGAATGTCCAGAGTGTCAAAAGCATGCGGCATCCCTCGGATACCATCTGTCGAACAGAGCATCGTGACCGCACCCTGGCCTTTCGACATGTGGGGACTCGATCTCATCGGACCTTTTCCACCAGGAAGAGGCGGATGCAAAGTTATCATAGTAGCTGTGGATTATTTCACAAAATGGATTGAAGCAAAACCTATGGTCAAGATAACCGCGAAGGCGGCGGGTTATTTCTTACACGATCAGATTTTTTCACGATTTGGCATCCCACGGGCAGTTGTATCAGATCACGGCCCACAATTTAGGAAGGACTTCTCAGACCTTTGTGAGGAATTCAAAGTTAAACACTGGCGGTCGTCCGTGGCTTATCCTCAAGGAAATGGCCAAGCTGAGGCCGGCAATAAACAAATAATCAAAATGTTGAAGAAGAGCGTGGACGACAAAGTAAAAGCAGGAGGGTGGGTTGATGAGTTACCCGATATACTTTGGGCACTCCGCACCACGATCAAAACACCCACGGGAGAAACACCTTTTGCTCTTACTTATGGATCAGAAGCCATGACTCCGGTCGAAATGGCTTTACCCAACATCAGGGTCGCCTTGTATGACTCAGCGGATAATCTTTTAAACAGGCAGATCGACTTGGATCTAGCGGAGGAAAAGAGACTGGCGACATACCATCGACTCGCGAACTACAAGCAAACAGCTAAACAACAACACGACAAGCGAATCCGCGACCATTCATTTAAGGTCGGGGATTTTGTTCTTCGAAATTGAAAGGCCACCGTTATGGAGCCGGATAAAGGCAAGCTAACGGCAAATTGGGAAGGCCCTTATCAAGTCGCAAGAAAGATCAAAAAAGGAACTTATGTGCTCAGAAATCATCAAGGCTATGAGCTCAACAGACCGTGGCACGCGGACAACCTCAAAAGGTACTACATGTAATAAATCGGTTAGGGTTATGGCCATCCTCTCGTTTACGACGTGAGTAATTAGGCTTTCTTATTTCTCTTGTAATCTTCACTCATCTAGCGGGATGAGTTGAAATTAATAAAGCCCGATTTTACATTCTCTTTTTATGCAAATTATTATGAAAATGCGCGGGTTGAAAAGAATTGTGTTCGGAAAATTTTCAACGAACCTTCGGCCAGACTTCAGAGCAAGCAAGTTATTTCAGATAAGATTCAAGGGGGGCATATCTCAAAGAGGAATCCGCACAAAATCGACCTAGAATCTTATCTAAAACAAGGGGAGCGGATGTTATTGATGCTATTAACATCGGACTCAATTTAGGCAATAAATTCGAGCAAAAAACAGGCATACATCGAGCGAACAGAAAACAAACTTGGGAATTATTATTACAAAAATCAAAGTGCGGAAAGAAAAGAGTTTATACATATGCAGAAATCAAATTAATGTTTGAACAAGATAAAGAAACACAAATTCTAAGAGCCCTCAGGCCGCATCTCCTCATTATGGACATTCTCCTCGCGGAGAGAATGATGCAGCATCTGATCAGCATTTTTCTCTGACTCAGTAGTCTCTGTTGACTTCTCGGCGGGCGCTCAACCTCTTTTCCAGCCTGCTCGCCATCTTCAGTAGTCGCCGCATCCTTTGCCTCGGTAGCACGGCGTACCCGCTCCCTTAGGTTCTCCTCATCCACAGCGGGAATCACCCAGTCTGGATCGTACATAGGGACGTAGCGTTGAAGCTCAATATCAGAAAAGGGTATGCTCGGGTGGAACTCTTTGAGATGATCGGAGAAGGGATGAGTGAGGATCCATTCTTCTAAGACATCGAGGTCGGGAGTACCACCATCATGAGCCAGGACGCACCTTGCAATGTGATAAAACCCTTGGTCATATCCCATCATAAAGCTATCATCAGCAGCGGCCTTGCTCGCGGCCTCAATCTGACCTTGGACACTCGAGCCTAGATCCTCCAGTTGCTTTCGTAGGTCTGCGCAAACTACCTTCTCGGTTTCCCAATGAGCTAGAGCCTCAGTTACTTTCTGCTTCATCTCCCCCATGGTTCGATCAACGGATTTACCCTGCTCCACGAGGTCAAAATTAATCTTATTAGCCTCAGCAAGCTGTGCTCTCAGTTTCTCGTTCTCCGCCTCAGCCGCACTTAACCGCCCACGAAGACCAGCCGACACTTCATTTGCGGCGCCAAGAGCTTTTTTGGTGTCAACCAGCTCTTTTCTAACATCAGCACTCTCAGAAATGGTGTTTCTATAATCAATGATGAACTGCGCCAAGCCAGTGCCAACCTGGAGAAGGAAAAAACAGCGGGGTCAATATTAACTTGCGAAAAAATGACAATAAAAAGAATGAAAAACAAAGGCAAAAAAGGAGGTTTACCATGCTCACCGTGGCGCAGTATAAGCCCCACAAATCGTCAACACTCCCGAGAAAAGCACGGCGGGGATCAGTTTGGTCCGCCAGCACAACCCTGTCCGCTATCCCGTGGCCTATCTCCAACTGAATGTCATTAGGGATACCCCATCTAAAATGCCTCATGGGAGGCACGTCAGCAATACCCCTAGAAATTGTCCGCGCCATGGGCAGGTCGAGAGGCTGTTGCCGCATAAACTCTTTGTCCAACCAGGCGGCAGGACACCCTCTAGGCCCAGCAGGGACTCCAGAAAAAGGCACCACTGTTCTCGCGCCCGCTGGAACAGTCTCAGCGGCTACGGATTTACCTTTACTTTTTCCAGTGGCCTCTTTCCCCTGGGGATCATCAGTTCTGGATTTCTTATGAAGAGGGACATCCCGCTTGCCAACGGGCTCAATCTCCTCAGCGGCAGCCCTCTTCTTCTTATCACCCGTCGGCGGCTTCGTCAGAAGGGTTTGCTTCATGGTTTTTCCCGCCGCGACTTTCTCTATTACAGGCGGTTGAGCCGATTTCACTACTTGAGATCCGGAGGCTCCAGCCGCCCCTTGCTTTAGGTCGACCATGGGAAGGGATGTTTTGACCCCTTTCAGCTCCCCGGCTCTTTTTACCTCGCCGGTGGTCTTCCTCCTTGTCAACTGGCTGCGATGAGCTAGCTTGTCCATGGTACCTGCGGAGAACAAGGTTTATTAGCGATCACAAAAATGACAAGGAAACATGTTATGAAAATAAGCAAAAAGAGTGCAAGTAAAAATCCTACTCGGTGCTCGCATAGAAGGGTCGCCGCCACAGATATCACATTGGGAGGGCATGCGCCTACCATGGTGGCACTCACCATACCAGTCTGGGTGAGTCGGCAATGGGTCGACTACAACTAGAGGCTCACCAACACCGGCTCCAGAAAGCCCGGCTTGTCTCAGATAGGGCTGGCCGACGTCTAGCAACAACCTCCAGTTAAATGCGCGGGCCTGCTCCTCACCCTTACGGGTATAGCCCAGATCATCTTTCAGCTCAGATATGAACTCATCATCTTCGGTTTGGGTTTTTATTTTGTTCAGATGGTCGGTTTTAACAGAATTCACGGGCAGCTTCTCAAACGGCCACCCTATCCGAGACTCTACTTTCATGCATCTCTTATCCCAGTCTGCCACTTTATCTGGGAGGTCGAAAAGTAACCGGGGCCTACCAGTGCTTGATCGACTACGCGGTTGAATCTGACCAGCCCCGCCTTTCCGTGCAAAAGTATAAAAATACAACAAAACCTCCATCGACGGCTCGCGTCCGCTCAACCTACTGATTATAATGAAGGACATCACTACGCGAACCACTCCCAGGCTAAGGTCGCAGGGCATCACCTTCAGCTCCTCCATGAATTTTACGAAAAATGGATCAAAGGGAGGTCTGAGCCCAGCCACAAAGTGGTCATAGTGCAACCACAGGTAGTCTTGATGTTCCCGGCCACAAACCCATGACACGTTGGTAGCGCCCATACTAACAAAGCGATAGTCCGCCATGATATCATACGCACCCAGCGCCATGGTATAATCCTCCCGATCCCTAAACTCCCTCCATCGAGTTATGAGATCGCTATCCGCCCGCTTTTGTTCTGCGAGCTCACTCTCGACAGCAGCAGACCTCCTCTTGGGTGCCCTCTTCTTCTTCGCGGGCACATCAACAGTGGCAGTTTTCTTCTTAGAGACAACAACCTTTGGAGACTTTTTGGGTTTCTACGGCACCACAGCGGTTTCCACGGCTTCCTTGACCTTACCGCTACGTTTTGCGGCTCCAGTATTGATAGCTTTTTCCATCCTGGTGAGCAGACCGCTCAACGCCATTTGGTCGTCATCTTCGACCTCGCCCTCAGGAGCACCCATACCGATAATTGAGACCTCTAGGTCAGACTCTACACCAATGGGCTCTGGATTTCCTTCCATCTCCTCCTCAGAGCCGTTGGAGCTAGCGTCCTCCATGCTCACCTCCTCTGACCCATAGCCCGCAGCGGCCCTGACCTCTTCATCCGACTGAGTGTACTCTGACGACATTCTGGAAAAGAAAGAAAAAGGGCAAGGTGGATCAGTTTATCACCCGGACATGGAAATCGGACCAAGGCAAAAGCGATCACACCTCGACACCTTGCCCTTCCATCTTCCTAAAACGAAAACCCCCAATTTCCCAGCAAAACCCCAAACATCTACCCAGAAAACCCTAAATTCGAACCAGGAAAAAACTCAGAACAAACATGCATTCAAAACCTCTACCAATGAATCGGGCATAAGCAAACAATATCAATCAAAGCATACATACAATCACAAATTTCTGGGTAAAATCACAGAAACTCAGAGGGGGCTCATGGTGTTCATCAGATCAAAATTAAATCACAGAGTAGAGGGTCTCGCAAGAACAGTGGAAGAAATAAAAGCATAATCAAATTGACAAATAACAGAGGAGAAAATTTTCGTACCTGAATTGATGAAGAAAAAGAAGTAAAATGGTGATATTTGCTTGATAATGCGTCTGCCGGAACCTGCTTGCAAAATCGCCGGAATTTCTTTGCTTCTATCACCGGAGAAAGTTATCAGAGAGAAGAAAGGAAGAAAGTAGA
Organism: Gentiana straminea; assembly: GCA_036785695.1. Taxonomy (NCBI): domain Eukaryota; kingdom Viridiplantae; phylum Streptophyta; class Magnoliopsida; order Gentianales; family Gentianaceae; genus Gentiana; species Gentiana straminea. The sequence continues at coordinate 2,536,824 of JAVUPR010000461.1, read as the reverse complement.
AGAGTTGGGGGTGACTCCCCTATTTATAGAGAGAAAATTGAGGGGGAAAGACGTTTGGGATTCGAAATTTGAAAGTAATGATGACTGGAACGGTTACCGATTTTTCTCCGCCAATCAGATCAAGGGACGGTTCAGCTCCAACCGCCGTGTCAGTACACGTGACTGACGTGACGTTTCGTGTACCGATACATCCGTTTATCCTTTCCAACCGTTCAAATCCCTCTTGGCGACCATCAACTTATCCGCAGAAGAAGCGACCTCAGCGTATTGTTATCTTCAAACATTACTTCAAGTAGCTAGCATCAATCAATGCCCGCTGTGGCTTATCCTGACAAAACACCTTTGATAGAGCGTTATCACTTAGATAAGACCGACAGAGCATTGTCGGCAATCAAGTATGTTCGCTACAGATGCGCAGCATATAATCGGTAATTCGCTACGTGATACTAACACTGATTCGAGCCCGATAGAACATTATCGGCGATCAAGCCTGTTCGCTACAAATGCACAGCATATAGCTAGTGGTTTCCACCAACACTGGTTCAAGCCCAATAAAACAGTATCGGCATGCCTCTGTCTCGAGCGACTACAACATAGAGCTTCATCTAAAGTTCTTCTTCAAGCTCTACTCTCCGCCTTGGCGGACACACCAGACGCAGAGTAGGGGGCCATTGATATACCCGGATCGGAATGGGGCCTTGTTCATCCATATTGGGCCTACACTCTTGGCCCATCAACATATGTAAATGGGCTTCCATCTCTTCTGGCCGCTGCCACAGCCATCTCTTACCCGCTAGCTACAAGCCGGGCTCTGTCCGCCAAACAGTAAGCCAAATCTTGCTCGCCTATCCTATGTCGGGCCCACCTTCTCCATGAGATTTCCACCCATATAGTCAAGCTGATTTCAGGACAAGGCACAAACGAGTCCGCTGTTCGCCGTAATCACCACTAGTCGCAACCCGCTGGTCGCCATATTTACCGATCCAGCTGGACAAAGCAGCTGGCCACTTTTAACAGCTGGCCAGGACACTTGTATTGCATGCATACTTTCCTTAGCTATGTACTCTAGTTGTCTTGTCGATGAACAGTGAACCGACTTACTTTTTAGCCTATAAATATGGGATCACAATGTAATAGAAAGCCAATCTCTAATCTCAAGCTCTAAGTTATAAATCTAATACAAGCAGAAACTCTGCCAATTTGTCGACTGATTAACTTGTTCTTCATAAACACTTAAACCGCCACCACTGTTCTTTATCACCACCGTACCCCCACCGCAGAAATCACGCATCACAGCCTTGTATCCACAAGATAAACACTGTTACCGCAAATCTGGTGTTCAGTGCTACATCATTCTACCACCCATGTTTTTAAACAATTATACTGTAAACATTGATGGGATGAGTTTTTATGCTTGTCTTTAACATATGTATATCAAAGCTTTCATGCAAACACAACAGTAAAAAATTTAAAAATATTCAGTTATGACATAGTGTGCACCATCCTCTTCAATGTCTCGGCTTCATCCATCTGACCCACTTCACCGAAAGATTTCACTCCTTTCAACAAACTCGTTATTCTTTCCTTAAAAACTGCACGGGACATTTAGATTATATAAAATAAATTGGGCATGAGGTAAATGACAATGTAACCCTAAATCTAAATGAATATGCAAGTGACAGAATCCTTAGATATCAGCAAGGAGTTGATGATTACATGTATAGAAATCCAAAAATTACAACAAAACAACAAAATTAGAATGCAAAAAACAGAGGAGAGAACTCCAAGCACATGAGTAGGATAAAGTAGGAAGCATTAGACGTACAAACAAAAAATAGGCCATAAAATGACATCATGACACAACAAAAATTTTGCATCAGCCACCAACAAAAACAAAGAGCAACATCAAGATTATTCTCCAAATAATCTACAGCAAGGAGTCTTTCAGGATTGCAGGCAAGCCGTGTAAACTCCGGAAGCAAGCTTCATTGGAAAAAAAAAAAGATAAAACATTCTCACACCTTAGAATTCTAAAATTCAATAAGAGAAGAGGTGAAAGGTGTCGTTCAAAATCCAAAAATGCCTTAGAAATAACAACACATCCATCACAGCCAATATAATAAAGCGAGATGCTAATACATATATATGATTATTCTAGATATCAGAGATGAATAACAATGTCATTGAAAAGCTTACTCGAAAATATAAATATAGATGTGTGTGTGTGTGTGTGTAAATAAGAGCAGTGGCCTAATGAAAACATTCCAAGCTTCTGAGTGAAATCTTCTCTGTAAGATCAATATCAATAAAAGCACCAAATATGGATTTCTTTACATCTAAAGCCAAAGATGACCTGACAATATTGGAAAAAAAATCCATTTTATTTATAGAATCATGATCTTTAACTTGTTCTACAAATTAAGCATATGCAAAGTTACCCGCTTTGATCACATTGCACGAGGGCCACAAAATTGTCATGCCTTTTGTATATTCGAAAATAAATCGCGGTGTATTTGGTTAAGTTCTCGAAGCTAAAACCAACAAACCAAAAGGCCCCATAACTCCATATGTTGATGCATTGTTCTTTGTACAAAGAAGTTGAGGATCAAGCATTTCTTGTGGCAACACATCAGCCTTATGTATATTTGTAAGATGAAATGTCATTTCTATATCAGCCTGTAATATCAAGATGATCATTTTTTGTGTTTATTATATATTTACTTTAACTAAATGGAAAGGTCAAAAAATGTATAAAGGCATACCATCCGAGTGCAGACATAGGAGACGTTAAAGTCTTGTGCCCGCGCGTACCTGTGCACCACAAAATGAAATGATGTGTTAACGCAGCCACGTACCCTACGTTTTCACTAATGCAGCAGAAGAGGCACCATAATGATAGAATGAACAGTACCAATCGTGGTTAGGAAGGTTATAGTAGCCAAAGCCATTGGAATTTCTAGTTTATACATTGGAATACCTGTGAAGCTGTAATGTTTGTGATTTCAAACAAATCTCCTCCTTTGATCTCTTTATTCTGATGATTAATTTCGTTTTCGCACAGTCCTTCGATTTATTGAATTGGCCATTGTACTGCTTTCCATTTTTATCAAGCCATATACTTCTTGGAAAGAACTGAAAAAATAAATGATATAGTCGTATCTGTACATTTCTACTGTGTGAAAGAGAATAAAAATAAATACACGGTGTCATCTTATTGATATTTTACCTGAAGACCAGACCATCCTCTGTCTTATCATCAGTTTGTTCATCAGCCTCTGCTACCCAAACCCATAGTATCCTCCTGTTCTTAGAACTGTCGTAAAACGTTTTAGACACGTAAAACATCCCGTAATCATACTGTAAATCGCCATTTGTATCCAAGATCTCCGTATCAACGATGAAATCATCCTTATCAGAATCATAACTTCCTATAAGCATCCCAATTTCTCTTCTCCCTTGTCTTCACAATTGAGTAAAATCTTATGTGGACCATAAATCTTATAATACGAAAGCACTCAAGCTTGCAATACAAACCACCGAGGTTGCCACCCTTTCCAATAATTTACCCACGAATGCAACATACCTGAAACGCCATTTCCGACAATATCATTGATGTTTTCTACACCCGCTGCCGATCCCGGTACTCGCCGTCAAATGCAGTAACTCCCTCCTCGACAAAACAGCAGAAAGATGACAGGCTATTGAAAACCGACATTTGCCATTTTTTAAACCGACATCTTGAAAGGAGTGAGTTACATCTTGGATTCAAATAATACTCGCCGTCATTTGCCATTTTTTATTAAGAAATGTCATTTGCCTTCGAAACTTGTATATCAAGTATATCACAGAATTCTACCAATTTCTCCTTAACACTCTTGTCTAGCTTTTCTTAAATTTTATGGAAAATTAGGGATAAGGACACAATCTGAAATATTTTTAAGTAACAGGACAACTACATATTTTTTATAGGGAGAAGGACAACTGCATATTTTTTATAGCGAGAAGGACAAACAGTGAATCCCGAAAATCAGTGAATCTCCCCAGTGAATCCCGAAATCAGTGAATTTCGATAGTGAATTTCGACAGTGAATCCCGAAAATTAGTGAATTTCGACGATGAATTTTGAAAATTAGTGAATTTCGTCAGTGAATTTAAACAGTGAATTTCGAACACAAGTGAATTTCGACAGTGAATAAATAGTTTTGTCCTTTATGCAAAAGTTTCAAAAAACTGTCCTTCTACTCAATTGATGAAATATTTCTGTCCTTCTCCCTCATTCCCCCTAAATTTTATTCTTCTGTTTTTCCTGCAAGCATATTAAACAGTCTGAGATATAAGCAAAAACTTGCACAGGCTCTCGGTCTCGGGTAATGAACAGAACTAACGAATAAAATATTAAAAAAAAATCACCTCATTTTCGATATACATATGTCATTCAGTTACAAAGATCTAGTGCACCCTCAAAAAAAAAAAAGTTCTAGTGAGAATTACTTACACCATCTCGGTGTAACGAAGTCTCCATGCTGGAAATCCAAAGTGGCATCTTGTAGATCCGTATATGAGTAAGAGATCAGGTTCTTGACCTCCAGAACCTGCACTTATACCATATACATAATAACATATTCATTCCAAAAGGAAAAAAAAAAAAAAACTGGAAAAACGAAAAACAAAAACATTGGTTCTTACCAACTGCTGCTAAAGCGTCTCCCATTTGAGGTTCTGTAAAATTTGAATTTTCCTTTTGGATAGTTGTTTCATAATGGTTTGCAAAAAGATAATTAGCAGCTTTGGCTACTGCTTCTTTTCCATCAGAGAATGATATAAACTCCAGATACATGACCTATTAAAAGGCTATCAATAATATAATATGCAAAACCTGTCATGGTTAACAAAGTAACGAAGTAACCTCAACTGTAGCATTGCCTGTATAGGAATGGTCAAAAGAATCATATATCATCCCACATTATATTTTGTTCATTTGAACTAAATATGTAATAGACAAATTATGATTACAATACTATCAAGAAGAAGAAAAACAACAGGGTGAAATGTTATAAGGTACATGAATCCGTCCTTTGTGAGAGAATCTTGATGCAGCTTTAATGCATATATATATAAATTCATTTTTGTTCATGTTCTCAAAGCCCTCCTTGTTCCCCTTTTCCAGTTCTGAATCACTAACATATCCACTGGTATCATCATCAGAGTTCGGTCGCCTCACCCGAGTCAGAGTGATTATGCTTCGTGTGCTTATTTATGGGGCTTTCTAGTTGACTTTCTCTGCTCAACACCACTGTCTCTTATGCTATCAGCTTCGGATACAGATCCAGACCGCTTAAGCTTAACGGATTTTTCTTTTATCGCCTTTGCTTCAGCATCAGCCTTTGCCTTGGCCGCAGCTTCAAGTTTCTGCTCCCATTTTAAAGACGCTTATTTACTCTCCAAAATCCGCCTTTTCTTCTCCTCGACCAACCGGATGAACTTCTTAGGATCCATTCGGGATCTGTCCATGTACAATTGGTCCCAAAATGATTCCAGCCTGGTTGATGAGGGAAAAAAATCATCATGTCATGCTATCCAAAAATTCCAAACAAAATAAGAACATTTGAATTTTAATCAAGAACAGTAATCATAGAGGGTTCAAACACCACAGCTACCTATTCTGGTTTTATGATCTTGCAAAACGGAAACATATAATCCAATCGTTCAAAACCTTAAGCTAAAAAAAAAGCTGTAAAGACACACTTCTGCTCCTATCAATGTATCTATCAGCTGTTTTTTTAAATGAATAAGCATATTCGCACTGCCCGAAACACATAACACTAACCTGAAAAATCATAGGCAAAAAAACTATTCCAACAAATTATCAAGATATTCCAATCTATGAACTCAAATCCCAGTTTATGCAAAGAAATAGCATTGATAATACGAAGATGGATTAACAACATTTGTTTGAGTAGTCAATAATTAGCAAAATCTGACACATTTGATCTTTGTTTTAGCTAACAGAAAGAAAAAAATGGAGATTTTTCGTGTTAGAATCCCCTGAAATCGGCTACTGTAGTATATGGTATACAAAGCACAAATCAAAATAAAAATGAAGATAACGAATAACCAAAATGTCAACTTTTGAAAGCTGAAACATTGCATACATATGAAATACTAACCGGAGTGGATGAATGTTGGATTGTTGCATTTTCAACATTCTGAAAGAAGCAGCACACCCCAAAAAACTGAGTTACTAAAGATTAATGTGTATATGACCAATAACCAATCCAACCTTGAAGCAAATTTGGCTGTAAATCCGATATCCTTAATGCGTAGTTATCATCATCCTTTGTCATCTGACATTCTGAAAAAAAAACTAAAATTTGAACAATCAATCACATCTCCTTTTGCATACATTGCTCACAATGATTTTGCGAGATATTGAAACAACAATTATGAAAAATCGTTATGGATAGGTAAAATACACATATTTTATCACGTACGGGAAAACGGTGAGAGATTCATAGCAGTGGCTTCTCATCTCATGAATGAAACAGTCCATAATCAAGGAAAATCAATCCAACCTTGGCGCAAATTTGGCTGTAAATCGGATATCCTTAATGCGTAGTTATCATCATCCTTTGTCATCTGACATTCTGAAAAAAAAAAAAAAACTATAATTTGAACAATCAATCACATCTCCTTTTGCATACATTGCTTACAATGATTTTGCCAGACATTGAAACAACAATTATGAAAAATCGTTACGGATAGGTAAAATACACATATTTTGTCACGTACGGCAAAACGGTGAGAGATTCATAGCAAAATAATAAATAGGAAAATTACCTTCAATCCTAAGTGTGAGCTTTTTCTTAGAGAAGAAATCGGTTGTTCCGCTCATAAGTGTGAGCTTTTTCTCCCGTTCATTATCTCGTCGATATAACGCAAGGCTTCAATTTAGGAGGAGACGTGGGGGGAGGTAGTTTTTTTTTTTTTTTGGGCAACTAATGCGTCTTTTTTTTTTTTTTTTTTCTAGAAACATGGGTTTGGGTCGGGTATTAGCTGGAAATCGGGTAATTAGGCAGTTATTTCCTTAAAAATATATAATAAGATATATATATATATATATATATATATATATATATATATATATATATATATATATATATAAAATTTTCTGCTTACCTTACAAGCATGACTCAGTACATCCACCAAGGGCTTTTATTCCTAATCATCTTAAGTTACCCACGACACTATATTATGTAATGCTCATGCTGTAGCTATTTATAATATTAAAAAGGCACGAGTCTATTATAATATTAATGCTCATGCTGTAGCTATTTATAATATTAAAAATGCACGAGTCTATTAGAAATTGATGCAAAACACCTACATAAAGGTTGCTGACCGTAATGCTCACGTTTGTTCATCCACACACACAATTTTCTGTCCATAAATGGTTATAATATTGTATAACAACGCTGTTTTAAAAAGGTTTTCATATACAACTTGTTCCTATACACACAAAATACATCATAAAACACTGTTTTTATACAACCCTGGGAATCATTCGATTAGGAGCACCGCCGTCATGCTTTCACCACTGAGTTCAATGGCCGAGTTGATCAAAATCAAGGTGAAAATCTGGACATCAACATCAACTGTTTGAAAAGAATGTCCAGAACCAGTGTCTGAAACCTGAACTACATTTTTAAAGAACACAAAAACTGAAAGATATCAAAAGCGGATCGGATCCCTAACTCCGAATCCAAATTACTGTCTTCCGTATCTAACTCAGAATCTTCCCAATTCGCGACCTCAATCTCAAGCAATCGACAATAAATCATCTGAATCAGCTCTTGCATTGTGTATCTCGCACTCCTCTGTAACAAATCTCCTCGTGTTGATGATTGTTGAAGAACCTGAAAGCATGTATTAACAATAGTACAAACAGCATGATCAGTGAGCAAAAATGAAGCACGGTGCCGCATGATTGCTGCCAATAACTGCAAAATCCTCATCATAATCACATCTTCAGAAACCGGGTCGCTTTTCTCTAAACGGGTTACGGTAATTGCATTAACAGTATCATTCAAAATCTCTTTAGCACCAGGGGATTTCTCATCAAATTGCAGCTGCAGGAATATCGTCAGATTGTATTGGAAATGGTTTTATGTATCTACATTCATTTGCCATACTATTATAATTCTATGAAAAAGTGCTAAATTTTAAAATTTTTGTTTGTTTTGTCCCAAGTTAGCAAATGCATATCTTTATTTGAGTTTTTATATCATTGGTGCGCTATTTTGCATATTTAGTAAATTTAGATGTTTCATCCAACACTATTTTTCACGTGCCATAGTAAATGATGAGCTATATTTTAAAGCTATGCCCATTTGATTAGAGATTTTTGATGATTATCGCATGATTCTTCGCTTACATACGAATTTTGAAAATTTTAATAGGTTGTGTTTAGAATTAAAGTATGACATACTGTGAATATCTAAGGTTTGAATGTGATAAGTAACACGTAACTTATTGTCAAATGAAAAAGTTGAAAAATATGAAGAATTATTGGGTGTGTCGAAAGCTAGTCGATGAGGATTTTTGCATCACTAAACAAAAACAATTTATAAACCCTAACCTATATGCAAAACTAACTCCTAACCGGCCGAATACCGGGTAATTGCTAGTAAAGCGGGATAAGTAAGGGGTCGATCCACAGGGAATTGGGTTGATGAATCTAATCTTATTAATTCATTTCAATTGTTACTTACGAAAACAAATAAACGAAAGAACAAACATAAAAACACATAGAAAAATAAACCTAAGCTAAGAATAATAAAAACGACCTAAACTAAAGATACATGGGATTAAACATTACACAAACTAAGTGATTTCAATCCAAGTTCATCTCATGATTTTAATTCAATATTGTGGTTTCACCTTTACACGAGATACAAACTCCTAATTCCTTAGTGAATTCGTTTCTCAAGCTATGAACTCCTAATCTCTTAGTGAATTCAATTATCGATCTCTCCTCTCTCGAATGTTGAGACCAATTTCCATACAAAACGAAGGTGTAGATTCAAGTTAACTCTCGTATTTTAGAATCTAGCAACCTAGATAATTAACCAATTAATTTATCACGAATTAACGATTAAAGATCCGTTCTTTCTATGGTGATCTAGCCTAACAACGACTCTCATCAACGTTAGACAATAATTAGCAACCAATCTCTCGATCTAGTCACACAATAGCATCATAAATCATAGAAAGATACAAAACGAATCAAAGATCATAAAAATAAACAAAGGATTGAATAAATTAAAAGATAAACTCACTTAGTTTGGTACAATGGATGATCTCCATGAATCAACAAACGAAAAGAAAAAGCATCCTAATCTAACCCGGATCACCCGAGCACAAGGCTCGGGTGATCGGCCTTGAAAGCCTCAAAAGTGCGGCTGCTGTGATATATTTGGTGTATGAAAAATCTGATTACATTAGGGTTGGGGCGATGCGGCTATATATAGAATACTAAGTCGGCTGTGGTTAATTAAGTCGGCCGTGGACGCCCGTCCAGACCTTCTGGACGCTCGTCCGGACTGTGTTGAACTTTCGAGTCGGGCCGAGTCTTCGTCAGACGCCCGTCCTATGCAATTTTGGACGCCAGTCCACTGAAAATCTGAACATCCTGAATGTAAAAGCTCCTCATGGACGCTAGTCCAACATGTCAAACGCCCGTCCTCCTGGACGCCAGTTTGATGTATCTGGACGCCAGTCCAGCTGGTTCAACACTTGATTTCTTTCCTTATATCTTTTATTCTTCCATAAATCTGATTGATTCCTTTCCACTCGAATTTATCTCTTTAAAAATCATCTTTTCCATCACCAATGTGTATCTACAATGTAGGAAAAACATACCAAAGCGTAACGATATTCCAAAATAATATAAAATCACAATTTAAGCACATAATTCGTTACGTTTTGCAATTTAACTATTGAAAACACCACTTGCTCAATATTTCAATTATAAAGCTCGATTTCTATGAAAACATCCAGATATGGGGGAAATTGACATAAAATATATCCTTATAAAACGTATAAAATCACCCTTAACAATTGTATTAAATCAAGAAACGGAGAGAGATACGTAGCGGGATCCAATTTCCGCCATTCTTGTTGGGGATTGAAGAGGAGGGATCTTAGGGATTTCAAAGATTGAAGGATTGTGGTCCTTTACTCTCTATGAAAACCATGAGCTCCTAAGAGTTGATGATTTGAGGTTTGAGAGGAGAATTCGGATCGGAATTAGAAAGTGAATTGGAGAAAGATAAGCTTCACGCCCGGGCGGTCTTCATACTTCATAATAGAAGAGACATTTGGCGATAAACTTGTGCGAACAGAGGTTGAATCGAGAGAATCGCCGTGAAGAAGGGAAAAAGAGGGAAAAATGCAGGGTTGTAACAAATGGAAAAATTGGAAAAGCAAATAAAATATATCCTTATAACTAAATATCTTTTAAGTGTCTCTTAAATGCCTAATTAAGTATCGAAACTAGTCATTATAAACAAATACCTAAAAAAAGGACTGTAATATTTTTTTAGCGGGTCGGGTGACCCATTTCTTTCTACATGGAGCGCCCCTGATCCAAACCGGTCATTAGTAGTTAATGGGCTAAATTACAATTTGGTCCTCTATCTAGACACGTTTTTCGATTTTGGTCCTGATTTTTCTCCGGCGACAATTTTAGTCCGGTAAGTGGTCTTTTTTTGCAAAAATAGTCACGAACGCCGGAAAGACCACTTACGGGACTAAAATTGTCGCCGGAAAAGACCAATTTTAGTCCTGTAAGTGGTCTTTCAGGCGTTCATGACTATTTTTGCAAAAAAAGACCACTTACAGGACTAAAATTGTCGCCGGAGAAAAACCAGGACCAAAATCGAAAAACATGTCTAGTTAAAGGACCAAAATTGTAATTTAGCCTGTTAATGTCGAAGAAACTATTTTTTCACTCACGCCTTCATCATTCAACACAAGGTAGAACCAAAGTTTAATGTATTTGTATTTTTACTATTGTCTTACCTACATGATACGGGAGACTCGTTATACAGTGACAGTGTTGACTCTATTTCTGTCTGAAACGCTCGGTTTCGCTCGAGGGCGAGCAAGCGCTAACTAGGGGTAGTTGATGAGAGTCGACTCTGTTTTCATACGTATTTTATACCCTGTTTAGACTTGTTTTACATGATTCTGGGAACATTTGGCTTGGTTTTGACACGCATTGCATCGTTTTGATGTTTACGAGATCTGGACATATAATCCGGGATTCTCCGCCTTTTTTTGGTGTATTTATTATATTCTCGGTCACCCTAGTGTCTCGTAGGGGTTATGTGTGTTGTTGTTTTCGGTGTTTTTCAGAAACTACGTGTACGAGATACCCGAAAAAAGCGTTTCAGAGCTTCGGAATGGCGGAAAAGTCCACTTTTGAAAGGAAAGCGTATAAGCCACCCCCCATGAAATCTAGGCCATCGCCTATCAACATCAGAGAGTTTGGAAGAAATTTCCATGGTCATAGGCTAGAGCCCATAAGTTGTAGGCTACCGCCTACAAAGTACTGGGAGTAAGGGAATCCTGCCCTGTTGATAGGCGGCCGCCCTTGAATTGCAGGCCACCACCCATGGAAGCTTTGAAAACCTTAATTCTAGGTTGATTTTGGGATAGGCAGAAGCCTATCTGAGTTGGCAGGCGCCTACGGTGCTATGGTCAACTTAACCAGCCCATTATAAAAGGCATTTGCATGGGATAATTATGGGATATCTTCATCTTCTTCGAGTATAAACCAAAGAATACGTCTTTTCACCTTTTTTCACCATTACATTAGATCTTAGCTAGTTTTACAACATATTTTGTAATAAATGCTTGGATGATCTTGAATTTTATATATATGAAGTTGGTTTTCTCGGATTCGAAGTTTCTTCCGGTTTTGTCCATATAGGTATATCTTTTATCTTTCTCTTGTTTGTATGTATCAATTCTATGATGAAATCTTGCGGTGTTTGTAGTTATAATTAGTAGCTAATCGTTATATAGCTGGGTTATACGATAATCTTCGAAATTGAACCCTGGATTGTTCATGTGATGTTTTTGATGTTTGATTTGTTGAATCTTGATGTGTTTGTAGTTCTAGAACTTGTGATTGATCATGTTTATTGAATTCGCGACTCGATAATTTTATTACAATATCTTCTTATATATGTATTTTGCGAGATGGTACAGAAACAGATAGGATCACCTTGTAAAAGCGACTGAGTTGTTTAGTTTGGTTTCGTGTGTGAGGTATCACCATTGAACGTAAAAGCGACTGAGTTGTTTAGATTTGGTTTTGTGTGTAGTTTGTATCACTTTGTTTTCATTGAACGTAGACCGTGTTAGGTCGGGTTGGTTTCGGGTTAAATCCGGTCGTGTATATATCAAAATTCGAGCTCCATTGATAACAATAATCGACATAAGAGGGTAGATTATTGAATAATGTCTATTCTCGAAAATAGAAATGACACCCTACAAATGATATCAAGAACGTTTAAAAAACCAAACCAAACCAAAATGTTTTCGGTAATTCAAGAACACCTCGTTTAGGTAATTCAAGAACACCTCTAGACTTAGCTAGGGTTTGGTAAGTAGTTGATTGGAACATTACTCCTTTATCACTTTTAATCGTTTAAAACTCTCGTTATTGTTTAATCGTTGTAGAAATAGTTTGTAGTTTAATAACCTTCCTGAATATTGAATTGATCTAAACTAGAGACGATGCTAGCTTTGATACTTGACTAGATTCCCTGTGGGATTACGACATTGCTCACTAGTTTTATACTACAACCAACTCAGTACTCTGCTCATCAAAGTTGGTATACTATAAAACGGCCATCACAATGTGTTAAGTAGTGTAATGTAGAGTTGGTCTAAGGTCTAATAGTCCATATGAAGCCTTTTTTATCCGCAATGAGCTTTAATGGTTAGATTAAATACGTAAATACGTACTCGACTTGTCTAAAAGCTAAAATGTGTTGATCTTTGGTAAGACACGTTTATGCATCTCTTTATGGAACTATTACACCTCCACAAGGTATGATACCACATGGACTTGTGTAATATTCCACATGGTTAGCTACCGTGCCTTAGAGGTGTTGAGGAAATGTCATGGTGCATTCTCACCAATGAAAGTGTAAGTGAGCTTAATAAAGGGAAGTGAGTTATTTGAACATACATGAGCTTATTATTGTTGTTGATATTCCTTGTGATATAGCAAGTGTAGATTCGGTGTTTCAACCATTTACTAAGTACACTTGTACTTACCCTTTATTACGTTGTTCCCCCACCCCAATAAGGTGGTTTGGTGTAGGTTGAGTTCGAGATCGTTAAAAAGTGATTATGAAATTGCAGTTGTTGAAGTTTATCTTTCTTTCTCTTGTATTAATGATATAGAATCTTCCCTTTTTCTTTATAATAGATTGTGATAGTTGTATCCTCTTACTTGTAAATAAAGAGTCGTAACAATTGAATGGATCTTCGAACTTGTTATACCTGTAGTATCGTATGCAAAATAAAATAACAACCATAAAGAAAAAGAACAATTTGTTTATTAATCTGTATACAGTACAATACAAGAATGGAAAAAACGAAACGGAATAGAAACAGTAAGGATATAATCTGAAACTGAGGTGAGAAAACTCTATGTCCTTAAGACAAATTTGCTCCAGCATGTACCACGGATGTGCAATTGTCTCCCGGATTCAACAGTTTACCTGTTCAAGAGGAGGTACTTCGACTCTGAACAACAGCGAACTCAGCAGTGCTTCAGAAACTCTTCAACTATTTGTGCAGAAAGATGGATTGTGTTGTGTGTTGTTTCCATTGCAGCAGAGGACCTTTATATATGCAGCAAAACTAAGGAAGAGTCTCAACCTTAAAGTGTATAGAAGCCATCAGTTGAGGAGTTTCACTAAGGAGGCTTTAACTCCATCAGTTGAAGGAGTTTACTTTACTCCACTAACTCTCAGCAATAATGCCCATTTAGCAGGTGAAGAGACAACCGAATCGAGCTTGATTAATTGAATCGAACTTCTGACTTATGAAGGAACTCAGCTCGAATCATCTCATCAGAATGTTGAATAATTGTTTGACAAGTCCAATGTAACTTGTCCAAAAAATTAGTATTGCCTCATGCCCAATTCCTCAAGCCCAAGGTCAACGGTCAACGGTCTCGGACGGGCGGCGGCGCGCGCGCGCAATTTTAGCAAAACATTGTCTAACTAAAACCATTCTGAACTTTTTCCCTTTCCTTAGAACTTATACCCTTTAACTAAGTTTTCCCACTTAAATATTGAGAAAAGATTAACACACTTCCCAATGTGGGATTAAGGAAGTTGAACTTTTCAACTTCCAAGCTTCAACACTTTATCTTTTTCAACTAACCAACTTCAAGCCTTAATTCCCATTCACCCGCCGATATCCGAATTGAATGATTCAAAGACCTGTCTTCATTTACGTCACACGTAGATTTCAAAGTCATCATAAACTTTTGATAAATTATACAAGAGTACCGTAATCGAAACCGGCTCATAAAGTGATTGTAAAAAATAATTAAAAAATAATTTAAAAATGATTAAAAAATTATTTTCTCTTTTCCCTCAATTTCTCCAACAGAACTTTGTGTAATAGTTTTTGACTTATTATTTTAGTTGCAGTCTGTGTTACTTATCGATCGTTATAATAATCTTTTCAGTTTCAAGAGTTTATGTCAAATTTACGTATGCATGCGGATTTTCTTTTCTGATTAAGGAATCGGAATCGATTTATCAAAATTAATGCATTCGCGAACGTAATCAAATATTTGTGATCCAAACTCGTGTTGGTTGGTTCAGAAATAATATTTGTAATTATGTTCAAGTTTAATTTGTTATACTAAACAAAACAAACAATCACAAACAATAATTAACTAAACACGTCTAATGCCAGGCTTGATCTGCCGTTCTTGAAATCTCTTGAGGCCTCGATTTCTCATCCTAATGTATGGCTGTCGTGCACCTCGTGCGCCATTCCAGATTTCCAGTGCCATACGTATATTCCAAAGGACATTATGCCACGTGTCACCTTTACCTTTAGGATCATCGCTAACGTCACCCCAAGTGGAACTAGCTCCACACTATAACTGTATCTCAACAAGAATGTTCTGCAACCACATAAACTAGCTTAAAATTAGGCTTTTGTGTCACATATCTGATCGATTCGCTGTTTTTCTTTTCTTTCTCCAAACCAATTTTTTTATAAAAAAAAAAAAAAAGAAAGAAAATTTTCTTAAAAAAAATAATGGCGAAATCACCAGAAGTAGAGCATCCAGTGAAAGCATTTGGTTGGGCTGCTAGAGATACATCCGGTGTTCTTTCTCCTTTCAAGTTTTCTAGAAGGTTTCATATATCATTCAATCCTTTTGATTAAAATTAAAAAATAAAAAAAAAGGATTGATTTATTCTTTTGCATTAATTAATTAATTATTGAGAAATTTTTCTCATTGTTTTTGGAGGAAAATTTTTAGATGGCTGGTTAAAGGGGTAATTAATGAGTATGTATGCAGGGCAACAGGTGAGCGTGATGTGCAGTTCAAGATTCTGTATTGTGGGATTTGTCATTCGGATCTCCATATGGTGAAAAATGAATGGGGTTTTACCCACTACCCCATTGTACCTGGGTATGATTCTTCCATATTTGTTCTTTGATATATGAGAAACATCTCCGTCTTAAAATATAAATCATTATATCTTTTTAGATTTGTTCCATAATATAATTCATTTTACTTTACCGATGCAACATTTATTACTCGTTTCCTATCTTACCCTTAATTTATTATTAAACAAACAATTTTTCATTACTCCATCACTTCCAATTTATTTGAGGCAGTTGCCAAAATCACGCATATTAAGGATGTGAGTTAATGCATTAACTTTTATAATGAAATGACTAGAATGTCTTTAGATATAATTAATGTGACCTTCTTTTTTATATCTCAGTGTGATAAATAAAGGTAAATCAAGTAAAAAAACACATAATAAATGTTGCATTGAAAATTGTACTGCCTCATTTAAAATGAAGCAAAACATATTGGCAACTGGCTCAGTTATTGTAGAATGAATGGAGTATTTAATGATACTCATGGGCATTTTAGACATTTAACCTTTAAATTTATGACATTCAATCATTTTTAATCCGTGCGAGAACACGAAAATGACGTATAATATAGGACGGAGGTAGTATAAACGTTTAAAATTGTTAACTTACTTTACAAATTTCGTTATACATCATTATCTTAGTATCACTAAGTATCATTTCTCTCACTTATTTCTCCCGCTTTTCCAACGTGACACGTTACACCATCCTCCTCTTTGGGTCCTCGTAGAGGTCGTAACTATTGGCCCTCATGGTGCGACACCTATCAGAGGAGAGAGGTGATGTCAAGAATTGTGGAAGAGATTTTCTTTGTCATTCATCAATCATAATAGTACAATAATACAAATCTTAGGCTTCACACTTTATGAATAATTACCAAACTACCCTTACTAAATATAATTACAAAATACATCATAATATCGTAATAAATGACCATTTTAGACTCTCACGGTGTGTGGCACCGGCACCTATCAGAGAGGATTTTACGTGTGACATTTATTTCTGTGTGATAGTCGATTCTGATACCGTCTTAGAACTCAGCTCCAACAACGTTATTTGAGTCATAACGTATCTAGTAAACTACTTAGATTTGTCGTGGCCTAAACCTGTTAACGTAAATTACCAAGTAAATTATCACTTAAGCTTATATTTTAATACTATTTCGACAATTTTTTCAAAGTGAAATATTATATTAAATATATATCGATTATTATAGTCGATGAGCGTGTTGTTCTAATCGCTTGAATAAACAAACTAAAAAAAGTGCAATAGAGGGTAGAGGGTTGTTAGAGTAACCCCAATGGTACATTCTTGTACCCTCTAAAAATGGCTTCAAGGATCCTTGCTCAACCCCAAGCCCACAGTGGCTGCTTTAATGACACTCTATCCCCAATTTTTGCTAAGCTTCCCTTCATATTTGAAGGGTCTGCTAAATGAATAGTACACTTTTTATCTATCCACTTATCTCGCTTTTTACCCAATAAATTAATTTCACACATTAATATCATTTATATAATAATGTGTTATGTATCGAGTAATGATACGGGCACAACGGTAGTATCACAACGGTGATATACATCATTGAAAAAAAAATTATATATACTATTTTTTCCATAAAAAAAAATTAACCTGTCCAAATATTTATTTTTTAATTTTGAATTCTTTTTGTGTACGGATACGACATCTTTTTATTTTTTTTACCGTTGTGTGACGTATTCAAATATCACTTTGTAAGCATAAAATATTTTTAAAGGGATGTATAGAGGTTGCTTATTGGAGTGAATTATTTTTTGGGTGTTGAAAAAGTGTAACTGTAACGGAAAACGATGTGTTTGAAGGGTGTGTTTGAAGGGTATCATTGGGGTCACTCTTAGCGTTTTGTGGCAACAATGATTACACTTTTTTAATTTTTTTCTATTATTATTTTTTTTTGTAAAAACCGGATCTTCTTTAAATATTATGCAAAAAAATATGTAGAACACACGTCTCGAAAAAACATGTTCACGCCTATATAACCCACACACGATATAACTATAGTAACTCATAATTTATCTAAGCTATTTTCATTTCTCTAGCCCTACGAACTGCCTGAGGAATGAACACTTTCATTGGGAGACGTCGTTCTTCCGTATGATACATTCTCTGATTCCGCTAATACCAAGCGCCCATCATGATCTCTGATTCCCTATGATTACACATGAAATTACTATCGTAGATTATGAGGTTTGAATTTGCAAAAGACAAGAGACTAGTGAAACAAATTTTAAATTTTAAATTTTTAATCTTTTTTTGGCAATTCTTTATTCTGAACTTGAATTTTCTTGATTAAATCATATGTCCACTTCCCCCCTTTGTCCCACTAGGTCTTAACCCAATGATTAGGCTTGAGATTACACCAGGTAACTCCACGTCTTGCTCAATCTGAGCCATACAGTATAAACCCAGAATGAGTAACACTGGTCCAGATTGAGCCACATGTGTACATCCTTCCACACGTTCATATTGTGAATAAGATCTAACCGTTGAATAATTTTTAATGAAATTTAAAACACTCCCATTTTAGTGAGATCATGTCAAAACATACTATCACCGTAGCATTCACAGGACCCCCTCCCATAGGAGGAGATCCAAACATGGAATATAGGGTGGTTGTTGCACTGACACAATGTTGTGACAATAGTATCATTATGCATTCACTAATCTGCGCATTGCTAACACGAGTAATGCTCAATGCACACAGACACGAGCTCGTGGGCGTGGTGACCGAGGTTGGGAGCAAGGTGGAGAAGTTCAAAGCCGGTGATAATGTCGGTGTAGGTTGCCTAGTCGGCTCTTGCCGCAAATGCGATCTATGCTCCAAAGATCTCGAAAACTATTGCCCTAGCCAGATACTCACCTATAGTGCTAAATACACCGATGGAACCATCACTTATGGCGGCTACTCGGATCTAATGGTTGCAGACGAACACTTTGTTGTCCGTTGGCCCGAAAACTTGCCTCTTGATATCGGGGCTCCTCTTCTCTGTGCCGGGATCACTACTTACAGTCCTTTGAGATATTTTGAGCTCGATAAGCCTGGTACACATGTTGGTGTTGTTGGTCTAGGTGGTTTAGGCCATGTTGCGGTTAAGTTTGCTAAAGCTTTCGGTGCAAAAGTTACTGTGATAAGTACTTCCGAAAGTAAGAAGAAAGAAGCTATTGAAAAACTCGGTGCTGATGCTTTCGTGGTTAGCCGTGATCCTGAACAATTGCAGGTAAAAACGAAAACTGTGATCATATTTGAGTATCATTTCGGATTCTCGTTTTTGATGTAAAAAACTCGTGAGGTTTACGTATATACATAAATGCAGGCTGCGTTTGGTTCGTTGGATGGGATTATTGATACAGTGTCTGCAGTCCATCCGATTATGCCATTGCTCAATCTGCTTAAGTCTCATGGGAAGCTCATAATGGTTGGTGCCCCGGAAAAGCCACTCGAGCTCCCCATCTTTCCTCTTCTCCAAGGTATAAGCTTATGCTGTTTTTATATGTTCTGGTTTAGGAAATTTTAGTCTCAAATAATCTGCAATATATATAGTGATACTGCGATTCTAACGAGTCGAAGGTTGTTTGCGAACAGCTCGGTTCGTTTGACAGCTCCGTATTTGATTGGTTACGCGAATAATTCCTTTGTATTTGGTGTGTGTGTGTGTGTGTGACAGGGAGGAAGCTAGTGGTCGGTAGCGCCATTGGAGGGTTGAAAGAAACACAAGAAATGATCGATTTTGCAGCAGAGCACAAAATACTGCCTGATGTGGAGATTATCCCGATCGACTATGTCAACACTGCGATGGAGCGTCTCGCGAAATCCGATGTCAAATACAGATTTGTCATTGACATGAGCACATTGAAATCTACTGCTTAAAATTAAGTTTTGAATTGCCATTTCTGTAAAATGGGAATTGTGTTTGTTATGCACTGTAGAAGAAGACGGATATTTGTGTTGTGGGATTTCATATCGATTATTATCTATTGTTATTATTATTAAGAATTATGTACGTGCCGGAATAAAAAGAATTGATGGCGACCGTATAATGTTTGCCTCTTCATTTTGCTTTGTTTTTGTATTTTTCTTTTTAACGGAAACGAAAGACACATACGTAGGTTCGAGTGCTACTCGAACCTAGAATCATTTAGTCGTGGTGTCTCAGCATTCATCACTTGGTCAAGCCCCGTCGGCTTTTTCATTGTAGTAACTTTATTTTGACAAGTATAAACGTTTTTTTTTTAAAAATATAAAACATCCGGTGACGATACGGGATTTCACCCCTCCACGTGGAATTATCCTAGTGGTCCAGATGGCATGTTAAAGAGTTTGTTCCCGCCACATGTATGGCGTATCGAGTCGGTCAAGAGTCCAATCTCGGTCACCCACGTCGGTGCTACTCGAGTCGAGACCAGAAGGCCAACCCGTCTCTTTAAGCCCATTATCCACAAGGATAACTCCGGTAAAGGGACAAAGCCCATTTGAGGGTAAAAATGACAATGGCGCATAGCCGACTTATTTTTAGGGTTAGGACATACATTGTCCCTATAAATATACACTAATCCGGGAACTACGTAAGCGCTCGATTCCCGAACATAACAGATACGTAGGCAACCCGAGAGACTCTCGCTCGCCTAAAATCACCCCCAAAACCATCCTCGATTCTATCATCCCTAGATTAAATTGGCGCCTCAAATTATACGACAAAATCCAAAGATCGTCATTGGCGCTAGAAGGAGGGCTTTCTATCGGTGATGGATCAAGGAGGTGGTTCGTGATCAATTTAATGCCAAAAACGCAGTCTGATCGGTGGTTGATTGCCGAAAATTGAACCGTTGAAACAAGATTCCCACCGCTCAGATTCAAGGATAAGGAGGGACGAACAAGCCCTCCAAATTTCGTGACGATCGGAGTCCGTTTAGATGCCCGATCGAAGCCGGAAAGTATCTGCTGTATCACCAAAACGCAGCAGCCACCAAAAACGCAGTCAGATCGACGGATTATTGCTGGAGTTTCAACCGTTAAAACAAGATTTCCACCGTTCAGATTCAAGGATAAGGAGGGACGAACAAGCCCTCAAAATTTCATGACGATCGGAGTCGTTTTGGAGGCACAAAGCCGCCGGAAAGATGCTGCTGCGCCGCCATAAACGCAGTGGACACAGCAGTTAGATCTACGGCTTCGTGACAGAGATTGAACCGTTGAAAGACGATCTCCACCGGTCACATCAAAGAATAAAGAGGGACGAACAAACTCTCAAAATTTTATGACGATCGGAGTCGTTTTGGAGGCACAAAGCCGCCGGAAAGATGCAGCTGCGCCGCCATAAACGCAGTGGACACAGCAGTTAGATCTACGGCTTCGTGACAGAGATTGAGCAGTTGAAAGACGATCTCCACCGGTCAAATCAAAGAATAAAGGGGGACGAACAAAGCCTCAAAATTTCATGAAGATCAAAGGCCGTTTCAATGCGTACTTTTCATCTGAAAGCTGCTGCTGTGCCACCAAAAACACAGCACACACAGCCGAAACTTTAAAGGGGTATAGCTGCTAATCGAACTGATGAAACGCGATATCCTCCGGTCAGATTTAAGTTTAAGGGGGTTCGAACAAGCCCTAAAAGTTTCATGCCGATCGGAGTTCTCTCCGATGCCCGATCCTTGTTAAAAGGACGCTGCCGCATCCCGTAAAACCGAGCGAGAAAAAGCGAGGTTGATCGATAGCTTATAGCCGCTAATCAAACAGGGTGAAACACAATTTCCACCGGTCGATTGAAGAGGAAGGAGGGACGAACAAACCCTCCAAATTTTCATGACGATCGGAGTCGGTTTAGATGCCCGATCGTTCCCGGAAAGATGCAAAGATTAGACAGTTCAACATGAGCTCGGCGGTCGGGCTCATGGATGAGCTCGAGCTCCAAAACCCGAGCCGAGCCGTTAATCTCTCCGATGACGAGCTCTCTCATTACAAGCTATCCGGTATGAGCCGTCATGGAAATTTATTTACGTTTTTACAACTTAAATAACCTATCATATTTGGAGCTCTCTGGAGCGTATCTTTTATAAGACCGAGCTCGTCTCGGCATCATATTTGGAGCTCGTCTCGAGCGTATCTTTTATAAGACCGAGCTCGTCTCGGCATCATTTTGGAGCTCTCTGGAGCGTATCTTTTATAAGACCGAGCTCGTCTCGGTATCATATTTGGAGCTCGTCTCGAGCGTATCTTTTATAAGACCGAGATCGTCTCGGCATCATTTTGGAGCTCTCCGGAGCGTATCTTTAATAAGACCGAGCTCGTCTCGGCATCATATTTGGAGCTCGTCTCGAGCGTATCTTTTATAAGACCGAGCTCGTCTCGGCATCATTTTGGAGCTCTCTGGAGCGTATCTTTTATAAGACCGAGCTCGTCTCGGCATCATTTTGGAGCTCTCTGGAGCGTATCTTTTATAAGTCCGAGCTCGTCTCGGCATCATATTTGGAGCTCGTCTCGAGCGTATCTTTTATAAGACCGAGCTCGTCTCGGCATCATGTTTGGAGCTCTCTGGAGCGTATCTTTTATAAGACCGAGCTCGTCTCGGCATCATGGTTGGAGCTCATCTCGAGCGCATCTTTAATAAGTCCGAGATCGACTCGGCATCATCTTCTATAAGTCCGAGATCGACTCGGCATCATCTTTGGAGCTCAACTTGAGCGTATATCTTTAATAAGTCCGAGATCGACTCGGCATCATCTTCTATAAGTCCGAGATCGAGTCGGCATCATATTTGGAGCTCAACTTGAGCGCATCTTTAATAAGTCCGAGATCGACTCGGCATCATCTTCTATAAGTCCGAGATCGAGTCGGCATCATATTTGGAGCTCAACTTGAGCGCATCTTTAATAAGTCCGAGATCGACTCGGCATCATCTTCTATAAGTCCGAGATCGACTCGGCCTCATCTTTGGAGCTCAACTTGAGCGTATATCTTTAATAAGTCCGAGATCGACTCGGCATCATCTTCTATAAGTCCGAGATCGAGTCGGCATCATATTTGGAGCTCAACTTGAGCGCATCTTTAATAAGTCCGAGCTCGACTCGGCATCATCTTTTATAAGTCCGAGATCGACTCGGCATCAGTTCTCGACACGATAGAGTGGTTAAAGCCAAGTCAACGACAGTGCTTATATCACTCCCGACCAGCCAATAAGCCACGATGCGAGGCAGTTGGAAGATCCCACGATGGATACCTTATTCGACCAGTTCATAAGCACCACGAAGTGCGACAGTCGAATAAGGAGTTATTTAATTCGACCAGTTATAAGTCTGACGGGACGCGACGGTCGAATCGAGCTCCGACCAAAAAAGCCAAGTCAAGCCCAAGAGGCGATGCGGTGCTAGGTCGACTCACGAATCGAGCTCCGACCGAATAACCAAGTCGAGCCCATGAGGCGATGCAGGTGCTAGGTCGACTCAAGGGAATTAAGTCCAAAGGACTACACCCTAGGCAAATATGCAACAATACAAATGACAAGTCAAAGTTCAAATTTACAAACGACATCGATAAAGCAAACGGCAAACAGAGCCAAAGGCTCGACAAGCGAAGAACTAAAAGACATCGAATCGTGAAAGACAGACAACAAAAGGCGAGTAAATAAAAAAGCGAGCAAAGAAATGGGAGTCGACATGAGAGAAGCTGATGTGCGAATAAGGCCAAAGGCCGCAACAAAGGAAGATAGTCTATACCAAAGACTAAAGTCAAGAAGGAAAAATGTAACAATTTTTCTAGGAAAAAATAAGCCAAGTCCAAAATACGGCTAAATGTTTATACAGATGGGGGCCAACGACAACGTTTGGTTAAAAAGGGCAATGGCGCTAAGGCAAATTCTCAAGACTGTTAGACTGACATTCGAGATCCGTGTGCCGTACTCCAAAATCAGGGCAAATCAGACTCTTCGAGAGAAGTCGACCTCGACAGAGACAAATCCCACTACATACATCTCATACATGCCTTCGACAACTACCACATCGAAATCAATTTCAACCGAGACAGTCCCAAGTTGGACATCTCATCATTCTTTCGACAGCTACAACATCGAAGTCGATGTCAACTTAGCCATACATTATGAGTCCAAGGGACAGATAATGTTGCTAAAGTAAAAAAAAAAAAGGTCTGCAAAGCAGATATGGAAAGTCCGTATGTCGGACTTCAAGGGAAGTAAGTCCGCATGGCGATTTAAGTCCGAGCATTGGATGACAAAGTGGCCGAGATACCCTTTGACGGATCCGACCCGACCTCGAGAACTCGAGATAGATGCGGGGGCTTATGACGATACGGGATTTCACCCCTCCACGTGGAATTATCCTAGTGGTCCAGATGGCATGTTAAAGAGTTTGTTCCCGCCACATGTATGGCGTATCGAGTCGGTCAAGAGTCCAATCTCGGTCACCCACGTCGGTGCTACTCGAGTCGAGACCAGAAGGCCAGCCCAGTCTCTTTAAGCCCATTATCCACAGGATAACTCCGGTAAAGGGACAAAGCCCATTTGAGGGTAAAAATGACAATGGCGCATAGCCGACTTATTTTTAGGGTTAGGACATACATTGTCCCTATAAATATACACTAATCCAGGAACTACGTAAGGCTTGATTCCTGGAACATAACAGGATACGTAGGCAACCTGAGAGAGACTCTCAGGCTCAGTCTAAAATCACCCCCAAAACCATCCTTGATTCTATCATCCCTAGATTAAATTGGCCTCAAATTATACATGACAAAATCCAGCATCGTCATCCGGTGTCTAAGACCTAACCGGCTGAACTAATATGAAGTTTGGCCTATGTGGTGTCCATACAGTTCGACTCTTACTGACGATAAAATCCTCACCTTGGGTTTTTTTAACATAGACAAGTGTCACGAGAGAATGGAACTTAGTATACTTAAACATTGTCAGGTTACTAATCACTTAAACTTAAATGCTGGGTTTTTAACATTTAAAGTTCTAATAGCATTTTTGTACATGAATTTCCGATATAACGTACTCCATCCGTTTTTATATATATGTCGCAGAGAGAAGAATCACACAAATTAAGAAAATAATTAATATATGTATTTATTTATTGGAGATGTAAATGTTTTGTTGGTAAAGAAGTTTTTTGTATTGGAATTGTGTTTTTTTTATTGGAGATGTAAATTTTTTATTGGTAAAGGAGGAAAAAATAATAAATGCTGCATTGGAAATGTAAACTGACAGATAAATAAAAAAATGGCAAAAACTGAAATGTGACGATAAAAAAAAACGGAGGGAGTATCATATATTTTCCTCAAAAAAAAAAAAAAAAACGGAGTATATATATATATATATATATATATATATATATATATATATATATATATATATATATATATATATATATATGACGTATCATATGTAATATGAAAAAAACATACCATTACATTGTTTGTTGGAATTTTTTCCAAGATAAAAATGAGTTGGTATAATTATTTCATATCATAAGTAATATGAAAAAAACATACCATTGTTGACAATCGAACCAGTGACCTCCTTAGGCATTCTCAAGTCACTTACTACTTGAGCCAAGCTATTTGGTTACTTTAAATCTTTCTTAGTCAAGAGATGAGCCAGTGAGTTACCCTCTCTCTGTTACGCCCTCAAACCCCGAGCCTTGTTGCGTTAAATGAATCATAAATAATCCGGTCAACTGTTTAGACCGTCGTTCTCGCTTGGTCTAAAATGACTACCCTTTAAAAGACTGGCGTCCTCGCCAGGAGGGCGTTCTCCCCTTATAAGGGACTGGCGTCCTCGCCAGGACGGCAAAGACTTGTCCCGCTGAACTTGTCTCAATTTCGTCCCTACCAGATGAGTATAGATGTGGCCCCCACCGTCTCACGCGGCGTGGCACTTAGGTTCTGTGATAGTCGGCTATGAATATCATTCTGTAACGCCTCCAGACCTCGGGCTTAATAGCATTAAATAAGTCTAAATGATCCGGTCAAATGCTTAGACTGTCGTCCTCGCTTGGTCTTTTGGAGCTCGATGGCCTCAATATAAGTTGAGGCTTCGGTTTGAACTCTAGCTAATAAAATGTTGTAGAGAGTCTCCTCTTCTGCATAAACTCAAGCGCACCCACTTTTCCATATCCACCATAAGGTACATATAATTCTGGCCGCCCCCGCTTCATATTCTTTACCCAAGAGAAATTCAAAAAAATATTGGCTTGTTCGAAACTTCATCTTATGCCAAAAAAGATTATCCAGGGCCTGATTCCAAACGGGGCTTAACAATAATACAATCGAATAAACAATGCCACGTCGATTCCTTGTCACTATAACAAACTTGACAAATGCCATCCACAATCCCTCTACATGGCCGGCCCTGGTATATTTTGGGGTTAAGGCCAAGTCCTCAAATTGGGCATTTTAGTTGAAGTTGTTTTTTTTTAAAATATCTTTATCGCGTTTTCAACATCTGTAAATACAAAATTCAATTTATTGATAGCCTCAAAACATGCCTACAAAGTAGTTTTTTCTAGCATATTTAAAAACAAAAACCAAATTCATACGTTTACACAAACAAAATGATATATAAAATAATATATTCTTTTTAATTTCTATAGTTTTTCAAACAAAAAGTTAATAAAACTTGTTTGTATGTCTAAATTTTTTTAGGCCAAGTAAATTTTTTATTGGGACATTTTGTTAGATATTTTTTTTTGTTTGTTTTGGATTTTCATATACATGCATTTTCGAACTGATATGTACTTACCACTTCGTGTGAGGGTTGCATGCTTTCATCCGGTGAACAGTGACAACACTACCCTTTCGTGCAAGGAATACCTCCATTCGTTTATGGGGTACTTGCAGCCTATAAAAGGCACAAGTATGCAGACGAAAATTCATAAGTTCGACAGCATCATCAAAAAACTTTGAGTGTCCTCGGGTTTGATTCAAACAAGTCACTGTTTGAATCAAACACCTCTGTTGTATCCTGAGAGAGATTTTCGTTTGATCCCTTAGTGACAATTCGTGTGGGACGAAACATTTCTTAAAAGATAACGTTTTGCGTCCTTTGGAGTCTTCGACAATTTCTGTCAAATTCTTATTCATCAAAATTTTCCAACAACTTTATCGATTGGAGTAAAAAAAATTTGGGCCTTTATAAAAAAAAACATAATATATTAGGTTGGATCGGATTGAATCTACACGTTTAGCGAAACATGTACCGTTGGGCCCTCCCGGCGCCGTTGGGCTTAAGACGGGCGTTTCTCCGGCCTCACATGAGGGCCGACCCTATCCCTCTAGAAAGAAGACCCACAAAAGTTGGTAGAGCATAGAGCTGTTAACGAGCCGAGCCGAGCCGAGTATTGATGATTTGAGCTCGAGTTCGTTCGAACTTGGCTCGTTTAAAAGATGAGATGTTCGAGCTCGTGTTCGAGTTCGGCTCGTTAAACATATTGTTGTCTTTCAACTTGAGTATGGCACGAGTTCGACTCGAGTTCGGTTCGTTAAGGTATAAAATACATAAAATGCAAATGCAAAAATAACAAGTTATAGATTAATATTACATATATCACGCTACAATAATTCTTATAAAAGTATGTAAATATTACATAAAATCAATCTATAATCCCGATTAGATTAATGAATGACTTATCCTCGTTTGAGTTATGGTTGCTGTGTAAATTTATATATTTATATAAGCATGTTCGCGATCATAATCCAACGTTCACGAACCAAGCTCGTGTTCGTTCGTTAAGCGAACGAGCCCTACAATCATGTTCGAGCTCGGCTCGTTAAGCTAAACGAACAAACTATCACGGACACTAACGAGCCGAACACGAACTTGTTCACGAACGGCTATATTTGTTTAAGTTCTCTAGAGCATTTAATAAAAATTTCCAGCAAAAGTGGATTATCCTATGGTGTGTCTTTAGAGTCCATAACAATTTTCATGTTTTTTTATTGGGCGGATGTATTATTCTACCGTGATAAATAAAAATAAGGGGGAATGAGGGAGAAGGACAAAAATATTTCATCAATTGAGTAGAAGGACAGTCTTTTGAAACTTTTGCATAAAGGACAAAACTATTTATCCACTATCGAAATTCACTTGTGTTCAAAATTCACTGTTTAAATTCACTGCCGAAATTCACTGTCGAAATTCACTAATTTTCAAAATTCATTGTCGGGATTCACTGATTTTCGAGATTCACTGTCAAAATTCACTATCGAAATTCGCTGATTTCGGGATTCACTAAGGAGATTCACTGATTTTCGGGATTCACTGTTTGTCCTTCTGGCTATAAAAATTATGCAGTTGTCCTTCTCCCTATAAAAAATATGTAGTTGTCCTGTTGCTTAATAATATTTCAGATTGTGTCCTTATCCCTAATTTTCCATAAAAATAATTAGAAGATCATATGCTATTTGTCTGAATTGGGATTACTTGTTAATAGTGTTGTAACACCTATTACACGAATTATATTGTGTTTTATCATCTTGGTTTTGAAGGCTTCAAACCTATACACATTTTGAGAACAAAAAAATGAAACTAGCATTTTCTCGATGGAAAATTATGATACATGGACTCCCTATTAGAACGGATCGTCGGATGACTGCCACGTATAGAAAAAGACAAAATTGTTTTGTTTGATTGTATACGTGGCAATCATTGGCCGATATGTTCTAATAGGAAGTCCCTACAATATAATTACCCTTTCTTAATACCTAAAACTAATGTTATAAGCCATTGAGGTTAACGGGGTTTAGTACAAGGATGGTTATGCTCGTAACGCTATGATATAAGTACGGAGGTGTGGAGTGCACGCTTATATAAGTGTTTACGAGTGTACGGATGTAAAATGAGCAAGTGGAGTTCGTAAAACAAACGGAAATTCGTTTTTGGAAAAATCAGTGTCACAGGCGCCAGCCTGTGAGCTTAGGCGGCCGCCTGTGATGTTCTGCTTAGGCAAAAAGTTGGACAGCTTCTTATTCAGTTTTCTGGTGTTTCACAGGCGCCCGCCTGTGGCCCGAAAACTGAATTATTGGAGTCTCTTGGTCATTTTAAGTGGGTACAATGTTGCGGAGATTTTGCATCATTAAAAACAAAAGAAATTTATAAACCCTAACTATCATGCAAAACTAACTCCTAACCGACCAAAACATCGGGTTGTTGCTAGTAAAGCGTAATGAGTAAGGGGTCGATCCTCAGGGAAAGGGTATGTTCAATCTAATCCTAGTAATCCTCTCAATTGCTACTCAAGGAAAACAAATAAACGAACGACAAAACATAAAAACAGAAAATAATTCAAGTAATCTAACCTAGGGAATAAAATAAACAAACTAATCTATGACATGGGAACAAACATTGAACAAACCTATGTGATCTCAATCCTAGTTCATCTCGTGATTCAATTCAATTTGTGGTTTCACCCTTTCACAAGACACAAATCCCTAATCTCTTAGTGAACTTGTCTCTCAAGCTATGAAAGCCTACTTTCGTAGTGAATTCAATTATCTATCTCTCATCTTTCGAGTGTTGAGACTGATTTACCAAACAAAACAACGGGTGTAGATTCAAGTTACTCTCGTATAATCGAATCTAACAACCTAGGAATCTAACCAATTAATTTGTCACATAATCAACAGCTAAAAACCCTATCTTTCTATGGTGATCTATCGTTACGCAACTTCCGTATTGTAAACATCAATAGAGAACTAATTTTCCAATCTATTCTCATGGCATCAAAGAACGCATAGAAAAATACAAACTGAATCAAACATCATGAAGAAAAACTGGAATTAAATAAATTGAAAATCAAACTCACATAGTCTTGAACAATGGTTGAACTCCATGGAAACGAAAAAGAAAAGCTACATAATCTACTCCTAATCTAACCTCGGTTCACCCGAGCACAAGGCTCGGGTGACCGGCCTTGAAGAGCCCCAGAATTGCCTGCTGCGGCTGTGTTGTTGTATTATGAATTATATGATGCAAATTAGGGTATGCTGCATGCGTGTATTTATAGGAATAAGTGTATGCTAATGTCGGCTGAATTATCCCTTTTTAATTAGGAAAAAGAGTAAGGCGGCTGTGCATTGATAATTCCTAATCTAACTAGGAAAATTGCATATGTCGGCTGCTTGAATTGGAGGTCGGTTCCGCTGAATAACGGTCT
Organism: Gentiana straminea; assembly: GCA_036785695.1. Taxonomy (NCBI): domain Eukaryota; kingdom Viridiplantae; phylum Streptophyta; class Magnoliopsida; order Gentianales; family Gentianaceae; genus Gentiana; species Gentiana straminea. Next base: position 2,506,908 of record JAVUPR010000461.1, on the reverse strand, counting down.
GGACGCCCGTCTAATTTGGAGGACGCTCGTTTGAAATCTCGGACGGAGAGTGAACGCTGGTTCATGCTCAAGCTGAAGACTCTGTATCTGTTTTTGCTGCTCGGACGCTCGTCTCAAATCTCTGAACGCTAGTTTGATGCAATTCCCTGAAGACTGTAAACTGAAGCTTCGATTGGAATAAAACTTCTAAAATCCATATCTTGAGTTGTAGACCTCCAAAAATTATGATCCGAATGTCATAATTAAGCCCTCGGAAAACTCTACAACATTCATTAAGGACTCTTCTTCAGAAAACGCCTTTTTGACTAGCCCGTCGTATTACGAGTCTTTTTCGGGATTTTCTAATACCACAGCATCATTATCCAAACTTGTAACGCTCATATCTCGGGCCTCGTAAGTCGGAATGAAGTGATTCAAGATCCTGTAGAATTCTCTCTTCAAGCACTACAACTCTTCTCTTGAGGTCGAGAGTCAAATCAGTGTATATCATATCAAGAACTCCGTCGGAAGGTCGTCACTACCCGGAATCCTGATTTTCCGACATTTATCTTGATTGATTTCTTTCCTTATATCTTTCAATCTTCCATAACTTTGATTGATCCTTTCCAAGCACGAATTTGGCTCTCTAAAATCCTCTCTTCCATCATCAATGAGTATCTACAAATATCAAAAACATACCAAAACGTAATAATTTCCAAAATAATATAAAAACATCAAATAAACATAAAAATCGATACGTTTTCATATTTAACTATTAAAAACCTCATTTACTCAATATTTGACTATAAGGCCCGATATCTATGAAAATAATCCATATATGGGGGAAATTGATTCATAAAATATATATGAAAATCACTATAATTTAGCCCTAAACAATCCACTTTTGTTGGAGGGATTTTGCATCACTAAACAAAAAGAAAATTTATAAACCCTAACCTAATTGCAAAACTAACTCCTAACCGGCCGAATACCGGGTTGTTGATAGTAGAGCGAGATAAGTAAGGGGTCGATCCTCAGGGAAAGGGTATGTTCAATCTAATCCTAGTAATCCTCTCAATTGCTACTCAAGGAAAACAAATAAACGAACGACAAAACATAAAAACAGAAAATAATTCAAGTAATCTAACCTAGGGAATAAAATAAACAAACTAATCTATGACATGGGAACAAACATTGAACAAACCTATGTGATCTCAATCCTAGTTCATCTCATGATTCTAATTCAGTTTGTGGTTTCACCCTTTCACAAGACACAAATCCCTAATCTCTTAGTGAACTTGTCTCTCAAGCTATGAAAGCCTACTTTCGTAGTGAATTCAATTATCTATCTCTCATCTTTCGAGTGTTGAGACTGATTTACCAAACAAAACAACGGGTGTAGATTCAAGTTACTCTCGTATAATCGAATCTAACAACCTAGGAATCTAACCAATTAATTTGTCACATAATCAACAACTAAAAACCCTATCTTTCTATGGTGATCTATCGTTACGCAACTTCCGTATTGTAAACATCAATAGAGAACTAATTTTCCAATCTATTCTCATGGCATCAAAGAACGCATAGAAAAATACAAACTGAATCAAACATCATGAAGAAAAACTGGAATTAAATAAATTGAAAATCAAACTCACATAGTCTTGAACAATGGTTGAACTCCATGGAAACGAAAAAGAAAAGCTACATAATCTACTCCTAATCTAACCTCGGTTCACCCGAGCACAAGGCTCGGGTGACCGGCCTTGAAGAGCCCCGAATTGCTCTGTTGCGCGGCCGTGTTGTTGTATTATGAATTATATGATGCAAATTAGGGTATGCTGCATGCGTGTATTTATAGGAATAAGTGTATGCTAATGTCGGCTGAATTATCCCTTTTTAATTAGGAAAAAGAGTAAGGCGGCCGTGCATTGATAATTCCTAATCTAACTAGGAAAATTGCATATGTCGGTTTTGCTTGAATTGGAGGTCGGTTCCGGCGAATAACGGTCGGACGCCCGTCTAATTTGGAGGACGCTCGTTTGAAATCTCGGACGGAGAGTGAACGCCGGTTCATGCTCAAGCTGAAGACTCGTATCTCGTTTTTGCTGCTCGGACGCTCGTCTCAAATCTCTCGAACGCTAGTTTGATGCAATTCCCCGAAGACCGTAAACCGAAGCTTCGATTGGAATAAAACTTCTAAAATCCATATCTTGAGTTGTAGACCTCCAAAAATTATGATCCGAATGTCATAATTAAGCCCTCGGAAAACTCTACAACATTCATTAAGGACTCTTCTTCAGAAAACGCCTTTTTGACTAGCCCGTCGTATTACGAGTCTTTTCGGGATTTTCTAATACCACAGCATCATTATCCAAACTTGTAACACTCATATCTCGGGCCTCGTAAGTCGGAATGAAGTGATTCAAGATCCTGTAGAATCCTCTCTTCAAGCACTACAACGCTTCTCTTGAGGTCGAGAGTCAAATCAGTGTATATCATATCAAGAACTGCGTCGGAAGGTCGTCACTACCCGGAATCCTGATTTTCCGACATTTATCTTGATTGATTTCTTTCCTTATATCTTTCAATATTCCATAACTTTGATTGATCCTTTCCAAGCACGAATTTGGCTCTCTAAAATCCTCTCTTCCATCATCAATGAGTATCTACAAATATCAAAAACATACCAAAACGTAATAATTTCCAAAATAATATAAAAACATCAAATAAACATAAAAATCGATACGTTTTCATATTTAACTATTAAAAACCTCATTTACTCAATATTTGACTATAAGGCCCGATATCTATGAAAATAATCCATATATGGGGGAAATTGATTCATAAAATATATATGAAAATCACTATAATTTAGCCCTAAACAACACCCCCACACTTATCTTTTTGCTCGTCCTCGAGCAAAACAAAACAAGACATACTATCAAGAATCCACATAACCTGACACGAGATATAGTCAAAATCATGACAAGCTAGTATTCAGCAAATCGACCTCACTCGGTGATGTGTGTGCAGAACCTACTAAACTTCCACCGATCCTCTCTTGATATAATACATCAAGCACTAACGCTTATCCGGTCAACTAAACGAAAACTTCATTCTATCTACAAGCACTTACCTAACAAAAACTAATTACCAAGAACATAGTAACTAGCTCACAATTAAACTCCTTTGCTTAGTACCAAGAAAATACCTTTCGGGTCTCTACTGGATTTAGATCAACTTGACTTAGAATTCCAAAAAAAACGTATATTTTATATTTTATATTTCCTATCGTCGCGTCTCAAAAGTATAACACACTCCCCTACATTAGAGGCAGTCACCCTGAGATCACTCGAACCCATACTGTCCAAGGTAAACCACACTCCCCATTTGGGGCAGTATCCAAATGGACTCGAGGTGATAGTTACAAACAAAATTCCCGCAAAGAAATTCTATTCATTTATTTCTATTTATAGATATATATATTTGTATATTTTTCAAACTCTTTGGAAACTCTCGGTCAAATATATTTCTAACACATTCAAGACTCTTAAAGTTTTCAAAACACTAAGGTACGAGATTCTAACTTGTGAGTATAGCACTAGTTCTTAACTTTCATTAATGCTAAATAAGTGTTATCTCGTATCAAGAATTAACTTTCCTTTAACTAACCGGAAACTATTCTATATTTGGCTCTTCATCTAATAGGTTCGTGAAATGAAGTTCAAGTGAGTATCGACTTACTAAACCTATTCTCGAACATGATATGACTACGATAACAACTAAAGGGTGCCGATTATAAAACTAGCATGCAATTGAAATGTTACTCGGGACGAAACAAAATTTTGAAAATTTTGCACTTTTCATAGAAAATTATAACTAATATGAGCAAATGAAAGTAGATACACATAAACCATCCCCTCCCCCACACTTAAATTGCAACTTGTCCTCAAGTTGTGCAGAATGAAAAAGAAAAAAAAAACTTAGCTGATTCGTTGTTTGAAAGGGAGCTATTCTGGAAGTGGGTCGACCTCACCCAGAAATGCTCGACGAATCCAGTAGACTGTGGACCATCCACCGGAAAACTGAAATCGTCTAAAAACTCACAATAGCTAATGCAAATACCCTGCACACTTGACAAACATGAAATACCTCGGGGATAGGGGGAAGATAACATATAAAGCACAGGAAAGGAAGTCTAGAGAATTTTTAGATTAAGCTCACATAAAGATGGACATATACATGGAATATTACAAAATAGTAGGGCTAGGTGCAACTATATGAAAATGCATTACAATGCAATCTACGTGAAAAATCCTAAAAATAAAATAAAAACGAGGTAGTATTACGGAAACCGACGATTAACTACACTCAAAAAGAAAAATAAACTAGGTGGTATTACGAAAACCGACAGTGACCACACTTAAGAAAACTAAAAGGAAAAATAGAAAAACAATGCAACTATATGAAATGCAACTAAATGAAATGCATTTAAATGATATGCAAAAAGAAAATAAAATAAAAGAAAGAAAACTAGCCCACTATATGCAACACGACATATATATAAACGTCTACCACATAATGACGGGTTACGATAAACGACAGTCTTGCCACTAGTGTCGACGCGCCTTAAGACTTATCGAAAGTGATAGACTTATGGAAACCAACGATCATCTATCTAAACGGTATAACTCATATGGAGAAAGGACGTAGCATACGGAAAACCGACGAGTAGCTACCCATATGAACTATAAAAACAAAGGAAGCACGTAAGTCTTAAAAGCTTAAAAGATTCATCGGAGCGGTATGTAGCATACGGGAACCGACATTAGCTACTAATTAACCATAAGAACGATTATAGCTTACGAGAACCGACAATCACTATAACATGCCTAGATGAATCATATATAAGGAATTGATCAATTATCTAACATGGATTCATAGATGGAAAGGTAAAAACATATAATTTCAGGGCATCTATGTAAAAATCAATTAGCCACAGAAGCTCGAATGAAAAATCCACATCAAATAAAAGCATTGAAAATAAAATCAAGAAATTTAGAACCTGGACTGAACCCCGGACGAACGTTCACTTAGCGTTCAGACCTGGACGGACGTTCATCTTTTCAAACGCTCGTTTGCTCTTGAAAACCTCCAGACGGGCGTTCAGAATTCCAGACGCCCGTCTGATCCTTCAACTCAGAACAGCGTTGAAACCTTTCTGGACGGACGAGCGTTCATACACCCAGCCGTTCTTTCACCTGCAAGTTAGGGGCTGGACGAGCGTTCACTTACTTGGACGCCCGTCCAAGCATCGAATTTTGCACAGAAACACAGGAAAACACAGCAAACCCTAATTTCTTAAAAGATCATACATCAAATATCACAGAGCAGCCACATCAAATTAAAGCACGAGAGGGTTAGACTAGACACAAACAAACATATAGTTCACGTTTCACAAATCGAGTAAAAAACTTTTTGCACATTCTTAACCCAACGGTTATCGAAACACGGCAAAAATAAAAACTCTCGATTTATTTCACGCTACTTTTATTGAAAACGAAAAACGAAACGTAACAAAATCGAGAACTATCTTAACTAGATTCAACATGACACCTATTCCCCGGCAACGGCGCCACTTTTGTTGCGGAGATTTTGCATCATTAAAAACAAAAGAAATTTATAAACCCTAACTATCATGCAAAACTAACTCCTAACCGACCAAAACATCGGGTTGTTGCTAGTAAAGCGTAATGAGTAAGGGGTCGATCCTCAGGGAAAGGGTATGTTCAATCTAATCCTAGTAATCCTCTCAATTGCTACTCAAGGAAAACAAATAAACGAACGACAAAACATAAAAACGAAAAAATAATTCAAGTAATCTAACCTAGGGAATAAAATAAACAAACTAATCTATGACATGGGAACAAACATTGAACAAACCTATGTGATCTCAATCCTAGTTCATCTCATGATTCAATTCAATTTGTGGTTTCACCCTTTCACAAGACACAAATCCCTAATCTCTTAGTGAACTTGTCTCTCAAGCTATGAAAGCCTACTTTCGTAGTGAATTCAATTATCTATCTCTCATCTTTCGAGTGTTGAGACTGATTTACCAAACAAAACAACGGGTGTAGATTCAAGTTACTCTCGTATAATCGAATCTAACAACCTAGGAATCTAACCAATTAATTTGTCACATAATCAACGGCTAAAAACCCTATCTTTCTATGGTGATCTATCGTTACGCAACTTCCGTATTGTAAACATCAATAGAGAACTAATTTTCCAATCTATTCTCATGGCATCAAAGAACGCATAGAAAAATACAAAACCGAATCAAACATCATGAAGAAAAACTGGAATTAAATAAATTGAAAATCAAACTCACATAGTCTTGAACAATGGTTGAACTCCATGGAAACGAAAAAGAAAAGCTACATAATCTACTCCTAATCTAACCTCGGTTCACCCGAGCACAAGGCTCGGGTGACCGGCCTTGAAGAGCCCCGCACTGCTGCTGCGGGCCGTGTTGTTGTATTATGAATTATATGATGCAAATTAGGGTATCTTTTGCATGCGTGTATTTATAGGAATAAGTGTATGCTAATGTCGGCTGAATTATCCCTTTTTAATTAGGAAAAAGAGTAAGGCGGTTGTGCATTGATAATTCCTAATCTAACTAGGAAAATTGCATATGTCGGCTGCTTGAATTGGAGGTCGGTTCCGCTGAATAACGGTCTGGACGCCCGTCTAATTTGGAGGACGCTCGTTTGAAATCTCGGACGGAGAGTGAACGCTGGTTCATGCTCAAGCTGAAGACTCTGTATCTGTTTTTGCTGCTCGGACGCTCGTCTCAAATCTCTGAACGCTAGTTTGATGCAATTCCCTGAAGACTGTAAACTGAAGCTTCGATTGGAATAAAACTTCTAAAATCCATATCTTGAGTTGTAGACTTCCAAAAATTATGATCCGAATGTCATAATTAAGCCCTCGGAAAACTCTACAACTTTCATTAAGGACTCTTCTTCAGAAAACGCCTTTTTGACTAGCCCGTCGTATTACGAGTCTTTTTCGGGATTTTCTAATACCACAGCATCATTATCCAAACTTGTAACGCTCATATCTCGGGCCTCGTAAGTCGGAATGAAGTGATTCAAGATCCTGTAGAATCCTCTCTTCAAGCACTACAACTCTTCTCTTGAGGTCGAGAGTCAAATCAGTGTATATCATATCAAGAACTGCGTCGGAAGGTCGTCACTACCCGGAATCCTGATTTTCCGACATTTATCTTGATTGATTTCTTTCCTTATATCTTTCAATCTTCCATAACTTTGATTGATCCTTTCCAAGCACGAATTTGGCTCTCTAAAATCCTCTCTTCCATCATCAATGAGTATCTACAAATATCAAAAACATACCAAAACGTAATAATTTCCAAAATAATATAAAAACATCAAATAAACATAAAAATCGATACGTTTTCATATTTAACTATTAAAAACCTCATTTACTCAATATTTGACTATAAGGCCCGATATCTATGAAAATAATCCATATATGGGGGAAATTGATTCATAAAATATATATGAAAATCACTATAATTTAGCCCTAAACATACAACTAAATGGAACCTTTTCATATGGTGTCTATCACTTAAGGGACGAATTCCTTTGCTCTTTTTCAGATCCAAGTGCTATATATATGCAAGTTTACATTGTTAAACAAAACAACAACAAATGTAAGCATCCTTGTTAGTCATTCTATATATCTTAAAACTTCTAAGTGCTCTTTAATCTTTTGTCCAGAGTTTAAAGGTTGTTCTCTCAGTTTTATCACTTAAATATTCGTGAAACCAGGGACAAAGTATAAGGGTCGAATAATTTAAGAAGGACAACGATTTATTCGTGAAACGGAGAGGTTCCAAGTCTTCTACATTTGCAGGAATTCAAGGCATTGTTGATCATCTTTACACCCTCAACTACAACATTCTTCTTAAATTATTGTTCTGATCACAATGGTGAATGCAAAGGACTTGATGATGAATTTCAGGAAACTAGACAAGTTTGAAGGCGTTGATTTTCGGAGGTGGCAAAGAAAGATGCATTTCTATCTCACAACATTGAAAGTGGTATATGTTCTTAGCACTGATATACCAGAAGTTGATGATGATGCACCGTTGGAGGAATTGCGAAGGCGAAACAAATGGGAAAATGATGACTACATCTGTCGTGGTCACATTGTAAATGGTATGTCTGATTCGTTATTTGATATTTATCAAAACTTTGCATCTGCAAAAGAATTATGGGATGCACTAGAAACTAAATACTTAAATGAAGATGCATCTGCTAAAAATTTTCTAGTTGGAAATTTCATGAAATACATGATGGTAGATACACGGTCTGTAATGGAACAATTCAATGAACTTCAACGCATTTTAGGCCAGTTTGCATAACACAAGATGGAAATGGATGAAGCCATTTCTGTTTCTAGTATCATTGATAAACTACCACCATCATGGAAAGATTTTAAGCATATGTTAAAACACAAAAAAGAAGAACTCTCCTTGGTTGAACTTGGTAGCCATCTGCGTATTGAGGAATCCCTCAAGGCACAGGAGAATGTGAAATCCATGGGAAATGAAATTGATGAATCGACATCCATTCATGTAATGGAGGCCGGGGAGTGTTCCAAAACAAACAAGGGAAAATGTAATAGTAAGAAAAAGAAACCATTCAAGGCTGGCGACAAATAATCCGGAAAAAGGCCAAAAGGTGCCTGTTGGATTTGTGGCAAAACAGGGCACTACAAGGCTGATTGCCGAGTGCGGAAGAACGGAAAGAGTAAGGGTCCAGAACAGGGGTCGAAAGACCAAGGACCACCCAAGCATCAAGGTCAGAATGTTAATTTTAGTATTAATTCGGTTGTGAATTATGTGCCATTTATTTCTGAAGCATTTTATATGCAGGATGATGATGTATCGTGGTGGATCGACTCGGGAGCAACACGACATGTATGCAAACATCAAAGCTGGTTTGAAGATTTTGAACCGGTGAATGATGGCTCCATACTAAAGATGGGAAACGAGTCGATGGCTGTTGTAAAAGGCATTGGAAATGTTGTTTTAAACTTTAGTTCTGGAAAATTTGTAAAACTCTTTGATGTATTATTTGTTCCGTGCATCCAGAAAAACCTTGTATCCGGTGCACTTTTATGTAAATCGGGCTATAAACAAGTGTATGAGTCCGATAGGTATATATTATCTAAACATGATGTGTTTGTAGGATTTGGTTATTTGTGTAATAATATGTTTATGCTTAATATTGTAAATAATAAAGTTAATCAAGTTATGCATATTTCTGATGTTAATATCTCAAAGTTGTGGGATGCTCGGTTAGGTCACGTGCATTATAAACGTATGCAAGTTATGTCTAAAAATGCATTAATTCCCCCGTTTGATATCAATGTGGATAAGTGTACTACTTGTATGCTTACTAAAATTGTAAGACAACCATTTCGCGGTGTTGAAAGATCGTCTACAATTTTGGAACTTATCCATAGTGATTTGTGTGATTTTAATGCAACACCGTCTTTGGGAAATAAGAAATATGTGATTACTTTGATAGATGATAATACTCATTTTTGTTATGTGTATTTACTTAATACTAAAGATGAGGCACTTGATAAATTCAAGATTTATAAAAGTGAAGTAGAATTACAATTGAATTCTAGTATTAAACGTTTTCGTACCGATAGAGGTGGAGAATACTATGATCCAACCTACTTCGGGTCGTGTGGTATTATACACGAGGTTACTGCACCGTATACGCCACAACAAAATGGCATTGCGAGAGAGGAAGAACCGTACTCTAAAAGAGATGGTAAATTCCATGTTGTCCTACTCGGGATTGAGTAATGGATTTTGGGGTGAGGCCATGTTAACGGCCTGTTATCTACTAAACAGAATTCCTAATGAAAAGAATTCTGCTACCCCGTATGATCTTTGGTTTAAAAAGAAACCAAACTTGTATAACTTAAATGTTTGGGGCTGTAGGGCGGTTGTTAGACTTCCCGATCCTAAAATTAAAACTTTAGGAGAAAGAGGCATCGATTGAATTTTCATTGGATATGCTAGTCATTCCAAAGCATATAGGTTTTATGTTATAGAACCTAGTGATTCCGTGGCTGTACATTCGGTAATAGAATCACGTGATGCCATATTTGATGAGAATAGATTTACATCTATTCCTAGACCAAAGGGTATTGCTCCTACGATAGTTGGAGTGGAGACTGTGGAGAATAATGATTCTCAAGTCGAGCCTTCTAAACTTCGAAGAAGTAAGAGGGCTAGAATAGTGAAAACATTTCCACCGGATTTTGTTACTTATTTGGTGGAAGGTTCGAGAAATGAAGTTGGATATCAATACTCATATTGTTACAATATTGAGGATGATCCAAGAACATTTTCTGAGGCGATGGAATCTCAGGATATATCATTTTGGAAAGAAGCCATCAACGACGAGATGTATTCCATAATGGGTAACAATACGTGGATTCTTACAGATTTACCACGTGGTTGCAAACCGTTAGGTTGCAAATGGATTTTCAAAAGGAAAATGAGAGTCGACGGTACGGTTGACCGATATAAATCCCGGTTAGTTATACAAGGCTTTAGGCAAAAGGAAGGTATCGATTATTTCGATACTTATGCTCCCGTTGCTAGAATCTCCTCAATCAGGTTATTGATTGCCTTAGCCGCAATTCATAACTTGGTGATCCATCAAATGGATGTTAAAACAGCGTTTCTAAATGGAGATTTAGATGAAGAAATATACATGAAGCAACCGGAAGGATTTATTATGCCCGGTAACGAGCATAAGGTATGTAAACTTGTAAAATCATTGTATGGACTTAAACAAGCTCCTAAACAATGGCATCAAAAGTTTGATGAGGTTGTCTTGGCTAGTGGGTTTAAACTCAATCAGTTGGATAAGTGTATTTATAGTAGATTTGATGATACGGGCAACGGTGTGATAATCAGTCTATATGTCGATGACATGTTGATTTTTGGCACGAACCAAAATCAGGTAGATAAGTGTAAAGAACTCTTATCTTCTAGATTCTCTATGAAAGACATGGGGGAGGCAGATGTTATTCTTGGTATTAAAATTAAAATAAATCAAGGAGGATTTTCACTAACACAGTCTCATTATATTGAGAAAGTGTTGAAGAAATTTAATTGTGAAAATTGTACTCTGATGACGGTCAAAATATACCCGTAAAAGTCATCAACATTATCCTTAAAACGAGCCTAATAATATATATTTTATGTTAAATCACATGTGTATATTGATTATTTAATGTTATGTGATTTATAGAATATAAATTGGTATTTATCCGTTTTTATCATTTAAATACAATTTACTGTGCGATAATTGTTTATTTTGTAGATAGAGATAAATTGGAGATTTTCTACCAAAGAAGAAGATAAATTTCAAGGCAATTCGAAGTGGAATCGGATTAAATTGAAGATAAATATCGAAGCAGCACGAGCAGAGGAGTACGGGAAACAAGAGCCAGCGAGCCAATCCAATTTTGGAGGACTCGCTGGCAGCGAGTCCCCTGTTCGCTGGGGGCGAGTCCCTCTTCTATCCGGATTGGCTTGGAATTATCCTAACGCGTTTTCAAACTTCATTTGGATTTAGGAAACCTATTTTAGATCGGTTCAGGCTTATCCCATGCGAATTTTTACTCCTATATATACTTGTACTAGTTTATTAGCAAAAACACACGTCAGACACGTTTCTCAATTTACACAACTCATAATAAAGTTCTCAGTTTTTCTCAGAGTGGTTTTTATACAAGTTCTGCAATAATGTAAGTTCTTGTATTTATTTATTCTTAGTTCTTTATAATTAAATCCCCAATTATTGTTTATCGTTTGAGATTGTTAGTTCTTAGTTAAATGATGTAGATCTAGGATTAAGACGTGAGGCAGTGGGGATTCCTCATCTATAAGGATCCAAACGCCCACGCCTATGTCTCGTGACCTATGTATGACTTTACTTTGATCAACAATCGTGTTTTTAGTAGATCAATATACTTGCTTTATGAATCTCTATTTTATCCGTTACGTATGTAGAAACGCTAAGATTTAGTTGTTCGTCGCATCAATCTAGCCACGTCTTTATGGTGTGATTGCCCACCTAGAATTTCTTGTCTTAGTAGGTATGGCTACGGCTACGTTGTTCGTCTGTTTTAATTATCTCATGATTAGGAAATACCAATATAGGGCTCCTAGGTCGGCTCATGAATTGATCTTTCGGTACTTTCAGCGAGATCTAGATCTATTCTGTATTTGGGAATTGTCGACACCTAGTTATACGTAAATCGTAGATTAACAGGAGATCTAAAAAGTAAATGTTAATGGGACAGAGACTGATGCGATCATCTAGGAAGTACGCCTAACCACAGGAATGTTGCCTAGGTGAGGAATACGGTTAATATCGGCATCCTTAGTTTTGTAAGCGTGCGAGTTATATGGGATGGAGGCCTACGAAGCGAAGTCACGTAATGTAGCACAGTGATCTAGATGGCCTACCCGGAGCTAGATCTAGTTTAGGGGATGACTCCCGTAGCCAGTATAAAAGAAATACGAATCGGATTAATAGTTGTCGAGTCTAGCTTAATTATATAGAATCTCTAGATCCAAACGATGGCATAATAATTGGGGAGGTTAATTACGTTGTTTATGTGTTGTGTCGTGTCGAGTCCTTTATCTTTCTTGTCTTTTGTTGGTCGTAGACCGCTTTTATGTGTTTGACATGGATGATTAATTGTTTATATAAATGACCCACAATTGGTTTCCTGTGGGATCGACCTTGATTCGCTATAGCTATACTACGATGGACCTAGTCCTCTTGCTAGTATTGGTTTATGGTGGTCAAGTATTTTATTATCTCTTGACCTACGTCATCAAGTTTTTGGCGCCGTTGCCGGGGAGCCAACGGTCAATTATATAAATAATTATTAGTCATGTCGAGTTTTATGTTTTAAAATCTGTTTTTACGTTTTTAGAGTCCATCTGGCTATCTGTTCGTCAGTTAAAAAAAAAAAAAAATGGGCTGGCTCCCAGCGAGCCCTATGCTTGCTGCCAGCGAGTCCCATTTTTTTTCATATTCTGGGTCGTCTTTGTGTCTGTTATTCCCCCGTTTGTAGTCTGTAGGTCTAGCGGCAACATGAATAATCATGCTGACTGTTAGTTTACTGACATTTGTATGTTTTTTCTTATGTCCATAGAGAGCCAGAGAAATTAATTATTCCACTGGATATTGTTCTAGCAAAAATGTCGACCAGTCAATTTTCTGAAGCGAAGAATGAAGAAGTAAAAGTCACACGCTCAAAAACCACACCAGTAAGGCCGGATAAGCAAAAATTAGTAGAGGAACGAAAAAGACGGAGACACGAGGAAGGGAAAGCAAGAAAACTCGATTTCTTTCAGGGTATGACTGCTCGCATTCCAATTATTATTTCTGATTCTGATTCTAGCTCTAGTTCGGAGTCTGACCCCGAGTACCTACCCTCTCTTTCCCCAACTCCCGAATACCCGAGCTCTGATTCTGACCTTGAGTCTGAGTTCAACACTAGACCCATAGTACCCGGCCAACTTGAGGCAGAAGAGCTAAAGGATCGCGCTCGTCTATTTCCAAAGTTAGGAGACCCTGGGGCGTTTATTGTTGACGTAGTCTTGGATATGAAGAGAGCTGGCTTAGCGCTGATTGACTCCGGATCGAGCCTAAATATAGTTCCCTATACCGTTTGTGAAAGAATTGGAGTCTATACCGTTATGAACACGACGATGAGCATTCGCTTTGGGGATGGTCTTCATACCGTGCATACCGGAGCCTTGAACAACATGACTATAGGAATTGGGAGGCTTCACTTTCTAGTCGATATAGTCGTGATGGACGTAGAGGAGGATCCCCACTGCCCACTTATAATGGGCCGATCATTTATGGCAACCTCTAAGGCTAGAGTAGACATGGAAAAATTCGAGCTCACACTGTTTGATGCCAAAGGCTCAGAGTTTCATACAATCCTTAGACCTCGATTTCCGCTTCCGCCTAGTATCTCAGTTAAGATGGTTCATGGTGCGGATGAGACTACCTTGATTCCTAGTCAAGGAGATGTTGATATGGTTGACGCTGCCCTAAGAAATAGTGAGTTAGAATTCTTGTCTATCTTAGGAATGGACATAGACGCTCAATCCCATCATACAGTACTGGCGGATACCTCAATGCTTTTGGCGGACGAGGCAGAAACCGTGTACGGAGATGGGCCCGTCCCGTCCAAAAGAATCGCTGAGGATCAAGAAAGCTCAAAGTGGATAGATAGACGGAGAAGGGTTAAAAAGCGAACTCGTAGAGTTCGATCTTCAAGATCGCTAGTTTCTGAGACAAAAGCTGAGGTTAGTGACTGTTTAGATGGCAAGGATGACTGTATTTTCTTAGGTCTCACCACCAAAGGAAAAGCACGCATTCTCAAAGAAGGAAAGCAGATCTCAGTGAAAGCTGACCGGGTGAAAATATGGAAGGCAAAGGACAATAAATCAATGGAATGATGATATTTGGATAGTCGAGCTGAAGACTTTAAATTCAGAACTATTTCTATCTCTTAGGTTTTTGTAATTCTTTTTAAGGATTTTAGGTTTTTCTTTTCTTTGAGTCAAATAAAAGTAACGTGACATATGTTGAGGTTTTTTTTTATTTTGCCGTGTTCCGATGGCCATTGGGCTAAGGATGTGCAAAACTTTTTTTTACTCAATATAGGCCACGTGAAATAGAGTTCCGTAGGAGAGTCGAAATATTGCTAAAGAAAAGGAAATTTAGCAATCAACCTTAAGATGGAAGCATTAATACTTTTTGATCTTTGTCTTCTCCACCCGGTTTTAAGAATTCTTAAGCGGTGGAGGTTATAGATGAAGACTACCATCTTTAGTTGCTTGCTTATTTTTCTTTCTATTTAGTATATTTTCCTTTGTATCGAGTCTGTTGTCAGTTTTCTAAATCATAATGTTGTACTAAAAACAAGTCGGGTTTAATAATTTCAATGTTTCAAAAATGTAATCGTTTTATGGACTTAAAAATGTTTAAAGTTTAATGTTTTCCTTTTACTGTCCCTTTTTCGATTATTATTTTTGATGAGCTAACGCTGTAACGAGTTTCGAGCTTTGTTGAAGACTTATTTTGCAGCAATAGAACTTCATGTTCGATCTCCGGTTTACTTATATTCCCAGGAGTTCCTCGACGTGCTTGGACTACTCCGATGTTCTGCTTCTTACTTGAGAGCCGTTTCCAGAGCTAAGTCTTTTTCTTAAATTCTCATTTTGTCGTTGTCATTGGGGACAATGACATGTTTAAGTGGGGGGTAGGAGACTTAGCTATGATGTGCAATAATTAAAAATAAAAAGAAACGGTATGGTAGAAAAAAATTGAAAAAATTGAATAAATACCATAGTATTTATCTCGTACCCTTAGAATTGTGAGTTCCTAGCTAAGAATTGATAGGAAAGGAACCAAGTTGCATGAGTACATGATCATTTTATACTTATGCGAATGTGAATTTAAGGGTATTCATGCCGATTGTTGCAAGTAGTTATTTATTATTCGATTACTCAATCTTTGAATCGATTTTTACCGCACGAATTATAATAACTGAAGAAATTATGTGTACATTGCGTAGATGATTGGTTATGTAGACTTAGTGTCGATATTTATCTGCTGATGTATTCCTATCTTCTAGCCATCAAAGCGGAGTAATAAGCTTGAGATTTATCTGTGTTTTAACAAAATGTTAAACACTGGGCTTGTAGTAACATTACCAAAGTAGCTTCGCGCTTGTGGTGATATTCGATGCTATTTGACCAATCCGTGAGAGAGGGATTCTTGCAATGCATAATTTACTTTTAAAGCAAGTTTCTTTCTTGAGATGTGTTAATGCTTGAAAATGTGGAAATCCGAGAAAATGCAACTTTTTAAGAGGCTTTGAGTATTTCTCGGTCTCCAAGTCCAAAAACCTTATGGATGACGCTCTTGCTTATTGCACCATGTCTTTACCCATTGCGAGGCTTAAGAAGGGGGAATGCTGATGTTGGTAGGTTAAGACTGCGAAGTTAGCATAAACTTTAATCTTGCCACGAATATACAAAATTAAATGCACATGCACACATCACTTCGATTCATAACGAGTAGTGAATAATGGGTAGGTTATGAGCATAAGTGGTATGAGTAGACTCGAGTTTCTTATGTAAGTATGACTTGACCATGGAAAATGTTGTCTTGGGAATGACTTATTGATGCTTTGTTCGGGACGATCAAAGTCTAAGTGGGGGGTAGTTGATGACGGTCAAAATATACCCGTAAAAGTCATCAACATTATCCTTAAAACGAGCCTAATAATATATATTTTATGTTAAATCACATGTGTATATTGATTATTTAATGTTATGTGATTTATAGAATATAAATTGGTATTTATCCGTTTTTATCATTTAAATACAATTTACTGTGCGATATATGTTTATTTTGTAGATAGAGATAAATTGGAGATTTTCTACCAAAGAAGAAGATAAATTTCAAGGCAATTCGAAGTGGAATCGGATTAAATTGAAGATAAATATCGAAGCAGCACGAGCAGAGGAGTACGGGATACAAGAGCCAGCGAGCCAATCCAATTTTGACTTATGGATTGAATATTCTACCTGGCAGGAAAGACGATTGATTTTGACTTATGTTGTAGTTGAGGGTGTAAAGATGATCAACAATGCCTTGAATTCCTGCAAATGTAGAAGACTTGGAACCTCTCCGTTTCACGAATAAATCGCTGTCCTTCTAAAATTATTCGACCCTTATACTTTGTCCCGGGCTTCACGAATATTTAAGTGAGATAAAACTGAGAGAACAACCTTTAAACTCTGGACAAAAGATTAAAGAGCACTTAGAAGTTTTAAGATATATAGAATGACTAACAAGGATGCTTACATTTGTTGTTGTTTTGTTTAACAATGTAAACTTGCATATATATAGCACTTGGATCTGAAAAAGAGCAAAGGAATTCGTCCTTTAAGTGATAGACACCAAATGAAAAGGTTCCATTTGGTTGTACCCAATTAAAATGACCAAGAGACACCAATAATTCAGTTTTCGGGCCACATGCGGGCACCTATGAAGACAGGCGGGCGCCTGTGAAACACCAGAAAACTGAATAAGAAGCTATCCAACTTTTTGCCTAAGCAGAACATCACAGGCGGCCGCCTAAGCTCACAGGCTGGCGCCTGTGACACTGATTTTTCCAAAAATGAATTTTCGTTTGTTTTACGAACTCCACTTGCTCATTTTACATCCGTACACTCGTAAACATTTATATAAGCGTGCACTCCACACCTCCGTACTTATATCATAGCGTTACGAGTATAACCATCCTTGTACTAAACCCCGATAACCTCAATGGCTTGTGTTTATACTTAAATCACCAACATTCCTCTCCCATTTAAGTGTAATCATTGGTTTAGTAAAAACAACAGTCATAATATAAACCAACTCATGCTTCAATGAAAATATCACTAAGATTGAATTTCCACGCATTGAACCCCTGTCATGGGTACATCAAAATGTCAGATTCCTTTGGATACCGAGGAAAGATAAAATTTAAGCTTGTGTTTGTTTTCGTTGAATTTTTTTTTTTTTCATTTTTTTACAATTCTTTCACAATCACTTCTTCAACTATAAATAAAAAATATTAAATTATCTCTCACCATTTCACTTTATCTACTTTATTATTTTTTTTTACCGTTATTTTATTTATTATACTATTTTATTTCAATTTTTCTCATCAATTATTTCTTTATCTACACAAATTTCAACAAAATATATTAACTTTCTAATCTTATTTCAATTATTTTTATTATATTTTATTATCACTAGCATATAAAACACTGCAAAATAAATTTCAACCCAAAACAAACGGAAGTTTCTCAACTGGAAAAATAAATCTCCAAGTCTTGATGCAGAAAATATAAGTCCAAACCAATATAAGAAGAAGAGTCTCATCCACAAAACCTAAGATGTGAGGTAAGGGAAGTCAATGTCTTAATATGATGGGTAAAATAACCGCAAATGTCCAATGTGAGATACTTTACACGTCCTCTCAAATTAATGTGGGCCTAAAAGAGTCTGTGCCACATAACACACAAAGCCTACCGCAAATACTTGAAATATAAATGTTAGAACTTAAAAACTTCAGATCTATAAAAAAAAACATAAGCGCAGCAAATATCATATATAGTTCCACAATGAAATGATCATAATAAATGAACAAACTACACTTTAAAGTATCGATCATAATAGACTCATATTAATCAATTATCCATGTATTATGACCAATGATGCAAAAATGTGTTAGGATTATTAACCGTAACCATTTGTTACGGAAGCAAACTAGCCTTGATGTAAATGCACTTATAATCAGGGTAGGTGGGACAACCGACTGCTAAAAAATATTTCGGATTAAAAAAAAATCAGATACAGTGTGTATGAATCGACCGTTAATTTTTATATATTGATATGTTATTTTATGTATTGACCTATTATTAGGTATGATATATATAAGTCTTAGTGCAAAAACAAACAATATACTACCCCCGTTCCAAAATGTAAGTCCATTTAGTTTTTTTGCTTTGTCCTATAATATAAATTCATTTAGATAACAAAGAAAACATTTATTACATTTTTCTCATTTTACCCCTCATTTATTATTATCCACACACTATTCATTACTTTGCATTAATAACAGTCAAAGGTCAATTTAGATTTTTAATCAAAATTATTGACACATAACCACTTTAACAAATTTTCTTAATCTATGTGGAAAATCTCAAATGGACTTACATTTTGGGAGAGAGGTAGTATGACGAGGGTGGAATCGGCACATCGCCACGTGTCATCCCCGCAATAGCCCAATAATAAATGATGATGTAAAAAAGTCTCTCTTAAAGGCCAGAACCCCAGTACCCGAGTAGTACGAGCCCGGCCACTCTCTCCCGACCTTCCCAGGTCGGCCAAGGGCATGATCAGCACATCAGTGCCCGACCTTACAGGTCGGCCTCAGTCCTTCTCGGATCACGCTTCTTACGCACGCACCAAATCGGATAAATACAGTAAGAATCCTAAAACATAACTACTATGATTCTGATATTAAAATATTCCACAATTATCTCCTAAAATCAAGGGGATCAAATCATCATTATCTTTTCCTTAAGGAACACGAAGTAAGAGTCCACCTTGGACACGCCACGCGCGATTGCTAAGGCACAAGCCCCTTTATATAAACAATCCCTAAGGAACTACGAAGACTTGATTCTAATTCATATATTGGATACGTAGGCATCTTGAGGGATAACATCTCAAGTGCAGTCTAAACCACCACCAAAACACCCCCATTTTTTATATCGTTTTTACTGTTCTTGAAGATTTGACAGTTTGTCACTAGAAAGAAGAACCCGGATTTAGTTAAGACGATTTCCAGCATCGCCATTGGCGCTAGAATGAAGGCCTTTCATTGATAATTGTTTGAGGTTTGAGGAACAACATGGTGACCACACGACAGCAAGCAGCTAACGGCAGCCACGCCAATGACGCAACGAGTCATATGCAAATAACCGGAACCCGCAGCAGGAGGAAATCGCTCTTGATGCTACCCACCAGGCACTGGTGGATCAGCTTGCAGCCCTTGATGATGCAACCAAAGAGGCCGTCCTCAATGCCGCCTTGGCAGAGGAGGACGAAGAAGAGGAAGATATGGAGGAAGAGGATCCTCTTGATGAGAATCTGTAGGAACAAGACCCGCAAAAAAAGTGACTCGTCAAGAGCAAACTCCCAGGGACAGGATGTGGAGGAGGAGGATGACCCCAACGATAGGTCCTGGCAGCAAACCCCTTCTCCTCCCAGGCATAGAAGAATCAAGAGGGATGACCCATCGTCTTCATCGAATCTGAGGAAACAATTGGTTGTCTCGCAGGCGATAAACACGGCCCGAGCCGAATTGGACATCATAGCAGGGAAAAGAGCTGCTCCACTAGATCTTGAGTCCCATTTTTCCGTGCAGATAGACAGCTACCTTCGACCAGCGAGATTTAAGATCCCAAAGCTGGAGCCTTATGACGGAACAAAGGATCCCGGATCACCTATTCCAGTATCTCATGCATATGAATCTTGACTGCGTCCCCGACGAGATGAAATGCAAGGCGTTTCCGGCTTTACTTACAGGCCGAGCTCAAGAGTGGTTTAAGAAATCCCGGCCAAGACGATCTACAACTTCGAAACCTTAGGGAAGATGTTCCTTAACGCATTCATAACGGCCAAGCCCTTTAAGAGGAATGCTACTCATTTGTTTACTCTCAAACATATGCAAGACGAGACCGCCGTGCAGTACCTCAAGCGTTTCAACGAAGAGTCGTTGCAAGTTCGTGATACGGATGATCACATTCGGTTCGCCTTTTTGTGGCCGAACTGTGCAAAGGAAAAATATACGCCAAACTGAGCAGCAAGCTCCTTACACCCATGGAGGAATGCATGGAGGTGGCATTCAATTACTGTCAAGGAGAAGAGGCCAACCGACTAAGGCGTGAGCTGGAAAGGTCTGACAGGAAGGAAATGGCAGAGGACTCTTCCGACAAGAGAAGAAAATCGTCTGGAGATCGTACGCTCGGCTCAACCATAAGCCGATCTGAGAGAAAACCTGCCCTACATCATCAGAATTTTCCGACGTTGAACAGGCCCCGTGAACAGGTTCTTGAAATCATGGAGAGGAAGGGCTTAACGCAAGCTCCCACGCCGCTACGAAGTCCTCCCGAAAGGAGATACCAAAATCAAATTCTGCACATACCATAAAGACACTGGGCATGATCTGGACGGTTGCAGGGATTTTCAGAGAGACGTGGATGTAGAAATTGCTGAAGGAAAGTTGGACGAGGTCATGGAGCGACCCTAGTATGGTGAAAGGTGGAGTCGGCACGATTACCCGTGGAGGAACTTTAACCAAGAACGTGATCGACAAGGTGAGCCCCTGAGAAGAAGAGATTGGTCTCCAGAGGGGGACCGACAGGTTGATAACCACCCGATTAACACCATCAACACTATCGTGGGTGGCCTTAGTGATACATTCGGGAAAATTGACAGCCTTAACGCCCGACCTGGAAGCGCACATGTGAACAGAGGAGGTCAGACCCCCATTCGGGAGGTAAGTTATGGGCCGAATGATCCACTCCCATTGGTCCCGAACAATGAGGGTCTGGTCGTTGAAGCTATGGTAAACAAGAATCTAGTGAAAAGAGTTTGCGTCGACACCGGTAGCGCTGTCAACGTTTTATACTTTGTGGCATTTCAGGCAATGAACCTCAAGGAGTCCGAGTTGACTCCGGTCTCGGTGCCCCTGTTCGGGTTTGCCGGTCCCCCTGTCCACCTATGGGAATGATTTGGATTTCAATAACATTCGGAAAAGAGCCAGAGGGAAGGACTCTCATGGTCAATTATGTCGTGGTCAAGGCCTCACGGGTTAATGGCGTACAACATCATATATTTTTTATGGAATTTTTTCTTTATATATATATATATATATATATATATATATATATATTAGTTCTTTACAAATACGACTTAACACTTTTTTATGACTTGTTCGTTTATTGAATAGAATGTGATAATATAATGAGCCATATAAGTAAATAGAAATAGATTTGTCTATCATGGGATAAATATGTGTTATTAGATACAGTTCCTTACGATGTCTAAGATGCGGTAGTATTTGTAGCATAAACTGACAAACCGATCCAAACCAAACTGAAAAAAGGTAAGACCGAACTAAACAAAACCGATTAAAATAAGATTGATTTTGGTTTTGCATTTCTCAAACCGAAATAATTAGTTTGGTTTTGAAAATCCTCAAAACCGAACCAAACCGTGAACACCCCTATTTATTATACAGAAGATAAGCAACAAACTGATTGCTTTTCAAATTAAATTTGAAACCTTGGTGCAGATCTCCTAACACGGACTACAGATATTGATATGTACGGAAAATCACGGTCGAGTAAAATCCTAAACACACCGTATCAAACCTTATATTTTTTCTAACACACGCATGTAAATTTAACTACAACATTTGTAAACAAAAGACAAACACAACAAAGTTCCGTCTTAAGATAGTAGGCACATTTAACCCAATTAGCATGCTGTCAATACCAAATTAGACATAGATTAAATATATAAAACAAAAAAAAAAAAAACCAAATGCTGAACATAAAAATGACAGAAAACGTGAAAAAGAATCCACAATTTATCCATTTTACCAATTAACCTTTAAAAAAATCTCGTCCAAATAATAGATTAACGACCTTCAATTGGATTTACAGACTTACAGTCTCTACATTTTACACAAACATTAGTAACTTTAAAAGCAATTGATTTTTTTTTCTTGGCCCGTTCAGTGCAATTGCTTTGGACAAGCAATAATTAGGGATGTCAATTTTGATCCAACCTGGTGGATATCCACCCTACCCTACCCGTTAGGGTAGGTATTTTTAAGGGTAGGGTAGGGTATGAATTTGATTTTTCAAAACCCGCCCTGGGTAGGGTAGGGTATGGATATTTATTTTCTACCCGGCGTATTACTCACCCGACCCACCATATGATATATTGTCTTAAACTTTATATATATTCATTTTTATATACATGCATACAAATAACAATTCACCATTCCATCTCAAAATCATAGAGAGAAGCAAACAATTCTCTGTTGATTATTTGATGATGATTGAACTCATCAATGAAAAAAATCAAGCGAAGATGAATATAAACTTTAATAATTCAATATCACGTAAATATAATGATGTTGATGGTCAGAGAATTTCATCACTTTTGTTAGTTTACAAAAGATGAATTGAACGTTATTTTAGCCGAGTTAAACCAAAATTTAAATGGTAATGTTTTTTCAAAATCTATTAACTTCTGTTTTCTTGAATTATAGAACATAAACGAGATCAAGTACTCATGAATACAAGCATTTGTTAGAGATATATTTTCTATGTCCGTGACTACTATTGCTTCTGAATAAACTTTAATAATAAAAAATAGACTGAACAAAAAAAAACACTCCAATATAAGTTTATTGAAAGTAATTTCGTAGTGTATGTAGTAAAAAATAGATTAAAAAGTATGGTAAGAAGCATTTTTATGGCGCCAATAGAGTCCATTCCATTTTTGTGAATGAAATCAAATATCCATGGATATCCATAAACCCGTAGATATCCGCATGGGTAGGGTATGGATTTAAAAATGTCTACCCTACGGATAGTGGGTAGGGTATGGGTATAAAAAAATTATGATGGATAGTGTATGGATATAAAAATCCCCAGGGCGGCCGCCTGACGCCGCCACCCACGCCCCGGGCGTCTCGCCTTGGCTCGGGCGACCTAATAACAACGGACATTAATTATACCGGCGCTCCCACCGCCTCCCGGGCGCTCCTAGAGCCTGATCAGAACTCACAGGCCCTTGAGGCACAGTGCTCCTCCGGTAGCATAATCTGTGGCAGATCCGATAGGATAATTTTAGGATAATAATCTTTAATTACCAGTAATGGCGTCGGAGCATGATTAGCAAAGGATATTTTTAGGACAATAATCTTACCACTAGCATACTCTGTGACTCTGGAGGCCTAGCTAGGCTAGCAGCTCCACCACGATTCCAAAATTTAAGTATATACTATAATAACCCAAATTAATTATAGAGAACCAAAGCTACAGTAAAAAGAGAACCATCCGCAAGAAAACAAATTCAAAAGCCGGATGCATTTCTTCTCCAAACAGCGTCAAACCCCTCTTTAACGATATTTAATATTCCCTAGTCATTCCAATGCCATATTGTCGACGACGGACAGGGTGTTATTCTTCTCGTCGGGGATTATGTCAATGGAAAACAATGGTGGATCACGTCTTGTCAACTAAACTTTCCAACCGGTGAAGGGTAAGGGCCTAAATTTTCAAATAATAAGCGTAAGAATATAGACACTCTATCAAGCATTGTAGGTACACTTGAAAGAAAGAACCACACACACACACACACACGAGATATGAAGCGCATATACTAAATGAAATTTCGGGCAGGGAGGAAAGTTGAACTCTCATACAAATTAAAACCAGAATTAACGAATGGAAAAGCGATATCTATATATTGAAGAGAGAATAAGAAAGAAAGATTAAAGCAGTGTCAGAAACGACCAGCGTATCCAAGAACAAAACCAGAACCAAGTCTGTAAAATCTGTTATTGCTTTACGCGTTATCTACTTTTATTTCTGTCTTCGCCAGGAATTGAACATCAGGCTGTGATCACTAAAGCTACCTCCGGATAACAGCCTCATTTTCTGCCATAACCGCTTTGTCTTTCTGTTCTTAATTAAAGGACCTGAACTCGAATACCTTTCAAGTGACAAGGAATCTTGCCTTGCATATCTAGCTGACGACTCCAATAAATATGAACCCGAATGCCCCCTTTCAACATCTAGCTCACTGTCATAGCTAGAGGCTGGAAATTGGCTTCGTAAAGGATGATGATGTAAATAACATGAAGTGTTACTAATCGTCATTGCATCCATGTCTAAACCCACAACCTCTTGACTGAAACTCACAGATCCCAATTCAGTTTCATCACACAACATCGTTGCATACTAAGGGACATTTTTTTGGCAAGAGTCATCTCTAGAGATATATTTCCATTGTTTCTACATGCTCTATGCAGCACTAACTGAGGTGATTTTATATAAATTTTTCTGGCCATGATAGTTGTTAAATTGTGCTACACATTTCTAGGAAAAGAAAAGAAATATCTAGATTGTATGAAAATTCTAGAAATGCATTCCTAGTGTAGAAGCTTCTAGTTGTATGTAAGAGTCTAGATAAATATTGCTACACTAGAATGGAAGCTACTAGATACATGTATGTTGTAGTAGTGATTATTAAAAATTAAGAAATATCTAGAAAACTCCATAAGG
Source organism: Gentiana straminea (assembly GCA_036785695.1). Classification (NCBI taxonomy): domain Eukaryota; kingdom Viridiplantae; phylum Streptophyta; class Magnoliopsida; order Gentianales; family Gentianaceae; genus Gentiana; species Gentiana straminea. Next base: position 2,481,824 of record JAVUPR010000461.1, on the reverse strand, counting down.
GTCTTGAGCCATCATATGGAGACTATATATATAACACTACCCCATGTACTTGAACCAAGCAATCAATACAATAAAATTTCTTTCTCCAATTTCTCCAACTTATCAATTCTTTTCCATCTCACACTCATCATCCTAGCCTTCTCCATTCAACCTTCTACAAAAACTCTAACAAGTGGTATCGGAGCTCGGTTTCGACACAACTACAACTGGGCGAAATCAACATCATGGCAGATTACTCACTCCGCTCATCCATTCCGGTTCCAATTTTCCGAGGTGAAAATTTCGACTATTGGTTCATTAAAATGAGAACCTACTTTTGTGCTCAAGATTTATGGGATATCGTAAGTAAGGGATTTAGCATCCCCGACGACATCTCAAATTTATCTGTCGCACAAAAGAAAGAACTCAAGGAGAATCAACAGAAAGATGCTCAAGCATTATTAGCCCTTCAGTTAAGCTTGACTGAAGAATTGTTTCCAAGAATCATGAGTGCCAAGACGGCTAAAGAAGCGATGGAAAAGTTGCAGGAGGAGTTTCAAGGCAATGAAAAAGTACGAGTCTCAAAACTCCATTCATTGAGGAGAAATTTCGAGAATTTAAAAATGAAAGAGTCAGAGAATGCTAAAGACTACTACACAAGAGTAGATTCATTAGCAAATCAATTGCGGGCGAATGGAGAAGACGTTCCGAGAGAAGAAAATTGTGGAAAAAATATTAATTACATGTACGTAAAAAATATGATCCAATCATTACGGCTATTGAGCGAGTCAAAAGATTTGGAAAAATTGTCTGCTTCAGAATTGATGGGGTCTTTAGAAGCTCATGAACATAGATTGGAAAGGCGTCACGAAGGCACAACTGAAAATGCTTTTCAATCTAAGTTCAGAACGCCGTCACAAAAATCAAAACAAAATGATCGGAGATCAAATGAAGATTCTAAAAATACAGAGCTTCCAAACAAAACATTTTCTCATTGCGGTATATGCAAGAGGAAAAGCCATTTGGAGAAAGACTGTAGGTTTAAAGAAAAACCACAATGCAAAAATTGCAAGAAATTTGGTCACGTCGAGAAGGTATGTCGATCTAAAAGGAATCATCAAGCTAACTTTTCTGAAGAAAAGGACGTCGAAGACAATCTCTTCTATGCCTGTCAAGTAGCAACAGAGGAAAAGAAAGATACATGGTATCTTGACAGTGGTTGCAGCAATCACATGACAAAAGATGAATCCATGTTTTGCCGTCTTGAAAAATTCAAGACAAATATTAAGATAGGAAACGGCGACTTTATGGAGGCTACTGGAAAAGGCACTATTGTCATTAACACAAAGAAGGGCAAGAGATACATAAATGAGGTGCTCTTGGTCCCGAGTATAGATCAAAATCTATTGAGTGTCGGGCAAATGATGGAGAAAGGATACTCGTTGCATTTTGAAGGAGATTCTTGTACAATATATGATAAGAAAGATAAATCCCTTCAAATTGCAAAAATAAAAATGAAGGAAAAACGATGTTTTCCGATCCAATGGAGTTATGCAAGAGATGTCGCAATGAAGGCACAAGTTGACGACTCGTGGTTATGGCACAGAAGGCTTGGTCACTTCAATTTCAATGGATTAAGAATACTACATCAGAAGAACATGATGAAAAACCTACCCACTATAAAGGCACCCGATCGTGTATCCGAAGGATGCATGCTCGGGAAACAACACCGACAACCATTTCCCCGTTGGAAAAGCTTGGAGAGCGAAGGAACCATTAGAATTGGTGCACACGGACGTTTGTGGCCCAATGCGCACTCCTTCACATGAACAAAATAGGTACTTCATTCTCTTTATTGATGATTTTACCAGGATGACATGGGTTTATTTTATGCGTGAAAGATCGCAAGTATATGAAATATTTAAGAAATATAAGGCCTATGTCGAGAAACAAAGTGGTCACTACATGACAACCATAAGAAGTGATCGAGGCAAAGAATACACATCTAAAGAATTCAACAAGTTCTGTGAAGATGAAGGCGTGGAGCATCAATTGACAGTTGGATACGCTCCAGAACAAAATGGTGTGTCAGAACGTAAAAATAGAACAGTTATGGAGACAAGTTCGAGCTATTACGAGAAAAGATTGGTGTCACTGAAATGTGTACCAAAAAGGAGTGTTAAATTGTGCTACACATTTCTAGGAAAAGAAAAGAAATATCTAGATTGTATGAAAATTCTAGAAATGCATTCCTAGAAACTCTAACAATAGTCATCTTCTACGAATTCTATGTTTTGAAGTTGCTAACTAATTCTTTCCTCACAGAATGTGAAGAAGTACAAGTAGGAGATCCAAAGACTTTTACCTATAAGAAACTTGTTATAGGTATAATCTATGACCTTCCTCGGATCTGCACCATAGATCTTGACACTCTCTGGCATCCAGCCGTCAGGTCCAAACCTTAGCAATTTTAGATAACATATGTCATAGGTACATGGTCCTTTTTTCTCAAATGTATCACTTGAGTACCTCTCAAATATCTTGCATCTCGGATCATCCAGTTTAGGTGCATACACCTATTACTATAGTAATACTCATCAAATCAAACACAATTCCACCATATTATTTTTAAATAAAAAATGAATAGGGTTGAGAATGTCCTTAACGCGCTGCTTGTTTCATGAAATGTTGAAGGTTCAGTTTTACATATCATCTTATTAATTAAAAGCTTGTAATTTATAGTTTTAAGTTATTGTCAAATGGCTATAATGAAGGCAAGAAGGTAATTTTCTTTTCAGTTAACTTGAAGATTAGCCTTCTAGGTGGAATCAGGTACACAAAATAAAAGGATATGAACTAGTTTTTTGCCATGTGTATATGCAGATTGCGATGGGGATTCAGCCTTGTTCTCGTATAACTCAAGGAAAGGGACTTCCTTGATGCATTTGGTGGTATCAAGAATGATCCATCAACTCAGGTAGGACAGAAGTGTGAAACTGTCTGCTTTGTAATCGTTTACGAGCTATACTTAAAAAATCCCATTTGATGTTAACTCTATAACAGGTTGAATTACAGACAGGCACAAACGGCAATTATAACAACTTTTTCTTTTTTCTTCTGTGAGGCAATTATAGTAAATTTTTGATTCCTTGTAAGTGATTCAGTCCTATTTTTCACTCCAGAAATTTGCAGCCTGTCAATTACGACATCCAAAAGGCGTATGAAATTGTTCAACAGCTGGGTTAGAAGTTGAACTTTGGTGTGGACAAACGGCATAGGTAAACTCTTTTTTATTCAATTATTGTAAGATATATATATATATATATATAGTGTCAAAATGAATAAATTAATGTATCATTTATACCGATTTTGTTATAAAACGGATGGAGATAACTTCAGATGCAAGAAACAGAAACAGAAGCAATCAAACATAAACAATCAAAGGAGATAACAGAAACAAGAAGAACACAGATTTAACGTGGAAAACCCCTCAGTGGGAGAGGTAAAAAACCACGGGCAGAAAAGAGATATTTTATTATGCACTGAATTTTACAGATTTCAACACACTCGGATAATGAGACAACAATTGTATTTATAGGCACAAATCCCTAAACCCTAGCCGCCAGGAATCTTTGTCTGATGCACCATAAATACCCCTACACGTGTCCTCCTTTTAATGACACCGTATAGGCCGTCACATAACGAAATTAGCGGATGTGGGACCCCGCGTATTCAAGTACTCGCGGACTATCACCTGGCCGATAGTTACCCTGCCGAAGCTACCTGCCGAAGCTCGGTGACTCCACCCTACCGATGCACGAATTGAATACACTTCTCGGTGACCATCACCCAAATGAGTCTTCGATTGGTTCCACCAAAATGTAGAGTTTAAGTCACCTTACCGACAAATCTCCACCTTGACTTCAACTCTCACTAGAGTCAAACAGTTGCATAACCGGATGTACTTGTACCGGATGCATTCGTCAATGCCGGATGTACTTGTACCGGACTATCTCCACGGCATCCACTCCACCGATCCGCCTCGCAAAGTTTCCGGAAAACGCATTATAAGCTTTGAATATTCGGTAAGTCCGTGCAAAGCCGGAACTTACTCTCGCCGAACTCGGTTTAGTGAACATATCGGCGGGATTCTCCTTTGTGCCAATCTTCTTCACCACAACCCTCTTCTCATTCCTCAAGAAATGATACCGACATCAATATGCTTGGTTCTCTCATGATGAACACGATCCTTGGCTAAACATATTGCACTAAGACTATCACAATATATATCACCCTGATCCTGATGCAACCCCAAATCACTGACTAGCCCCTTCAACCAGATACCCTCCTTAGCTGCTTCAGTAAGAGCCATATATTCTGCTTCAGTAGTTGATAAGGCTACTGTAGCCTTGAAGAGTAGCTTTCCAGCGACCACCGCATTTCCCAATGTAAACACATACCCAGTCATTGATTTTCTACTGTCAACATCACCTGCATAATCAGCATCACAGTAGCCTGTGACCAGACCAGTATCACCTCCATAAATGAGACCAACATCAGTTGTACCTCTCAGGTACCTGAATATCCTTTTAACAGCTTTCCAGTGTTCCTTTCCAGGTTGAGCCATAAACCTGCTGACAACACTGACTGCCTGAGCCAAATCAGGCCTAGTGCAAACCATGGCATACATCAGACTGCCAACTGCACTAGCATAGGGAACTTTTGACATATACTCCTTCTCTTGGTGATCGTGAAGCATAAACGGACAAATGAACATTTGATGCCATAGGAGTATCTATTGGTTTTGCGAGAGACATCCCAAACTTGTCCAATATCTTCTGCACATAACCCTACTGAGACAAGAATAACTTCTTCTGACTCCTATCTCTCCGGATCTCCATCCCCAAGATTTTCTTGGCCGCACCCAAATCCTTCATTTCAAATTCAAAGCACTAAGAAGGTTCTTCGATTTTGAACATCGGACTTCCTATGCTTGCTTGCGGCTATCGGCATGTCATCCACATACGGGACAAGATAGATATATGATCCATCTTTCAAATAGATCGAAGTAAACACAACGGTCATATGGACTTCGTTGTAACCTGTCGAAGCATGAAACTCGTCAAACCTTTTATACCACTTGCCTTGGAGCTTGCTTCAAACCATACAATGATTTCTTCAACTTGCAAACAAAGTTTTCCTTTCCGGGAACTTGAAAACCCTCGAGCCGTGTCATGTATATCTCCTTATCCACCTCACCATGTAGAAAAGCGCTTTTCACATCCAATTGCTCAAGTTCCGGATCCCGCCGTGCCACCATTGCTAGTAACACCCGATTGAAGTGTGTCGACCACCGGTGAAAATATTTCATCAAAGTCAACCCCTTCCTTTTGACCGAATCCTCTTGCAACCAAACGTGCCTTATACCCGACCCCTTCGCCTTTGTTATTCCTTCCTTTTTCTTGAAAATCCATTTACAAGTCACAACTCCCTTGTCGGTAGGTTGTTTGACCAATTGCCAAGTCGATTCTTCAATAATGACTCCATTTCATCTCCCATGGCGCATGCCACCGGGATGCTTCGTACATGTCATCGCTTCCCTGTAAGTAGTAGGTTCGGCAACCTCTACTTCTTCAAACAACTTGGAGTGCATATCCACCAAATCATCATAACCATATCTCCTTGGAGGTATCCCAACATTAGATCTTCTAGGCCCGCCGGCGCCTAGACTCGCCGATCAATGTTTGTATGACGCCCCGCCGAGGTCTTAGCAGACCGGCTTGGATCGGGTTCGGTTCATTATCCGGATCGGTATAGTGTTGATTTGGATCCACCGATTGTTGCATATCGCAGACTCCACCCGAAGCTCCACCTCGTTTCTCAACACTATCGATTCAAGATCGGTTTCGGACTCGGTAGACCTCCCCACCGATGAGTTTAACATAGAATTTTCATCAAACACAACGTCCCTGGCCGAGGATTACTCGGACTCTGCCGATGACCAAATTCTATATCCTTTCACTCCATCACCATACCCCACAAACACTCCCTTCTTGGCTCTTGGTTCTAACTTCCCTTCATTAACATGATAGTAAGTCGTACTCCCAAAAACCCTTAGAACCGAGTAGTCGGCGGGCTTGCCCGACCACATCTCAAATGGTGTCTTGAGATTGATCCCCGTGTGAGGACTCCCGTTGATTAAGTAGCAAGTCGTTTTAACGGCCTCTCGCCCAAAAATCTCCTTGATAAACCGAACTTGAGAAAGCATACATCTTGCCCTCTCCAAGAGAGTTTGATTCATCCTTTCGGCTACACCATTCTCGTCGAGGTGTATTCCTTACGATATAATGTCCGGCAATACCCTCACCGCACAAAATGAATCAAAATCCGTCCGGCGAAATTCCGGACCATTATCCGTACGAAGCTTCTTGATTTTCTTGCCTAACGATTCTCCACTAGGGCCTTCCACTTTGCTTGAAGTTATTGAATGCATCACTTTTGTTCTTCATCATCACCACCCAAGTCATCCTTGAATAGTCATCTATGAATGACACAAAATATCTGTGACCACCCAATGACTCAACTCTTGATGGACCCCGGCGATCGAATGGATATAATCAAGTGTTGCCTTTGTATTGTGCAACCCTGCTGAGAATTTACTTCTATGCAACTTCCCAAACACACAATGTTCACAAAAGTCCAGATTCTTGACCTTATATCCCCCAAGAAAACCTGCTGAAGAAAGAACTTGCATACCCCTTTCACCCATGTGACCAAGTCTCGTAATATCATCCGCAATGAAGCGATTTAAGGATCTAGATCTATGAATATACGCAATAAAACATTAAATCTATATCTACAAGGGGGTTGTAGATCATACCTCTTGGATCTCTAAATCCAAGTAGAAGAACCGTAAAGGATGAATGTGAAGATGTGAAGAGCACCACGATCTTCCGCACGTGTGATCCAAGCAATTCCCGGTGGAAGGAATTCTCGACTCGAACCCTTCCGATATGCTACCCGGAAAAATCTCCAAGATTTTCCCCAAAATCCCCTTGGCCGAAAATTTTCCTTCTCCAAATAATATGGTGAAGTCGAAATTTGCTTGTGTATTATTTGGCTTGGGAGAACTCTCTTTATATAGGAGAGTAAAACTTAAGCCCCAAGGATTTTATAATTAATACAAAATCAATTATGATAATCCTATTAAATAAAAGATAATCCCAAAATATTCTAGAACAAATCTAGGATAATCTTTATCTTTATTTCTTACCATAAATATTTATCCAATAAATATTTTATGCACGTCTTATTAATCACAAGAAAACTAATTTCTTGTTCCAAAAATAAGAGGCATGCGCACTTTTAATTCATGACCTAGTCATAATTAATTTTTGGGCTATAACACAATTGGGTCAAGATTATGGAAAATGTCTTTTCCACATATTTAATTATTTAATTAATTTAATAGTCCACTAAACAATTAATTCACATATCGTTTTAATAAAGTCCAATAAGAACTAAATTAATATTATTAGGATTCGACGTCCGAGAATAGCTATGCTATATTAGGAGGCACGTCGGGGACCATGGACTAATAATCAGCGGCTCCGATAAATCAAATAAATAATTATCTTACGAATAATAATTATATTCGATAAATCAATCACAGGAATATGCCACCATAATCCCGTGATCGCACTCCTCCGATTATGAGATTATATTTATCTCCTCACGAGAATAATAATAAGCGTCCATTGATATAATCATTACATATGGATTAATCCTCCATAGATCGTTCATTCTAAATCGGGAAGTTACCGTTAACCCTTTTTAGAACCTCTTATCCTTATTTACCATTAACCCCCTAGTGATCAATTAATTCATACAACTCACCGGTGATCAATCGGTGTGATATGAACTCGCGCGATCGATCGGTTTCTAGGATTAACAAATAAGGGAACTCTCTATCTACTTCCATAAATGGAAGGAATGGATTCCGTATCCGTGATAACACGGACTACTCACTCAATCCAAGATAATGCCAAGATGGGGTAATTCGGACCACGGACTCGGTGTAATCCTTAACCGTCAAGTCAAACTTCATACCGATTCAAGCGGTTGACTCGTGATCACCTCGGGATTAAGATATATCCATAAATATGATCATCCATTGATTCGATAAGACTTATCAATTACGGAATTATATCGTGAACTCTAATCAAATCGGTCCAAATTTATATGATATATCTATCATATATAAATGCCCCATTAGGTTCTCTTAACCGAAAGTCCGGATAAGACTATCACACCTTTTGTGTTCGGGCGCATTAATAGCACGTTAAAGGAGAGACCCGATACTCTCGATTAACTTCACTACGGGCTAATTGTATTTTAAGTACATCTTCACTAACTCAATCCTCCCGTGTATATACCATACACCGAGTTAAGTGATTACATAAACGATATACTTTAGGGTTTTCTGTAGTGTAATTACTATTGTCACATCGGTGAATATGAGAATAATAATATGAATAACAATATCATTTCATTTATTAAATAAAACAATTACAAAATTGTCTTTCGGGCATCACACCTAACAATCTCCCACTTGCACGAAAGCATGTGATTAATTGTTTTAGAGCACACCCTATTATTTAAAATACAACAAACTACATCTCCCACTTGCTCTAAAGCAATGGAGACTTATCCCGTATTCTAGTACCCACTAAGCATGTCATAACCATTTCATATTCCAAAGTACACTCCGAGTATGCCGTCGTAGGATAGGTCAGTGACTCGGGGAGCACCTACATCTAAATGTCATGGGTCTTAATGATTAGTCAGGTTGTCGGCTCGAGACGATCCGTAGAATCGAAACGTTACCGGTCCATCAAATCATGTGGTACTGAGTAAACACTGAGCCCGAGATCGACTTAACGATCATCCTAAATCTGACTTAAAGTCAAAATCAGTGTATCACACATATCCAAGTTCACACATGAATATGTCCGCATATTGTTCCTCGTTCTCTCAAGATACTAAAGGACATACTAAACTTGCTTTGTTAACCGCCGAATCTAAGATTCGATCAAAGTTGACGTTCAATAACCTGACCATCTCTTACTAGAAAGAGAATCTATCCCATTTCTCTTGATCCGAAGATTTAGAGAGTCATTCCTGAGGCATAGGGTAGAACTTCCTCGTTGAATATTGCATACACGGATGCATCATCTTAACCAATAAGATGGATGGGAAACCGAAGGATCGATTCTAATGAATTCGACCGAGTCAAACTCTTAAGAATGTTGTCCAAATCTCTCGTTGCGAGAGAATTGTGGTATTGTCGTATTCGACTTCGTATAACACACCCATGTTGATTCCAACTGGTGCAGTGTTATCCTTCACAAACACTAATTTATATATTCACTACTGTACTAAAATTGATATCCAATCTACAAAAGACTTATCAATATTCTGGTCAAATCCACATATTGTAGAAATATATGACTTCCAATGACCGAGAGGTTTGCTTTTTATCCACAAAGGACATAAGCCTTGACAGTCATCCTGTCATAAGTTCATAAGTCAATACCCTTCTGTTTCGAATGAATCCAGACTCCGTTTGTTTGGCAAGAAAGTCTCAGGGAATCACCCCTATTTTCTCGCTTTTGAACGAAATCATGCAATACCGAACTCATTCTACTCTTTTCCTTGTAGATCCAATTACTCCCACCGGGCCCGAGACGCTCGGTGGTTCTACAAGAGTATGAACATCTTGGAGTACCGAACTCCATTCACGGGGTTATGGCTATTAAACCAACCTCTATTATCGAATCCTATACTTGCTCACAAAAGAGCCATAGGTCATCAATCGATCCTCGACTACAAAGTCCGCGTAACCCGTAATGGGTAATGGGTAAACCATACTCCCACTACATTCTTGGATGGATCGAAATTCGATCTAGTTTAGTAGTATTTAGGTGTTATCACCAACGACCGATGTTGGATGTGGTGGATTTGATCTAATCGTTAGTAACTACCTTGAGTAACCGTACTCCAAGGTTCAAGGTTTGTTGTTCATGGACTCTATCGAAAGGATGCAACAAGATAACCGTCCCTTCCCGATTTCATGAATCTTATAACAAACCTTTTTCTCAATGCTACAAGATATAGAACGATTGGTCATTGACCGAACGTATGTTCGCGAAATTTCCGTCCTACCTTCAAGCACCGTGTGCTAAATTCCTTTATTTACGGAAGTGGGGTGAACCAAATCCACACCTTATCCGTAAATTCCAAAGCATATTCTAGGTAGACTTCTCGGTCTTACATTTCAATGTAAACCGATATTTCGCTTCTAATATCTTTATTGAGTTAAGCAAAGTATATTGTAGCACATCTAAAAACTATATAAGGCAATTTAACGGTTTCTCACTTAGTGAAAACATTTCACTATGAGGCAAAGCCGAGCATCGGTCCCTAGGACTATGTGATGGCCCATTTCGAGTATAGAATACTCTATCTCTCGTTGAAAACAGATAAACCTCAAAATATTTTGGATAAACTTACCGGAGTGTTTGAATAGTTATCGACAAGAAGTCACTACTCGGAAGCTCCTACTAGCTCGTATCTTTCATCGACCCCGAAGGTCGTCATGAACAAGCTATGTTACTTCTTTATATCCATTATCCTTTCCCGATTGAAAGGAAACTTAGTCATTGAACCTTTGAGACAATATAACCAGATCGGGAGAAAGGAATCACCCCGAGCCGCCTTCAAGTCTTGTCTTTTAGGGACTATGCACTAACTATGGAATATGAAGAAGCGTTTATCTAAATATAGAAACCAATTGCTTTTAATAGTTCTTAAGATGTGTTTTATATACATATTTCAAAGAATTGTAAGTGGTTTTGACTTTATCAAACAAAAGTCCGAGTCATGGATTCGTACTACAAATGGTATATTCACTTTCTATACGACAAACAAATTATCGAATAGAAGGTAAATCCATTCATTCCAACGAGTCTTAAACGGAAAATAAATTTTCCGCGATATCCAAGGATTGAACCCGAGATTCATTTCCTTATATCACTCCCACTATTCTAGCTAAAATTAACTGGCCGTTGTTTACTCTTTTAATCGTTAAATGCACTGCTGCCTTGTTCTTCCAAAGAACTTAGCTCGAGAAAATCACCAAGGATTCATAGGTTGGTGATCCAAAATCACCGTCATTATCCTATGATTTTCGCTTAATTAATTTTCGGTTCAAATTAAAATTTTCTCGCTTTAGGTGACTAACACTTTTAGACATATTCTCCCATTCTTGACTTTCAATGAATGGAAACGAGCTTGAACCGGCGGTTCGTTTGAGTAGACACTACTCTTGAACCGTGGGATGTCTATTTCGAGTGTTACTCGTCGAGACTTCTCGGATTTTCTAATATACCGTAAAAAACAACAAATCATAGCATTAAAGCTCCCACTAGTTTATCGGTTCCAAATACCGTCTAACCAAAGAATGCTTTATTTTATGATTTTCCAATTTTTCAATTTGAAAATCTCTCGTGTAAACACTTACACGCTTTAATGTTTCCAAATCATAAAACTCCCACTAGTTCATCGATTCCAAATATCGTCTAACTAGCAACATTTCATGAGTTTCCGGTTTTTCAATTAGAACGGTTACGTGTGTAGTCGATTCGCTTTTCTAATGTTCTAGAAAAACAAGAAATCATAAAGCTCCCACTAGTTCATCGATTCCAAATATCGTCCAACTAGTAACACTTCATGATTTTCCGATTTTTCAATTAGAAAATTGCACGTGTATTTCCTACACACTCAAAATTCACTAAAAGAATTTCTTAGTCCGAATGACACTAGTGACATACCTATATGTCACTCGGTTTTTAAAAGGCTTAAGAGAAAATATCTCTTTCGAAAAATAATTGCATTATCGATTAACTAATTCAACGTCCTAGTTACTTTCCACTTTTTAACGAAGTCAATACTAGTCAATTATAAATTGTAAGCAATTTAGTAAGGATAATGCCGTAAATGAAATGACATATATTAATTCAAGTTTAACACTACTATATTTTATTTTAGGAATTGTAAACTAAAAATAAGTCTACTCTACCATTCCAAGGTTTTAACCTCGCATCTCAGTGCCGCCTTAGGGTAGGTCAAAGATATGACGGTTAAATCGAGACAATCTCATCAATGAATAACTTGTGAGAATCGTACATCCCACGAGAATCGAACATCCCTTTATTCATTGACTACCTTCCTTTTTTAGCCTAGATATTATCAAAAAATACCCATGATGAGTGTGACCTACTATATCGGACCTCTTAGGTACGCCCCGAGTATGCCGTCTTAGGATAGGTCAGTGACCCGACGAGTACCCAGAAATCCTATCCTTTCGGAGACCAAGCCATGAATGTTGATAGGGGCGAACACCATCCTTAGGGGGACGAAATCAAAGCGCCTCGAGGCGTCACCCTTCTCTCACTTACTTGTATCTATAGTAGAGGCCGTGGGGTTGGCCGTCGCCTCCCCGCTCCCACTCAATATTTTGGAAGTGGTGGTGGGTTAACTAACCACGTCTTTTTGATGTTAACATAAAAGCACATCAAATCAAGGATTCCGAATGGTGTCGGTAACGTAGGGAAGCCTACCCGTCCTATTCGTTGGAACATATGTGACAAGCCGGACGAAGTCGGGTCAAGAGAGCCCCATTGAGATAAGAAGGAATCACCCTCCGCTCTCCGGTGTAGCTTAGTCTTGCCGGACCCCCGTGCATACATCACACTAGGAGGGTTAAGTCGTTCGAGCGAAGCTCAATTGACCACCCAACCTATAAGCGAACCGTTTTTATCCAAGATTTATTGTTCTTTTACCATCATTCAATCTCGTAGACACTACGAATTGAAAACGTGATCTCGTTTCAGCTTTAAGGCGGTTCACCGAGAACACACACCGAAAGGCTAACGATTTCATAACCCGTCCTCGGATCTTTAATTAGTTACTAAATTAAATTAATTACCACATATTAATAAAATTTCAACTAATTAAGCGAGTTTGTATACATGCCTATTTTAATTACCAAAATTAAAATTATACATGTATGCATGGAGTGGATTTATGATATGATGCATGTCATGGCAATTCCGGTTTTATATCTATTTTATGATCAACACATAAAAAATAAATGCGGAAAATTTAAACACCGAGATGGACCGTTGGCACCCCCGTATCTAACCTATTAGAAAATAAATAACCAAAACCCTAACTAGGGTTTACTACTTTCTAACATAATCTGCAGCTGTTCAAATTCTGCGATGATCGGAAACCAAACGAACTCGGATCGGGACGAAACTTTCCAGATCTTTTCTTCACTCCTTGAACTTCAATATGGACGGTTGGATCGGTGCTTTGACTTACCAATTTTCTCCAGTAAACCTCCAAACTTGCTGCTGAATCTGACTTTGACTGCACTGCATCAAGGACTTCCTGAGGCAGATCGGGAATCGAGATGAATCCCGATCGACCTGAAATTTTTATGGTACGTCCAAAACTCATATTTTATCAATATGAACGGTCGGATTTGCTTTTCAACGGTCCAAACTCTCCCAGAAAATCGAGGAAGTCACAGGTAGGGTTTCTGTGAATCCTGCGTTTTTCTGTTACAGCAGCCTCTTCGCAGCATCAAACGGATATCGAAACGGACTCTGATCGACGCCAAAATTTGTGGAGTTGATCATCATCTTCTAATCTTGATTCTGACCGGAGGGATCTTCGTTTCAACGGTTCGATCAACGGGAAAAGAAAAATACTAAACAGCTACTAACTAGATCTATTTGCTGGAAATTAAACTTGCAATAAAGATAAATTACATAATTTCCTATACTCATATGGACGAATTTTCATCGTTTATATGAGTTTACAATAGATCTAACGGGTAAACAGTGCCAACCCCAATCCATCTCTTCAACCACGACATTCATAAGCATAAAAATTAAACATATGCATCGGCTCCCAAAAAAAATTGGGACAAAAAATCTACATGTTTTACCACTCCTAGATCTAATATTTTATACGTATAAATATAGATCACCATGGGCTCTGATACCACTGTAAGTAATATCATCCGCAGCGGAAGCGATTTAAGGATCTAGATCTATGAATATACGCAATAAAACATTAAATCTATATCTACAAGGGGGTTGTAGATCATACCTCTTGGATCTCTAAATCCAAGTAGAAGAACCGCAAAGGATGAATGTGAAGATGTGAAGAGCACCACGATCTTCCGCACGTGTGATCCAAGCAATTCCCGGTGGAAGGAATTCTCGACTCGAACCCTTCCGATATGCTACCCGGAAAAATCTCCAAGATTTTCCCCAAAATCCCCTTGGCCGAAAATTTTCCTTCTCCAAATAATATGGTGAAGTCGAAATTTGCTTGTGTATTATTTGGCTTGGGAGAACTCTCTTTATACAAGGAGAGTAAAACTTAAGCCCCAAGGATTTTATAATTAATACAAAATCAATTATGATAATCCTATTAAATAAAAGATAATCCCAAAATATTCTAGAACAAATCTAGGATAATCTTTATCTTTATTTCTTACCATAAATATTTATCCAATAAATATTTTATGCGCATGTTTTATTAATCACAAGAAAACTAATTTCTTGTTCCAAAAATAAGAGGGGGGCGCCACTTTTAATTCATGACCTAGTCATAATTAATTTTTGGGCTATAACACAATTAGTAAAGATTATGGAAAATGTCTTTTCCACATATTTAATTATTTAGCCCAACTAATTTAATAAATCACTAAACAATTAATTCACATATCGTTTTAATAAAGTCCAATAAGAACTAAATTAATATTATTAGGATTCGACGTCCGAGAATAGCTATGCTATATTAGGAGGCACGTCGGGGACCATGGACTAATAATCGGCGGCTCCGATAAATCAAATAAATAATTATCTTACGAACGTAATAATTATATTCGATAAATCAATCACGTGAATATGCCACCATAATCCCGTGATCGCACTCCTCCGATTATGAGATTATATTTATCTCCTCACGAGAATAATAATAAGCGTCCATTGATGTAATCATTACATATGGATTAATCCTCCATAGATCGTTCATTCTAAATCGGGAAGTTACCGTTAACCCTTTTTAGAACCTCTTATCCTTATTTACCATTAACCCCCTAATGATCAATTAATTCATACAACTCACCGGTGATCAATCGGTGTGATATGAACTCGCGCGATCGATCGCCTTTCAGGATTAACAAATAAGGAACTCGTCTATCTACTTCCATAAATGGAAGGAATGGATTCCGTATCCGTGATAACACGTACTACTCACTCAATCCAAGATAATGCCAAGATGGGGTAATTCGGACCACAGACTCAGTGTAATCCTTAACCGTCAAGTCAAACCTCATACTGATTCAAGCAGTTGACTGTGATCACCTCAAGATTAAGATATATCCATAAATATGATCATCCATTGATTCGATAAGACTTATCGATTACGGAATTATATCGTGAACTCTAATCAAATCGGTCCAGCCCTATATGATATATCTATCATATATAAATGCCCCATTAGGTTCTCTTAACCGAAAGTCCGGATAGGACTATCACACCTTTTGTGTTCTGGGCGCATTAATAGCACGTTAAAGGAGAGACCCGATACTCTCGATTAACTTCACTATGGGCTAATTGTATTGTAAGTACATCTTCACTAACTCAATCCTCCCGTGTATATACCATACACTGAGTTAAGTGATTACATAAACGATATACTTTAGGGTTTTCTGTAGTGTAATTACTATTGTCACATCGGTGAATATGAGAATAATATATATGAATAACAATATCATTTCATTTATTAAATAAAACAATTACAAAATTGTCTTTCGGGCATCACACCTAACAGTGACCAAGTCTCATGTGCCACAGATGAGTCTGCTGAGAATGGTGAACTGCTGAGGATGCAACAGCATCAGTGCCAGATACAGTAGATCCTTGTAATATATACAAGGTTCCCCTCTTGATGCCTTTGAGGACTACAATCGAATCTTTGAAGACATTCACCGTCCACCTTCACCCTTGAAATTGAACCCCTTGTCATCCAAAGTAGACTAAGAGATACCAAATTCTTGGTCATCTCTGTGGAACATGTCTTACATCTTTCAGTGTACAAAATTTACCATCCTCTGTCCTTAACTTTACTGAGCCAATTCCCACAACTTTACAGACCTTGCTGTTGGCCATATAGATTTGACCACCATCTATCTGCTCATAAGTAGAAAACCACTCCCCGTTTGGACAAATATGGTAGGATGCTCCGAATCAAGTATCCACACATCATTATGGTGTGTAGAATCCCCCGCAACTAGAACCGGATCCTCATCGGATTGCTCGGTAGCCAAAGCCGCTTTGTGCCGAAATTGCCTTCCTGTCGTTTCTTCTTCCTTGGACAATTGGACTTCCAATGTCCCCGCTCCTTACGGTAATTACGGACATCGGTAGACTTAAGACCTTTGGACCCGACTTCTTTTTCTTCTTCTTGTCCATATCCTTTTCCACTATTGCTTGCTAGCTACTAGCCCATCGACTCGACCGTCCTGTTCCAAAGCCCTTGTGTCTAAGCTCCCTGGCATGTAAGGCAGACCTCACATCCTCCAAAGCTACTGTATCCTTTCCAACTATGAAAGACTGCACAAAGTTTTCATATGATGCCGGTAGTGACACCAACAGGATTAGGGCTGCATCTTCATCTTCAATTTTAACATCAATATTCCTTAAATCAAGTAATATTGTGTTCAGCTGGTCAAGATGTTCCCTCAGTGGACTCCTTCATGCATCTTCAAACTGAACAACCTCTGTTTCAACAACAACTTGTTGGTCAGTGACTTGGTCATATACAGGCTTTCAAGCTTCTTCCACAACTTGGTTGCGGTGTCTTCCTCAGCAACCTCAGTGATAACATCATCAGATAAGCACAACATGATGGTTGAATGTGCTTTCTCTTCCAGACCGGCATAATCTGTTTGCACTTGTATTTGGTTTGTCGGATAAAGGATTCCACAAACCCCGCCGTTTTTCAAAAGTGCACGCATCTTGATTTGCCACGGACCAAAACTGTTCCTTCCCGTAAATTTATCGATTTTTACGTTTACTCGCGACATCTTTTCTTGCTAAAGATTACAACTTTATCACGAGATCCTAGCACCTTGCAAGGCCTTGGTGAAGATGAAGTTGATCGTACGGACATCGTTTTCTCCGGAACCCGGCTCTCTCGATACCACTTGTTATAAAACGGATGGAGATAACTTCGGATGCAAGAAACGAAAACGAAGCAATCAAACATAAACAATCAAAGGAGATAACGAAACAAGAAGAACACGATTTAACGTGGAAAACCCCTCGGTGGGAGAGGTAAAAAACCACGGGCAGAAAAGAGATATTTTATTATGCACTGAATTTTATAGATTTCAACACACTCGGATAATGAGACAACAATTGTATTTATAGGCACAAATCCCTAAACCCTAGCCGCCAGGAATCATTGTCTGATGCACCATAAATACCCCTACACGTGTCCTCCTTTTAATGACACTTTGTATAGCCGTCACATAACGAAATTAGCGGATGTGGGACCTGCTTTGTATTCAAGTACTCAGCAGACTATCACCCTGCTGATAGTTACCCTGCTGAAGCTACCCTGCTGAAGCTCAGTAGACTCCACCCTACTGATGCACAGAATTGAATACACTTCTCAGCTGACCATCACCCAGCTGAGTCTTCAGATTGGTTCCACCAAAATGTAGAGTTTAAGTCACCTTACTGACAGATTTCAAGCATCTCTTTTGTACACAGATTGATGTTCTCGCTGGCCTTTTAAGCAGCAGGCTTGTTCGTGAAAGGATCGGTCAAGCAATGTTTAATGCGGTACAAAGTCGGGTAATAGATCTTGGAACTCATAGCTCTCTCAAACGAAATTCGGTTTTAACCCTCCAGTTGCCTTAGGGGTAATGCGGCGGCTTTCGGTTGGCGATCTGAGCGAGTTCTACTAAGCATCGGGTACGTTGGAAGTTATGGCTAATTGTTATGGGCGGAGGTCCCTTCATGCTTCTTGAAATATATGATTTCCTCCTTTTGGTCATTGCATTGTGTATATGTTTGCTTGTTGCTATTATTGGACTGCTTGTCATATTTAATTATGTTGCTGGTCCCTTTTGGTTCTCTTTTAGGGTTCTGTTTCTTATTTTATTTGCATCCCTCACTGATTACTCTTGTTCTTAGATTATTCATAATGGTTAGCCTATGAGACCTCATGTTTAATTTGTTGCATGATCTGTGTGTATGTGCATAAAATATTTGATATGCTTTGATCACATTTGCCACTGCTGTGATATCATGGAGGCAGTCATGGCGGATAAAGTTCTGATCTGACACTCAAAAAACACCAAGGTTCAATCTTCTTTCATGTAAATTTCTTCCATTAGCTTTTTTCTAGTACGTTAACCTGGTGGCTTTTTTCTAAGTCCTTAATCTTTCTCAATGCATTAATTCAGTTGTTTACCTTGGTTTTAACTAGTAAAACACTACATTAGTTCAGTTGTTTGCCTTTACTTGACATCAGTCTGTCTGTATGCCTTAGTTCATGATCAGTTGTTTGCCTTTACTTGACATCGGTCTGTCTGTGTGCCTTGTGATCTAGACAATGCTTCTATTATTGACATCCCTCCATTCTTTTCATGTCATTACAGAAAATTTATTCTTTGCATGTGTTTTTTTCAAATCACATGGGGTTAGTGTGTGCATGCACCTGACTTTACATTCTCTACACCTGTTCATGTATTATGGACACAAATTTTGGGGGGGGGGGGGGGAGTACTAAATGGTCTTATCCATGCTGTCTTACTTACCTGCCTGAAAGGAAGATAGAGTTAAAAAGTTGAATATTATCTGTTTCTTATGCAGAGGCATGTAGCGGACTTTTACGTCTCTGATTTCCAGTCAGGATTGAGGGCGTTGGTTAGGACCGGGTATGGGTCAAGAGTTACATCTTATCGTGTACATTCATTCTACCCCCCTCCCCCAAATGTGGGATCATGCATACCCTCTATACCCGTGTCTAAAATTCTGAGAATATTCTTACAAGGTACATAAAAGATGGCAGCACGGTTAGCGTAATTCATTGCAGTGGATTCACTTATTTATATGTATTGCTGCGTTTTTTGTTGTATGCATACAGCCCCTGTTGAGGTGTTTTTTGTTGTATGCATACAGCCCCTGTAGAAGCGTTTTTGGTTGTATCCACACAAACCCTGTTGATGCGCTTTTTCCTGTATCCACACAGCCCCTGTTGAGGCATTTCTAAATAGGACCAAGATCCCCTCAAGTAACTTTACCCTTAAGTTAGTGTTTTTACATATAATGAACTAAACTACGTAGTTTTGGAAAAAGTTAATCAATGGCTAGATGTTTTACACTTTGGGGGTGTGTGGTTGGATCATGCATACTTGAGAGAATATTTCCTCAGGTTACTTGAGAGGATCCTATCCCTTTCTAAATGAGTCAACTGAGCCTCTATGAGGCGCTTGTTGATGCATCAATTTTCAATCTGATGAGGCGCTTTCAAATGAGTTGACTCAGTTCCTATTGGGGCGCTTTCACATGTATCAACACGAATCTATTGAGCCGCTTCCAAAAGTCGCAAAAAACAGTTTCATCTATAGCGACTTCGGAATTAGAGGCGCTTGAAAACGTGACTACTCGACTCAAACGCCTCCATATGTTACTTTTACATGCGCTTTTCTGTGTCCCTAAATCCTAATTTTCTTGTAGTGTATAATTCGAAGATTCTTTGGTTTATTGGACAAAAGTTTGTTAATCCATTTTCCGGAACGAAATTTCTTTGGTTCATCCATCAATCTCAGAACGTTTTCGATCTCCTTAGGATACAGTTGAAACTGAAAAGAAACGAAAATAGGCTTAGGGTTTCGAGGTGCAATGGCTACTTTTCTTAATAGCACCGACTATGTTTTCAGAATCCAGTTTTTTATTATTTATTTAATTCCTAAGCAAAGTCTTGGGCCTCCGTTAAGTTTAGTAACAAGGGTCCACAAGTCCGGATATCCTTACCGGCACCCTTCGTTATGCACTGATTCCTTGAAACTACGAAATGTGTATAAAAACACAAAATAGCCATATGATAGCGACTTTAATTGTCTTCTTATACATATGTCGTAATTCCGATAGATCGGTGTTCTGGGAAGAATATCCTGGATCCACAAGTCTATTTTTTGACCTTAGGGAAATCTTAGATCACAGTCCGAGCAGGTTTTGATTTGATGCCGTTGACTATTTTGGTTGGTTTATAATGGGCATAGAGTATATCTATCTATACACATTAAATGTTTGTAAAGTAATCTACATACCCTCACCGAGCCCTCAATTGGGCTGAGACATGTCGGTCAAACACATGAATCCTTAGGGTGACCTGTTACATGTCATTAGCCCATATAAAAGATCACTACACTCTAAATGTAAATTTCTAATATCTTCGATTCGTAAAATATTCACAAATTAAACCTATAAATAAAATATAAAACGGTTTTTTCCTTTCTAAAAGTCGATATCAAATTAAACATTCAAAATCTAAACAAAACTCAATAACCGCTTTATGTTTATGGTTTATCTCTATCTATATCTATATTCATTAGGGACCATTACTTATTTTATTTTATTTTTTATTTTACGGATACGAAATATACACACGCACACCGTGAAATCATGAGCCCCGGTTGCAATTAAGTTTGATTAATTTCTAAAAATATCCGTTATATGTGTTCAATTATATAATATATGTGACACTAATAGCCATGAAGCTTCGTAAATGATGTGATATCAGGGTGTGTTGTCTCAGTGGTCTAGTTTGCAAGAAATTACATGTAACATTTCTTGCTGAGAGAAGTCAATCTAGTGGATCGAACTATTAGAATCAAGCACTTACCGTTGTACTAAAACCAATAAGTGGTACTGGTAGTAAATGTACTACTATATTTCCTTATATCACGCCCGTCAAGTGTGGGCCTATAAGAAAGATAGATGCCCAACACTTGACTTGGTTTTTTTTTTTTTTGGGAAGTGTGAGCCTATAAGAAGAGAGTGGGGCCCAATACTTGGTTTTTTTTGTTTTTAATTGTGCCGGAAGCAGATATTGAACTTGGGATCTTCTGCTTCGATATCATATTATGATCCAGCACTGTGTTGGAGATAATGACAAGATTGAGTTATTTAGATAATTATGTTTGAGTTTGAATTATGTTAGGATATATAATTTGGTTTAGATAGACATCTATTTATAATCTAAGTCTATAAATATTGTAATAGTTTCATTATTATTATCCAAATTTCTTTCTCTCTTTATTCTACCTCTTATATACTCTTCCCTTTCTTTTTATGGGAGCATAAACACGCCGGTCTCTTTTGTTTCTTAGGGTTTTACAACCCTTTATTTTAAATTTTTATTAAGGGTTCTTACAAACCTCCATTGCAAATCTTCTTAATTATGATACAACCCTCCATTTCAAACTCTATTAGGGTATATTCCTCCGACCATTTTCTCCTCTCTATTACTTATTCTATGACTCCTCTCTATCCCTTGTTTCCGATTGATCTGGTGAAGTTTGTTGAGGTTGAAAGAAACAAGACCCATTCATTACGAGTCAATCTTCATGTTCATTGCATTACCATATTAGGATATATTATTTGGTTTAGATAGACATATATATGACAAGATTGAGTTATTTAGATAATTATGTTTGAGTTTGAATTATATTAGGATATATTATTTGGTTTAGATAGACATCTATATATAATCCAAGTCTATAAATATATTGTAATAGTTTCATTATTATTATCATTCAATACAATTATATTTCTCTGTCATGAACTCCCACACTTTAGCTTAAATGCAAGCCTACCACTACATCATCCATGTTTTTACCAATGAGTTATGCAATTGAGCGGAAATGAATGTTGTAGATGAACCCTCTTCGTTTCCATTATCATCAGCTCGATTCGTGTCGATCTGTCAACCTCGTCTCGGAAGTTTTATCCGCAGAACTAATTTATTTGGCTTTCGCAGGGCTTAGAACTTCGATATATATCCACGTTGTCTTCAGCCAACATTTTATCGAGCAGCGTCGTGTGGTACGGAGCCTTGTTATCAAGAGCCAGCTAATTCAACATCTTTGGACAGAAGATCTTTAACCTCTTTCCCCAAAGGAAATTTCTTTGGTTTATCCATCAAATCTCTTAGAATGTTTTCGATCTCGTGACGATGGAGTTGGAACTGAAAAGAAACCAACGGAGTCTTAGGTTTTCTGTTTGAAAATGGTAAGCTCATCAGTACGGGATCTGTTAATAATTTCCCCTTTAAAATTCTGATTGATTATTGCCGATGAAGTCTAGCTTAACTGGCTAGAGTTGAGGTCCTGAGATCCGAGGCAATAATTTGAGAATTCTCCAACATATTTTTCCTCTTTAGGAAAGTTGTACCCGTGGTGTGTTAGTCCATTATTATTACTAGTAGATAGTCATAGTTTTTTTTTTTTTTTCATTTGTAACAACAACAAAAAAAAAAATCTGATTTATTATTGATTGGAAGATAATTAAAATCGGTGGATTTAATTTAGGCTTTATATGTGAAAAAATCATTGTTTCCACTTTGTTGCATCCGATCGTCTCCGACAACCGTTAAAGACACTACACCTGATCTACTTTAATTTTGAGGCACCAAAGTGACATTCAGCCTTTAAAAAGTAGCATCTAAGATCAAAATTCAACTTTGTAACGCCCTACCTAAGCCCGAAATACGGTATCAGGTGTGATGCCTTAAACACGCGCTATTAATCTTCTTCATGCATGTCGAGATTTTCACTTCTTTGGTAATGGAGTGTTGGCAAACTTCCAAGAGACAGGATACATAACCTCTTTCACTTTCTCTCCTGCAACTTCATGTGGAGGCACTGCTTCTGATATCTCTTTTGTCAGCTTAACTTTCAATGAACCGATATTCTCATGCAGATTCTTGATTTTTGTTGTTCCTGTATGTCAGTGGCGTCGGATCCAGCAAGAAAAGTAAAATTTATGACGACACAATATTAGGGACGGATCGTGTCAAAACAATCTATAGACAATGTCGTTTTAGATATAAATAAAAGTTTAAGTACTGCTATATTCACAACAATTGAACCGCGACAGACTTCGTAAAGTCCCACATCGGAAAAGTAAAATCCTGCTCACCCTCATATAAGTGTGAGACATAAAGGTCCTGTCAACTCGGGTTAGCCTTTTTAGACCAAGCGAGGACGACGGTCTAAGCAGTTGAGCGGATCATTTATGACTCCTTTAGCGCTACGGGGCTCGGGGTCTGGGGGAGTTACAGACTTAAACAAGTTATCTCTCTCCCCCCCCCCACCCCTTTTTTTCTCGTGGGGTCACAAGTCCGGGGCTGAGGAATTAAACTAAGAGGCGTTTTTAATGGCATTATACAAAATCTACCTTTTTTGACAATACACTACAATGGACTTCTCTGCAGTTGTTCTAGAGAAGAGAATCAAATGACTTTTGCCGGTTGATTGTTCCGGTGTGATGCCACGTTAAAAACACTATGTACCACTAAAAGCACACTAAAATAAGGTGTGTTTTTTTTAACCCTATTTGCAGGTTAATGTTCACCTTAATTATAGGTTTAATAACAAATGCCAATGATTTCTGAATGAAATTAATTACTTACCAGGAATCGGCGCCATATCATCACCTTGATGATGAACCCAAGAAAGTGCAAGTTGGATAGAGTACATCCATGCTTCTTAGCCAGATTTTCTACTCGGAAATAAATGCCTTTATTCTTCTCAAAGTTTTTACCAGTAAACCTTGGATGTTTTAGCTGATAGAGCCATGTTCAAATTAATCAGAAATAGACACACGCGCACGCACACACACACATTCAGGCAGCTATGACAAAATGAATATGCAATAACAATAATTATAAAACACGTTAGTTTGACGTTATCATACCAAGCTTCTATGCGGATTCAAGCTTTCTACAACTGCTTTTCCTCCGAATAGTATGGTCAGAATAGAGATGAATTAGTTTGCTCAGATTGTTATCTGACCTACATGAGTCCAAGCTCCGCACGACGGGCTCGGCCTTATATGTACAACAATCACACAAACACAAGTATGCCATCCAAAACCATAGGTTAAAGAATGGCATATTGGAGGGGCAACATACCCCATCAACGCCCATCAACAATAAGATAAAACACAAAATACACAAAAAAGAAAAATGCAAAAAGCATTCTTCATTATCACCTTGCAAGTTACAATATCGAACCAAAAAAAAATCCCTAAACTCAAGGGTTTGGGGCTGGATTCTTATCCGGCTCGGGAGGAGGAGCCGAACTGGAAGCCACAGCAGGCTGGGAGGAGTACTTGGACACAATGTCCACTCCAGCCTTAAAGTCCTTCACGCACTCATTGTAGGCCGCACCCATCCCTTGTTTATAATAAACCTTCTTAGGAAGGTTGTCCACTACAAGGGATGGATACTAGATCATCGCCTCGTCCACTCCCTGGGTATAACCATGTTTAGGATGGGGATTATCAGCCTCTTCAAGGCCTCGGCAAAGTCCCCTGAAGCCTTGTACTCTTGAACAGCTTCGGTGCACCGAACTGGGATCACCGCTTCCAGCTCGGATACCTTTGCTTGGAGCTCGGTCACCGCCTGCTCCTTCCCCCTCTTCTCTTCATCAAGCTCATTAGACAAGGACTTCAGCTCGGCCTCTTGAGCTAGAAGTTGGGCTTGGAGAGTCTTCATCTCCGTATCCTTGAGCTTAGCAGCCGCTCTAAGCTCCTCCCTCGTCTCCCTCAGTTTGGCAATCTTCTTCTTCTGATCGGCCAAATCCATGGAGGATCTCCCGAGTCTCTGAAAACCTCGTTACCGACCAGGGTCCCTTGCACTGTCAAAATGGAAAAGATAGTAGGGACCTAAAAAACCTAGCATAAAAACAAGAAATGTGGTTACTTACAAACTCCATGGATTTGAAACCGACAATAGCCAGCTCATCATCAGACATGTTGGCGAGCTGTTGCTGCTCGGAAGTAGCCTCCTCTTGAGGGTCGGATTGACCCTGAGCTCCCTCCAGAGCTTTTGTCTTGCCTCTTTTTATAGCCTACCCTCTTGGGTGGACAAGCCCGATCTAGATCTCCCCATCTTCCCAAGATCCTTCTCCTTTGTCTTCTCCGGATCAGCGTTGTCCGGAGGATTTTGATCTGCATGTCCTTGAGGAGGGACCAAGGAAGAGGTGACCGCCACGGTAGCATCCTGAGGAGGCTCCTCCTCCATTAGGTTCCCAGAAGAAAGGGCCGGTTCAGGTTGCCTAACCCCAACTTCACCCTCGGCCCCGGCCATAAGATCAGCAAAGTTAGCCACTGAAAAAATGAACAAAGTATTGGTCGAACAGAAACATAAATATAACTACAAAAATGCACAAAGGAAGAGGCCCTACATGACTTCCACTCGGCCTTATCAAATTCCTTGTAGGGGCTAGGCCCCGCATTCTCTAACCGAGCTGCTGCAATCAGCTCGTCATATAAGTCCTGACACTCGATGGAGTACCCAGACTCATGGATATTCTCCACCAACTTATCCCCCAGCTCGGGACGATCACCCTTATCCATCTCGTCCATGTTCCACCGGCTTAGCTCGGGATGATTTTCACGACGGACAAAGAAGAACCGCTCATTCCATCGCTTGAAGGAGTCTTTGCCTTTAGGGATGATGGGAACATCGGCGGAATGACCTTGTCTCCGGGAGAAGTAATACCGATAAGGATGGTCCTTTACCCCAACACGGTGGTAGAAATACATGAATTTCTTCACGCTGAACCTCATGTTAAGCAAACGGCACCAGATAGCAAACCCGATAATGGCTCGGACGCCATTGGGGGCTATATAAGATAACCCTAGCTCATAATACCCGAGCACATCGAGAAGTGCCAAGCAAAAAGGTAGCCTCAGACCCACCTCGAAGTACTCTATGTGTACAATACAGAATCCCTCCGGCGGGTTCGGGGCAAACAGGTGGGGCTCTGAAGGTAACATAGGGGCATACCTCTCCTTGTTAATCCCATATAGCTCACATATCTCATCCAGGCCCCCCTGACTTAGAATGGATTTAACATCTCTACTATCTATAATGGTCATCTCAAAAATCTAGGGTTCCGACGAGGTTGGGCTTATCTCTAAAATGACCAAAAGAAGGCTACAAAACTAGATTGCTAAAGGAAGAGCACTTACTTGCAATAACGATTTGGAAGTTAAGAGAAGAAGGATAGCAATCGGTAGTGGAGGATAAATCTTCTGTTTTAATAACGAGTGATGCAATGAAACGATTGATATGACGCGATTATAACCCCCCACTCACTTCAAAAATGACCGTAATTAGAGTTAGAGGGCAACGATGCCTCGATTCTCGGCTGTAACTGCGCCATAAAGAGCTTTGCCACCTGGCACTCTAAATTCAAAAATTTACAAGCATCAAGGACCGAACCGAATTGAAATTTGAATAGATCCGAGCCGACCTCTATAGGCTCGGATGGATCTGGGGGGCTTATGACGAGGGTGGAATCGGAACCTCACCACGTGTCATCCCTGCAATAGTCCAATAATAAACGATGATGGAAAAAATTCTCTCTTAAGGGCCAGAACCCCAGTACCCGAACGGTATGATGACCAAATTATAGCAAACCAACTTTAACTGGCAGAGTACCGGGTCAGTTGTACTACAACGGAGAGCAAGGTCGTATCCCACGAGGAATCCATCAAGTACTACAATCACGGTCGTATTTAGTTTAGGCTCACAAATATTGGGGAAGATAATTATAACAAGAAAAATATAAAAATTCTAACTTTAAAAATATGAATAAAGGAATAGCTAAACTATGGTCAGGAGCACAACTCTCAATTCCTTTACCGAATCACTAGGGACGAGCCTTAACCTACCAACCAACCAAGAGTTTCTAATGAATGTGTTGTGGGTGCAATCTCCTAAATTGGTCCCTAGGTGCTAATACAACAACCTAGTTACCCTATATTCGGCTCAACAGTCTCCTCTATGGGATTTAATTGCCCTAATATGAATAAAAACTGTGAGACACTCCGTATCAACCGAGTTCACGGCTTAGCTAGAATAACCTTACCAAGGAACAGGCTGCGAAAACCCGACTAGTTCGTGCATGGCAATCCTAGAAGCCTAGTTCGCACACTCCCTCACAAAATACATTTAAAGAGTTCATGTGTAGAATTATGAATTAAGAGATCAAATTAGTTCAAGCATTAATATCAAATTTTAGGACACACCAATTCAAAAGATTTATTTTTCAAGCCCTACTCATCCCTAGATCATCGTTTAGGCATCAATTTCGTTATTTTATCACATAATTTAGCTATTATAAATTTAACTACTCATAATAATAATAAAAGTGCAGAAATTCATGAAGAAATTAATAAAAAGCATGATAAAAAGATTGAATAAAAATTACCAATGAAATACGTAGCAATCCACCACTCAAATCGTCACTTCGTTGTGTTGAAATCGCAAAATAAAGAAAACTGCTGTTGTTGTTGAAGAAAAGTTGCAGAAAATAAAATAGATCTATTATAAAAAGTAGCAGTAGTGAAAAATAAAAGTATAGTATGAAATCTGTGTGTTGAAATTCGACTTAAATGGCTCTTTATATAATCACAGCCAATGTCGGGTATTCCATTTCCTTAAAATATTACGGAATATCAAATAAAATAATTGGCTTCTGCATCATGCTTTCGTCCCCTTCCTTCAATTGTGACAGACTAGACGTGGGACCCCTTTTGACCAACAGGACTTGCAGCTTTCTCCTTTCTTTATTTTTTTTTAATTTATTTATTTAATTAAAGAAGGAAGCACAATGGACAAAAAAAAAATGCTGAGACCTCACGTTCCATTAAACACAAAAGTCAGAATCCCGACAAGCTTGGATAATAATCTTTTTTTCGAACGCTTAAATTTGGGTCTCGCGCCAATTTCTCATACGAACTCCATTTTAGACGATTTTTATACCGTTCTGATCCTCGTCATGCCATCTATCACGCCGCACCTATAACAAACAAAATCAAGAAAACCTTAGCATGACAAATGCCAATGAAACTGATCGCGTCGCAAAAATACTAGGTACATCATAGTATAGTAAATGAGAGTCAAGGTCGATCCCACAGAGACAATGCAACTTTAACTATATACGATTCTAATCTAACTAAGAAGCGACATAGATGGTCTTTGACCAACAAAAAACATGAAAGAAACTTGGTATTTCTCCCCCTCTTCTCACCGATCTACTAACTTGGATTAGTTAATCTTTATGTTTGCTTCCCCACATAATTTCCTTAAATTAATCGAGCGAGCGTTTAGTTTAGTTTTAAAGCTACGGGTGTAACTCCTAACCCTATCTACTCCGACAATGGTAGCAGACAATCGATACGCAAGCTACCCTCCTGACTTGCTCCGTAATAGCCCATACGCATAAAGAACTATAATTGCCGATATCGAGCGCTAACTCATACCGCTAACCCGCCTAGACAGCTATCGACAATGATCATCACGTTCCTAGGGTCCATCAAGACTATGTCCAAACTAACACTTCACTATTCGTATTTCTTGCTAGTTTTACAATTACAATAAGCAGATTGGCCAGATCTAACCTACTGTTAATTAAACCAGTCGATCAACATAGCTGTAGTGAATCCTCCAGATTAAGTTGTCTAAATATTGCCTTGGTAAACCGGTATAGACCGCCGATTTACCGGGGTCAGCTTTTCTTAATTCTGGATGCACATTGCTCAATTACGATTAATCTAAGTAAATTGTTTACGGTGATTTTTACGATTTATATTACATTATTTCGTAACAATATCCTTTGTATTTTATTGATTTTTATAGAAAATTAAGTGTTTAATGGATTTATTGAAAGAATGGATGTGGAAGTTATTTAAGTGCAAAGTCGGGTTATTTACGTGATTTTATTGGCAATTATCTATTTATATATGTGATGTTACACTTTGCACGTTTTATTATTGTAGGTACAACGAGCATATCATGGACGAATTGAAGAGTTGAAGGAGTTCGAGCGGCAATTTATTTGAAGACTTACCTAGAAGGACAAAATTGGAATTATTATATTTTTATTAGGGTTTAGTTTTTATTTTTAAAGAAAAAGAAATAGGATAATTATTACCCTAGCTCGAAGAAGGTTATAAAAGGACGCAGTCATTGGAACAGAGAAGAGACGAAAAAGCATCTGGAGAACAGAGGCGACAAGAAAAAGCAAAAAAATAGTTCTTCTGGAGGGGCATTCTTGAGGAAAACACATGCAGAGGGGTGGGCATTATTTGAGGATATTGCCAAATACAACTATGCCCCCTCGTCTCATGCTATCCAGGCACCTCCTCCTCCTCCTAGGATCGAGGAGGTAAATATACAAAATCAGATTGCCATGCTGCAACAGCAGGTGGCTGCTCTTTCAATGTCTCCAAATCCAACGAATCAGAATCTATCATTCCCGCAGAACTCTCAAGTTATGTTTTGCGAAAATTGTTGTCAAACTGGCCATATGGTTGGCCAGTGTCAATTTATTTCCCCTCCAACCTATCAAGTCAATGCTTGTCCCGAATCGGGGACGGTAAGATATCCGATCCACATGCCATGCATGTGATAATGTGGGGCACACTTGCTCGTTTCGTCCTATGGTTGGACGAACGCCGAAGTCAATGCGTTCGGTGGCCAAAAATCGAGATTCAACAATTAGTTCTCTCGGCCAAAGCAATTTTCAAAATCGGGGTTTCAATCAAAACCCGAATTTCAATCGAAACCATAATATGAATTTTTCCAATCAAAATCAGAGGTTCAACCAGAACTGGCCGAACAATCCAAATCCGATGTTTCAAAGTCGGTCTAGCCAATCTTTCCCACAAAACTTCCAGAACTCTCAAGGCCCATCTCAATCTAGTGATCTTGAAAGCAAATTGGACTCCTATCAGAAGGAGCAGAATAATAATTTCCAATTTCTTCTTAGCACAATTAAGAATCTTGAGAGGCAGCTCGGGCAAGTAGCTGACCAAAAAGCTTCTAGACCCTCGGGGCAGTTACCTAGCTTCACTGAGAAGAACCCCAAGGGTGGTAAAGTGGCTCAGACCGAGTTAAATCAAAGCCAATGCATTGATATAGTTCCCACAGTTCCTTATGGTAGAGAAGAGGCCAGTACTATGAATTTGAGATCTGGCACTCAGCTTAGTGGTCCCCCGAACCAGGGAAACCACTAACCCCTCCTGCCAATGATGAGACAGGAGGAGAAGTCGAGCGCCCATGTTTCCCTGTCCTGGATGAGAGTACTCGGGTGGCTGATCCCCTGAGAAATAAAGAGTTTGATAGTACTCAGGTGGCTGATCTCCTGAGAAATAAAGAATTTAGTGAGAGTCAGGTGGCTGATCCCCTGACTGGTAAGAAAGGTGAAAAGGTGGTGAGGTGGAAATATTTGGAAGATAAAGCTGTTAGTTCATCCTCAAAGAAAGTGTTTTCTGAGAGTGATTTAAAGAAACTTCCGTTTCCACCTAGAAAAAGCAACATCTCCTTGGATGAAGACAAAAAGTATGAAAAAGTGCTTAATCTTCTTAAAAATACTCAGGTAAATCTTCCATTAGCTGATGTTTTGGTTGAGATGCCTAAGTATACAAATTTCATCAAGGATGTTGTTTCCTCCAAAAAGAAGCTCGAAGACATGGATCAGTTGATTGGTGAGAATTGCTCTATGATTAGTTATGACGAGTTGCCAATCAAGAGGGGTGACCCTGGGAAATTTGTGCTCACATTGTTGATGGGAGGCTTAGTCTTTCCAAATTCTTTATGTGACCTAGGTGCATCCATTAGTCTGATGCCATTGTCTCGTTGTAAACGACTTGGACTAGATGGTCTTTTAGAACCCACAACCATGAATCTTCAATTCGCTGATAGATCTTCCAAGAAAGCTGCTGGGATATTAAAAGATGTTTTAGTACAAATTGATAGATTCACTTTCCCAGTTGACTGGTATGTCCTGTACATTGGGAAGGATGAGAACGTCCCTTTAATACTCGGCAGACCTTTTCTTTCTACAGCCCGAGCCCTCATTGATTGTGATGGTGGCAAAGTGACTATATGAGTTGGTGATCAGGAGGTGAGCTACAATGTCTCTAAAGCTATTCAGAGACCCTCTGATTATCCAACCGGCTTCTCCATTGAAGACATGTTAGATGACTTTAACGACTACATGGAGAAGCAAGTCATGGCTGTTAAGACTGAATATGAGCGATTAGTAGAGAATCTGAATAATCATGGTTGGGTGAGTCTAGAACAACTAGGAGCTGAATTTGATGAAGGTTCGTTGAAAGGAGAATCTTTGGCGGTAGGACCACTGAGTAAACTCAGTGATGTTGAGTTGAAAAGTGGGGAGCTTAAATCTAGTTTAGAAGAACCACCTACAGATTTGGTACTGAAGCCATTGCCTAAGCATCTGAAATACGTGTTCTTGAGAGAAGATGACAAGCTTCCATTAATTATCTCTGCCAAGTTATCCCGGTTAGAAGAGATGAAGTTGTTGAATGTGTTAAGAAAGAATGAGAAAGCCTTTGGATGGCAAGTGGGAGACATCAGAGAGATATCTCCTGACATATGCATGCACAAGATAAAGACTGAGGAGGGTTCTAAGTGTGTTAGACAGCCCCAGAGGAGGCTCAACCCTCACATGCAAGAAGTAGTTAAGAAAGAGATTATCAAGCTTTTGGACATGGGTATTATTTTTGCGATTGCTGACAGTGAATGGGTGTCCCCTACTCAAGTAGTTCCTAAGAAAGGAGGAATTACTATCGAGAAGAATGAAAAGGGTGATGAAATAGCATTGAGGCTAGTGACGGGTTATAGAGTCTGTATTGACTACAGAAAACTCAATGAAGTCACGAAAAAAGATCATTTCCCCCTCCCTTTTATTGACCAGATGCTTGAGCGTCTGGCAGGACATGCATTCTACTGTTTTCTTGATGGTTATTCGGGATATTTCCAGATACCCATAGACCCAGTCGACCAAGAAAAGACAACTTTTACTCGCCTCTTATGGTACATTCGCTTACGGCGAATGCCATTCGGTCTCTCGCAATGCCCCAGCTACATTCCAAAGATGTATGTTAAGGGTGATTCTATATGATTTATAACGCTATATTCTATGATATTTTTCCCCGTATTCGTACTAAATTGCATAAGAAGTATGTGTTTAATGAATATATTGGGTAAATGATATTTCAAAAGAGTTAATTGCAAAATAGGTTGATTTATGTGCTTTAATTATGTTTTTACGATTATTTGAGCGATATTACATTTAGTGGTATTTTTATGTATTGTAGATGCATCTTTCAAGGCTAAAATGATGATTAAAAGAGATAATGAAGGAATTGACAAGATGAAAAAGAGATAGAGATCAAGAAATCGAAATTCAGTCATATTGGACTGGCGTCCAGGTCCCGTCCAGTGGACGGGCTTTTGCTGAAACTGAACGAGCGTCCAGGGATGGAAAGTTGATTCAGGAAGTTTGGACGCTGAGGTGGACGCTGGTTGGACGAGCGTTTGATCATGACTCGGCCCGATTTGAAGTTCATATGAAGATTGGACGGGCGTTCAAGGATCCAGACGGGCGTCCGGTAGCCGACTTGCTGAAACCGACTTTAAAATCTATATATAGTCGGCTGTTTTCTCCACACAAGGACACAACACACTCATTATTCAAAACCCTAAACCTAGGGGCGGCTTTAGGCTGCGTTTTTCTCCTTTTTATTCCAGTTTTTATGCACTTTAGATCTAGATTAAAATAGTTACTTTTTATGCATTGTTTATACAAATTTGAGTTGCTGAGGATGTCCAGAGGCTAAAAGCTTCATCAAACGAGTATTGTGAAGCCATCCAACGATTGTTGATTTCGTTTTCTTCGGTTATACTATGAGTTTTTATTTAAAGGTTGTTTCTTATTCATGTTTATTACGTTTAATTGCTTTTATATCGGAAGATCTGCATGTGTGATTGTTTATTGTTGATGGAAATCTTAATAAACCCTAGATCATCATGAATAAGAGTAGTGATTTGAATCTATCATAACGGAAGTTAATAGGTTTAATTGCTAGATTATAAACATAAAGTTTGCACCTTTGGTTAGGAAACGCGTTAATCTTGCATTGGAAGATAAGAGATTAATAGATGAACTTTCTAAGGAATTAGGGTTCATGTTTAGATAAGGTGAATCACAACCTAGATAAAAACCACAATATAATCGGGATAGGAAGTCAATGCTTGTTGGATAGGTGGATCAATCCTCGTTTGTTCATTACACACTTGATTTAAATCCCTAAAACTTGAATTTGTTTAGTTAGTTTACTTTTATTTGCATCTTAGTTTAGTTTAGTATTGAATTGGTTCGCAGCCCGTATCCTTCCTAGCTTTGGATTATATCCTCTGTCTAGTTTTATTTTCTGTTTTGTTCGATATTTATTCCCTGTTTAGATTAATTTCGTGACATAGTTTAGGTTAGACAAAAGCTAGAATCACAATCGTTTAGTTCCCCGTAAGATCGACCCGGTATCAACCTCTTTACTACGATCCTTATACTTGAGGGAAACCGGATTTATAAATATTTATTACTTGTTTGCTGTGCTAGATAAATCCGTGACAAGTTTTTGGCGCCGTTGCCGGGGAACCGGATGGTTGTCTAGTTTTTGTTTTCTGTTTTTCTGTTTGTTTTTCCTGTTTTATTTCGTTTTAAATTCCTGTTTTTACTTGATAATTGTTTTAGGTAGTTGTTAAGTAGATAATTAGGGTTTAAGACTTTCCCTTAGTAGTTTTCTTGGAGTTTAGATCTTCTCGTCTTTCTTTGTTTTTCTCGTCGTTCTTTCTTACCTTCTTTTATTCTCTCGCAAATTTCGCTTGTTCTAGTTTTCCCGCTACCAAACGAGCGTCCGGGATATTGGACGCCCGTCCGCCGGAAAATTATCAATTGTGTTGTGTTTTTATTCACTTAGACGAGCGTCCATAATATTTGGACGCCCGTTCGAGTATTCCGTCGTCGGACGAGCGTTTGGATCACTAAACGCCCGTCCGATCTCAATTTCATCCGACGCCCGTCCAAACTTTTGGACGTCCGTCTGGTCCTGTTTTCTTCAACACTTTTGTTTCCTTTTCATTCTTTCCCATTCTTTTCTTTAGGCTTTTAATTTTAGTTTAGGCTTTTACTTTCTTAGCTTTTAGGTTTCGTTCCACTTGTTTTTGGTCCAGTTTATGCAAACTCGGAGTCAAAAGGGACCGTTATTATACACCCCTGAACCCGAGCGAACCGTAGTCCGGCCAAACAGGCGGAATTTTCGTTCTGCGGTTCTGGCAGACAGAGCCGAGCGAGATCTTGAAGAACAACTAGCAAGAGAAATCACTGATTTTGTGATAATGGCCGCTAATAGTAGACGTACGTTGGCGGACTACGCCATGCCAGGGCGAAGTCAAAGTCAACCCGGCTATTGTTATTCCGACCATTCTTGCACAAACCTTTGAGTTAAAACCAGGACTTATTCGGATGATGCGGCATGCATCTATTTTTCATGGTTATCAATCGGAGAATCCGCATACCCACTTACATACATTCCTAGAGATATGCGGGACTACACGCATCCAAGGAGTAAGTGAGGACGCTATCAAGCCGAAACTTTTCCATTTTCTTTGAAGGGAGAGGCTAAAGAGTGGTACACCTCTCTCCCTCTCGAATCTATCACCACAAATTTGAACTTGAAAGAGAATTTCTAAGTCAATACTTTCCGCCTTTAAAGACAGCCCAGTGTTTGAACGACATCTTTACATTCTATCAGAAAGAAAATGAGTCGTTCTTTGAATGTTGGAATAAATTCAAGTCTCTTCTCAGAAAGTGTCCCCATCATGGCTTGCCACTGGAAAGGCAAGTCAATACATTCTTTAGTGGATTGACCGAGCTTACAAAAGGCATGGTTAATAGCTCTTCTGGTGGGGCATTTCTTAAGAAAACGCCGATGAGGGATGGGCATTGTTTGAGGACATTGCAAAGTATAACTATGCCCCCTCTTATCAAGCAATTCATGCACCTCCTCCTCCCAGGTTGAGGAAGTCAATTTACAAAGTTTGATGGCCATGCTACGAGAAGCGATGGTACCACCTCAAGTTTCAAATCCAATAAATCAAACTTCTTCTTTTCCACAGAACCCTCAGGTTCTGTCCTGTGAAAATTGCTGTCAGACGGGCCATATGAATGGCCAGTGCCGATTTAATCCCCCTGCACCTTATCAAGTAAATGATGTTCATGACTATGGACAGTACAATCAAGTCACATGTCAGAATTGTGACGAGGTGGGGCACACTTCTAAATTCTGCCCTATGAACGGACAGAATGCGGAAGTGAATGCATTCTATGGCCAGAACAATCAAAGGTTCAATCAGTTTCCTGGCCAGGGCAATTTTCAAAACCAAGGGTTTAATCCATCTTCAAATTTCAATCCTAATTCGAATTTTAATTCGAATCAGAATT
Organism: Gentiana straminea; assembly: GCA_036785695.1. NCBI lineage: Eukaryota > Viridiplantae > Streptophyta > Magnoliopsida > Gentianales > Gentianaceae > Gentiana > Gentiana straminea. Next base: position 2,446,078 of record JAVUPR010000461.1, on the reverse strand, counting down.
TCAACAGAAACCCTGGGTTTAATCAGAATCAAAACTCGAATTTTTCCAATCCTACGCAAAAATTCAATCAAAGTTGGCCTTCCAATTCAAACTCTCAATTTCAAAGTCGGCCCAGCCAGCCCTATACCCCAAATCTCCAAAACTCTCAAAGCTCCTCCCAATCTAACAATCTTGAAGCCAAGTTAGAGGAGCAAAGCAGGTCAATGAAAAATCTCGAGAGACAAATTGGGCAACTGGCTGAGCAGTTGGCTTCTAGACCCCCGGGCGGTACCGCCGCCACCGAGAAGAATCCAAAGGGTGGTCAAGTTGCTCAGGCTGACTTGAACAAAGGCCCATATACTGACCTAGTGCCATCAATTCAATACGGTAAAGAGGAGGCCAGTGCAATGAATCTGAGGAGCGGTATTCAAGTTAGTGGTCCTTCCCATCCGGGAAACCACTAGCCCCCTCCTGCCATTGATAAGGCAGGAGGGGAAGCTGAGCACCTACACTCCCCTCAACTGCAAGAAAAAACTCAGGTGGCTGATCCCCGAGAGGTGAAGAAGTTGGTGATCCTCAAGTGGTGATCCTCAAAAGCAATCGAAAGTCGGGAGGCCGATCCCCGAGAGGTGAAGAAGTTGGTGATCCTCAAGTGGCATCCCTTGAGGACTGAAAAAGCAATCGAAAGTCAGGAGGCTGATCCCCTGACTACTAAGAAATCTGAGAAAGCTGTTCGATGGAAGGATCTGGAAGACAGAGCTGTAAGTGCATCCTCAAAGAAAGTTTTTTCTGAGAGTGACCTTAAGAAACTTCCATTTCCACCGAGAAAGAGCAACATTCCCTTGATTGAGGACAAAAAGTATGAAAAGGTGCTAAACCTTTTAAAAAATACTCAGGTGAATCTTCCATTATCAGACGTCTTGGTCGAGATGCCTAAGTATACAAAATTTATCAAGGATGTTGTGTCTTCGAAAAAGAAACTAGCAGGCATGGAAAGGCAAATTGGCGAGGATTGTTCCATGATTAATTATGAAGACTTGCCAATTAAAAGAGGTGACCTTGGGAAGTTCGTACTTACAGTAGTAATGGGAGGTCTAGTCTTCCCAAATTCTTTGTGTGATCTAGGTGCCTCTATAAGCCTTATGCCAATGTCTATATGCAAACAGCTCGGTTTACAAAGCCTTCTAGAACCCACTACTATGAGTTTACAATTCGCTGATAGATCTTCTAAGAAAGCTTCAGGGATCCTAAAAGACGTTTTGGTTCAGATTGATAGATTTACCTTTCCAGTCGATTGGTATGTTTTAGATATGGAGAAAGATGAAAACGTCCCCCTGATTCTTGGAAGACCTTTCTTATCTACAGCTAGGGCCCTCGTCGATTGCGATGGTGGGCAAGTGACTATCCGAGTTGGTGATCAAGAGGTGTGTTACAATGTCTTAAAGTCCATTCAAGTACCCTCTGGACCCCCAACCGGCTTTTCCATTGATTATATGACGGATGATTTTACCGATTATATGGATAAGCAAGTCATGGTGTAGAAGCGAGAATATGAGCGATTGGTTGACAACCCGAATACTCATGGTGTGGTTAATCTAGACCAATTAGCGGTGATTTTGAGGAAGAATTGTTGGAAGGAGAAGCTTTGGCAGTGGGACCACAGAGTAAACTCAGCGATGTTGAGTTGAAAAGTGGAGATCTCAAGTCTAGTTTAGAGACCCCCCTGCGATTTAGTGCTAAAGCCGTTGCCTAAACATCTCAAGTATGTGTTTTTAAGAGAAGGTGACAAGCTTCCACTAATTATATCTGCAAGCTTTCTCGTTTAGAGGAAATGAAACTTATCAACGTCTTGAAAAAGAATGAAAAAGCCTTTGGTTGGCAAGTAGGAGATATCGAGAGGGATATCTCCGGACATCTGTATGCACAAGATCAAGACGAATGAGGGTGCAAAATGTGTTAGACAACCTCAGAGAAGGCTCAACCCTCATATGCAAGAGGTGGTCAAGAAAGAAATCATTAAACTTCTGGACATGGGAATCATTTATGCCATCGCGGATAGTGAATGGGTTTCCCCAACTCAAGTAGTTCCCAAGAAAGGTGGAATTACGATTGAGAAGAATGAGAAGGGAGAGGAGATAGCATTGAGACTTGTCACTGGTTACAGAGTCTGCATCGATTATCGAAAGCTCAATGAGGTAACCATGAAAGATCACTTTCCCCTTCCGTTCATTGATCAGATGCTCGAGCGTCTGGCGGGACACGCATTCTACTGCTTCCTAGATGGATATTCAGGATACTTCCAGATACCCATTGATCCAGCTGACCAAGAAAAGACCACTTTCACACCTGCCTTATGGTACATTCGCTTACGGACGAATGCCATTCGGTCTCTCGCAATGCCCCAACTACATTTCAACGATGTATTCGGCTATCTTTGACGGGCTTGTAGAGAAGTGTATGGAGATCTTTATGGACGATTTTTCGGTTTTTGGTCAGTCCTTCGATGATTGCCTCGACAATCTTGATCAAGTGTTATCCAGATGTGTGGAAAAGAACTTAGTACTGAACTGGGAAAAATGCCATTTCATGGTAGATGAGGGAATAGTTCTTGGCCACAAGATCTCCGCCAAAGGTATAGAAGTTGACAGGGCAAAAGTAGAAGCAATCGAGAAGATGAGCTACCCTAAGAATGTGCGGGAAGTTAGAGGCTTTCTTGGACATGTCGGTTTTTACGAAGGTTCATTCAAAACTTCTCCAAGATAGCCAAGCCCCGTCCACTTTACTAAAGGAAGACGTTGAGTTTAATTTTGATGAGAACTGCAAGCAAGCGTTTGAGGAGCTCAAGGATCGTTTAATATCTGCTCCAATTCTTATATCGCCTGACTGGAACCTACCATTTGAGCTTATGTGCGACGCATCAAACTATGCTGTTGGTGCTGTTCTAGGGCAAAAGGTCAAGGGAAAGTTCCAGCCTATCTATTACGCCAGTCACACATTGAACCCCTCTTAAGTTAACTATACTACTACTTAAAAGGAAGTACTGTCCGTAGTCTTTGCTATGGACAAGTTTCGTAGTTACTTGTTAGGAGCTCAAGTGATCGTGTGGACTGATCACGCTGCTTTGCGTTATCTGATGACTAAGAAAGAGGCTAAACCGCGCCTACTGGCGTTGATACTGACCCTACAAGAGTTTGACGTTCAAATTAAGGACAAAAAGGGCAGTGAAAATGTAGTGGCGGATCACGTTTCTAGAATGTTAAATGAGGAAAAGGATGAACCAGATGATATAGATCTTTACTTTCCTCTAGAAAACATTATGTTGATAGACGGTTGTCCTCCTGATGTTCCATGGTATTCTTCCATTGTGAACTACCTTCATGCCCGTTATCTCGATCCCGAAATGTCTTATCAGGAGAAGAAAAAGTTCTTCTCTGATTTGAAATATTTCGTTTGGGATGAACCTTATCTTTTCAAGATCTGTAAAGATGGGTTGCTTAGGAGATGTGTTCCAGAATCCGAGCAACGCGATATTATTGAGCAGTGCCACAGTGGACCCACTGGAGGTCACTTTGGTCCGTGGAAAACCGTTGCTAAGATCTTTCAATCCGGTTTCTATTGGCCTACGATCTTTAAAGATACAGAAGCCTTCTGTAAAGCTTGTGATAGGTGCCAAAGAACCGGTACTCTGACGAGGCGTTTTGACATGCCTTTAAAACCAATCCTCGAATGCGAAGTCTTTGATGTATGGGGTATCGATTTTGTGGGACCATTCCCATCATCTTGCGGTAATAAATACATCTTAGTCTGCGTAGACTACGTGTCTAAATGGGTGGAGGCCCAAGCCACTCCTCACAACGATCATAAGACGGTGATGAAATTTCTAAAGAAGAATATCTTCGTGAGGTTTGGATGTCCACGTGCCTTGATCTGTGATGAAAGGACGCATTTCTGCAACCGACCCCTAGAGAAAGTACTTGAAAAGTATGGTGTTCGTCATAAAACTGGCACACCATATCATCCGATGACTAGTGGTCAGGTTGAAAGGAGCAACCAGAGCATCAAGAAAATCCTGGAGAAAACGGTAAACAGTCATAGAAAGGACTGGAGTTTGAAATTGGATGATGTACTCTGGGCTTACAGAACTGCCTATAAAACCCCTATGGGTACATCTCCATATCAAATGGTCTACGGGAAACCATGTCATCTGCCTGTCGAGTTAGAGCATAGAGCTTATTGGGCTACAAAGTTTCTGAACTTTGATTCCCAATCTTGTGGACAACATCGACTACAGCAGTTACATGAGCTAGACGAATTCAGACTCCAGGCCTATGAGAGTGCCAGGATTAGTAAAGATAAGATGAAGCTACTCCACGATGCTAAGATTAAGAAGAGAGAATTTCTAGTTGGCGAACAAGTTCTTCTATACAATTCTAGGTTACATCTGTTTCCTGGAAAGTTAAGGACACGTTGGTCCGGCCCTTTCGAGATTCTCCAAATCATTCCTGGAGGCGTTCTAGAACTTCGTGGTTATAGTGGTGACCCGTTTCGAGTGAATGGCCAAAGGTGCAAGCACTATATTGGTGAGCCTAAAGAGAGATCTTCGAATGTTCGTTGCCTCGACATCCTAGGGTGTGGTGCTACGGAAGTCGAAGAATTCGACGAGTCTTCACTCAACCTCGTTTTCGAAGGATGGTCAGTAGTGGTCCTTCGAAGAAGTTCTAGCCGGTAGTTGGGATATGGAAGAATTGGAGAGGGAGCGTCGGTTGAAGCGTCATCGGAGGACTCGAGAGAATGAAGAGGTCACCCATGGGGAAGTTCAAGCGTATTTGGAAAGCTATTAAAGATTTCACCCCATGTGTGAGATGTCGTTTCGCAGCCACACTGCGATCGAGCTTACACGAGGTAGTGGGCGGCGAGAAAAGTCAAATGGCCCGACCCGAGGCTGAGTTTTCAACGGTGTCGAGCTAACGACGTTAACCAAAAGCGCTACTTGGAGGCATCCTAGATATCCCTTATTATATTAGTTAAGTTCTATTCACGCTTTGTTAGTGTTTTATTTATTTAAGTTTTAGTTTAATTAAGTTTTAGCCGACTAAGTTTTTCTATTTATATCCGTCGGTTAGTGTGCTTTTTAGATATGGATTACGGAGTTCTTCCCGAGGAGTTCCCCATCATTAGTCGGATCCCACCGATTACGATGGGCGATGGACCGGGAGGCACTATAGTCTTGCACGTAGATTTTGAGCTTAGTACCCGTACGAAGACCATCACCTATGTTCTCATTGTACCCCGCTGTTCGGGAGGTAGTGACTTCACCACCGAGGAGCTACGGGAAGCTATAGGACGTCCATATACGATCCTAAATGACCCTATGCTTTGACGATCTAGCGCCGGTACTACGGGATTCACATTTTAGAGGTTTAGAGGTAGGCGGAGATGACCGGGGGTGTACAAGACGACTATGATTTCCCTCCCGCTATTGATATGCTTCGTCGTCTCATCCGTTTGGTGGATTGGGACGAGATTTATGCGGACTAGCGTTAGTTAGGTTTGTTTCGTCGAGCAAACGACGTAAAACAAAAGCGCTTTGTGGGAGGCAACCCACCGTTTTCTATTTGTTTTTATTTATTTTCTAGTCACTTTATACTTTGTTTGAGTTGATTTTTGAAGTTTTAATTAAGTTTAATAAGAGATGTACTTTTGAATTTGGGTTATACGGCACCATGATTTTTGTACTTTTTGCCTTCGGACCCCGTCCTCTCGCTCCTCCGGCCGATGATTCTGGGACACCGAGCCAGCCTTGATTTTATTTTTCTGATTCTAGTTTTTTCTTTGATTCGATGGATGTATGTTATTGATACTTTTTCTTATATGATTCGTTGTAATTTTGATATTGCTACTATTACTTTTCCCGATGGATCATGTAAGCCATAAGGCACTCATACTTTCACTTCTACTGTGTTTATACTTTCTGGATGTATTGAATGCTTTCACTTTTGCTTTATCTTAATTTTTGATATCTCTTTTCATTTTGGTATAACTCCCCGTTTTCCCCGAGATGGTTCCATGTTTGTCAAGACGTGCGGGTATATTTTTAGCGGTTTCGTCGAGCTACATTGTCGGTTACGCATTCTAAAGTGTCATTATGTAGGCTCCGGCCGACCGACGATTCGCGTTTCGGTTTCAATCGGCTAAGTCTTTTCCTTTTTCCTTTCGATCTGCACAACATGAGGACATGTTGAGTTTTTAAGTGTGGGGGAGGGGAATGTTTCGATATGTATCTACACACTTGCTTAATTCGTAATGTTTCTATGCAAATGAGCTAAAATGAGCTAAAAATATTTTCGAGATTTTTCGACACTTTTGTTTCTGTTTTGTCCCGAGTAGGCAATTCGATTCATTGTTCGCTATTTTTATATTCATTTAAGCTGTATATCATATGTTTGATGAGTTAGTTGTTTCACATGAGATCGATTTTTCACGAGCCATAGTAAATGATGAGCTATTTATAAAGTTATACCCCTTTTGGATTAGTGATTTTTGTTTTCTTATAAGTCATGTGCTTAGTGCTACGTATATATCTCGCGAATTATGATAGTTTGTATTTAGATCCGAGTATGACATACTTGTGAATATCTAAGGTTTGAATGTGATAGTAACACGTAACTTATTGTCAAATGAAAAAGTTGAAAAAAATATGAATTAATTGGGTGTGTCGAAAGCTAGTCGATGATTTGAGTGCGATAGGGTATACCACGTATGTCCTATACCACTATGATGACTAAAAGCTCACGACGATCGAAGAAAAGCTTTGCCTTATGATTTGAGTAAGGTAGGGGATTATCTTGAAATGTCCTATTCGCTATGACGGGGCAATAGCTCATTCGACGTGTGTTTAAAAGTGAAAAGGTTAAATCGATTAATGAAGTGTTATGAAATGTATATAAGACTAGGTTATCGTCTACCTTATCCCCGAGTATAAACCGAAAGATATGTTGTAGGGGTTATCCTCTCGAGTATTTCAAAAAGGCCCTAGATGTATTCTATCACCTTTTTCGGGATATATCACGTTTGTAGGGTGCATCTTATGAGTGTCATTTATTACTAGTCTACAAGGGGGTATTAGCTAGTTTTGCTTTGAGTTTCTCGAGTTTGGATATAGTGGAAGTTTTCTATGGCTATGCACACACACAATTGTGAACTTCTGATTTATTGGATATGTGTTATGTATGTTTAGATGTCTGTTCTTTTCTCGAGCCTAATTTTTGTTTTGTTTTGCTCGGGACGAGCAAAAGCTTAAGTGTGGGGGAGTTGTTAAGGGTGATTCTATATGATTTATAACGCTATATTCTATGATATTTTTCCCCGTATTCGTACTAAATTGCATAAGAAGTATGTGTTTAATGAATATATTGGGTAAATGATATTTCAAAAGAGTTAATTGCAAAATAGGTTGATTTATGTGCTTTAATTATGTTTTTACGATTATTTGAGCGATATTACATTTAGTGGTATTTTTATGTATTGTAGATGCATCTTTCAAGGCTCAAATGATGATTAAAAGAGATAATGAAGGAATTGACAAGATGAAAAAGAGATAGAGATCAAGAAATCGAAATTCAGTCATATTGGACTGGCGTCCAGGTCCCGTCCAGTGGACGGGCGTTTGCTGAAACTGAACGAGCGTCCAGGGATGGAAAGATGATTCAGGAAGTTTGGACGCTGAGGTGGACGCTGGTTGGACGAGCGTTTGATCATGACTCGGCCCGATTTGAAGTTCATATGAAGATTGGACGGGCGTTCAAGGATCCAGACGGGCGTCCGGTAGCCGACTTGCTGAAACCGACTTTAAAATCTATATATAGTCGGCTGTTTTCTCCACACAAGGACACAACACACTCATTATTCAAAACCCTAAACCTAGGGGCGGCTTTAGGCTGCGTTTTTCTCCTTTTTATTCCAGGCTTTTATGCACTTTAGATCTAGATTAAACTAGTTAATTTTTATGCATTGTTTATACAAATTTGAGTTGCTGAGGATGTCCAGAGGCTAAAAGCTTCATCAAACGAGTATTGTGAAGCCATCCAACGATTGTTGATTTCGTTTTCTTCGGTTATCTTGTGAGTTTTTATTTAAAGGTTGTTTCTTATTCATGTTTATTACGTTTAATTGCTTTTATATCGGAAGATCTCGCATGTGTGATTGTTTATTGTTGATGGAAATCTTAATAAACCCTAGATCATCATGAATAAGAGTAGTGATTTGAATCTATCATAACGGAAGTTAATAGGTTTAATTGCTAGATTATAAACATAAAGTTTGCACCTTTGGTTAGAAAACGCGTTAATCTTGCATTGGAAGATAAGAGATTAATAGATGAACTTTCTAAGGAATTAGGGTTCATGTTTAGATAAGGTGAATCACAACCTAGATAAAAACCACAATATAATCGGGATAGGAAGTCAATGCTTGTTGGATAGGTGGATCAATCCTCGTTTGTTCATTACACACTTGATTTAAATCCCTAAAACTTGAATTTGTTTAGTTAGTTTACTTTTATTTGCATCTTAGTTTAGTTTAGTATTGAATTGGTTCGCAGCCCGTATCCTTCCTAGCTTTGGATTATATCCTCTGTCTAGTTTTATTTTCTGTTTTGTTCGATATTTATTCCATGTTTAGATTAATTTCGTGACATAGTTTAGGTTAGACAAAAGTTTATGTTTTGTAAAGTGCCTGTTATAATTTTTGAATATTTCTAACTTAGATGGGAAACCGGGCTAGTTTTGGTTTGAATAACTTTCAAATTGTGGAACTTAGTGGAAGTTTATTATGGCTATGCACACACTACACGGGTTAACTTCTAAGTTATTGAATATACTTCATATTTGTATGGATGTTTATTTGTCTCGAGCTTGACTTTGTTTTGTTTTGCTCGGGACGAGCAAAAGATAAGTGTGGGGGAGTTGTTAAGGGTCAATTTGTAGTGTTTTATAAGGATATATTTTATATCAATATTCCCCATATATAGATGTTTATCGTAGAATTCGAGCTTATAATCGATTAATTGAGCAAATGACGTTTTGAATAGTTAAAATGCAAAATCGAGTAAATATCGTGGTTTTATTATCTATTTTGTATGGTTTTACGTTTTGCTCGGTTTTGTCATCTTTTAGGTGCACAAATGTGGAATGGAAGAGGTCTAAATGATGTTTGATTGAAGATTAAAGTGGAAAGAAAGAGATACAAGAGGATGAAGATGAAATAAAGCTTGGGAAAATCCCGAAAACGACTCGTAATACGACGGGCTAATCAAAAACGCGTTTTCTGAAGAAGAGTCCTTAATGAAAGTTGTAGAGTTTCCCGAGAGTTTTTCTATGACATTTGGATCATAATTTTTGGAGGTCTACAACTCAAGATATGAATTTTAGAAGTTTCATTCCTAAATCCATAATATTCAACCGACTTAAGAAGCTTTTCTTTCAGGCGCATGCAATTGTTTCAGCCGACATACTCCTCTATAAAAAGCAGCAGCTTGTAACCCTACATCCATAATTCATTATTTACATTCAGCCGCATTATTCACAGTAAAGCAGCGGCAACTTGGCTTTCAAGGCCGGTCACCCGAGCCTTGTGCTCGGGTGATCCGGGTTAGATTTAGATGTAGTTTTCTTCCGTTTTCGATTCATGGATTCAATCATGTACCAAACTACGTGAGTTTATTTATTTAATTTATTTAGTCCTTATTCGTTTTTTATGATCTTTAATTTATTTTGTATCGTTCTATGATTTTGATGCTATGATGTGAATTAGATCGAGAGATCAGTTTGCTATTGATACGTTTACAACATACGGAAGTTGCGTAGACTAGATCACCATAGAAAGATAGGATCTTTAATCATTAATTATGTGACAAATTTATTGGTTAATTATCTAGGTTGTTAGATTCTAAAATACGAGAGTTAACCTGAATCTACACCGAGTTTTGTTTGGTAAATCGATCTCAACATTCGGAAGATGAGAGATTGATAAATTGAATTCACTACGAGAGTAGGATTTCATAGCTTGAGAATACAGATTCACTAAGAGATTAGGGGTTTGTATCTCGTGTAAAGGTGAAACCACAATTTGAATTAAAATCATGAGATGAACTAAGATTGAAATCACTTGGTTTGTGCACTGTTTGATCCCATGTATCTTTAGTTTAGTTTAGGTTGTGTTATTTTATTTCGTAGGTTAGATTTATTTTAATTGCTCTTTCGTTTATTTTATTTGTTCTATCGTTTATTCGTTTTTCCTAAGTAACAATTGAAAGGAATTAGCGAAATTAGATTCAACATCCCAATTCCCTGTGGATCGATACCCATACTTACCCTACTATGCTAGCAATTACCCGGTATTCGGCCGGTTAGGAGGTAGTTTTGCATGGTAGTATAGGTTTATAAATTATTTTTTTTGTTTTAATGATGCAAAATCTCCCCAACAATGTATGCTGGCAATCTTTGATGGGCTTGTCGAGAAGTGTATGGAGATATTCATGGACGATTTCTCAGTCTTTGGTCAATCCTTCGATCACTGTCTTGCTAATCTTGATCAAGTATTATCCCGCTGTGTGGAAAAGAACTTAGTCCTAAACTGGGAAAAATGCCACTTTATGGTAGACGAAGGAATAGTTCTTGGCCACAAGATATCAGAAAGAGGAATAGAAGTAGATAGGGCAAAAGTTGAAGCTATAGAGAAGATGAATTTCCCTAAAAATGTGCGTGAAGTAAGAGGTTTCCTTGGACATGTTGGTTTTTATAGGAGGTTCATTAAGGATTTTTCCAAGATAGCTAAGCCCCTTTCTACTTTACTTAGAGAAGATGTCGCTTTCCATTTTGATGACAGTTGCAAGCATGCGTTTGATGAGCTTAAGAGTCAACTGATTTCCGCCCCGATCCTTATCTCTCCTGACTGGAACCTACCCTTTGAACTCATGCGTGATGCATCCAACTATGCTGTTGGTGCAGTCTTAGGTCAGCGTATTAAGGGAAAATTCCAGCCCATCTCTTACTCCAGTCACACATTGAACCCCACACAAGTAAACTACACGACCACTGAAAAGGAATTATTGGCTGTAGTCTTTGCAATGGACAAATTTCGTAGTTACTTGTTGGGTGCCGCAGTCACTGTTTGGACTGATCATGCTTCTCTGTGCTATCTCATGACGAAGAAAGATGCTAAACCGCGCCTACTACGTTGGATACTGATCCTGCAAGAATTTGATGTTCAAATTAAGGATAAAAAGGGCAGTGAAAACGTAGTAGCTGATCATGTTTCGAGAATGCAGAATGAAGTAGAGAAAGAGCCTGAAGACATTGACCTTTACTTTCCTCTAAAAAATGTTATGCATATAGATGAGTGCACTCCAGATGTTCCGTGGTACTCCTCTATCGTCAACTACCTGCATTCCCAGTACTTAAATCCAGAATTTTCTTATCAGGAGAAGAAGAAATTTTTCTCTGATTTGAAAACCTTTGTGTGGGATGAACCTTACCTCTTTAAAATATGTAAAGATGGATTGTTGAGAAGGTGTGTTCCCGAATCAGAGCAACAAGATATCATTGAACAGTGCCATAATGGGCCTACTCGTGGCCACTTTGGTCCCTGGAAAACCGTTGCTAAAATCTTTCAGTCCGGTTTCTATTGGCCCACGATCTTCAAGGATTCAGAAGCTTTCTGCAAGGCATGTGATAGGTGCCAACGAACCGGAGCTTTAACTAGGCGTTTCGACATGCCATTGAAGCCCATTTTAGAATGTGAAGTCTTTGATGTATGGGGTATTGATTTTATGGGCCCGTTTCCATCTTCCTGTGAAAACAAATACATCCTAGTCTGCGTTGACTATGTATCAAAATGGGTGGAGGCTCAAGCCACTTCTCGCAATGACCACAAAACGGTCATGAGCTTTCTGAAGAAAAATATTTTCGTGAGATTTGGATGTCCCCGCGCCTTAATCAGTGATGAGGGAACGCACTTCTGCAACCGTCCATTAGAAAAAGTCCTTGAGAAATATGGTGTCCGGCACAAAATTGGCACACCATATCATCCTATGACTAGTGGCCAGGTTGAGAGAAGTAATCAAAGTTTGAAGATGATCCTGGAAAAAGTTGTGAACAATCATAGAAAGGACTGGAGTCTCAAACTAGATGATGTACTATGGGCGTACCGTACTGCCTATAAAACCCCCATGGGTACATCTCCCTATCAGATGGTGTATGGAAAACCGTGCCACTTTCCAGTCGAATTAGAGCATAAAGCGTATTGGGCCATTAAGTTCTTGAACTTTGATGCCCAGTCATGTGGTGAACATCGACTGATGCAGTTGCATGAATTGGATGAGTTTAGACTCCGGAGCCTACGAGAGTGCCGGGATTAGCAAGGACGAGAATGAAACTCCTTCATGATGCTAAAATCAAGAAGCGAGAATTTCAAGTTGGGGAGCAAGTCTTACTTTATAATTCCGGGTTACATCCGTTTCTGGGAAGTTGAGGACGCGTTGGTCCGGCCCTTTTGAAATTCTTCAAATTATTCCCGGAGGTGTTTTAGAGCTGAGAGGTCATGGTGACCAGCCATTTAGAGTAAATGGTCAAAGGTGCAAGCACTATATTGGTCAAACTAAAGAAAAACCTTTGATTATTCATTTCCTCGACATCCTCGGGTGTGGTATGACTGAAGTCAATGAGCTTGAAGAATTCTCGCCCGACTTGTTTTCCGAGAATGACAGCAGTGGCTTGGTCGAGCAAGTTATGGCCGGGAGTTGGGACATGGAAGAGTATGAAAGGGAGGCCAAGTTAAAGAAGAAACTGAAGAAGAAAAGGTCGACAATGGGGAAGATTAAGAGCGTTTGGAAAGCAGTAAGGAACCTAACCCCATGTGTTAGATGCTATTTTTGTGGCCACACGAATTATCAGAGCTTACACGAAGTAGTGGCCGGAAGGAAGGTTAAATGGCCCGACCCGGGCTGAATAAGAAGATTGTCGAGCCAACGGCATAAACCAACAGCACCACTAGGGGGCATCCTAGATATCTATATATATATTAGTCATTTGTCAATTAATCTTTTGTCTTTGGTTTATGTGTTTTAGTTTTAAGTCTAATAAGAGTGTTGTATGAATGCGCTTCAGTTCGGCTTTGTTTTGAAATGGATTCCGGAGTTCCCCCGCATGAGATCCCATTCATTCATAGAATCCGCCATATAACTCTAGATGATGGACCTGGAGGAACGCTTATCCTTGACGTTGATTACCATATCATCACGCGCGTCAGGACCATTATTTCTGTTGTCATTGTACCCCACACTGTGGGTGGTGGAGAGTTTAGTACTGAGGACCTTCAACGTGCGTTAGGACGGCCGTATACGATTCTAAATGACCTGATTCTTACTGATTTTGTTGCTGGTACTCCGTGATGAACATTTTAAAGGAGTAGATGTTGCGGGAGAAGATTGGAACTTTCAAGATGAATATGACATCCCTCCTGCGATCGATATGCTTCGTCGCCTAATCCGGATTGTAGATTGGGGCGACATCTATGAAGATTAGCTTGGGCTAGTGTTTTGTGTTTCTATTTTCTTCGTGTATCCTAGTATTCTTTGCATTATTAGTATATTTGCATATCATTTTGTAGCATTATGTTTATGTGTCTGTTGTCATTTTTTTGCATCTAGCCCTGCTACTTTATAGTATCCTCTATCGTTACTTTTGTGCGACGTATTATATTACCCTGTGTTCCCTAGATATTTCCGTGTTTCTCAAGTAGTGCGGGTACATTTTTAGTTTGTTTTGTCAAGCTAGTATTGAAGTCGTTGCTTTGGAAAAGGACTACATATGACATCTCGAACGTTGGCCTTTTCATGCTTGTGCACGACCAACGGGTCGACTTTCTATACCAAATCGGCTAAGTACTTTATTTCTTCTTAAATTACGCACAACATGAGGACATGTTGTTGTTTAAGTGTGGGGGAGGGGTTGTATGTACCTACAATTGTGCTTAATCTATTACCATGCTTAGAAAGAGCTTGAAAACTTGAAATTTTTTAAAATTTTTTGTTTTTGTTCCGAGCAAGTTCATATTTTGTTTGGCTTACTACTTGTGTGGTTTCCAACCGTGGCATATTATAGTCATTGATGATTTATCTTGTATGTTTAGTAGGTCGGATGTCTCACCCGACATACATTCACGTAGCCATGTTAAATGACGAGCTATAAATTATAAAGGCGTACCCATTCGGATTAGTAACATTTGATCATCTTATAAGTATTCTGTGCTTAGTGCTAATGTACGTGTCATGGGAATTATAATAGTTTGTATTTAGAATCAGAGTATGACATACTGTGAATGTCCTAGGTTTGAATGTGATAAGTGAAACGTAACTACTGTGCTTGGGAATTTGTTGTTAAAATAATGAAAAAATTGGGTGTGACGGAAGCTGGTCGATGATTAGAGTGAGGTAGGGCGTACCACGAATGTCCTATACCACTATGATGACCAAAAGCTCACGACAGTCAGAAGAAGCTGCATTATGCTTTGAAAGTTTCAAGTTTGGACTTAGTGGAAATTTTATATGGCTCTGCACACACACCGGGGTGAACCTCTAACTTATTAAATACGATGTATACTTGTGTTGGGAAGATTTTGCATCATTAAAACAAAAGAAAATTTATAAAACCTATACTACCATGCAAAACTACCTCCTAACCGGCTGAATACCGGGTAGTTGCTAGTAAAGTTGGATAAGTACGGGTATCGATCCTCAGGGAATTGGGCTGTCGAATCTAACTTATTAATTCTTCTTTATTAACCTAAACCTAAACTAAAACGGAAAAGTAAACGGGACGAGAGGATTGTTAATCCAAAGCCGGAAGGATAATTGCGATCAACGTAAAATAAATCTAAACTACAACAATAAATCTATCTAACGAACATGATAATGACTGAAGCGATCAAACATGGAACGAACCATAATCCACCATCCCGCAACCCTTAATTTCTTCCCTAGATTATCTTATAGTGATTTAATTCAAGTTGTGGTTTCACCTATCAAACGTATGAATTCCTACTTTCGTAGATGAATTCGCCTATCAATCTCTATCTTTCGATTTACGGAGATTAACGCATCATAAAATAAACCAAGGTGCAAGATTTCCTAGATCTAACAACCTAGACATTCAACCTATCAACTTTCGTTTGACATAGATCAAAACGTCTATTCTTTCCTATGGTGATCTCGCGTTTACACCGACTTTCGTCCTACGGTAAACATCAATCGCAAACATCTTTCGATATAAATTTGCAATAACAAATAATCATAGAAAAGATACGAACTTGGAATTTAAACTTACAAGATATCCAGAGAAAGAAAGTAAAAACGCTGCGAGAAAGATATCCATGGCTGCTCCATGTTTATTCAACCTCAAAACATCATCATGGTTCAAGAAACGAAGGAAAAACAAACAAAATAAAAGACCTAATCTAACCCCGATCACCCGAGCACAAGGCTCGGGTGATCGGCCTTGAAAGCTCCCGAAAGCGGCTGCGTCCGTGTAATTTTCGTATGAAAAATCTGATGTAATTAGGGTTGGAATCGCAGCTGCTTTTATAGAAAAATCAAGTCGGTTGCTACAGTAAAGGTGCCGGACGCCCGTCCATAATGTCGGACGCCCGTTCACTATTTTCAGCAACAGCATCCAAACTTGTAACGCTCATATCTCGGGCCTCGTAAGTCGGAATGGAGTGATTCAAAATCCTGTAGAATCCTCTCTTCAAGCCCTACAACTCTTCTCTTGAGGTCCAGAGTCAAATCAGTGTATATCATATCAAGAACTGCATCGGAAGTTCGGCACTACCCGGAATCCTGATTTTCCGACATTTATCTTGATTGATTTCTTTCCTTATATCTTTCAATCTTCCATAACTTTGATTGATCCTTTCCAAGCACGAATTTGGCTCTCTAAAATCCTCTCTTCCATCATCAATGAGTATCTACAACAATAGGAAAACATACCAAAGCGTAACGTATTTCTAAAATAACATAAAATCATCATTTAAGCACATAATTCGTTACGTTTTGCAATTAACCTCTTAAAAACATCATTTACTAAATATTTCGATATAAAGCCCTACTTCTATGAAAATAATACACATACGGGGGAAATTGATATAAAATATATCTATAAAAATCATACAATTTGACCCTGAACAACTTGCTGAAGATGTGTATATTTATTCTTTTTGGTTGGAACTTTGTGGTACTAAGTAAATCGTTGGTCTTGTTTTGTCTTGCCCGGGACGAGCAAAAGCTTGTGGGGGAGTTGTTTACGGTGATTTTTACGATTTATATTACATTATTTCGTAACAATATCCTTTGTATTTTATTGATTTTTATAGAAAATTAAGTGTTTAATGGATTTATTGAAAGAATAGATGTGGAAGTTATTTAAGTGAAAAGTCGGGTTATTTACGTGATTTTATTGGCAATTATCTATTTATATATGTGATGTTACACTTTGCACGTTTTTATTATTGTAGGTACAACGAGCATATCATGGACGAATCGAAGAGTTGAAGGAGTTCGAGCAGCAATTTATTTGAAGACTTATCTAGAAGGACAAAATTGGAATTATTATATTTTTATTAGGGTTTAGTTTTATTTTAAAGAAAAGGAAATAGGATAATTATTACCCTAGCTCAAAGAAGGTTATAAAAGGACGGCATTCGGAACGAGAAAGAACACGAAAAAGCATCCGGAGAAC
Source organism: Gentiana straminea (assembly GCA_036785695.1). Lineage (NCBI taxonomy): Eukaryota > Viridiplantae > Streptophyta > Magnoliopsida > Gentianales > Gentianaceae > Gentiana > Gentiana straminea. The sequence continues at coordinate 2,429,309 of JAVUPR010000461.1, read as the reverse complement.
GGAGGCGACAAGAAAAAGCAAAAAAAAAAAAAGTGTAGCACTCGGTCGACCAAGTGCACGACACTCGGTCGACCGAGTGTTTTTGTATTTTTTTTATATTTTTTTTGCTCGGTGTGACGATGGTCGAGGGCCGAGGCTTTCTTGAACGAGCTTTGTGAAACCGATCGTTGCGGCATCTCAACGTTTCGACTCAACTTTGGATTGTTTGTGAGTTTTAATGAGATTGTATCTTTTCTATGTTTTAATTGTTATTATGCAATTTCATTGATGAATGTATTGCTGTTTGATGTTTAATATTTGATGAGAATCGTTGTTAAACTAAGATCACCATAGTAAAGATTGGATTTTTAATCTAATTAACGATAGTTGTTAGGTTGAATATCTAGGTTACGAGATTGATAAATTTCACACCTTGATAATTAAAGCGTCAATCTTTTTGGATCGATGGACGAAAAAGATTGATAGGTGAATTTTTCTAAGATGTTAGAAATTCATACTTATGATAGGTGAACCACAATTCTTATTAAATCATCACTAGACAACCTTAGAGAAGAAATTGAGGGTTGCGGGATCGGTGGATCATTGCTTGTTCGTTGTTAAATTTATTGAAAAAATCATTTGTTATCACCATAGCAATTTTATAATTTTTATTTAGTTTATAGAATAGAATTATTTCCGTTATTCGGTTCGCAACTATCTTCGCTGGCTTTAGATTTTTAATCTTCTGTCCAGTTTAACTTTATTGTTTTCATTACTAGTTCATCTTGTTTTGTTATTTTAGTTGTAGTCTTTAAATTGTTTAGGATATGACGTTTTTTTTTCTCGTGACAACTTTAGGAAAATTAATCAAACTAGACAAAGACGATTCCCTGTGAGTTCGACTCCGGTTTTAATCATTATACTACGATCCCTGCACTTAGGGTAAACCGGATTTATTTTATCACTTGTTATATTTCGTTTAGCATAAAATCCGAGACATAAATCATGGGGTCTTTAAACATGCAGATTAACTAAAACACATAAATATGAACATATCTACCATATTGAAGAAAAAAAAAGGAACGTTCAAAGCTTCATACCTTCAACAATGAGGATCTAGCTCGATCTACTCAAGCTAGAGATAGTAGAGAAATGGAGAAAACCAGAAATAACTCCTCAAAAGCTTGTAATTACTTTATTTCATCAAATTATAATGTATTATGCAAAACTTATGAAAACTTATGTAGAACTTATACAATAATCTGTTAATACGGCCTTATATAGATACAATGACCGAATTATGACTCTCAGAAACCCTAACCGACCTAGTAGAGGTGGCAAAATTAATTTCGTGTCCATCAAGGCTTCGGTTTACCGGCCCTAGCACTCAGTAAACTGGGCCGACTTTTCTCCTTTTTCTACAATAGACTTCTTCTTGGACTTCAATCACTTGGCCCAAGATACTTCTTTTGGTCCAGATCCGTTCTCCAATGCTCCATATTTGGTACATCCTATAAAACACATAAAACGAGGCAAAACCGTACCAATCTTCAGGAAATAACATAAATGCAGAATTACGATCCTTGAAACATACACAAAGCATTTAACACATATTCCATATAATAATGAATCTATCTATCATCTCTTGAGCATAATTTGGGGTGAATAAGGGTATAATTAATGGTACATTTAAGGCGTTATCAATTTCCCCTCACCTAGTTTTTGATCATCCCGAGCAAAAAGACGAAAAGAAAGCAACATCCTGATCAGTACACAAGTTAATTAAAAACAACTATGCCTCACAAAGTCAAGATCAAGATCAAGATCATGTAACTCATGTCCATCAGTAACGCATTAAACACTATTCACGTCATGAGCCAATGTATGTGCAATAACTTTCACAACCGCTTAGTAATGCAGACAATCTCACAATACATCATCCCGTAGTCAAACTAAGCAGTCTCAAACATGTTATTTAGTAAATCAAATTAGCTGGCAAGGCGGATCGAGAACCGAGTATTACTCTTAGGCTCGCGTTTATCAGTCTATGCAAAAGTCATGCGTTTTACGCTCCATCGACCCAATTTTTTGCCAAAGAGAATATAGATGTATATATTTCAAAGCACTTCTCTTTCTTGGTGGGTGAACTCTCATTGATTTATCTATCCTCATGGTCTCACTCTTGATAAACTACCGAATCTGAAATTCCTTTGCCTTTATAAGCGTTGGTGAAACATCATTTGGGATAAAGCCAGGGTCAACTCTAGTAAAAGCAATATGCTATTGACTACACACCAAGGAAAGTGAGTTATACATGCTTAAAATGATGGCTCATAACAGAATATGCGCTTAATACGCCACTACTTCAGAAGTGGGCACTTACTTTTACTTGTACATCGTGAAACAAAGATGAAGTCAATTAACTCAAAAAGATCGAATATATCATATTTTTTTCGAAATTCTGTCGAAATGAATCAAAGTCTAAATGTTGAAAATTGCATCAAAGAGAATCAAGATAATCACATAATTCATGGAATATAGTGCTATGAAGCTAAGTGATGTTTGATAGCAAAATACTTAACCGTTAACCTTAACTGACAGAGTATCGGGTCAACGGTAGTATAGTGGTTTCAAGGTCGAATCCACAGGGAATAATAGTGAAGTACCAAAGTCGACGTCTAAACTTGGTTCAGGTCAATATTAAGTGAAAAGTATTATAGCTAATGCATAAAATAAATATTATTTTAACGGATTTATCTAGGTGATTAAAAGGCATAGCCGAACTACGATCCAACAGGTTACTTTTACCCCACAGGAAAGACTTGACAATGAGTGTGTCTTAACCGACCTACCTATCCAATTCAATTTATATGACATCCACGGGTGTCAACTCCTTATTCTTGCGTTAAGGTCTGAACAACTCTCGCTTACTAGGCTTATTAACCCTCCCTTTAGAAAGCTAACTCACCTAACATGGTTGACCAGAATAATGAGCCGCTCGGGAACCCGATAAGAACCTCACATAGGCATAGTCCTAACGTCTAGCTAGGTTGTCAATCTAACAATCAAGGCTATGTCTAGTGATTCTAATACCCATATCCCACACCTCGCCGCAAAATACATATATAAGCTTGGTGTGTGTGTAACAGTGAACAAGGTTGTCAATCTCATTCAAAGCTATTAAAACAATCAAAACAAGTTTTAGAACATGAATTTATCATAGAAACGTTTAATTAAGCGCTACACAACTCCCATCTCATCCCCCTTTGGGATTTTCACCCGTTTTCACATAATTCGGCTACACAACTACTTTAGCTACTCATAATCATACTAACAACAAAGTAATTAAAGGAAATTATACTAAGAACAATAATAAACAAAAGCATAATCATCATAAAAATCAAACCTTGTATATTGAGTAAAGGTACTGCGCTAAAAGTCGATCTTTGGTGTTGAAACAAAAATTTAATCTAATAAAAAGTACGTAGAATCAATGGAATTAATCTATGGAATATGGGGATCAAAGGGTGTTTAAACTACTCAAAAACCGCCCTAAAATCGCCCCTAAGATGCCCAAAGTCGTCCCGGATGATATAGGGGCTGAATGAGCTGCGTATTTATAGTTTAGGTCAAAAATCTGCTCCTGTCGGTCACAAACGCCCGTTTGGATCTTGGCAAACGCTAGTTTGGCCCAACTTGACCTGTCTTCAGTAAATCAGCAATAACATCCTGTGTAGAGCTCTGATTTGAACGATTCAAGATGCGTTGGAAATAACGTTCAATTACCTACAACTTTCATGAAGACAACTTGACCAGAAAATGCCTCCTAGATGGGTCAAAATGACGATTAAAGGGTCAGGCGTGGTGAAAATCTGTTGTCGGGGCCAAACTAGAGTTTGCATCCTTGCAAACGCCAGTTTGCCTTGTTTGAGCCTTCTTGATTCAGGCCGAAATCATCCAAACGTGCGTTTGAGTTGATTTGATCGCTAGTTTTCCTGAAAACCCAACTTTCAGTATCATGTGAACGCCAGTTTGACCCGTCCAAACGCCAGTTTCCACCAAGCTTCAGTATTTTCATCATAACTTAACTTCTAGGGCTCTAAATGAGATGATTCAAAATTCCTTGGAAAGCTGATTAAATCCTCTACAACTTGCATCAAGACAACTCTTCCTGAAAGTGTCTCCAAGTGTGACCAAAATTCCCCTGAAGTGACTGGTTCAGATGTCGTCAATGATTCTTCACTCTTTTCTCCTCCTTGGCCCCAAATCTCGTTCTTTCTCGACACTCTCTTCCTTATTCTCGACCTTATACATCAATATAAGCCTGAAAACAAAGACACGAACACCAAGGCATAATATACATTGACGGAAACGTAATGAAATCCACATAAAACATGAGTTTTTAGGACGAAAACGCATTTAGTCTCGAAACATAAATATAAGTGAATATCGTTCATATCCTACCCATAATAGCTCAAAATAACCATGAATTACTTGTAAAAGGAGGTAATCTCATATAAGAAATACACTACAATTTGACTCCCATCAATGTTCCGTACCCCCCACTAAAATGAAACATCATCCCCAATGTGTAAGGTGAAAAATAAAAAATGAAAAGGAACTTAGCTTCGGTTAAGGGTGGAGCCAAAGAAGAATGGATCGTCTCGTAATGCGTTGGACATACGTAAGTAGTCCTCAAATAATCCGTGCAAAGTAACTCAAACAAACCAAGAAGAATAGCGGTGACATGAAACTATATAATAAAAGTGCGGCAGTGAAAGAGAAAATAAATAACTCCTAAACAATTTAAGCCGACAAAATCATTATATTCATAAAATTCTGCTACATGTACTAGATAAGAAATAAAAGCAAGAAAATGGAAAATGGAAAATAACAACAATAAAAATAAAGAGAAAATAGTCCTCGTCATAATATTCCTCCCAGTCATCTCTAGGCTCAAACCCGGGAGGTGGTGCAGAACTGGAGGCAGAAGTGGTAGAAGAGGATGCTCTGTGACGTGGGGCAGTCCTAGGTGGTGGGGTTGCAGGAGGAACTCCTAGAAAATCTATAATTCTATCCATCTTGTGATGCAGACTCGCAATTTCTCTCGAGTGCTCCTCTAGCAAGGCTCTCTGAGTCCGGGGTGCTCCGTGGACCGGAGTACGAACTCGTTTTCTAGGAAGATGGTGGGGGCTCCCGTAGGATTGCTTTTCCATTGCACCCCAAAGTAATCAGCAATCATATCCATCCTCTCTAGATCTTCAACATTGCTCGAGGATGTATACTCTTCTGAGCCCACCGGTGGATTGTGAACCCCAAAATGTGCATTGATCCGCTCAATTGAAAAGTCCACTTTAACTCCACGGACGATCGCAAATGTAACCCCTGGGTTATGCGAAAGATAAGCATAAAATTCTCTTACCACCGTGGTGTTGAACCGTGTAGGTGCCTCAGCCATATCCAGAATGTCTTGTACTTGTTGGGCTCGTGGCAAGATCTCACCGCAATCGTCCAACTCCATGCCCCGTTCTCGAGCAACTGTTCTTCTGTTCCAATGCCCTCAGAACGATTTGTAGATCTCTAAGGAATGAAATTGCTCAGCCCCGTCTATCAAGGGGTTAGCATCTCTGTAAACACTCTGATAACCACTTGGATGATGGAAGGTTCGGCTAGGCTTGGGACCCATCCTGAATGATAACAGGAACTGAAGATGAAGCTGATACTGAAAAAGGTACCCTCGGTAAACTGGCCTGAACCCACGGTTTACCGACCTGAATTTTCTATTTTTCTTTCTGGGACAGTGCTCTGATGAAGAAAGAAGACGAACTGTAGCACTTCACTATTGCAGCAGCACTACTAATCAGCAACAAGGATGTAATAGGTGGTGTTGTGGTTGTTAAAATGGTAGAAAATGGTTTGGTTTTGGTGGAGGTATGATGGTGATAGTGGTGGTTATGGTGGCCGAATTTTCTAAAGGAAGAAGAAGTGGAAGAATTTTGGTGATTTGTGAAGATGACAATAGATGAGAATGATGATAATGGTGGTGAAAATGTGGGTTAAATAGGGGAAATGATGGAATGTGGAAGGATTTGGTGGGATAGTGGGTAGAGGAGTAATTAGGGTGAGGGATTTGAGGGGGTGATTGATGGGATTGAGGTGGAGTTATGGTGGAGTGTGGGAAAGGATGAAAAGGTGGAAAATAGGGAAAATAGGGCGATTTTTACTGACTGGTAGTATCTGGTACAACGTGTGTCCTCAACGTGTCTCTAAAAATTCTGCTTTTCAATCTGACATTCAGAAAACTAAAAATCTTAGCTCGGTAAACCGGAGGTAGCTTTCGGTTTACCGGGGCTTCTTTTCCCCATATTTCTCTGTACTCCTTCACTGCACTCTTTACTCAACCTCTCTGCTCAATTCTGACCTCAAATTGACTAGTCTCTTACTCCTCTTGTTTCTATTTCCGACTCCATCCTAACCTACTTCACTAGAATCCACAACGAGTAAAAAAAACCTTCCCAACAACAATCAGTTTCAAGCCTAAGGTTGCGGTAGGATGAAAAAAAGCTCGTTCCTTCATACATCTACTTTTATTCACTCCTAACCTAACTAAGGGCTCAAGGGAATAGTTCTGAGTTTAAAGTCGTAAGCTCGACTTACCTTTGGACTTTCAATCAATCAAAAGTTGGGGCCTTAACTCGCCAAACTTGTATCTTCGAGGTTTCAACCGTCATGCACTTCCCTTCTCGTCGATCAATATCCTTCAAGAGTGCCTTTCCACGGTTTTCTATAGAAACTTTCTGAGCTCGCTTCCTAGCACGTCTCTCCCTCCTTGCTTGTGTACTAGGTCGTCCTCTGTTTCGAGATTTAATCTTTATACCCAAGGACTCCACATTTTCCACTTTAAGCTCTAATCCGTCACTACGCAATACGGAATGACTAGCTTCCGTGAGCACCTTGTTGTGATCCTTCTCTTCGCTCTCTCTAAGCATTATTCTCTTAAATTCTTGCTCACAAGTTTCCACTAAAACCTCTCGTTGCCTATGCCCTTCCCTCTCTATCTTCATGACTTCTACTTTTGCTGAATCATAAGTCATCTTGCAACTTTCCGGCCTATTATCTATGGGCTCTAAGATTTTGAAAGATACTGCATCATTATTCAATCTTAAAGTGATCTCCCCTTTATTAAAATCCATGTGTTGGAAATATTATTTATGTTTTGATGATGATTCGTCACGAAATTAGACAAATCACTTACAACCCATGATGATGAAGTCGTAACTAACTGTTATAGTGCATAATAAAAGAAGAAGCAAGAAATGGGCTAGAGACAAATGTATAAGTTCTATCTAGAGTCTGAACTTTGTATACGTTGTTTCAGACAAGCATTGAAATAGAATAGGAACTAGGCGAACAAATTTGGGTCACAACAAGGAAAGCGAGTTATAACAAGAAAAGCGAATATGCACTTGAAGAACGAGGGTTCAAACTCGGTTATCTTTGAAAACCGAAGAAGATAAGTTCGGCGAGGGACACAAACTCGGTTGGCTTATCTAGAAGGCGAAGAACGAGGGACACGGACTCGGTTGTTGAAGATTGAAGAACGAGGTGGCAAACTCGGTTAGAAGTCGATTAAGTCATGACTATAAGTCGGGATTCGAGCAAGTCTGTGGTGACACGAAGCGAGTTATAGATCATATAAAACTGAATAATCTTAAGGACAAAAATTATCAGTTACCTGGAAAAGAAGAAACTGAGCGGTGTACTCTGACTTAGTGAATTAAAGTCAGATATTGAGTAAACAAGGTACTCAGTTTTGAAGAAGAGTAGAAAACTGAGTTAAGGCCTTGATTGAATTCAAGCTATCAATACGACAAAAGATCGTACATATGAACGTTGGCTAAATGACAAGTGTAACGGCTACAAGAGCTAGTAATCATCACATCACCCCTATAAATATACAAGAAAATCACTTGAAGTAAGTGAGAGGAGGATCGAGAAAAAAGAGCTTTACAAGCATACATTCAAGATCCAAATCCGGATCCATAAAAAAAATCGATTATATTTATCCGGATAAAGGGGAGCCATCGACACTTGCCTTGAAAACTTCAAAGGAAGATCCGGTAACCCATCAAGGGGGAATGAAGGCATCTTGGAGCTACAAAGTCGGATCCGAAAAAAATCAAACGACTCACTTTGAATTAATCCTTGATTAATTCTAAACCCAACCTTTGTGAAAAAGGGTTGGTTTGTGCATAGTTTGAAGAGAGCAATTCTACCTTTCTTCATACGGTGTTGCTACGGTTGTTGGTGCGATCGAGGATTTGTGTGTTGGTATTAGTGGTGAGGCGGTGAAGGAGCAATTCCACCTCCGAAAGATCGGTGTGCGAGTGAAGGGAGCAATCTCACCTTTCTTCATTTTGTGTAGACGAGTGAAACTAGGGTGTCGTGAAGGATTTGTCATAGTGCTAGAATTTTGTAACGGTTATCTCATTTTTCTAGTGATACCTCCTACGCCACGGGAGAAGGGGAGACGTACGGGATTACACCACCCGGAACTTCCATAAACAAATCTTGTGTTGATTTACTTTATGCATACGTGTTTGTTTTATTTATTGCATTATCTCTCGGCAAACACTAGACACCGAGTCGGCACTTAACTTGTTACATAGAAGGTCTAGTTTTCTAATTACACACTGTTGCACTAAAGGCTAGTTTTATCCGCTGCCAATTAACGAGACTAAATATAAGTCAGTAATAACTTATATTCAGTTAAGCTAACTGAACTCCGCACAAGTTAAAGGGACATGAACTAAAGATCAGCTTAAGTTTCAGAGAAACTCAGTTCCTGGGACTTTTCCAGTTCAGGATCAGTTTTTGGTGACAAGTTTATTCACCCCCCCTCTAAACTTGTGTTAGCCTTTCCAAGGGACGAACAATTGGTATCAGAGCAAATCTTCCTTCGGAAGAGATCCAAGATACATTTCAAACCGATTGTTGAAGACCCTCACTTTGCATCGGTTCATATAGTTTCAATGTCTACATCTAAAGCTAGAAGTTGGCTTACCCATCCCTTAATTAATTGTTTGCAAAATATATCGATTTTCGGGATCAAATGATCGAAAGGTTCGGTACGACAAATCTTTATACAAATCCGAACCTCAACTCAATGATGAAGTGGATACAAACTTCAATGATCACCTTAAAGAATCCGAGGAGTTCCATCACCGAGAGACCTCTCAAAAGAAGAAGGAAAGGAATTGTTGCAAATAGATATTGATATAGAAGACTCATTACAGCAACAAGAGAATGTACAAACTATATCGAATCATCAAGAAAAGGTACATTCTTCCACTCAGTTATCACTTGCTTGAACTCGATCGGAGAAACTCTAATCTTGTCAAGTTAACCGAAAAACTCTCCTTGGAATTGGAACAAAAAGACAAAGAACTTGACAAAGCAAAAGATTGGAATGAGTTTCTAGAAACCGAGTTGTCATATTTTGCTGAAAGGACAATGCTCAGCAAAGTTGACAAAGGCAATGATAATCCCCCACCCCTACCCGATCTTGAGACTTCAAAAAGTACAAATCTTAGAAATCAAGATATCTTGGAAGACCTAGTAGATTACACAAAGAAATTAAAAATGTTAAATCTAAAAGAATCCTTGTGAAATCAACTAAGGTTGAGCGTAGTGGTTTATCTAGAAAAGAGTTGAGAAGGTATAATTCTCTCAACCAAGAAACTGGAAGTAATACTTCAGTAACTAATCCAGCCAGACCCAAAAAGATATGGGTACCAAAGAAAACTTAAACTGTTTTGCAGGAAAAGTCAGTTCACTTTGCAAAATCCTCAGAAAACTGACTGAGATGGCAAAAGCTGATGAAGGACAAAACTGTCAAAGAAGTAAAGACTTTCCAGCTACCATCTGACGTTTGGGCTGACATGGCAAATCACTCGAAGCCACGTGTCAATCTGGGAGAAAAATTAGATGTACATCCCTACATAATCTCATTGATTGTGACACGACTCTCATTTTGAAAACAATTGAAAGACAAAATCTTGACGAAATCCTGCTCTCCCAAATCAAGCATTCAAGAATCCCAAATTCAAAAATTCAATGGAGCAATACAACATTGACGAAGGAATCACAACAAGCCTGGACGCATTCTGTAAAAAATTCTCAAACTCCAATCTTTCAATTCATATTGCAAAGAAGATTAAAAAGATTCGAGGTTTGGAGAATTTGATTGATACAAAGGTCTCTACCTTATGCCCAGACGGCATTAGAGATTTCTACAGGAATGCTGAAATCACCAACAATGGAAGAAGCTTCAAAACTACTGTTCAAGACAAAAACTTCACCATTGATGAACAACTGCTTTCCCTGGTGTTCCATCTAGATATAATTGGAGGCTCTCCATCTTTCACTTTTGGGAAAGAAGAAAAAGACAAACTTTGGAATATCATGGCAATCCACAAGAAGGAGAAGAATTACAGTGGCACTATTTATCAGCAGAAAAGAGAGTTTTCATTCTTGACGATACTTCTGACCAGAAACGTCATTGGTCATGCTCGAAATTTCTATACTCTCTAAACTGACAAAATGAAGATGATTTATGCTATTTGGTTTGAGAAAAGATTTAATTGGAACAAATTTGTTCTCAATCAGTTGATAAAGCAAATTTCAGACGAGAAAGGAAGAGTCAAAGAAAGAGAAGATACTGGAGAATCGTTCTTACTGAAAAAGGGCTATCCTTATCTAGTGCAAAGGATACTGGATCATTTGTCCATTCCTAAATCCACACCAACCGAAGCAAAACTCAAATCAGTGTCCACTGAAACAAAGAAAAGGAAAATCATTGAAGAAGAGGAATTGAGTAAAGCTTCAGACTCCAGTTCAAGTGGAACTGTGAACTTAGATGAAAGAACTCTGAGGAGACAGAAGAGGTTATGGAACAAACTTCAGGCAATGAAAGCCGAACCTAATGTGGTAATCAATATTGATGAAAGTGATGCTTTGAAACCGATGATGAAACGAAGATGATATAGACATGGAAGAAGAAAGCTGAAAGAGAGATTGAAGAATCGAAGAGAGCGAAACGATGAAGTATACGAAGGGAGTGAATTTCCCACTACTATGTTTGGGGAATACAACGAAAAACGAGAGAAGTCATTGAAGATGCGAATTTTGTGAAACCGAGTATGAAAAGGAACCGACGAGTTCATGATACTCACTTTTACTATCCCGAAACTTGGATCCTCGTCACAAGCTCATAAGGCATCCATAAGCAAATCGGCATTTGAAGAATTTACGGTTCAAGAAACCGAAGCCGAGAAACGAAGAATCGAAAGATTTCATTGAATGTTTAATACGAAATCTACATGAGAAACTGTTCAACCTGCATGAACTAATTGGAAGGATACATTATTCAGGTTTGAACAGTTACTCAAACATCATCACCCTACGTAAGTTATTTGAAGATTGCTTTCGCTTATCTTCAAACAATGGGGAAGATGAAGCTGTAGGTGATGAACCTGTAAGAGAGGATGCAGCTAAAGCTGAAGAGGCTTATGCCAGATAACTGATGGAAGATCAAGACAGACAAGTAGATGCTGATCTACTAACTACCCAAATTGATGAAGAAGCGGTTGATAGTATGTTTGAAGAGCTGATTGCAGAAGGAGATTTTAAAGATACAAGAACTGAGGATGATGAGAAAGCCGCAGTTAAAGCAGTGTTGAGTATTAGAAAGAAGCTTGTAATCTGTGTCAAATTTCTTGAAAAATTGGCAAATAAAGAGACACAAACTAAGGGGGAAACTGAAAAGAAATCAGAAAATAAGGAGGAAAAAGAAAAAGCTAATCTCATTTCTGCAGAAGAAGAGAAATTGATGGGAGAAGAACTCAAAGAAATTCGAGTAAGTTCATAAACCAAGAGAATGAAGAAGGAAACAGATTGCTGAATGAATATCTGGAAATCAAGCCGAGAGATGGTGAGTCAGTTGAAGAAAGAAAAGAAAGAAGACTTTTGGAGACGAAGAGAAGCATTCTTTTTGGAGAAAAGTTAATGGCACTAGAAAATGAAAAGTTGTAATCTAATTCAGTTTTTATTAACTCAGTTTGTTCTATTTTGGTTCTTGTGATAAACTTGGCTGTTCTATTTTGCTATCTTAAAATAGTTTGTTATGATTTCTTGCATTATTCTTTTATTATTGCTTTTAGGGAGGGTTATGATACATCATCAAAAAGGGGGAAATTGTTGGAAATATTATTTATGTTTTGATGATGATTCGTCACGAAATTAGACAAATCACTTACAACCCATGATGATGAAGTCGTAACTAAGCTTGTTATAGTGCATAATAAAAGAAGAAGCAAGAAATGGTCTAGAGACAAATGTATAAGTTCTATCTAGAGTACGAACTTTGTATAGGTTGTTTCGGACAAGCATTGTAATAGAATAGGAACTAGGCGAACAGGGGTCACAACAAGGAAGCGAGTTATAACAAGAAAAGCTGAATATGCACTTGAAGAGCGAGGGTTCAAACTCGGTTATCTTTGAAAGCGAAGAAGATAAGTTCGGCGAGGGACACGGACTCGGTTGGCTTATCTAGAAGCGAAGAGCGATGGACACGGACTCGGTTGTTGAAGATTGAAGAGCGAGGTGGCAAACTCGGTTAGAAGGCGATTAAGTCATGACTATAAGTCGGGATTCGGGCAAGTACGTGGTGACACGAAACTGAGTTATAGATCATATAAAACTGAATAATCTTAAGGACAAAAATTATCAGTTACCTGGAAAAGAAGAAACTGAGCGGTGTACTCTGACTTAGTGAATTAAAGTCAGATATTAAGTAAACAAGGTACTCAGTTTTGAAGAAGAGTAGAAAACTGAGTTAAGGCCTTGATTGAATTCAAGCTATCAATACGACAAAAGATCGTACATATGAACGTTGGCTAAATGACAAGTGTAACGGCTACAAGAGCTAGTAATCGTCACATCACCCCTATAAATATACAAGAAAATCACTTGAAGTAAGTGAGAGGAGGATCAGAAAAAGAGCTTTACAAGCATACATTCAAGATCCAAATCCAGATCCATAAAAAAAATCAGATTATATTTATCCAGATAAAGGGGAGCCATCGACACTGCCTTGAAAACTTCAAAGGAAGATCCAGTAACCCATCAAGGGGGAATGAAGGCATCTTGGAGCTACAAAGTCAGATCCAGAAAAAATCAAACGACTCATTTGAATTAATCCTTGATTAAATCTAAACCTAACCTTTGTGAAAAAGGGTTGGTTTGTGCATAGTTTGAAGAGAGCAATTCTACCTTTCTTCATACGGTGTTGCTACGGCGGTTGGTGCGATCGAGGACTGTGTGTTGGTATTAGTGGTGAGCTGGTGAAGGAGCAATTCCACCTCCGAAAGATCGGTGTGCAGAGTGAAGGGAGCAATCTCACCTTTCTTCATTTTGTGTAGACAGTGAAACTAGGGTGTCGTGAAGGAATGTCATAGTGCTAGAATTTTGTAACGGTTATCTCATTTTTCTAGTGATACCTCCTACGCCACAGGAGAAGGGGAGACGTACGGGATTACACCACCCGGAACTTCCATAAACAAATCTTGTGTTGATTTACTTTATGCATCTGTGTTTGTTTTATTTATTGCATTATCTCTCAGCAAACACTAGACACTGAGTCAGCACTTAACTGTTACATAGAAGGTCTAGTTTTCTAATTACACACCTTGTTGCACTAAAGGCTAGTTTTATCCGGCTTTGCCAGGTTAACGAGACTAAATATAAGTCGGTAATAACTTATATTCAATTAAGCTAAGCGAACTCCGCACAAGTTAAAGGGACGAAGGCGAAGATCGGCTTAAGTTTCGAGAAAACTCGGTTCACGGGACTTTTCCGGTTCGAGATCGAGTTTTTGGTGACAAGTTTATTCACCCCCCCTCTAAACTTGTGTTAGCCTTTCCAAGGGACCAACACCATGACTGCCCTGCTTGTCGCTAAGAAAGGTCTTACTAACAAAACTGGGGCACTTGGGTCCTCTGGTACGTCTATGGCCGTGAAATCAATTGGAAAAGTGAAACCTCTTGCCTTTATCATGCACTTCCTAAGTAGATCGGCAGGCATATCTCTTGTCCTATCGACAAAAGTCATGGTTCATGTTTGATTCATAATGACCGGAAGCTTAATCTTTTGGCAGAGGGATAGAGGTAGAATGTTACAGCTTGGACCGGAATCACAAAGACCTAAACGTACAGATATACCATTGATAGAGATTGGGAGTCGAAACGTTCTAGGGTCTCCTAACTTTTCTGCAATATCAGAATCTGAAAACATGGTGTCCGGATCCTCCTCCGGATCATCAGAGTCATAATCGGACGATATATCAATAAGCTCGATAGGAAACACACCTGGCCGATAAGTCTCATACTCCTTCAGGTTTTCCTCTGCTTCCTGTTTAAGTGCTTCAGTCTCCTCCTCCACTCGCTTTTTGTCAGCTTCATATTGAACTATGGATTCTGATCCAGGGTACATAGAGATTGGTTTGATGTTCAACACAGTACGAGGCATTGTGTCTGACTCGTCTAGCATTAATCGCTTTTTCTTGACTGAATTTCTGAAGTGTCCTGAACTTCCTGCAAAATAGATAAAATAAAACAAAGAAAAGGTTAGCTACTCCCGCTTCAGTTGGGGTTGATCCCAACTGTTGCGGACCTACTAACGATAACGCTCTAAATGGTACCAATAATTATACCCTTATTCACCCCGATATCTGCTCAAGAGAGGATAGATAAGCTCGTTATTATGTGGAATACATGTTAAATGCTATGTGAGTGTTTTCAGGATCGTAATTCTGCATCTATGTTATTTTCCCGAGGATTTGGTACTGTTTTGTCTCGTTTTGCGTAATTTATAGGATGTACCGAATCTGGAGCATTGGATAGTGGATCTGGACCGAAAGAAGTACATTTGGCCAAGTGATTAAAGTCCAAGAAGAAGCCTGCTGAAGAAAAAAAGAGAAAAGTTCGCCCGATTTACCAAGGCTAGGTCCGGTAAACCGAGGACTTGTTGGACATGAAACTGATTCTGCCGCCTCTACTAGGTCGGTTAGGGTTTTGGAGACTCTTAAGTCAGCTATTGTATTTATATAAAGCCGCATATACTAAAAGCTTTCATATCTTGAATAAGTTTTGCATATTACGTTACATACATTACATATTTTGATGAAATAAAGTTATTCAAGCTTTGCAAGAGTTGTTTTTGGTTTCCTCCCTTTTTCTACCATCTCTAGTTTGAGTAGATCGAGGTAGATCACCATTGTTGAAGGTATGAAACTTTGAACGTTCCTTTTTCTCTTCAATATGGTAGATCTGTTCGTATTTATGTGTTTTAGTTAATCCGTATGTTTAACGACCCCATAATTTACTTATTTTAATCGTAATTGAGCAATGTAGATCCAGGGATAGGAAAGGACGCCTCCGGTAACCCGGCGGTCTATACCGGTTTACCGAGGCATTATTTAGAAAACCTAAAACTGGAATTCACAATAACTACGTTGATCGATAGTTTTAATTTGCATGTTAGTATTCTGATCAACTATTTGCATGTCACCGTAAACTAGCATGAAATCCGAATAGTGAAGTGCTATGTTTGGACATTATCTTTAATGGACCCTAGGAACATGCTGATCAATGTCGACAACTGTCTAGGCGGGTTAGCGGTATGAGTTAGCACTCGATATCGGCAATTCTAGATCTTTATGCGTATGGGCTATTACGGACCAATTAAGGAGGGTAGCATGCGTATAGATTGTCTACTACCATTGTCGGAGTAGATTGGAGTAGGAGTTGCACCCATAGCTGATAATGATAACTAAAACTAAACTCGCAATTAATTTAAGGAAATTATGTGGGGAAGTAAATGTAACAATTAACTGATCCAAATTAGTAGATCGGTGATGAGAGGGGGAGGATCACCAAGTTTGTTTTCTTTAATGTTAATTGTTGGTCAACGACCGCCTCTATTTTCCTCACCCCTGTTGCTGTCTAGTGCTGCTGTACTAGTGAGGTGCCACAGTTCTTCATCTTTTATCATCAGAGGCACAGTCCAGAAAAGATATCAGAAAAATTCAGGCCGGTAAACCTAACCCTACCTCCGGTTTACCGAGGGTCAGTTTTAAGAAAAAGCTTCAGTATCAGGTTGTATTATCATCCAGGATGGGTCCCAAGCGTAGCTGTTCGTCCAAGTGGTTATCAGACTGTCTATGGGGATGCCAACCCTTTGATAGATGGGGTTGTGCAATTACATTCTTTAGCTATCTACGAGTCATTCCGAGGCCATTGGAATGCAAGGCCAGTTGCTAGAGAATGAGCGGTAGAATTGGACGATTGCGGGTCGATCTTACCCGGAGCCCTACAAGCACAGGATATTTTGGACATGGCAGACTCACCGACTAGGTTCAAAGCCATGGTGGTGAGAGAATTCTACGCTTACGTTTCGCATAACCCCAGAGTTACATTTGCTATGGTCCGAGGGGTTAAAGTTGATTTTTCTATTGAGCGGATCAATGCTCATTTTAGGGTTAGACATCCACTAGTGGGCCCGGATGAGTATACATCCTCGAGCAACATTGAAGATCTTGAGAGGATGGAAATGATAGCTGAGCTTTTTTGGGGTGCAATGGAAGCGCAATCCTGCTGGAGCCCCCACCATCTTCCTAGAGAACTAATTATCCTACGACCGGAAGATGGTTAACAGATTTGTTTGTGTCCGCCTTCTACCGACCAAGCACACGGCCTCTGTCACCACCAAGAGGGTGGAGTTGATGTTTTATCTAGAGCAGGGATCTCCGGTCAGCATCGGTCTTTTGATGCATAGCCGTATTCACGAGCTTGCCACCACATCTGAGCTCGAGTTGTTGCCATACGGGACAATGATTGACATGTTTGCTTTGGAGGACGAGTTCAAGATTCTCGTCAGTGATGATTAGGAAGATCCTGAGAAAAAGATTAGTTCGCATTCGGTTCAAAAAGTTCCAAGACGGGTTGAAAGAGCTGAGAGGGAGCGTACTCTGGTCCTCGGAGCACCCCGGACTCAGAGAGCTATGCTAGAGGAGCACTCGCGAGATTGCGAGTTTGCACCGCAAGATAGATTGGATTATAGACTTCTTTGGCATACCCTCCTCAACCCCACCACCTTGGACTGCCCCATATCACTGAGCCTCTTCTTCGGCAGCTGCTGGCTCGAGTTCCGGTCCACTTCCCGGTTTTGATCCTATAGACGACTGGGAGGACTATTCTGATGAGGATTAGTCTTTTTCTTTTTGTTAGTGTTGTTTTCCATTTTCTTGTTTTTAGTTTTATTTTTTCCTATCTAGTTGATGTAGCAGAATCAAATTAATATAATCATTTTGTCGGCTTAATTTGTTTTGGAGTTAAATTATTTTCTCTTTTACTGCCGCCATTTTATTATACGGTTTCTTGTCACCACTATTCTTCTTGGTTTGTTTGAGTTACTTAGCTCAGATTCTTCATGGATTACTTACATGAGCCCGATGGTTTGTACAACGATCCACTTCTTCTTTGGTTCCACCCTTGACCGAAGCTAAGTTCCTTTTCATTTTTCATCTTACACATTGGGGACAATGTTTCGATTAAGTGGGGGGGTAGAGGAATGTCACTTAGCTTTTTAGCGCTATATTCCATAAATTGCGTGATTATCTTGATTCTCTTTGATGCACGATTCACCACTTATACTTTGATTCATTATGACAGAATTTCGAAAAATTATGATATCTTTGATCATTTCGAGTTAATTGACTTCATCTTTGTTTTACTTTGCACAAGTAAGAGTAAGTGCCCACTTCTGAAGTAGTGGCGTATTAAGTGCATATTCTGTTATGAGCCACCATTTTAAGCACGTATAACTCACTTCCCTTGGTGTAGTCGATAGCATATTTCATTGACTAGAGTTGACCCTGGCTTCATCACGAATCATGTTTCACCAACGCTTATGAAGGCAATGGAATTTCGGATTTGGTAGATTATCATGAGTGGGGCCATGAGGATAGTTAAATCAATGAGAGTTTACCCGCCAAGAAAGAGAAGTGCATTGAAATATATACATCTATATTCTCTTTGGCAAAATCTGAGTCGATGGAGCGTAAAACGCACGACTTCTGCATAGACCGATAAACACGAGCCTAAGAGTAATATATACTCGGTTCTCGATCCGCCTTGCCAGCTAATTTAATTGATAAATAACATGTTCGAGATTGGTTAGTTCGACTACGGGTTGATGTAATGTGAGATTGTCTGCATTACTAAGCGGTTGTAAAAGTTATTGCACACACACATTGGCTGATGACGTGAATATTGTTTAATGCGTTACTGATGGATATGAGTGGCATGATCTTGATCTTGACTTTGTGAAGCATAGTTGTTTTTAATTAACTTGTTTATTGATCAGAGTGTTGTTTTCTTTTCGCCTTTTTGCTTGGGACGATCAAAAGCTAAGTGTGGGGTAGTTGATAACGCTCTAAATGGTACCAATAATTATACTCTAATTCACCCCGAATTCTGCTCAAGAGAGGATAGATAGACTCTTTATTGTGTGGAATATATGTTAAATTCTATGTGAGTGTTTCTAGGATCGTAATTCTGCATCTATGTTATTTTCCTGAAGATTTGGTCCTGTTTTGTCTCGTTTTGCGTGTTTTATAGGATATACCGAATCTGGAGCATTGAAGAGTGGATCTGGACCGAAAGAAGTACATTGGTCCAAGTGATTAAATTCCAAGAAGATGCATGTAGAAGAAAAAGGAGAAAAGTCAGCCCGGTTTACCGAGGGCTAGGTCCGGTAAACTGAGGACTTGTTGGACACGAAACTGATTCTGCCGCCTCTACTAGGTCGGTTAGGGTTTTAGAAAGTATTTAGTCGGCTATTGTATCTATATAAAGCCGCATATACTGAAAGCTTTCATATCTTGAATAAGTTTTTCATATTACATTACATACATTACATATTTTGATGAAATAAAGTTATTCAAGCATTGCAATAGTTGTTTCTGGTTTCCTCCCCTTTTCTACCATCTCTAGCTTGAGTAGATCAAGCTAGATCACCATTTTTGAAGGTATGAAGCTTTTGAATGTTCCTTTTTGTCTTCAATATGGTATATCTGTTTGTATTTATATGTTTTAGTTAATCTGCATGTTTAAAGACCCTATACTTTACTTATTTTAATCGTAATTGAGCAATGTAGATCCAGGATAGGAAAGGACGCCCCCGGTAACCCGGCGGTCTATACCGGTGTACTGAGGCATTAGTTGGAAAACCTAAAACTGGGATTCACTACAGCTACGTTGATCGATAGATTTAATTTACATGTTAGTAGCCTGATCAACTATTTGCATGTCATCATAAACTAGCAAGAAATATGAATAGTGAAGTGCTATGTTTGGACATTATCTTTAATGGACCCTAGGAACGTGCTGATCAATGTCGACAGCTGTCTAGGCGGGTTAGCGGTATGAGTTAGCGCTCGATATCGGTAATTCTAGATCTTTATGTGTATGGGCTATTACGGACCAATTAAGGAGGGTAGCTTGCGTATAGATTGTCTACTACCATTGTCGGAGTAGATAGGTGTAGGAGTTGCACCCGTAGCTGATAATGATAATTAAAACTATGCTCGCGATTAATTTAAGGAAATTATGTAGGGAAGTAAACGTAACGATTAACTGATCCAAGTTAGTAGACATGTGAGGAGAGGGGGAGGAATACCAAGTTTGTTTTCTTTAATGTTTATTGTTGGTCAATGACCGCCTCTATGTTGCTTCTTAATTAGGTTAGAATCGTTTATATTTATAGTTGCATTGTATCCGTGGGATCGACCTTGACTCGCATTTACTATACTATGATGTACCTAGTGTTCTTACTTGTAATATCGATGTTAGTGACTTACACGCGATCAAGATTTTTGGCGCCGTTGCCGGGGACAATGGCCAATTTTAAATATAAACGTTTTAATTCTGATTAAGAAGTCGTTTACATTTTATTTTATTTTATTTTGAGTCTTGAGTCGTTCTGTATCAACCCTGCACATGTTAAATTGCCAGAAAAAGAAATTTCAGGGCCGGTTTACCATGGCTAACCCCCGGGTTACCGAGGCCTGAAAAATCAGTATCTGTACAGCCTTTGTTATTCTATGTTATTCCCTGTTTATTTTAGTTAGTAGGTCCGTAACAGTTGGGATCACACCCAGCTGAAGCGGAAGTTGCTAACTTTTTCCTTGTTTTACTTTGTCTTTTCGCAGGAAGATCAGAACACTTCAGAAATTCGATCAAACCAGAGTTGAAAAAGAGCAAACAAGTCAAGCAATATGCCTAGAACGATATTGAACGTTACACCAATTTCCATGTACCCTGGATCTGAAGCAAGAGAGCATTATGAAGATATAAAGAAACGGTGGGAAAAAGAGAAAGAAGCAATCAAGCAAGAGCCTGAGGAGAACCTTAAGGAGTATAGCATGTATCGTCCTGGTGAGTTCCCTTGCGAGTTAATTGATATATCGTCTTCGGATTATGATTCTGATGATCCTGAAATTTATCCTGACACGATGTTTTCTGAGCCTGAGGATTACCCAGACTTAGACACCGTGGTGAAGTTAGGAGACCCTGGCATGTTCCGACTTTTGATTTCTGTTTATGGTATATCAGTAGGATTAGGTCTCTGCGAATCTGGCTCGAGTTGCAACATTCTACCTTTATCCCTCTATCAAAAGATCAAGCTTCCGGTCATAATGAATCAAACCAGGACCATGACTTTCGTTGATAGAACTAGAGATATGCTTGTTGGTCTGCTTAGGAAGTGCACGATTAAGGCAGGAGGGTTCAGTTTTCCAATTGATTTTATGGTGATAGACGTACCAGAGGACCCAAGTGCCCCAGTTCTGTTAGGGAGACCTTTCTTAGCGACAAGCAGGGCGGTCATGGATTTTGACAATAGGGAGATTACTTTGAGATTGAATAATGACGCTGTATCTTTTAAAATCTTAGAGCCCTTAGAGAATAGGCCGGAAAGTTGTAAGATGACGTATGCTTCAGGGAAGGTAGAAATTATGGAGATCGAGGGGCATAAGCATAGAGAGGTTGTAATAGAAACCGTTGAGCAGGAATTCATGAGATTAATGCTGAGAGAGAAAGAAGAGAAGGACCACAACAAGATGCTCATGGAGGCTAGTCCTTCCGTGTTGCGTAGTGAACGAGTTGAGCTTAAAGTAGGAAGTGTGGAGTCCTTGGGTCTAAATTCTAAATCTCGACGCACAGGCAGACCTAGTACACAAGCCGAGAGGGAAAGGCGTGCTAGAAAGAGAGCTCAAAAAGGTTCTATAAAGGTACAAACCTCTAGAGCAAAAGTTTGGCGAGTTAAAGCTCCAACCCTTGAATGATTGGAAATCTGAAGAAAGTCGAGCTGGTGACTATAAACTCAGAACTATTTTCTTTAAACCCTTAGGTAGATTAGCAATGAATAAAAGTAGCCAGATGAATGGACGAGCTTTTTTTCATCCTACCGCACCCTTAGGCTTGAAACTGAATGGTTGTGGAAAGGTTTTTTTTACTCGTTGCGGATTTTAGTGAAGTAGGTTAGGTTTTGAGTCTGAAATAGCAATGGAAAGAGTAAGAGACTAGTCAATTTGAGGTCAGAATTGAGCAGAGAGGTTGAGCATTGTGTGCAGATAAGGCAGACAGAAAAATCTGCGAAAAAGAATCCCCGGTAAACACTAGGTTACCCCCGGGTTACCGAGGCTGGATTTTTGGATTTCTGAACATCAGTTTATAAAGCTAAATTTTTAGAGACAGGTGGAGGACACACGTTGTATCAGCTACCACCAGTCAGCAGAAACCGTCCAACTTTTCCCTCTTGTCAAAATTTTCATCATTTCCCACACTCCACCATAACTCCACCTCAATCCCATCAATCACCTCCTCAAATCCCTCACCCTAATAACTTCTCTACCCACAATCCCACTAAATCCTTCCACCTTCACTCATTTCTTCCTATTTAAACCACCCATTCACCACCATTCTTCTCATTCCATCTACCATCATTTCCTCAAATCACCAAACTTCTCCCATTTCTTCTTCTTCTAGAATCTAGTCAGCCACCATCACCACCACTATCACCACCAAACCTCCACCAAAATCAAATCTTTCTTCCATTTAAACCAACCAAAACACCCATTTTCCTTACCCCTGTTCTGTCTAGTGCTGCTGTACTAGTGAGGTGCCACAGTTCTTCATCTTTTATCATCAGAGGCACATTCCAGAAAAGATATCAGAAAAATTCAGGCCGGTAAACCTAACCCTACCTCCGGTTTACCGAGGGTCAGTTTTAAGAAAAATCTTCAGTATCAGGTTGTATTATCATCCAGGATGGGTCCCAAGCATAGTCGTTCTGCTGTTCATCCCAGTGGTTATCAGACTATCTATGGGGATGCTAACCCTTTGATAGATGGGGTTGGGCAATTACATTCTTTAGCTATCTACGAGTCATTCCGAGGCCATTGAAATGCAAGGCCAGTTGCTAGAGAACGAGGGGTAGAATTGGACGATTACGGGTCGATCTTACCCGGAGCCCTACAAGCACATGATATTTTGGACATGGCAGACTCACCGAATCGGTTCAAAGCCACGGTGGTGAGAGAATTCTATGCTTATGTTTCGCATAACCCCAGAGTTACATTTGCTATGGCCCGAGGGGTTAAAGTTGATTTTTCTATTGAGCGGATTAATGCTCATTTTAGGGTTAGACATCCACTAGTGGGCCCGGATGAGTATACATCCTTGAGCAACATTGAAGATATTGAGAGGATGGAAATGATAGCTGAGTTTTTGGGGTGCAATGGAAGCGCAATCCTGCTGGAGCCCCCACCATCTTCCTAGAGAAATAATTATCCTAGGACCGGAAGATAGTTAACAGATTTGTTTGTGTCCGCCTTCTACCGACCAAGCACACGGCCTCTGTCACCACCAAGAGGGTAGAGTTGATGTTTTATCTGGAGTAGGGATCTCCGGTCAGCATCGGTCTTTTGATGCATAGCCGTATTCCCGAGCTTACCACCACATCTGAGCGCGAGCTGTTGTCATACGGGCCAATGATTGACATGTTTGCTTTGGAGGACGAGGTCATGATTCTCGTCAGTGATGATTAGGAAGATCCTGAGCCAAAGATTAGTTCCCATTCGGTTCAAAAAGTTCCAAGACGGGTAGAAAGAACTGAGAGGGAGCGTACTCTGGTCCTCGGAGCACCCTAGACTCAGAGAGCTATGCTAGAGGAGCACTCGCGAGATTACGAGTTTGCACCGCAAGATGGATTGGATTATAGACTTCTTTGGCATACCTTCCTAAACCCCACCACCTTGGACTGCCCCACATCACTGAGCCTCTTCTTCGGCAGCTGCTGCCTCAAGTTCCGGTCCACCTCCCGGTTTTGAGCCTAGAGACGACTGGGAGGACTATTCTGATGAGGATTAGTCTTTTTCTTTTTGTTATTGTTGTTTTCCATTTTCTTGTTTTTAGTTTTATTTTTTCCTATCTAGTTGATGTAGCAGAATCAAATTAATATAATCATTTTGTCGGCTTAATTTGTTTTGGAGTTAAATTATTTTCTCTTTTACTGCCGCCATTTTATTATACGGTTTCTTGTCACCACTATTCTTCTTGGTTTGTTTGAGTTACTTAGCTTAGATTCTTCATGGATTACTTACATTAGCCCGATGGTTTGTACGACGGTCCACTACTTCTTTGGTTCCACCCTTGACCGAAGCTAAGTTCCTTTTCATTTTTCATCTTACACATTGTGGACAATGTTTAGCTTTTTTGCGCTATATTCCATAAATTGCGTGATTATCTTGATTCTCTTTGATGCACGATTCACCACTTATACTTTGATTCATTATGACAGAATTTCAAAAAATTATGATTTCTTTGATCTTTTCGAGTTAATTGACTTCTTCTTTGTTTTACTTTGCACAAGTAAGAGTAAGTGCCCACTTCTGAAGTAGTGGCGTATTAAGTGCATATTCTGTTATGAGCCACCATTTTAAGCACGTATAACTCACTTCCCTTGGTGTAGTCGATAGCATATTTCATTGACTAGAGTTGACCCTGGCTTCATCACGAATCATGTTTCACCAACGCTTATGAAGGCAATGGAATTTTGGATTTGGTAGTTTATCATGAGTGGGGCCATGAGGATAGTTAAATCAATGAGAGTTTACCCGCCAAGAAAGAGATGTGCATTGAAATATATACATCTATATTCTCTTTGGCGAAATCTGAGTCGATGGAGCGTAAAACGCACGACTTCTGCATAGACCAATAAATGCGAGCCTAAGAGTAATATATACTCGGTTCTCGATCCGCCTTGCCAGCTAATTTAATTGATAAATAACATGTTCGAGACTGGTTAATGTGAGATTGTCTGCATTACTAAGCGGTTGTAAAAGTTATTGCACACACACATTGGCTCATGACGTGAATATTGTTTAATGCGTTACTGATGGATATGAGTGGCATGATCTTGATCTTGAATTTGTGAAGCATAGTTATTTTTAATTAACTTGTTTACTAATCAGAGTGTTGGTTTCTTTTCGCCTTTTTGCTTGGGACGATCAAAAGCTAAGTGGGGGGTAGTTGATAACGCTCTAAATGATATCAATAATTATACTCTTATTCACCCCGAATTTTGCTCAAGTGAGGATAGATAGTCTCGTTATTATGTGGAATATATGTTAAATGGTCTGTGAGTGTTTCTAGGATCGTAATTCTGCATCTATGTTATTTTCCCGAAGATTTGGTCCTGTTTTGTCTCGTTTTGCATGTTTTATAGGATATACCGAATCTGGAGCATTGAAGAGTGGATCTGGACTGAAAGAAGTACATTGGTCCAAGAGATTAAAGTCCAATAAGAAGCCTGTTGAAGAAAAAAGGAGAAAATTCGGCCTGGTTTACCGAGGGCTAAGTCCGGTAAACTGAGGACTTGTTGGACACGAAACTGATTCTGCCGCCTCTACTTGGTCGGTTAGGGTTTTAGAAAGTCTTTAATCGGCTATTGTATCTATATAAAGCCGCATATACTGAAAGCTTTCATATCTTGAATAAGTTTTTCATATTACATTACATACATTACATATTTTGATTAAATAAAGTTATTCAAGCTTTGCAATAGTTGTTTCTGGTTTCCTCCCTTTTTCTACCATCTCTAGCTTGTGTAGATCAAGCTAGATCACCATTTTTGAAGGTATGAAGCTTTGAATGTTCCTTTTTGTCTTCAATATGGTAGATCTGTTTGTATTTATATGTTTTAGTTAATCTGCATATTTAAAGACCCCATAATTTACTTATTTTAATCGTAATTGAGCAATGTAGATCCAGGGATAGGAAAGGACGCCCCCGGTAACCCGGCGGTCTATACCGGTGTACCGAGGCATTATTTGGAAAACCTAAAACTGGGATTCACTACAGCTACATTGATCGATAGATTTAATTTACATGTTAGTAGCCTGATCAACTATTTGCATGTCATCGTAAACTAGCATGAAATATGAATAGTGAAGTGCTATGTTTGGACATTATCTTTAATGGGTGCTGATCAATGTCGACAGCTGTCTAGGCGGGTTAGCGGTATGAGTTAGCGCTCGATATCGGCAATTCTAGATCTTTATGTGTATGGGCTATTACGGACCAATTAAGGAGGTTAGCTTGCATGTAGATTGTCTACTACCATTTTCGGAATAGATAGGAGTAGGAGTTGCACCCGTAGCTGATAATGATAATTAAAACTAAACTCGCAATTAATTTAAGGAAATTATGTGGGGAAGTAAACATAACAATTAACTAATCTAAGTTAGTAGATCAGTTAGGAGAGGGGGAGGATCACCAAGTTTGTTTTCTTTAATGTTTATTGTTGGTCAATGACCGCCTCTATGTTGCTTCTTAATTAGGTTAGAATCGGTTATAGTTATAGTTGCATTGTCTCTGTGGGATAGACCTTAACTCGCATTTACTATACTACGATGTACCTAGTGTTCTTGCTAGTAATATTGATGTTAGTGACTTACACGCGATCACTAACTAAAAACAACAGGGAATAACACAGAATAACAAAGGCCTGTTCAGAATTCGATTTCCCTGGCCTTGGTAAATCAGGGGTAACCCTCGGTAAACCGGGCCTAAGATTTCTTATTCTGGCAGATTAACAGGTGCAGGGTTGATCTAGAACGACTCAAGACTCAAAAGAAAATAAAATAAAATAAAAACGAATTCTTAATAATGATTAAAACGTTTATCTTTAAAATGGGATATTGTCCCCGGCAACGGCGCCAAAAATCTTGATCGCGTGTAAGTCACTAATGTCGATACTAGCAAGAATACTAGGTACATCGTAGTATTGTAAATGCGAGTCATGGTCTATCCCACAGAGACAATGCAACTTCAACTATAAGCGATTCTAATCTAATTAAGAAGCGACATAGATGGTCTTTGACAAACAAAAAACATGAAAGAAACTTGGTATTTCTCCCCCTCTTCTCACCGATCTACTAACTTGGATTAGTTAATGTTTCTGTTTACTTCCCCACATAATTTCCTTAAATTAATCAAGCGAGCGTTTAGTTTAGTTTGAAAGCTACGGGTGCAACTCCTAACCCTAGCTACACCGACAATGGTAGCAGACAATCTATACACAAGCTACCCTCCTTACTTGGTCTGTAATAGCCTGTATGCATAAATAACTAGAATTTCCGTTATCGAGCGCTAACTCATACCGCTAACCCGCCTAGACAGCTGTCGACACTGATCAGCACGTACCTAGGGTCCATCAAGACTATATTCGAACTAACACTTCACTATTTGTATTTCATGCTAGTTTTACGATCACAATAAGCAGATTGGCCAGATCTAACCTACTGTTAATTAAACCTGTCGATCAATGTAGGCCGTAGTGAATCCTCCGATTAAGTTGTCTAAATATTGCCTCGGTAAACCGGTATAGACCGCCGGTTTACCGGGGTCGCTTTTCTTAATTCTGGATCTATATTACTCAATTACGATTAATCTAAGTAAATCATGGGGTCGTTAAACATGCAGATTAACTAAAACACATAAATACGAACAAATCTACCATATTGAAGACAAAAGGAACGATCAAAGCTTCATACCTTCAACAATAGGTATCTAGCTCGATCTACTCAAGCTAGAAATGGTAGAGAAATGGAGAAAACCAGAAATAACTCCTCAAAAGATTGTAATAACTTTATTTCATCAAATTACAATGTATTATGCAAAACATTTGAAAACTTATGTAGAACTTATACAATAATCTGTTAATACGGCCGTATAAAGATACAGTGACCGACTTATGACTCATAGAAAACCTAACCGACCTAGTAGAGGCGGCAGAATTAATTTCGTGTCCATCAAGGCTTTGGTCTACCGGCCCTAGCCCTCGGTAAACCGGGCTGACTTTTCTCCGTCTTCTTCAACAGGCTTCTTCTTGAACTTCAATCACTTGGCCCAAGATACTTCTTTTGGTCCAGATCCGTTCTCCAATGCTCTAGATTCGGTACATCCTATAAAACACATAAAATGAGGAAAAACAGTACCAAATCTTCAGGAAAATAACATAGATGCAGAATTACGATCCTTGAAACATACACATAGCATTTAACACGTATTCCATATAATAACGAGCCTATCTATCATCTCCTTAGCAGAATTCAGGGTGAATAAAGGTATAATTAATGGTACCATTTAGGGCGTTATGAGAAACACACACAATTCATCCAAAAATGTGGAGATTCCGGACGTAAATGCCCTATCGTCTCGTGATTCAACCCGTAGTGAAATGTGCCTATAAAAACCACTTAACTATCCCAAAATCACATCAAATGGGCTATAAATAGAGGTAAAATGCACATGAAATTATAGCAAAGTTGACTCTCATCAACTACCCCACTTAGCGTTTGCTCGCCCTCGAGCAAATCAAGCGATGAAAAAATTAATCATGAGATCAACGTTGCGATCCTATGGGAAACCAACATATTCAATGAGTAAAAACTAGTCAATGGGAAAATACACACGAGCCAAAATGTATCTCATCATGGAAACATAATATGTGTGTGTGCATAGCTTCTCAATCATTTATTATAGTCAACCGGCTCAGTTTATAGACGTATGACTAATGGTGTTACACCATAGGCTTATACTTCATAATCATCTCCACTAATCAAGGTCAAATCAAAGCTAACTAATGTCAGGCATGACTTGCACGGTTGTAATGTTAGGCTAAGGACGGGGCTAATCGAAAGGATAAAGGGAACATCAAAAGAGAAATACAAGTGAGCCTAATCAGAACGCCTTACCCTTAACTCATAGCTCACCTCCTTTCAACACTGTATCATAAACACGAGTAAGATGCAAAAACTGTTGTCATCAAGATGAAACTCCAAGATCGCTTGCAAAAATAGTCGTCACCAAGAACAAGCTCACTAAATATTGAAGAACACCCACTTCTATTTACTTCATCCCATCGCCATGTATTACATTGGAAATACTAACTCAAAAACTTTCATCCACATTTCTTGACTCAACTTTATTCATTTTGATTGATCTTTTTTTTTGATAAATTTTGAATTTGACTTTTTTTTCCATAAACCAAACACCGACAGTTTTTGCTACCCCTTCTCGTTCGTAGTACAAAAGATTCACCAACATGATCGCGTGCAAAGCACTTACTAGCAATAGGACTAGGTCTATCTTAGTAGAGTACTAGTGAGTCAAGGTCGATCCCACAGAGACTCGTAAGAATGTCTAATTATAAAGATTGCGCTTGTCACAATAACGGTCTATAACGAACTATAATATAAACAGTAGTAAATTTGGTAACAATAAACTAGCAAGATTATGCAAGTTCAACGGATCAAACTAGAGTTTTTAAGGTATTAGTTCAAAAATGAGTAATTAGTTATCCCCCCCCCACACATGCAATAGTCTTCCCCATTGGTGAATTTTTAATTCATTGTTCAGCTACGGGTACAACTCCTAACCATATCTACTCCGACCATGGTAGTAGACAATCTATACGTAAGCTACCCTCCTTAATTGGTCCGTAATATCCCATACACAAAAAGAACTAGAGCTGTCGATATTGAGCGTTAACTCATACCGCTAACCCGCCTAGACAGCTGTCGACACTGATCAGCACGTTCCTAGGGTCCATCAAGATAATGTCCAAATTAACACTTCACTATTCGT